>OY720348.1:23977560-24696256 GCA_963082975.1 Labia minor | reverse complement strand
GGCCTTGTACCTTCTGGCAGGACTTGCATTACAAGCAGACCTGGGCGACTTCTCACCCGAGAAGCATCACGTTCCAGGGTATTTCCAACCCACAAACTACCTACCATCGCAGGTAACTTTCTAAATAATATTAAAAAACAAAAAGAATACATTTACTTTTTTTTCTATTTATTTACTTTAATTTCAAAATTTCAGATGGTGTCGAGCAATCCGCAGTTGGTACAAACACTACCTACGTTACATCGTGACAATCGTGGTCAAACTCAATCAGAGGCACAATTACAATATATCCGTGAGGCAATTTGTGCAGGCGTAGCCTTAAACGCTCACGTTTATCGTCTTCGATTAAAAAAACACGAACTTGGTCCTGGAGATGTCTGGTTAGCTATTTGTCCTTCTGGTTTACAACTTCAAGAAATGAAATCTACAACTCATGGGCCAACATCACTTGCTTTTCGATGGAACAACATTGTAAAACTTTGTTTTGATGTATGTAACGATTTTAATATATTTTATTATTATATTTTATTTTATATTTAATTTAATTTGTGATTAATATTTAATTTTAGAGAAAAAAATTCGAAATTCGTGTAGCAAAATGGCCTACATCAAATGAAAAATATACATATTATTCAAATTCAGATGAAAAAAGCAAGGCACTTTTGGCATTGTGCAAGCTTACTCATCAATTTTGGATGACAGTTCAAGAACGTCTCAGTGAATTAAGACGTCGCCAAGAAGAGGAAGAACGATCGAAACTTGCTCAATTATACATGTTTCCAACAGAGACCAAAGGACAGCATAGCAGTGATCAGCAACGTATTTCTGTTATCAGTAGTACCTCTTCTAATACTACTTCTGGAATTGTTTCTGATCGGGTTCAAAGTTTGGATGAAAGCGAAGTTGATGATCTGGATAATGAAACAGAGATAATGATAAATTCACCACCAGCACCAAGCGTTGAATCCCTTGCTTTAGCTCATTTACGTGATGTCTCTGATACAAATGAATCTTCACTTACATATCCGCTGTCTTCTATTTCTCAAACCCCTTTAACTACATTTGATAAAACTCCACTTTCCAAAAAATCTGTGCAACCAAAAACAACTCAATCATCAGTTACTCCTGTAACTACTGATGGTTCTCAATGTTCTAGCACATGTTCTACAGTTGTTATGACTGTAGGTCGAATAACTCAGCCTCAAAACTCTGATGAACATCAAGCTCCTCAAAGAAGAAGAACTAGTACAGCTTCAAGTCTTGAATTAGGTTATAGTCATACTGCACAAAATTCTCAACTATCTGATTCAAATAGTACTTCTGTTGAACTTGATTATTCTGTACAAAGTGCACAAATCAGTTCAGGTATATATACATTAAGAAGTTCATGTGATACCGGAACTGAAGCTGGAACTGAAACCATTGCCTGTTCATCAGAAACAAGTGGACTTTATGCTTCATTAGCTGATGCTTCTAATGTACCCCTTGCACGTACTGAAAGTTGCGCCAATTCTATTGTTAGTACATCTGGTAGTTTCCATGGAGATGGTTCTGATCCTTCTGAAGTTGGTCCTCGGCTTACAGCAGAAGAACTTTCAGATTTAATTGTTGGTCATGCTAGTGGTGTTTATCCCAGTAGAGCTACTGTAAGTTCGACCCTTGATTCTGATAGTGATTATGTAACTCTTCCCCCTCCACCACCTCCGCCATATCCGGTACGTAGCATGAGTTTAGCTCAATATTCTTATCCTACGTCTACACCACAAGAAGAAGCAAATGCAAGATTTATAACTACAAAACCACATATTAATATTTTAACTGCCCATACAAGCCTTGTATCATCTCCTGCTGCACCAAGTTTTGCATCACCTACACTTCATCAATTGCATCACCCTATGAGAATGTATCCACCAGGTGATACACGCACTCATCCACCCACTCATATTAAAAATCCTGGACCTAATATCAGTTCTATTTCGCCTTCCCCTATCATTAATTATGGACTTGATCCTGGAGCAAAAATGAAACCCCAAGGACAAATTCTACCAATTATAAGCAAAAACAACTACTTAGATGTACATGCTTCTCGAAGTTCCGCATTTCTTCGTTCACATTCTTATGGCCAGTATTTACCCCAGAGACAATATACACCTCCCCCACCTCCTCCTGTACTTCAAGCAAGACAGCCACCACCACCCCCACCTTCTAAACCTCCAGGTTCTCTCTCGACAGTATATACATCTCAAGTAACGAGAGGACAAATTGAACAATTTCAACAACAAATGTATTCAGATGTTGATTATGTTATCTATCCATTAAAAGATCCAGCAATAAGTAAACAAGAATATATGGATGCGAAACAAAGTTCACTTATAGCAGCACATGCTGCAACACATGGTCTTCCTACTCCACCGCCTCCTTACCCTGCTCAACATCTTATATATCGAAGCACACCAAATGTTGCAGCAGCAACATGTCAAACCCCATTATTACCTTTAGGTTTACCATCTGTGACGTTGACAAAATATAGTTCCAATCAGAGTCTATCAACGGATGTTTACCCCCCATCACTGTCAAATTCATGTACCCATCATTCTACATCATATTGTCCAAATTCTTTGGGATTAAATTCAACCCTTCGATGTTCTCTTCATAACGGTCATTCATCTTTTTTATCTTCAAATTCATCTCTCACTGCTGCTTTTGCTCGGGCACGTTCAGATGATAATATTCTTAAATCATATGATAATCCTATGCATCAACTTCTTGATAGACCTCAATACAGGCGTTTAGCTCCAACAGCGCCAGCGCCTCCACCACCCCCACCGCCGCCATACGACTCACAGGTAAATTATTATTTTGAGTTTATTATTTTTTGAATTTTAAATTTTGAATCAGTTATTAAATACAGATCTTTTTGTTTTAGATTTTAATTGAAAAAGATAATCCTCTAGTATCATTAACATCTCGTTCTCATGGGATTAAGAAAGAATATCTTCTTTCGCCAAATGCAAATCTCAATTCTGTGATTGATTATCAATTTCCGAGTCCGAAAATCAATATTGGAAGTGAGCAGATAAAAACACCTCTCAAAAAAACATTTGAAAATATTGAAGTAAATATTGGTGCAAACTCGAATACACTACATAATAATGAAAAATCTGATAATTTATTAGATATCCGTACTCTAAGAGAAAAATCAAAAAATTTAGATTTACCTCTTATTAGTGCCTTATGTAATGATCGTTCACTTCTCCAACAAACGAATGCATTTGTTATGCCAAAGCACCCAGGAAATCGATCTACAAACAGTGGATCATCTAATAATTCGGGTACCATTCCAGAAACAATAACTACCGAGTCATCGAATAAACATCATTACTCGTCTTCTTCAAGTGCAAATAAAATTAAATATCCAGTTTCAGGACTGTCGACGACACAAATAACAAAACCGACGCGTAATAAAATGCCACCAGTTCAACATCAACATCCAATTTCAAAGAGTATGATAACTACTTCACAAAATTCAAATGTTAGGATTAATCCACCTGGAAGTGTAAATCAAAATACACCACGTTCTACAAATACAGCTATAAATTCATCTGCTGTAGCCACCAGTTTATCTGAATTGACACCAGTCACAGCTTCAGTAACTACTCTCTCTTCAAAAGAGTCGAAAATTCATTAGATACTTTATATATAATAATATAATAATTATCTATCTATATTTATATATACATAAATATAATATTTTTCTATTACAAAGTTAAATCAATTAATAGTTAGAAATATATATATCTATATATCTATAGATATGAAGCAA
The DNA here is from genome assembly GCA_963082975.1 of Labia minor. Taxonomy (NCBI): domain Eukaryota; kingdom Metazoa; phylum Arthropoda; class Insecta; order Dermaptera; family Spongiphoridae; genus Labia; species Labia minor. The sequence goes on along the minus strand of OY720348.1, from coordinate 24,692,433 downwards.
GGTTTTAGATATTGAGACCATGATCGATTAGTTGACTAACAGAATGCATTGGTATTTCAGTGAAATCTTTTTTTTTTAAACAAGACACCTTTTATTTTGTATATAATTTGAGAACTTGAAAAAAAAATTATCTAGAATTTTTTAAAAAAATTCAATTTTTTTTATGTTTAATTTTTTCAAGGATTTTTTTACTGTTTGTTACCAAAGCATTAAGACAATTTTTAAATACAGTTTATAATTATACGTTGTGAAACCAGGATATAGATATCATTATATTTGTCTATCGATAGATAAATTGATATATATATGCAAATAATAAAAAGACTATCTCTCTAATGAACTGAAAGAAGAAATAAGATTTTGGACAAAGCTTGATATTTCAAGCTACCAACACTCAGGGTGCCATGAATTATATTAATTAATAGGACTGATCTTTCATTATGGACTTTGATGTTAAAAGACATCATTGCCATTATAATTAGTTAATTTTCTATGATAATGTGAAATATTGTATATCTTTGTAATGATTATGTTCTATTCATTTTCTAATAATTATCAAATTTATATTGCTCAACCCTAAATGTATTTTATATATAATGTAAATGTTTGCTGTTACATTGAGATTTAGTAAATTCAATTGCCAAACATAAATTGTGTTTTAAGATAAAATTTTCATTATTTTTTTTTATCAAAGTTAACTTAAAAAAAATAATTTATATATGCAAAACATCTATATAATAAAAAAACTTAAAATAATCCTTTGGTACTTTTATTTCATTTAAGATAGAGAATGAATTTTGAAAGACGTAAACAGTTATTTTGATTTTAATAATATTATTTTTTTTATTTTTTTCAGAAAAGGAAATCATTACACATATTAAAAAAATAAAGCAAATTAAAATATTGAAAAGCTGGTATTATATATATATATATGAATATAGAAGGGGAGAATCTTACATATATGGAATATAAAGTTAATTATTTATCAAAAGAAACATTTTCAGAAATAAAAATATAAAAAATAACTTTATATTTTATTCTACAAATTGTGAGTTGTAGGGGCAGTAGGGACAAACAAAAAATTTATAAAGTAGTTTGTAGACTTAAATTTCATAAACATTGTTTTCATGATCACTTAAACCTATATTATCTATAGTCGTTGTAAATTATATTAGAAAGAAATGAGAACTTTGTTCACTAAGCTATAATCTCTTCTATTCATTCTATTACCATTAAAAAGGTATCATTATTTATTAATATAAATAAATATTTCAATCTATAATTTAAACCATAAACTAAAAAAGTCATTTATATATTTTATTTTAAAAAAAATACCCTATTTTTGATAGTTTATTAAATGTATATATTTAAATCTGTATATGGTGCGAATTATTTTAATAATAACAGTTTTTCATTGAGATATATTTTGTTATTGTACTCAAAAGATACAATTTTGGAACATAAAATAAAAAACACTGAAATTTAATAAAAATTATATATTTATTTAGGAACTATAGAAGCTACAGTGAACAAACTCTTATGGATAAATTATTTTATAAATTTATTTTAAAATAAAATCCAAACTTGAATAGTAAATTTTTACCATTATAGAATGTCGTGTAAATAAATATTATTAAATATTTATAAATTGTAACTGCTATAGTCTAATATAGGGGCAGCATGGCTGAATGGGTAGAGTACTAGATTTCTACACAGGAAGCCTGAGTTCGAATCCCAGCATAGAACTCAAGATTATATATTTATTTAATTTAATTATTATAATTAATAAATTAATAAATTAATAAATATAAAAATCTAATTCAATTTAACATCGGCTGCCCCACCGAAGAAGGCAAGGGGAAACCACTTCGGTCAAATTTTCCCATGAACACCCTATGACTCCTTGGAGTTATTAGGGCCACGACACTTCCGCTAGGAAGTTATCGACAACGAAGAAGAATAGTCTAATATAACCATTATAACAAATATTTAAGAAGATACCAAAATAAATTGCCATATAGTAAGTAAAAATAATATTTAAGACTAAAGCAAATAAAAATTATTATTATATAGATTTACCAAGCCCAACTTGAAATTATAAACATGGCAGGCATATTAGTAATTACCATTTTTATAATTTGTGATAGAGGGTGGTAGAGTAGGATAAAGGTTGACAACAGTTTTGTCTACCTTCCACCCATTTGATCCAATAAAACAGTTAAATGAAAGGTGCCACTTAAATAATTAATCTAAATTTTTTTTAAATTATTTAAAATTAGTTAAGTACATAATTTTTGGTCCAAGAATGAATTATTACTTTGTCGTTATCTAAATATCAACTTAAATGATCCAGTAAATAGATATTATATCTCTTTAGATAGCAAGGTATTTAAATAAATTAAAATTTATTCAGATAAAATTAATGCAAAAATTTGAATAATTTTGCAAAAAATAAGAATTCTATTGTTATACCAACAACTTTATAAGAATAAAGGAACTTTTTATAAAATTTATATTTAGAATATTTATAAAATTTTTCATAATTATTCATTAATTTAAATATTTATTTAACCTTTCAAAATTATTGGACTAAATATATTTTTAATTTTCAGTTCATTTATTTTTATAAAATGAGGTAAATCATTAAAAAACTACGATATATTAAAAAGATTAAAATTAATGGCAAAATGGAGGTGGTTCTAATTTTCGTTTCTTATTAGCACCCAATTGGGTAAAAAACTCCCGAATATCCTCTTCTCGTACAACTTTCTTATTTTCAGCAAATTTCTGTAGATAATCTTTCAGCTTATCTTTCATGAGATTATATTCTAAAAAAACAGTTAAACAAAAGAATAATATAATTTATTCTAATTTATAAATTTTGAATATTATTTTACCTCCAATTGCTTCAATTTGTTTGATTCGATCTAAAGATGAAAGTGCCTGCATGCCTTGTTCATATTGACTTTGGCCAACTCCTTTATCTTGGCCTTTTTTCTCATATGCTTCTACAGTGTCTTGATAATCCAATAAAAATTCAATTTTATTTTCTTTATAATGCTCCTATAAAAAATTGGTTAAATAAAATTTTCAGATGGTAAATGATACTAATTTACATAATGTTTTATTATTCGCGCTATATAATTTAGAATGAGATTCAATAATGGAATAAAACTTAAAAAAAATCATTAGAAACAACTAAAAGTAGTTTTAATAAATATAAAATAAAATTATCTCACCATGCACATACTACAACGGCATAATTTTTTTCTCCAAACTTGAGGAAGAAATAATGATTTAGCAGTAAATTCATTATTTCCTAAAATGCAAACTAAAAAATAAAACAATTAGATAACAGTATATTAATGGTTAGTTTGTTTATGATCACAAGAGATCGAAATGATTATTTTGACGAATTAAAACAATTTAAAATTTTTACTAGTATTATAAATTAAAAAGTGATTATTATTTAATTAAGCTTTTAACATAATTACCATGATCGGAAGAATAAGAAGGAACATCAGAATTTAAATTTTCATTCGAATAAAAGGCTAGAAATTTATTTTTACTAACACAATCAAAACATATCATTTCATCGAAATTCTCAGGAACCTTTTCATCTAAATGCTAAAACCATTAAAAAAATAAGAAAAATAGAGAGAGTGATATATAATAATAAAATATTTTGATATTTTTACCATAGAATGATACCAGTCTTCACAAATAACACATTGTATCATTTCATCTGGAGTTACATCTTCTTCATCGGGATATGGTCGTTTACATTTGCAATACAACCCTTTAAAATTTTGATTATAAATATTTAATTTATTAGTGGTTTCTTTATTCTAAAATATTAAACAGATATGAGATAAAGATAATTAGAATATTTAATTTAGAATTGTCATATTTAGATCAAATTACAGGTTCTTATATATAAATAGTTTAGATTAAAGAGAAGATACTTTTTGAAAATGAAGATTTTTATGTTAAATAATGATTTTTTTCTCCACTCTCTGTCTTTATAGAGATATTTTTTGTTGTTTACCTTCAAGTCTTTCTTATTCTTCCCAATCATTACATTATATATTCTGGTTTCTTCTTATTTTTTAATTTCTCTTAATGAGATGAGTGAATTTTTAAGTCAAACTCTTATTTCCAAATAGAAATAATAATATTTAAAAAAATTAATAATCTGTTAGTATAAATAAAATTTAACGTTGATATTTTAGATTCTTCTTGGTATCTCAAATATGGTAAGAATATTAGGAATGGTTTAAAAAAACTTGACCCGATTAAAAGATGTCAATTTTTTTTCTTCAAAAATTTTAAGTATATTCTCTCAAAAAATTGTCAATTTAGTTACAAAATAATGGATATTATTATTTTATTTATATTTGTTTAAAAATTAGTTCAATCCAAACGTTTAAACAAATCTTAGATTAAATTAAATTATAAAGAAATAATTATTTTAATAGAAAACTTACAGATTCGAGATTACATTTGAAATTTCCAAAAAGATCATTCCCACAATCACATCTAAAATTCCTAAAATAACAAAATCGAATGAAAATAATAAATTTTTGTAATAAAAAGGTTGTAATATTATAAATGAATGAATACCTTTTTGTGTAGAGTTCTATTAGCTTATGTCCTTCATGACAATGATAGCTACATGCCAGACAAATACCTGTCATGATATCTGAACTTTGGGGAATACATGTTAAACATGAGTATAGAGGTTGTCTGCCCACATAACCCAAAGAATAAGTACAATTTTTATCATCAGCTGCCCCTAAGACAGCATTCACATCACTTTCAATGCTCAATTCTGCATCTAGAACATCTACCATAGTTATACTATTTTCTTCTATATCTTCAAAAGTATTTACTTTATTTTTGTTTGATGTAATTTCATCTTGATCAGAAAGAGGTTTTTCTGACATTTTAATATATTTATTATGATATATACTATGTGATTCTGAGATATATTTGAAATGTATGATGATCGTTTCTCGCCCTTTTGAAAGTTTTAAATTGACTTGGATGATGATCAAATGGTGATTACCAACTTGGCAATATTAATTGGTTTTATAGAAATAAACCAACCTAAAAAAAAATTTATAGTGATAAAAAAATGTAAATATTAGGAATGGTTTAAAAAAACTAAACAAAAAATGATTTCATATGAAAATGAAATTCAAATATTGAAATTTTTTTAATTTAGAGTGGCTTATCAACTGTGAGGTAGAAAAAAGAAATGTAAATTGATTTTAAATTTATTTAAATTGTATTTAAAAAATACATTTTATTTTTGTAAAATAACTAATTTAATCGTACAATATAAAATTAAATTATTATGAGAGTTGATTAAATACAAAATGAGGTTGTTTGTAATTTTTATTTAAAAAAATAAAACATTCAAACCAACTATGAAATTAGTTGAAATAATTTATAAATAATTTATTAATAACAGCAAATATAATTAAAAATAAATTGTTTTATTTTAATTTAAAAAAAAACTCGTTCAAAGATTCCATTAATTCAATCTTTTCTGTACCCTCTCTCACAGTTCCGACAATTCCCGAGGATTGCCGAAATAAATTAGAAGAAAGATTAATTAATTCTTCTCCCCTAATTTGTCGCCAAATGATCTAGCGAAAACAATTTGTGGATTAAAATGCAATTTCACAAAGCTCAATTTATAAAAAGACAACCGAACCAAAATGAACCTCAAAGTTTTAAGCTATTGATATATGTCATTCAAGTATCGTCATCGTTTGGGCTTGATGATTGTTGCAAATAAGAAATAGAAATTAAATCTGTCAGTTTGAGCATACTAAAACACTCTGACAAAAAGAAATGAATGTTTTAATAAACTGATTGAAATAAAATGAATAAAAATCTTTTGCATAGAGACTTTCAATCAAATACTATATTTCAATACGGTGGTAAAGGGGGCGAAGAGCGCCTAAGGTGGTCTGAGCAGCTAATTATATATATATATATATATATATATATATATATATATATATATATATATATTATAGTATACAGTGTTAATAAATATTAAAGTTTTAATTTTTTATTTTATTTATTTTTTAAATAGTTTTAAAATATTTCTGCTTTAATGAAATAAATTTTATTTTATGATAAAATTCAATAATTAAATAAAAGTTTTTAATATTTAAATAAATTTATAAAATTCATTTTCTTTGAGCCATTCAATAAATTTAAGAAAAGAATAATAATTTAGAGATTTTTTATAGTTCTTATTTATTTTATTATTTTTAATATTAAAAGTAGTAAATATAAAAATAAAAATTAAAGTTTAATATGAAATTTCATTAGTAACATACACTTGTGTGCATTTAAATCGACTCAACCTCTAAGCGCAGATATAATGTCTTATTATTCTTAAATAACTTAGTCAATATTTTTGAAATGTATATAATTTTAAAGGTTAATTAATTCCCTTTAAATTGATATCAATATCAATGAAATTGGTCTATTATTTTATAAATTATGGGAACAGAAATGTAAAAAAAGCCGTTCCTACCTCTCGCTACTGTTCATTTGTAAATGACTTATAAAATCTCATACACCCAATTATTCTTATACAGTGGTACCTCGACATACGAGTTTAATTCGATCCGCAACCTTGCTCGTATCTTGAATTAGTCGTATCTCGAAGCAACAAAAACAATTGAACTACCATTAATCCGTTCCAACCTCCAAAATGTCACCCCAGTTATTTTTGTTACGTGGTTTTGAATAATAAACACATTTATAAATATCAAATATTTATTGCACAAAAACAAAAAAGAGAATGTAAAGAAATAAACTCGAAATTAACTCGTATCTCGAATTTCGCTCGTAACTAAAAGCAAAAAATCACTTGCTCGTCGGCTCGTATCTCGAAAAACTCGTATGTTGGGACACTCGTATGTCGAGGTACCACTGTAATCGCTTTTCATCAGTTGACCTGAACACCTCTACGCAAATTTCCACCATTTATTTTGGATTATCAAGGATTCTAAGCCGTAAGTTGCAACCCAAGGTGTTATGATAGAAAATTGTCATCATCTTAAAAATTCACTTATTTCTTGGACCTAAGATAATCGACACTTTTAAGGGTCTATAATAGGGTTCAGAGGCCAAATATACGCCACTTTCGGTCCACCTAGGAAAGAGATGATCGTTTTAAAGTGATGACTTCACTCCGAAATCGCTATCTCCCCTGTAGTCAATGATCAACAGCAGCTGAAATAAGATCAAGGTGTGACTCTCACTCAAAGAATAGAGAGAAGAAAGCCAATCTCACTTTCAAAAGCCCTGGCACATGGCCGAAATTAACTACACATCACAGACCATCCGTTAATCAATCATCAAATTAAATTTGTTCAAATTTCGTCCATAATAATGCATACCAACCATAACAATAAAAGACTGTTTGAAGGGAACAGAAATGGAAAAATCATTTATCAGTTAAAAGGACTAGCCCTCCAAAGTTGATACTCCAATTGAGATGCTCTTAAGCAACTTGAAATTGAAATTCTCGGTGATTTGTAATTAATTTCATATTTAAATTACTGATTTGATTTAAGGAATAAATAACAATAGTGTCATTATTTAATATAAACAAATTCTATATACCTATATAAATCATAATCAAAACTTAGATGTATTTTTTAATTTTTTTTAACAATCATTGTTAAAATTAAATTAATTTTTTTAATTAATAAATAAATGCAACCTTTTTAATTACCATTTTAATCGATGAATTTATGAAATATATATTTATTATATTCCTTATTTATACTTCTTAAACGTAAGGAAAGTAATCTAGGAATTTTAAAACAAGCTTTAAAAAAATTGCTATTAATTTATACCCATTGTCTCTGGAATAGACTTCTTAATCAAAATAATTATTAAATAAAATTTGCCCTAATAAAAAGAAGAATTTGAAATATTTTACAATTCCCATTGAAATATCTTTAAGAAATATGCATTATTATTCAAAATGTTTGCATAATTCTCATCTAAAGTATATAAATAAAAGTTATATAAAATTCCTCATTATTCATACTAATTTTAAATTTATTTTTTAATCAGGGGATTTTGTTTTTATAAAAATACAATTTGGCTTTTCCATTTTCAAACAAATGTCAAAATAAACCTACGGATGGTCCACAGACTATGGTCTGTGATAAACATTTTCTGGTTTTTTTTCATAATATAATGATATAAATTATTAATTTAAAAAAAATAATAATTTTATTAAACTTTAAAATTCAATATGATCTCAAATGTTTTTCAAATTATCTATTATAAAATTTATATTATGAAATATATTTATAAAAAATACTATAAAATCATTTCTCTTATATTTTAATAGAAATTGTGAAATATTAAGAAATCTCTTTCATTTGAAGATTTTAATTTATGTCAAGTTAAGAGAAAGAAAATTGCTCTGATTTAACTCAATTATTTTATTTATAACACACTACAAAGGATGATTTGTATGTTGACAATTCCAAAATTAAAAAAATATAAATAGAAACAGAGCTTATTATATCTTTATGATTATGTATTTAAATTATTCATCTTCATTTAATTTTTATTAATCTTGTCGTATTGAAAATGATATGAGTATTACTACTGGAATAATATATATTAAATTAAGAGACTAGTTGTTATTGATATCATTTTCAATAAATACTTTGAATGAAAGACATCAAAACAAGGTTCTTAAATCATTAGATTTCACCTAATTTTTATTAATGCATGTCAACATATTAATATAATATTCAATATGATATGATTATTAGTACTGGAATAATTTATTATTAAATTGAGTCGTGTTCTTATATATACTTATTGTATAAATATTAGTTTGAATACATTTATTTTTTTAAAAATTAATACATGTTAGAGAAGAGAATGATTAATTTTTCGTGCACTTTCGGCATGAGTCGGAAAAATTCGTTCCATATAAATGTTTATTTTTTATCTCTTTCCCACCTATACTAAGCAAATCTTTTATATCATTTCAAGTGATTTTAAGAATTGCGGGTGCCTTCGGTCGAGAATATTTAGAACCGAACCGAACCGCAAACAATGATATCTAGATTTGAAAGTGCATAGGTAATTTGAATGCTACCGCGGAGGGAGAATTTTTTCTGTGATTTTGATATTTGAATTCTCCACCCTTTTATTAAACAAATAAATATTAATTTTAAAAATAATAATAATTTATAATAAAATTATTTAAAACTTCATCGATATTAAATAAAATATTTAGAAAATTTTAAATAAATAAATATATTACAAAGTTTATTGTAATTTTTTTTTTTTTTTTTTGTTATATAATATTGATAAAAAATAATATTAAATCCTATATAAATTTAAATAAGTTGACCTGTGGCCAGGTCCGAACCGACCGACAGTTTGAAATAAATTAATTTCCAGCTACAGAAACAATTTCAAATAATTTTAATATATCTATTAATGTAATAACAAACAGATAGGCATAGAACATAAATATTTTTAATTTTATTTTATTTATAATATATAGCTGAATTAACCGGCGTTGCCCGTGATCATAATAAGGAGGCTGTGACGTCATGAAGGGCTGGGTGACCTCATATAATTTTAAATTAAGAAAAACATAATGAAGATGATTTTTCCCGAGGACAAAACCAATACATTCGTGGTGATATGTAAAAAAATCTCCTCATGTGAAATTTGGTGTGAAAATAACCCTTCCCTTCCTATTGCCGATCGCTAATACTACCACTTCCTGTTTCCGGATTTGCACCAAAAGTTGATCAATTCATCCCACTGATGCATTAAGTAAATATACCAAATTTCATCAAAATTGGTTGAGCCGTTCAGGCTGTATACATCTATAGGGACGGACAGACGGACAGACGGACAGACGGACGGACAGACATCATGCTAAAAATACTTTTTTCTGTTAAGAAAATGCATGAATCGTGGAGATATGTAAAAATCTCCACATGTGAAATTTCGTCGGTCGGTAAAAAAAAGATTTTGTTTACAATTTAATATAAATATTCAAACAAATATAAATTAAATCGATAATTGTAAAGATGAATTAGTGACTATAAAATGAGTTGATGATATTGAATTTCTATTTTTTTTATACACATATTTTATAGAAATATTTATTTCTTGACGTATTTTTCAGTGATGTATTGGCAGTGGCGTACCTAGAACTTTTGCCGCCCGGGGCGATCTCCAGTTTGCCGCCCTTTTTATTATAAGTCAATCAAATAGTGGTATTTATAAATTAATGCACATAAATAAATTATTAAGTTATTTAATCAATATTAATTAATACACAGAGTAAATTTTTTTTACACCTATTTGTATGCACTCGTAAACATATTAATATAATATTTACTCTTCTAGCTTTCATACTAGAAAAATCGTGTATAATGCTCTCAAAATTTATATTTATATTTTTTCCGCCGGCTTGCTTTTCAAAAGAAAAATCGATGATTTAAAAAAATATTGGTATATCACTTCAAAGTAATCATATAAACTTTTCAAAAGAAATGACATTTATAAACTGATATCAAAAATTTTTAGTTAGGAAAAATTGCTGAACAAAATCGTAAAGATGCGTTTACGAATTTAACGAATTTTAATGAATACAATAAAATAAAATTATTATCCTGTTCTTGGAATTAGAATTCAAAATTTACACTAAAATGCATTTATTTACACCGAAGAATAATATTCGAAATCATATAGTTAATCATAATTTATATAAATCAAATAGTAAACTTATAATAATCATAATAATCATTTATTATTCAAGAAAGAAAAAAAATAAATATGAAATGAATACGTTGCTTTTTACAACTATAACTAAATATAAAAAATGCCGCCCCAAGATAAGTGCCGCCCGGTGCGGACCGCACCCACCGCACCCCCCTAGGTACGCCACTGTGTTTTGGTAAAATAAGAAGTAATGGAACACATAGTGGGAGGAAACAAAAGTCCTATTTTCAGCAAACTATTTTTTTCCATTTATTAAGGGAATTTTTATTAAAAGACCACATTATTTGTATAAAATTATTTATTAAATTAAAATAATTGTACAACGTTTCAACTGCTTATTCTGCAGTCGTTTTCAAGTAACCGTACTGAACCGTACGCTTGCTCCGATTCAAGCGGACTGATGCATGTTGGGACACGTCACCTCTTATATAGTCAGTGATATTGGCGCCAAATAATGTGGTCTTTTAATAAAAATTCCCTTAATAATTATCAAAATAACCACAAAAGCTTTAATAAATATTTTTTTCCATATAAGTTTTTATTTTTTCTTATTCTTACTATACAAAATATTAACGAACACAAAAAAAGAAATTCTAAAATAAAAACGAATTGATAAATTAATATATATTTTCTTTTAAATTAGTGTAATATATTTTATAGAAATAATTCATATGAAATTTTTAAAATTAGCCCGAAGAAATTAAATTATGTCCAAAAATTTATACTGTTAATTATTTGTGAATTTGACTATATATAAGCTAATATATCTAATATATCAATTCTGTTTTTATATAAGTATAATCTATTTTTTTGATATCAGTTTATAAATGTCATTTCTTTTGAAAAGTTTATATAATTACTTTGAAGTGATATACCAATATTTTTTTAAATCATCGATTTTTCTTTTGAAAAGCAGGGCCGGCGGAAAAAATATAAATATAAATTTTGAGAGCATTATACACGATTTTTCTAGTATGAAAGCTAGAAGAGTAAATATTATATTAATATGTTTACGAGTGCATACAAATATGTGTAAAAAAATTTACTCTGTGTATTAATTTATAAAAACAACTATTTGATTGACTTATAATAAAAGGGGCGGTAAACTGGAGATCGCCGCGGGCGGCAAAAGTTCTAGGTACGCCACTGAATATGTCTCTAAAAAAAAAAGATAGCCCGAGTAAACTAGGCTTAATGCATTCATAAAACAACTTATTTCTGTAAAATTAAATTTTCTTTTCTTTCTATTATTCTATATTTTCTCTCTTATGTTTCATTTACACAATAATTATATAGGATATTTATATCTAATATTTTCATCATTTGATTTTGATCAATCCTTACCATTTTTATAAAGATAAATTTTAACTTGTTTTTTTTTGTAATTGTTAACATTATGCTATATATAGTATATCATGAATATGATAATTTATAAATTTATCTTCAAAATTATTCATCATACATAAATTTAAATTAAAAATTACAAAGTTTAGAAATTTTTTGTCACTGTAGAAACCTATTTTAGGAGAGATGAACTCATAAATTTAAGTTTATAAAAAATTACTATTATTATTCTCAAATTAATATTATAATATGTATTCAATTTTATTATGAAAAGAATATTTGTTTGTAAGCTTTCATTAATTCATTTGAAAGGTTGACTGACTCTTAAGCTGAAATAAGTCTTAATACAATCAAAGAATTCAATATTAAAAATTTAAAAATCTATTATATCTTATTTATAAATACAATTTTTATTTATAATATAATTTATTTTATATATCTATCTCTCTCTCTATCTATCTATCTATCTATCTATCTATCTATATATATATATATATTATGAGTTATTTAAAAAAATTTATATAAAATGTTTAAGAAAAATTCATTTAGAGAGTTAATAATAATAATAATAATAATTTAAGACGAATTTGAAAAAATATTTTTTATTATATCGCGTGAAACTGTACTTATTTAGATTGGTAAAAAAAACTTAAAAATTCAGGTTTAATTTAAAAATAATGTTGCATTATGTTGTTTCATATAATGTTCTTATAAATTCAAATTTGTATACTATCATTTAATATAAAAATGGTTAATGATTCAGTAATTCCATAATTGAATTTTTTCAAAAGTAATTAACTTTGACAGGAGCGAATCAATTCTGCAAACTATGAAATTGTAATTTGAGTCAAATTGTCTTTGTATAGAAAAGAATGATTAATTAATATTATATAAAAAAGACATATGATTATAATTTATTTTGAAAAATATATTGTAAATTAAAAAAAAATATTTTTGTTTTCAAATGTTATTAGTACTACTTCATTATTTCAAATTATATGTTGTGTTTTTGTTTTCCAAATTTAAACCAATTTTTATAAAAGTCTTAGTCCATTTAATTAAAGTATTTTTCCACTATTTTTCACCTAAATATCATATAGATTATCTTATTTCGATTTGAATATAACTTATGCTAATTTAAATTTACATAATTAATATAGGAATGTTTCAGTTAAATTCCAATTCTTCATTTTAATTTCAACACTAATTAAATCTATCATCATGAATGATATTGATTATAATTTGCTAGATGATTTAGATGACAGTTATCAAGCTTATGATGAAAGTTACCCTTCCGAAGTTTGGTATGAAAGTGAAGAAGTTGAACCAATTATGACCATACAAGACCTGTATGAACATTGTGTAGAACCCAATCTTAAAGAAGGAATAAGTCATGCAGCCATTTTTTTAATATGGGGTTTAATTTTTCGTGCTTCTACTCAAATAGGTAATATTTCTTTTTTAACACTGTTTTTGTTGATAAAACTTTACCTAACAAGTGGTTCTAAACCTCTTAGAGTATTTTTCTTTTTTCTTCTAAAGAAACCAACATTTTCCTCATTTAAACTACTTATAACTATTTATTAATATTAAGATAATAATACAGTTTTCCGGGCATATATATATATATATATATATATTATATATAGTTGTATTTAAATTATTTAATTTTCTATAAAACACAACCACCTCCAGCTCTAATACAACTGAAGAGTGGCGTGGTGACTAAAAATAATATATATATTTCATCTACTGGTAAAATTTCATTACCATACAAGTGTGTGTCCGGACAACTGTATAATTACTCTTTTTTTCATTTAAATAAATAATAACATATATAATAAATTTAATCTTAGTGCAGGATGGAATTGTCTTTCAAAATCTTAAAGTTTGAAAGACGCTCAAATCTTAAAATTAAATAAATTTTTTTCTCTATAAAATATATTTTTACACTATTTTACAATTATTTCATCCACTAAAAAAAAATTAAAAAGTATTGAAAATACTTGATTGTTTAATTAAAATTGAGTTGTATAAATAAAACTAATATAATCTTATATATGTAGCGCTAATATAACCATTTTTTACAATGATATATTTCATTTTAGTAAAATTTCCATCAATTTTCTGTCATATACTATCTGCTGGAATTGGCCTCATTGTTTTGTACCATTTTTTTCAAACATCCATAGTTTTTATTTTAATATTCACAACTGGTTCTTATATCATGCTCCATATAATATCACATTTAATTAAAAAACATCGAGGATATTTAATGAGTATAATTTGTATAATTTTTTTAATATTATGGTAAGTAAAAATAATTAATATTTTTATTTTTGTTGACAAGAATAATCACCAATTTATTTTTTTAGTGAATTATTTATAGTCCAAAATACTACATGGCATAAAATTCGTGGTGCACAAATGATAATAGCAATGAAAGTAATATCGCTAGCATTTGATATCGATTTTGGAATTCTTCAAAAACTTCCAAATGGATTTGAATTTGTGGGATATATTTTATCTGTTGGCAACAGCGTGTTAGGCCCTTGGGTTTCTTATAAAGATTATCTATTGATTTATTATAAACCCCAATGGGTAAAGTTTTTTTCTATCTATCATTTATGATCATTTATTCTATTTTTAATATCAAATTCTTATGAATTTTCAGGATTTTTCCTGGGCATGGAAGATTATATTCTGTTTTTTCTTAGCAATGTTATACCTTACTATTTCAAGCTGTTGGATCCACTGGCTAATTACTGATAATTCTTGGAGGTATTTAATTAATTTAATATAATATTATACATTTTTATGCATATATTTTATTGTTAACATTTCTACTTCTATGTATTAATAAAAATGAAAAATATTTCTTGGCATTTAATCTTTAAAATATTAATAATTACTTTACAGATGGTGGGTTGCATATCGCGACGCTTTTTCATTTCGTTCAAGTAATTATTTTATAAGTTATTTATCAACAGCAGTTTTCTTAATATCTGGATATGGCTGGCATATTTCCGGGAAATGGGATTATTCCATTTCCAAACCTTTTAACATTGAAATGCCAAGGTCACTTGTCCAAGTCGTTGTATTTTGGAATATACCAATGCATAAT
This sequence comes from Labia minor, assembly GCA_963082975.1. NCBI lineage: Eukaryota > Metazoa > Arthropoda > Insecta > Dermaptera > Spongiphoridae > Labia > Labia minor. The sequence goes on along the minus strand of OY720348.1, from coordinate 24,677,153 downwards.
TGGCTAAAAAACTGTAAGTATGCTTTGTGTAAAATTATTTTATGCTCATTCATTTTCAAAAGACTTCATAAAGTAGATTCATATCTATCAATAAGAACCAGTTAAGTATTTTAATAGATTTTTATTTTAATTTCTCAAAATGTAAAATATTCGATAGATTTATTTTTTAATATAAACAGAAAATAAGATGAAAATTGGCAATTTTCAGAACCAAGAAATTTTATTGAAAAGAATGATTTATGAGAGAATTTATTTTAAATATGAAGGGTATTTGAAAATATTAGAACTATCTTTAAAATTTAATTAAATAATAAATAGAATCTTGTGTTGAAAAGTAATATCATTATATAATCAATGCACTTACATTCTATATTCTATTTTATTATATTTGTGGGTATCTTGGAACACTAGCTAATCTGCTTTTAAAATAACTTACAAGATGAATTCTCAAAAAATGACTTTTTTTCATTAATAAATGTATTAAGATTTTCAATCATATTTTTTAGATATATTTCGGACCACCAAACCTTTTGGAAGCTTTATAGCCATTTTATCTACATATGCAATGAGTTCTCTCTTGCATGGAATCAATTTTCAATTGGCTGCAGTTCTTCTTTCATTGGGGATATATACTTACGTTGAATTTATGCTTCGTCAAAAATTAGCATTGATTTTCAATGCGTGCATTCAAGTTAGACCCTGCAAGAAGGATTGTGGACATAAATATGGTGAAAAACATTGGCTTGTTATCCTTGTCAATATAATTTTAGGTATGATAGTTATGTTTCACTTGGCCTATCTCGGTCTGATGTTTGATTCTTCATCGAAATTGCAAGAAGAAGGTTATAATTATACTCACACTCTTTCAAAATGGACATCTCTCGGATATGCCAGTCATTGGTTCATTCTCGGAACTTATATATTTTATCTACTTATTTAAGAATTGATAACTTTATTGTACATTTATGAGGTTTTCTTTACTTGAATCTTATAAATATAATTTAATTCTTGTAAATATAAATTATTTTTTTCTTTATGTTATAAAAATATTTATTATTCTTAATTTTAAAAGGATATTTATATATATATAAATACATGGTGTGGCTATTAATTTCCAGGCCTGGTCTAATAACTCCAGAACAGATGATTTGAAAAACGTAAACTTTTAATGTTTTAATGTTTTTGTAATCCCAATCTGCTCTAATCCACCTCTGTTCTAAGATCTACAAGTTGTGGAATCAATTTTTAAAGTCCTATTAGGAAGGCTATATTATGAAGTTTTTCTTGATCTCTTTAATATCCACAAAGTATTTATCTTTGTTCAAGTTTTGAAACAAAAGGAATCTGTGGGAACCAAACCAGATGAGTATGGCAGATGATGCAGCATCACGACCTCATGCTTGTCCAAAAACTTCTCCACTGTCAACGCAATATGGGGCGGACGTTGTCATGCAACAGAAACAAACTCCAATTCTGTCAAAAACGGAGACGCACTCTGTGAATTCTTTGTTTGAATCAAACAAAGACTTCTGTATAAAACTTTTGTGTAAGTCTATGGGACAAATAATTAATAATGAATAACTCCTTCACTATCTTAGAAAACGATTAACATGACTTTGGCCTTTAATTTTTAGGATCGAAATTTTTTTGTTTAGGGAAGCATGGAAACCGCCATTCTGTACTGTGTCTCTTGGTTAGTACTGGAAATTAATAGCAAACTCAAAATTGTGATCAAAGGAGCACGCCTTGGGGAATGTCAAAGGACTTTAAAAGTTGTTTCCACATTTTATACAGCCTAGAACAGAGGTGGATTAGGGCAGATAGGGATTACTTCAAAACATATTATCACATCATCTGTTCTGGAATTATTAGACCAGTCCTGGAAATTAATAGCCACACCATGTATATTTAATTAAACATGATTGAAGTCATTCTAAATCTATTTATTTTTCTATTCATGGAAATAAAATAATATTTTAATCTATATTAGATGAGTGCTTAAGTGATTTATTTTTTAATAAATGTGCCAAGAATGTATTAATAGATTGATGTTTTCCTTTCACCATTTTCATTAAATTAACATAAATAAATTGTTGTTCTAATATAAATATATATATTATATACAATATACAATTGAAAAGGAAAATAAATAAATAATCTCTGTGTTTAAATAATTACATTTCTTAAATATAAAATAGATAACATATAATATGATTTTACATAAAATATTTATTAGTGCATATATTATATATATGTTATACTAAGTATAAAATGTGTCAGTAATATAAAAAATAAAGAATAATCAAAAACATTGTAGATGTTATTATATCTGTATACCTTTTGTACATATTTCTATTTGTAGTAATTAATTCAGGGTACTTCCAAATTGAATTATACGACATAATTTATACTTTTTATTTTATTATGACGTCGAAGATATAAATTTTATTTTTATTCAACTTAAAAAGTAAATTAAAATTGTTTTGTGTAACAAATATTTGTGTAAATACTTTATAATATTTATAAAATTTTAATTATTTAATAAGATCTATAAAAATATTGTTAATTTTTTTTCTTATTAGGTATTATATATATATATTTATTTATCTACCTATCTATATTTAGAAATTAAATATAAAATTATTTTCAATGGTTTTTTTTTATTTACCAGACCAATATTAAATAAGATTGTACAGTTAATTTAATTTAATTATTTCAAACTTAATAAATTAGCTTTTTCAAATTTAAAGAATAAGAACGAAATAAAAAATAATCATAACCATTTTTAAACATTACCGAAAACGAAAAATCTGTAAAAAGTAAGGGAGCAATCAGGAAGGTATTTTCACAGAGCGAAGTATATGTATTAAGTATCCCAGAGTATTTGGTTTAATTAAGAAATTAATTTATTTCTTTTTTAAATTTTTTAATAATAAATTAACATTAATTACTTGATTTCAAGCATGTATCTAATCTATTTTATAAATGTAGTTATTTTTTATATCTTTTTTGTAATTTTTTTTAATTTATTTTTAACAAATACATGTAAATATCAAATATCAAAAATCTTTTAGAGGTCAACACGGAGAAGACAAAAGTGATGATTTGTAGCCGCGCAGGAAAACTTGCGGGGGAGTTCAGTTTTTTTAACAATGGACTTCCAATGGAGATTGTCAAGGAATATAATTACCTTGGGGTAGTTTTCAACCCATCAGGAATTTTTCTGAGCGGGACAAAGAGAATGGTAACTAAAAGAGATAAGCATTAGGTCAATAATAAACAAGGCAAAAATGGACTCGCTCCCGGCTGTATTATAAATGTATAACGCTTGCATATTAATTATTTTACTCTATGCTTCAGAAAAATGGGCTTTAATGTATGAGGAGCTTTTGGAAAAGATACAGGTGAGATTTTTAAATCACTCTTTTGCCTGGAGAGGTCAACACCCGGCTATATAATAAGATGAGAGTTTGATTTGATATCGGTTATGGTATGTACATTTAGAAGGGCACTGTAGTGGTTCTGAAAAATACTGACAATGTCAACACACAGGCTCCCTAGAGTCTGCTATAATAGACTTCTGGATATGATCGACAAAACAGATATTTCGTAAAATTGGGCCTTTCAAATGAAATCTTTTTTTAATCTGTTGGGGGAAGGGGGCCTCTTTGGGAAAATCTGGATTCGAATACGATCCAAGGTAAAACAAAATTACTGTCCCAAAAGCTGATTGAATTATATAAACCAAGAGACATAAAAAAGTTAAACAGATTGTCCTATTTATAAAAATATGGAGAGTCGTATTCATAAGAATTACAAAGGTTTTCTAAGCAGAATGAGGATTATCTATGAATGTCGACTAGCAAACGAGAAAATTTTCCTCTAATGGTGTTCTGCATAAAATTGACCAGGGGCAATTGTGTTGAATTTGTAATAAAGAAAGAAAGGGTCTAAAAAAAGCCACCTATTACTGCGCTGGTCAATATCTAATCATTTGAGAAATAATTTTTTAAGAGAAGTAACTTGGAGGGGATTCTCACGGTCGAAATGGACTCCTAAAATTGTGATCAATTATATTAAAAGTGAGTGAAGGATTGTTTGTTTTGTTTTTCTTTTTTTTGCATTTGTATATTTGTATATATATAAGTAACTCTACCTCAAATAAGGTGTGAGTAAAGAGAGAAACAATTAGAATGTAAATATCTCTAAATAAATAAATAAATAAATAAATAAATGCTTAGATTGAAATTAATTTTTCCAACGTTGTCATTTCTGCTAAATGTTAAACCCACAAAATAACCTTTATTTTCTATCTACAAATGATTAGAAATCAGAGAGGTATTAGAAATTTACTCAAGTATTAAAAAAATTTACACTATAAATTATTATAAAAAATAAATAAATACAAAATGACTGACATATTCAAATATACGATCTTAGAATATTTTGGAAGTGACGGTCAAAAATGTGGTTATTGTCGAGAAATTAAAAGTCATACTTATGGTAAAATTTTTTTATAATTATTAAATTTGAAACTTTTTAATAAATCTTTAATTTTATATATAAGTTTCTTACACGTAGTATTTAAAAACAATTTTGTCATAATCTTCTTTTTCAAGAATTGTAAATGATATATTTAAATTAAATTTTTTTCTTTTAAGGAATGTGGGCACATCATTTGCATTCCTGGGATTATCAAGAGCTTATAAATAGAGGCTGGCGAAGAAGTGGTGCTTATCTTTATAAGCCTAAAATGGAGCTTACATGTTGTCCTTTATATACTATTCGGTATACATCAACTTAATTATTCTTTATTTGATTCAAATATTAACTAAATAATTAAACAACTATTTATTTCATTTAGATGTGATGCTATGAATTTTCAAATTTCAAAATCCCAAAAGAAAACAATTAAAAAATTTATCAGATTTCTTGAAAATGATATAAAAGCAAATCCAAATGATTTAGTCGATAATGAATTAAATGATCCTAAAAAAAACATTAAAATAAAAACTGTAAAACCAGGTATACAATAATTTTTGGCATGTCATTTATTTATATCTGAAATTGCGAACATATCTTCTTTATTCTTCTTTTCTTCTATTACCCCATTGATTTATATTTATGTATATACTTAAATATATATAAATGTTTGAGTGTTGGTTTAGGTTTAAGAGGCAGTTTTGTATATGTGTAGTTAATTCAGGTTTATTTTCCAGTTGTTTAATGAAATTGAATCTCGACGTTTCCAGTAGTTTTGAGGTCTAGGTCGTGCCCATCCATTGAATTCAAACCTCTTAGCCCTAGAATCCCAAAATACCCTTTCTAAAACTCATGAAAATGTATCCAAAATAGACGGTTAAACGTCGAGTTTCAAATTTGATTAACCAACGTGAATATAGATATAACTATATTATTATTAATATTACTAGTCTATTCCAAATAGGGCCACTTGCTTGAACCCCCATTCCCACCTTTATTGAAATGAAGAATTTTCTTACCAATTTCAATGAAAAACACTTCTAAAATTGATTGAATAATGTTTTCATGCTTATTATTTATTAAACAACATAAATAAAATTAAAATGTTGCATTTTTAAGCCTCAAAATATTTTATACTTTGATTTTAAATTTTGAATGGCTTCTAATAGGAAAGTAATAAAATTATTTACAATATTTATGTTTAAATTTATTTATTTTTTATATCGACTTCATATATCGTTTTATTTTAATAAAATTAAATGATACAACAAATAATTGAAAAAAAATTCTTGCTTCCATCTTTCTTTGATGCACGACTAGTCCTAATCCTAAAAATATGATATTACAAATATGAAATTTCTTTCTCTTTATAAAAAATATTTTTATTTTATTGTTTTACTTTATCATTAATCATTTTTTAGGACAAGGAATGGATCCTAATAAGCCTCCATGTAGAAAGGCTAAATTAATTCGATTAGAAAAAAAAAAATTAAAAGAAGAATCGTCTCAATCTATTAAAACAGAACCTTCCACTTCACAAAATTTGGTTGAACAAAAACCTATAAAACATGTCGAGGAATTTACCGAATTACCAATAAATAAGGAGCCAGCCGATTTAAATTTAACAAATCCTGTTTCGGAAGAAGATAATCATAGTCAGTTAAATAACATTCTTGAGACAGATATAGGCTGGTTAAATATTCCTATGAATGGAGTACATAAATTAAAAGTATTAAAATTAAAATTCAATTTTTTTTTACATTATTAGAAAATTTACATTTATTTTTATTTTTAGATAAAATTAATCCATTCAAATTTAAAATTAAAAGAATTTAATGATAGTTTAAATGAATCCTACGAAGTTTATAAAAAATATCAACTAACAATTCATAATGACACTTTGGACTCGATTTCTCCTCAACAATACTTAAGATTTCTAGTTAAAAGCCCACTTGAGGTTATTTATATTTAATTATATTCAAATATTATTCAAGTAAAGTAATAAATAATAAAAAAATTCTAGGAAACACGAAAGAAGAGAAATTCTAATGATCATTTTGGGACATATCATATGCACTACATTCTTGATAATCGAATTATCGCTGTTGGAGTTTTAGATATTCTCCCTCAATGCGTTTCATCAGTATATTTTTATTACGACCCTGATTATAATTTTCTTAGCTTGGGAACTGTTGCTGCTTTATTGTGAGTTTATATTAATTTTAATATAATAAAATGAATTATATTTATTTATACCTTTTATTCTATTAAAAATAATTTATTATTCTTTTTAAGAGAAATAAAACTCGCTCAACAGTTAAATAAAATAATTGATACTATCAAATACTATTATATGGGATATTATATACATTCCTGTCCTAAAATGCAATATAAAGCAGCTTATCTGCCATCATATTTACTATGCCCATATAATTATACTTGGGTACCTTTTGAAATATCGCGATCAAAAATAGATATTTCGAAATGCGCAAAACTTAGTGATGAAGATGTAATAGATGAATTTGGCGAATTTGAAATAGAAGAGGTAATTTTTTAAATCTATTTATTTAGTATAAATACAAAATTACAATATTATATAGGTAGGAGTGATTTTTCAAAGTAAAAAGGATCAACTTTGCTAAAATAATTCTGTGACATTATACAACTTTTAATAGCAAATTTTATCAATAATTGTGTACAAAATGAATATCTTAATATTCCTATTTGTATTTATCTAAAGAGAAAATTAAAACATTTTTGATTTTACAGGTGACTCTATTAAAAGATCATGTTTTATACAAATTCGGCGAATACATGAATAAATTTGGATTCGATGAGTCATCTAGCATAACTGAATGGGCCAATCTTATTGGTACTTCTACACTCAAAAACTCAATACTTGTAAGATAAAAAAAATATATCTGATTATTAATTTTTACATTATGAGATTTTAAATTATTTAATTAATAGACTTATCTAAAAAATTGAATTTCAAGATATTACTAATAAAATTCATGTTGTTATTTAAATGTTTTCAAAGAAATTTGACAAGAATCCTCTTAAGTCTACTGGAATTGATTTAAGCCAGGCATGGTCCTGCGAGGTAGTTATACAGGGTGAAGACCATCCAGAACTCTGAGATAACTATCAAACGAAAATTTAAAGAACGATACAATTTTTGAATATAAAAATAATTATACTATTAGTTAATAATAATTATAAATTTTAACTATAACGTCTTAGCGTCGGGATAAATATATATTTATTTTAAATTTCAAGTCAAACCTCCATTCTCTCAAAAGCCAAGGACCCCGCCTGTTGAAACCTACAATTTTTCTTGATTTTTTAAAAATATTTTTGAGAAATCTGTATATTATTAATTTATTTAACTTATAATAGTAGGGGTGATAAAATGTGACAATTTGTAGGACCTATTTTTTAACATTTATATATTTCGTTTTCATCAATTATCACCAGATATAATAAAAAAAATATTTATTTATGTTACAAAATTTCATTGCTCTGGTAATAAATAATAAATCGAAATTTTTTCAATATTACCCAAATGTTATAATCTATATAAAGTAATATATATATATAATGTTATAAGTATTAAAGAGTTTAAACAATTTCAAGTCATTTAGAAAACAATAATTAATGTATTATTCTATATAATCATACTATTTCCATATATATTTAAGTTTTATGTTTACTTTTATAAATTTTGAGATTATTTAAAAAAAAATAAATCATTCATATATTTATTATCTCTCATTTTATTATACATTATTCATGAATGCGTTGAACAAAAGAATTTGATATATTAGGAAATATAATTTTTAAATTATTTTATAAAATCCTATCCATGTTTCTTATACAAAAAATTCATTTTTATTCCATTCTTATTATTTAAATAAAAATGTATTAATTATGTTTCTATAAAACACTTAATAAGAGGGAATGATTTTGTATCTGGATCAGAAACAATGTATGTATGGAGAAAAATTTATTTAATTTGAATTTTGTATTCATTAATTATAATGTTAATTGAATATAAAAATAAAATAAATGTGGATACAAAATATTTTAAGAATTTCTTTTTATTCTAATATGGCAATATAAGTTTACTTTTTAAAAATATGTTTAAAATTGTTATTTTAATTGTTTATGAATTTGAATATAGATATTTAAAATAAAAATCAACAGAATGTAATGATACAAAAAAAATAAAAAATAATTTTTTTTATAAATTAAAAATTTTTCTATGTAAGTAGATGTGTAAATTTTTCAATATGCAAGTTAACTAAAAATAACAGAATTAATAAAAATAAATTATAATTATAAAGAAAATGAAAAATCATTAGAAATAGAGATAATAAATACTCAACTTTTTCACATGAAATTAAATATTAATAAACTCCAACATTATATTTTAATTTAAAAGTATATTTCCTTCTTAATTTATAAAAAAAATTATTATACTAGTATTTTTTCACTTTAAATATGTATCCTTTTAATTTTTGAGTTATGAAAAATATAGGGTTAAATTATATATTTATTTTATTTTAAATTGAAAATTTTTGTATATATCATCCTATGTCTATTTATATAAATATTTTTATTTTAATCATCCTTTAACTTATCCTTGTATATACCTCTCTTTTTGGAATTGAGAAAGGACGGAAATGTAATTTCTATAATTTTATTTATTATTAAAAATATTTTATTGTATACTATATTGTTTGAATTGTAGTTTTTGAAGTAGCAAAAGTGTAGTTAAAGAAGAATTTTACATTTTTTTCCATCATTATAAATATGACAAAAATATAAGGACGTGTGAAATTGATAAATCAATACCTATCCATTTTTTATATTTTTATAGGTAGTTTAATTTTTTTAAATGATTGAAAGCATAGGGATTTCAAAGGGTGCACAAGATACTTAATTTATATTAAATTTAACTAATAAAAAATGAATTAAAAATAATTAGAGTCAACATTTTATTTCAGTTTAAACATGAATAGCAAATTCTTAATTTACTAATTCTGTTTATTTTTTAAACCTGCAATATTTCACAAAATATTCAATAAATAATGACAATTCTCCAATGTGTATTTTATTTTGAGTTATAAAACCTATTTTAACACACAAATTAAAATTTTTTAAATCATAATGAATTATTGTTCCGAATTATTATTAAATTTATTAATTACTTTTTAAAATAAAATCACCAACTATTGAAAATATTTATGTATCAATTTGGAAAACTATTACAGAATAATTAAAAATTATTTCTTAGCGACTTTAATTATATTATTATTAAAAGTACAAAATACATTTTATATATTATTCTGTATGTTTCTTCATTAAATATATATATATATATCCGAAAATGGGATTGTAAAAAAATTTCGAATAGCTATAAAAAAATCTTATACAGTTAGAATTGTAATTATTTTTTAAAAACACTTCTTTTCACTTCTCGCTTTGTTAAAATTAAAAAATTAAAATTATTGAAAAAATAGGGCTAAAATTTTGTTTTTCCAAATAGGAAAACTCTAAAAAAATGTTTTAGAAGCCCTGTTAATTATCATAGAAATCCACTCTGTTCAAAAAAATAAAAAAAATTGTTCATATAATTATTTATTTTGAACAGTTATCCTTGTCTAATAGGGTCTCCAAACAGAAATGTCAGGTGGATGACTGGATCCTGTAGTCGTAGCACCACCTTCCGTATCAGGGGGATGATGGCCATGAGAAATATCAATAGTTAAATTACTACCACCTTGTGCTGTCCCAGTAACAATTGTTGTTACCTAAAATAACAATAATAATAAATAAATAAATAATAAGGTAATGGAAAAATAATTTTTCACAAGATATTTATATCTCATACCAATCAATCGTATCAGAATATTTTAAATATTTTAAATATTTTAAATGTGAAAATTCTAGTTCCGTTTTCTAGAAAAATAAATATTGTTTGGTTGCATTGCATTTTTATAAATATTTTTTCATTTTTCTACATATTCGTGAAAACAAGTAAGATACGAGATCTTGTAAGGATCAAATAATCCAGCTACAGCTACAACAGATGATTTGGGATACTTGACACCTTCTCGAGGATCCCTAATCAAATTAATAACGATTATCAAGTACAGGTTCTCCAATTCAAGAGTTCTGTTGTTTGTATTGGAGGGGAATCTACATAAGACACAGATATGTACCCTCTACAAGAGAAAGAGAACCTAACTCACATATTATCAAAATGCTCGAATTTAAATTATGAGAGATCACTAGTTTAAGGGATCCTACTGGGTGAACACCCTTAAGATAAGCGACCTCAGAGTTATTCATGTCATTCATTGGTCAATGAATGATGAAACTGAAGACATTTATAATTGATGAATAGTCTGGATGGTTATTTTACCACATTTCAAAGGTTCAAAAACATCAAAAAATCATATAAATCTTTTTATTGTTTTAGTTTTCCTTTTTGTGTTTGTTTTATATTATATTATATTTATTTCTTTTCTATCATTTGTAAATTTTATAAATATATTTATAAAATTTTATCTGGAAATAAACAATCCGCCTCAAATATTCATATAGATCTGTGGTTCCCGAACTCTGTTGGCCCAATACCCCTTTTCATAAACAAAACTTAATTTTCCCACTGAACCTGGGTGAAAAACTACATAAATGCATATTAGAAAAATTCAAAATTTAACTTTGATGTCTTGAATGGTGACGTAAAAATAAAATATAAATAAAACATTTCTTTGAAGGTTTAGTTCCGAATGAAGCGCCTTCGGATCGTAACCAAAGATTTAGTGACATTTTTCATTTGGATATTCCTTACTGTGAGTTGAACCGTTTTGTAAGTAGTCAAACTCAGCCGTAAAGTGTTAACAATAAACAAACAAATATTCATTTCTATTTTACAATTTTGATCGATTTGAAAACTGACAATTTTATCCCAAGTTTTGTTTGTATATCCAATGTTTTGCAACAAAGGCACTTTATTGTAGATTAGTTAATATTTATTAATATTATAGACCAGTTGGTTCAAGTATCGACTCTATTGCGTTCTTGTTTAAATCTGTCTCACTCTCCGTGATACCTGTTATATTGAACTTTATGTCTATATTTATATTTTACTTAGGACGTAAAATTGCTAATAATTTATTCATTTTTATTTATATCAACTTCTCTATCAATCAAAATGTGTACAATTTTTTTATTTTATATAAAACCTTTTGCGGACCCCCTGACCTTGTTCAGGGACCCCCAAATCGATTTTAATTTTCCAAGAACCCCCTGAATGGTTCATCCCAGTTCATATGGACCACATTTGGGAACCACTGATATATTTTATAGATAATAAATTAATTATATCTATAAATACAATTTCATTAATTTTTAAAATGACTAAGCAATAATTCTTTCTTAATAAGATGGAGTGTCTCCACTCGACTATCTCGCAATTTGAATTGGATTAAATAACATATATTATATTTAAATTAAAATTAATAAATAATATTTATTAAACCAGTGCATGTTTGGCTCTTTGTTGATGGCACCACGTCACGTGTTGGCGCATGATTTGCAGTGTTAAAAAATTAATTCTGGTACTTTCAGCGATTCAATCAAGCTGAAATTCTATATATAGCAGTTTTATACAATTTTTAATCATGTGAAAAACTATCATACATATATCTTTATTTTTAAAAAAATCAAAACGTGGTAGGTAATGACCCACTTCCGGTTGAGCTACATTTCTCAAAATTTGATAGAAAACTACGAATTTTGAATAATGCCTGTGTATCAAATTTCATTATTCTAGCTCATCTTTTTGCGTAATCTTGTCCACACACACACACACACACACACACACACACACATATATATATATATATATATATATATATATATATACAGACATTTTTTTCAACCTTAGTGAAAATGATTCAGGAACCTTCAAAACGTATAAAAACATCAAAATCTCGACATCGAAAATTTTCCTGATCGCAATACTATCTCAGGCGAGATAAAAAAAATGTAATTTTTCAAATTTTATGTATATACTAATATATAATCATTCACATTTTATAGATAAATATAGAATTATATTTTGTCAAGAAAAAATCTTAATCAAATAATTTTTATATAATATGGAACAATTTTCATAAAGTCTAAATTTTTCCATAATTAATTTATTTTATAAAATAGATATGATTATCTAGTTATTAAAACTCTAAATTCATATATAAAATATTCCGATATTAATAGAGGTATGAGACCAAATTAGTGAACAACTTTCATTAAAAAGATTACCTCTTCAGCGAAAGATGTCCCATCAAGCCCTGACACTTTAGAAGTGTCGGAGGAGACTGTTCCGCTATGTAAATGCAGATGAATCTGGTTTTGGTTAACAGTTGAATACAAATGTGGATAAAGCATCATAGGAGGTGGAGGGCCCGTATTAATAAAAGCCGTTGTTTGAGTTCCTGAAGGCCCTACTGGATTCGCAGCCGGGCCTGGGGGTCCTGGACCAGGCATGGAGGTTCCACATGTATTAAAATATTGATGTTGATGATGACCGGCAGATGAATAATTATTATAATTATTAGTTTGAGCCCAGGCACCTGTATGGTAGCTCGAGCCACTATTAAACCCTCCTCCTGTAATAGATAATTAAAATAGATTATAAATATTTGAATAATATATTAATAGGAGAATATTTTCAAATATGGTAATTGTACCTAAAGTGGAATTATTTTAAATTCACATTCATTCATAATTCTTATTTTAAGTAAAAGTTTTGCAATAATGACCGTTTTAGGTCCCTATCCACTTTAGGTGCCATTACCATATGTATACTAATTTAAAATCAATTTTTTTAAAGAAAAATTAAATTATATATATACATATGTATATATATATATATTTGAATACTCTAACTCAAAATCAATACATAAAAGATATTTAAAATATTATACATGATCCCATTTTTCTAATTTTATACAGTAGCTAATTCATCTTCCACAATTTTCTAATTAATTTAAATTTGATTGAATATTTCCAATTTATTATAAATATATAAATAATATAATACCACTGTATGTAAAATATTGCAAACATTTATTTTTTAATAAAAATATGTAAATTTAAGTATTTTCGTAATTTGCGTATGGGCTGCATTTTGAAGGCTTTTGTACTGCACTTTAGACAATTCTGATTTAGAGCAGGGTTTCCCAATCCTTTTTCTACTTCGACCCCTTTTAAACTTCCTTCTCCTTTAATAGACCTCTATTTTTTAATTCATTTATAATTTATTAATTATATTAATAAAATTTAACATAGAACTTTAAGTATTTAATACATTATATGTTTAACAATTTAAACATTTTTATTAAATTATTAGTAGTAGTGCTAATATTATTTAACAAAACTTTCAATTCAATATTTTATAAATTTATCTCATAAATGATTAATAAGCATTCCTATCTGAAAAAAATTAATGTGACGATTGATGCTGATATTTTTTTAATAATGTTTTGATATCAGACTCAAATTTTGGTTAATAATAAATTTTACATTCTCATACGATGATATATAGCGTACACGTGTATATATATATATATATATACGATATAATATATCTAATAAATATTATCAAATATTTTATTTATTATAAAAATTATTGGAAAATATTAATTTACAAAATTATTAACCGAATAAAAAAAAAAATATTTAAATTAAATAGTATTTTATTTAAATTGAAAATTTAAAACAAAAATTCTTATAGGAAATTTCTTAAAACATACTTGAAAATATGAACGAATAACCTATAAATATATAAAATTATAATAAATAAAACTAACAAATACTACTACTTTGGCGGCTAGCAGGATCCGTTGGTAATTGTTTGTATTTACTTTTCTATTTAGTTTTTATTTCATAAAAAAATCCTTTACTTTTTTTTTTAGTAATTGAAAGAGAAAATTTTGCCATCGTCCCCCAATAGCCCTCTCAGGTTCTGTCGACCCTATTCAAAGTGTCCACTTGGACCTCGCTGAGAACCCATAATATAAAGCCTATGTTTAAATAGGGGCATATATGAATATTATGGACTAGTTTCATAAAATAATCGACCCTACCATTTTTTAATCTATACCTAGTTTTACAATTTCCCGGACAGATAGAGAAACTGCCAGACAGACAAACGAAAAATTTGAATTTTTCAGATCTATATATAATTTAATTAATTTTTAAAAATAATTATTAAATTGAAAATTGATTTGGATTACCTGGACCATGATAAAGTGGAGGAGGAGGGGGAGGAGGTGGAGGTGGCATTGAATCTGCGTATCGAACTCCCGGTGGTTCTAAATCGACGGGTTCTGGTTTACTACTCCCAGGTAGTCCATAAATGGAAGTCGCAGAACCATAATCTGCATCGGTGCCAGAAAGTCCCGTAGATCCATCTCCTTCATAGGAAGGGAATCCAGGTGCTGCAGATGAAGGAGGGGGTGCGTAGCTTCCAAAAGGACCAGCATTTGGGCCACTGCTTGCGTAGTTAGGCAACCATCCAGTTTCGCCCGTAGTGGATGCAATCGTAGAAACAGGCAATCCACCTGTTGGACCCACCTCTGTAAATAAACAAATATCAATGATTATTATCCAAAATTTTACTATAATTAATTCTTAACAAAAACATTATTTGATTTATACAGTATTTCAAATTTGTTTTTCCAAATAATATTTATAAAATAAATTTCTTTTTAATTAAGAAATATAGATATAATAAAGTTGAAACAATAGTATATATAGAACGAAAAAAATATAAATATGCCTTAACTTTTTAAATAAATATAAATATATAATTCTGATTCTTAAAAATTTCTAAAAATGCTCCTGTAATCCCAGAGATGCATAACATTTATATAAAAGTCCCTTTAATAGGTTTTCATTTATTTTATTTCAATCGGTAACCTTCATTTTATTTTTGTTTTGTTATTTATTTTTTAATATAATCACGAAATTTATATATATTTTATTGTATATGTTATAAAGGAAATACAACATTTTTTTTAATATTCATTTTATTAAAAATCAAGGAAATCTAAAGATAAAGACAGGAACTATTTTATAAAACTAAAACTAACTTTTTATATTAACGTTATATAAAATTCATATAGATAAACTGAAATATAAACATATAATAATGTTAAATTAATTAATTGATTTATTTGTTTATTCTTTGGGCTTATCGCTTTTACTGTTCTTTTTAGACAATAAATGACCTCCTCACTAAGGAAAAACTTATCTATCGATATATCTATTTTGCGTTAAAGAATTCAAAGAATTTTGGCTTCAGCAACCTTATTCCTCCAATTGTCACTATCTAGAGCCTCCTCCATCTATTTTCTATTCTCTCCTAACTCCCTTACATATTTTGTTCCTTTATATTGTCTGCCCACTGTATGCATCTTTGGTCTATCAAGCAAACGTTTCTTGGTCTCCTCATAAGCAAGTTCCCAGTTAGACTTTCTTAATCTTTCTACCGACAATTCCCGAATATCGAGCTTGTATATTTAATATACATTTTATTGATTATTTCTATTAAAATTTATACATATTTTTAAAAAATAATAATTTCTTCGAATAAAATTTTTTATAAATGTAAACATAAACATATTGATATAAACAAACCTAAATTCTCTTAAAATTATAATTTAAAAAAACAAATTGGCAATATATTGAGCTTTAAGCTTTATAGACATCTTCTCTTGATATTAGAAGTTACGTATTAACCCCTCATAATTGAATTTTCATGGATAACTTAAAGCTATGTTGAGATCAACCCAATTGAGTTTGCAGCTTCTAATTACCCAGAAAGAAATAAAGACAAATGAAAATTCTAAAGTCATAGTTGGATTGATCAAGAAACGTGAAGGTATACAAAAATTTTTAAATTTAAGTAATCTGCAGAATGTATTTTATTTAAAATATTTTGTATTTAAGAAAGCGCTGTCCAGCATTGCCTGGCGCCATTTTATTATTCCTAATTTAAATTAAGAAAAAACTAACAAGGATGATTTTTCCCGAGGCAGATCGATTTTTCTTTATAAATATTATCTATTGTCTGAATTCCAAAAAAATTTAATATCTCAAAAATACAAATATATATATATATATATATATATATATATATATGTGCCACTCAGAAGCCAAAGCGATTAATTCCATATATAAACAAACTGAAAAAATGAAGCCCCAAGTTCACAGCTTGTAGGAAATTCAGGGTTATTAATTACAGAAAAATGTATATTGCATTGCAAAAAATATTAAGATTATCAAGTTCATTATTCACTTCATATGTTGCAGATTACATTACATTACATTACTAGCATAATTTTAAAAATTGGAGTTCATCGGTTTGGCTCCTGTGAGTGGCATATATATATAAATATACAATTTTTGCTGGTATAATAAGATAAGATATATATATTGAATTAGTTCATATAGATCGCACAAAATAAATTAACATATTTTAGTTTAATCATTACATTTTAACATGTTAGTTATAATGTAATATAATAAAATATTATATTAATATATAATCATAAATAAAATTATGGTAATATTTTTAAAAAATACTATTCATAGTTTGTAAAATTTTAAAGAAATTTTCCATCCAAATTTTCTAAGAAATATCATTTTAATATAACATATGTTTACAAAAAAGTCTATGCTTCACTACAATCTTCATTATCATCTCATTCCCTTCTACTAGAAACAAGGAATATAGATAAAAAAAACATCTATTCTAATAAATAAATAAATAAATTAATAATTGATGACTTTTTAATATATATTTTTAAATTGTCAATACAGGTATAAATATCTCATGTATGTATAATATTAGAAATAATGTGAATGACGCATAGGAATGATTATTATTTATTTTAAATAATTATCTTTGCAATCCAAAACATCAAGCTTGAATGTCACTCTCCGGTTAAATACGCCTCCCACCTCCCTCTCCCTCCCCCTCGACCTAAAGGGAGAGAAGAATTTTAGAGAATATACTTTATTGTTATACATAGCCAAAGGTTACACTCTAGCAACAAGTTAATTATGCATCTGTCATTTACACAAGGCCTGAATTGCATTTATGCAATCATGAAGCTCGATGCCAGGTTATGAAGCGCATACACACTCCTCCGTCCACGCCTCCCCTTCATGTCCCCCGTTTATGCCATCTCCATTAACTATAGGAATTAATTTTGATATGTAATTATATAATTTAACTAACAATTAAAGAACTTTAATAACGAAATATGAATTTTGAAAATTATCAAAGGGTAAAATACTTTTAAACATCAATAGCAAAAGTATACTTTTCTATTATTAATTTATAATTAAATCTATTTTCAAATAACTGCAAATAAAAAAATTAAAAAAAAAAAAACAAAAAAAAAAAGTTGAATATATATGTGGTATCTCCCTAAGACTTTTCTCTCAATAGATATATATATATATATACAAAACTTTAAATACATGTATATTTGTTTCTATTGACTATCCTCTTTCTAAAAATATTTTTAACATTAAAATAGTAAAATATTTTATAAAAGTATGTTGAAAAGAAATATTAGAATTAATTAAGTTTAATTTAATTAAGTTTAAAAAAAAATAAAAAAAACAATATTTTTAAAAATGACTTCTAGTGTAAAAAAAATATTATCTTTTAAAGAGGAATTTGAAAAGAAGGATTATAATGAAAAGAATCGAAAAAGGGTATAAAAAAAAATTGAAAAAAAAATAATTGAGTGAGCAATTAAAAGCAAAATGAGCTAGTAAGGTTAATCGGATTAAGAAGGTGGTGTGAGGTGGATGGAGGTGGGCGAAAAGTGAAAAAGAAAAAACAATTTAAAAATATTTTTGAAAATTAACGGACGATTAGAAAATATAGGCATAATTTTTATTTATACTAATGTAGAAGATATATATATATATATATATATATATATATATATTCTATATACCAGTAATTTTCAACCTTTTTTACCGCGGCACACTTTTAACGATATAAGAATTTGGCGGCACACTTAGAAAAAGATAAATGTACCTTTTTCAATAGTCGGGCACATTTCTGAAATAATATAACAGGGGTGGGCCTACTTGGTAATACTTAGATCCATATTGAAAAGTCCAAAATGTTTAAGAGCCTGATCGCAAAAACATTTTACCTTTTTTACATACATATAAAATAAATAAGTACTTTTTATTAATTTGAACTTTACATTTGTAAAATTTGGCGGCACATTTTGAAAAGCTCGCGGAACACAAAAGTGCCGCGGCACAGTGGTTGAGAATCACTGCTATATATGCTATAGCACTATACTATACTTTACTATAATACTTTATATAAAAAAAAAACTTTTTTAAAAAACCACGTTTTTAACGCACTAAAAAGAAGAAAATAATTTTTCTGAAACCCCATAGGTACTGACATTACAAACAAGAGATATGATTTGAAGAAAATTTTCTATAACGTAAAACGTGGGGCGCAACTATGGCTAAAATATTCTGTATCGTATAAAAATTTATAAATAAATGTTATTAGGTACAAATTAATAGGATAAATGAATTCATATTTTAATTAGCTTCAAAAAGTAAAGCTTATAACTTATCGAAATTTTTAAAAGAGGTAAATTTAATTTATGAAAAGATTACCTTTAGATTACTAATAATATTCACTTTTAAAAAATTCTGATAAAAAATGACATCCTAACAATATTCTGGTAAATAATATAAGAAATTTAACTTGAAGAAATCTAAAACTAAATTTTGCTACTGCAAAACTTCTAGCAAATATTTAATATTTATGTTAATAAAATTTCTAAAGTGTAAATTGAAGATGTTTATTTAATATTAAGGAATTAATTTTCCAAAAAAAATTTACATTAATAAAAGTATTCTGTTGGATTACTAATAATATTCCCTTTTACAAAAAGTCTGGTAAAAAATATAAAACTTAAAATATAAATCCATGGATATTGAAATAAATTAATCAAAGAAATTATATTGCATTTAAAAAATTTATTATTATTTGCGCCCCACGTTTTACGTTATAGAAAATTTTCTTCAAATCATATCTCTTGTTTGTAATGTCAGTACCTATGGGGTTTCAGAAAAATTATTTTCTTCTTTTTAGTGCGTTAAAAACGTGGTTTTTTAAAAAAGTTTTTTTTTTATATAAAGTATTATTTTCTACTTTTTAGTCTTCATATATTGCAATCGATTTCACTTGACCTATACTACTTTTAAGTTTTTTGATTGACTTTAATAGTCATGAAATACTATTATCCTGAAAGTAATAAATTTAAATTGAATTATAAAGAGAAATTTTTAAATTTGTCATATTTTAATTCTTTATTGCCTAAAACTCATCATAAATTTAAATTTTGTTTTCTAAATTACAGTACAAAACATTAATATACCTTCTTTCAAATTTATTTACATTTTAAATATTATACATATTATATTATTCTTTTAACGGGTTTTTAACGGTTTTTTTCAAATTTAAATATTTACACTTTTTGTTTTGATTTTCCCATACAAAATTATATTCATTAATTATGCTCTAATTAAACACTTGCAAGCTACGAATTATTATTGTATTATTGTATTGTCATCCAGAATACATTACTCTGAAAAGTTTCAGAGCGATTGGATGACTGGAAGTGGTCGAAATTTCGATTGCAAGATTTGACCCGAACAGATAAATAAACAAACAAACAAACAAGAAAGCAAGCTAAGAAAAACGTGGTAAAATACACTCAGTTAGCAAGAGTGCTAATGATGACTTGGTGAGATGCAGAGAGCAAATGATAGCTGAAAGAAATTGAGGGTGGCGTTTAAGTCGAAAAAAGGTGTGTCGAAACAGGCAACCAATCAGAAGACCCGTTAAGTAAAAATAAGAAGAGGGGAGTTTGAACCTTTTTTCTACCTCCCTATTATATTTTTTCAATATTTTGATTTTATTAATTTTTTATCTCTCTTTGTAAAGACGAAATTATAACTTTAAAATGATTTTAAATGTAATCAATCAAAAGTCAGAAATTATAATTTAAAAAAATCAAAATTCTTCATAAAAAAAAAATGGCTTTTTATTTTTTCTAATACATTTACCGTGTATATAATATATAGAGATTCTTTATTTCATTAGATTGAATATTATTTATTAGTAATTCATTTAATAAATATCTAATCGTTATTTGAAATTTATTTAATTATTATTTTAGAATTTATGATGCTTAATCCAAATTTAATTCGCAGCATGGAACATACGATCAGGACTGTCATTTAGTTGGAGGGGAGCGACCTGAACATTTTTTCAAACTTCTTATTTAAACGGATTTTAATATTTTGATTATTATTATTAATTAATGTATTATATTTGCATCCCGTCTCGTTTTTGTATTAGATATTGTATCAATATTTTTTATATTTAAAATATTTTAAAATTTTTTAATTAATTTCGAAAGAAAATTAAAAATATATTTATACAATTTTTGCTAGTATAATAAAATAAGATCTAATGAAATATATTTATTTTTATCGTCAATTCACAATGTGTCATTTATTATATTATTAATTTGTGAAATGATTACAAATTTTATGTAAAATCCATTCTCTATTCGTTTAGATCAAAAATAATATATTTAATATTTAATATATTGAATATATTTAATACATACTAGAATCAACTCTTGAATATTTTTTTAAACAAGCGGACTATGGACATCTGTATTATTTATTTTTAATGTTTTGACAAAGTCCCTTTTGTTGTTTTCTTCTTTTGTATTATGTATTGAGAAAGGTAAGTTTTGGAAAGGGCCTTTTGTTGTATTATTATTGTTTCTCCTTTTTAAGTTAACAAAATACAAATATTCATTAATTATGCTCTAATTAAACACTTGCAAGCTACGAATGTGTTATTTTATTGTATTGTCATCCAGAATACATAACTCTGAAAAGTTTCAGAGCGATTGGATGACTGGAAGTGGTCGAAATTTCGATTGCAAGATTTGACGCGAACAGATAAACAAGAAAGCAAGCTAAGAAAAACGTGGTAATATATATAGGTATCTTCTACATTAGGAGATTTAAAGTATAATTGTATATTAAATGTTGCGAATGATCTAGTCAAATATTTTTTTTCACTACCCAAATTTGCTTCTACAGAAAAATCTACAGATATATATTTCATGTTGAGTTAACCCATCTATCACACACTAAATAAGCACAAAAATGATATCAACTTTTCAAATACAGTTGTCTCAAAGCCACCTTTTACATTTTTTTGAGGTGAGGGTATGTTGACACATTATAATAATAAATTATATGATTTTTTCATATAATGTCAAATTAAATAATTTTTGTATACTAAAATATTTTTCGAGTATTCCTCTTTAATAGAAAATTTATCTATTGGTTTGGAATAATTTTTTTTATATCTATCAAATTTTAAATGATAAAACAATATGTATAATTTCTGTGATATCAACATGTTATTATGAATTGGTTTGTGCTTAACATTATTCTACTTTTGTAGGGAGTTTTTTCGAAGAATGCACCTTTCAAGTTTTCGATTGGCTCCAACAGCCATTAGTCGATGTCAGCCCCACTCCCATTTGATGGCCGTCGCTTCACCTTTGGCCCAGGATCCTCACTTGTCAAACAAGATCGTCGACATTTCCCCATCAAAGCAAAGCAATCAGATACCGCCTCAATAATCAGTAAGTCCAAAAACTTCAACCTACACAACAAATTTGTTTTCAATTTTTTTTCAGTCAAATTCTTAGTATATATTCCCTTCCTAATTTTTAAAATTATTTAGTCTTGTATTCATTTAGTTACTTTAGAACTATGTGCTAGTATAAATTTGATTATTCCAATGAACATAAAAATTCAGATTCAAGATTTAATTTTTCCTATATATAAATTTTTACATATTTTTACTATCTCGCCAGAGATAGTATTGCGATCACGAAAATTTTCGATGTTGAGATTTTGATGTTTTTATACGTTTTGAAGGTTCCTGAATCATTTTCACTAAGGTTGAGAAAAATGTCTGTGTGTGTGTGTGTGTGTGTATGTATGTAGTCAAGATTACGCAAAAACGGTTTGAGCTAGAATGATGAAATTTGGTACATGGACATTATTCAAAATTCATAGTTTTCTATCAACTTTTGAGAAATGTAGCTCAACCGGAAGAGGGTCATTACCTACAACGTTTTGATTTTTTTTCCTCTAAAGTAACCGTAAAAATAAAAATATATGTTTGATAATTTTTCACATGATTAATAATTGTATAAAACTGCTATATATAGAATTTCAGCTTGATTTATTTGCTGAAAGTACCAGAATTAATTTTTTAACACTGCAAATCTCACGCGCCAACACGTGACGTGGTGCCATCAACAAAGAGCCAAACATGCGCTGGTTTAATAAATATTATTTATTAATTTTAATTTATAATTTAATTAATTAAATTTAATTTAAATATAATATATTATGTTATTTAATCCAATTCAAATTGCGAGATAGTCGAGTGGAGACACTCCAGCTAATTCTGATTGTGTATATAATTTAAAAGTATAAAAATACATAATTACTTCAATGTTGAAATTGTTTTTTTTTAATGGTAAATATTTATTTAATTACTATATAAACAATAAGAAATTTTTAATTTAAATTAAAAAACTGATATATATCCGTATATTTATTATTTGTTCAATTTTTGTTCTTCTTCTCCCCCTCATCGCTATTATAAGTAAAATTTCACCAATATAAAATAAGCTATTGCTATGATCTCTGTTTTGTTTTAAATCCTAAGACTGTCATTGGTTGTCCAATGGTCATATTCCATAGGTGTTTACGATAAATGGGTTTGGAATTCCGAGTGGAAGTTTTGAAAGCACTTCTTTGGCGGTTTGCATTTAAAGCTTGTCTTCTAATAGTAATAAAGTGCACAAGCGATTACTTCGGCCGTCTTGACTGAGATATTTATGAGTGAATAAGATTCAAGAGATCTCTACATGTCGTTCACCCATTGTTCTTTTCCTTAGCAATTTAAACGCTATCAAAATTTATCATACATTTTTCTAAATCGATAATTGAAGTTTTACCGCTAAGTAAATAAGAATTTTTATTTATTTTCTTTCATTTTAAAATGACAAGTTCTATGCGATACGTCTTCGTAATGTAATGCTTGATTTATTTCTTGTAGTTGTTGAGTCTATCTTTTTTTTTTTGTTAATAAAATAAAATAATTAAAGAGATGCCGAGATAAAATATATAAAATGTTAAAATATTATATATATATTAAAATGTGAAATTCGTTTTATTATATTCTAAACGTTTAGATCTGAAACTCCCCCCCCCCTCACTCTGAAAAACAATACAATATGAGTATATCTAATAATATATATTATATTGTTTATTACACATTATTATATTATTTAAGCAAAACTGCCTACTGCATACTATTATTAGGTTAAACATTTGCCTGAGTTTTTTTTTTTAAATATCAATTTGAAAACATAAAATAATATATATATATATATATATAACAGATGTAGAAGTATGAAACCGGAATTTTCATATAGATGGTGCTCGCTCGCTCTCAGTTTAAAGACCGTAATACCGTTTCTGTAGCGGCAACTTCTCCCTCTAACAGCTGACGAAGTTTGTCAACACAGAATAACCTAAGTTTCATACACCGGTATATTTTTCTATAACCTCAAATATGTCGAGTATTGTGCTTACGAACTATGATTTCCAGACAGCATTGGTTTGCTGCAATCATTTGAAGAAAACTGCTGCAGAATCGCATAGAATGCTTGTCGAAGCATACAGTGAACATGCTCTTGGCAAAACTCAATGCTTTGAGTGGTTTAAAAAAATTGAAAGTGGTGATTTTGACGAGAGAAACGAGGAGCGTGGGAAACCACCGAAAAATGGTATAGTATATTATGTACTAAAATCTGGCGAAACCGTTAACACTACCAACAACAAATGATCGATTTGAATCGAGCAATACGTGAAAAACGACCGGAATATGCAAAAAGACAAAATAAAGTCATTTTGCTTCATGAATGTCCCCTCACACACAGCAAAAAGGGTCACGTATACGATCGAGGCGTTTAATTAGGTATTAGCACATGCGGCTTATTCTCCAGACTTGGCTCCGTCTGATTATCATCTATTCGCATCATCGGGACATGCACTCGCCGAACAACACTCCGATTCGTATGAAAATGTAGGAAAATGGCTCGACAACTGGTTCGCTTCAAAGGAAGAATTCTTTTTTGGCGTGGCATTCATAACCTGCCGAAGAGGTGGGAAAAATGTATAAAATTTTCCAATGGAGACTATTTTGAATAAAATATTTTTTATAATTTCCAAATAATTTTTACAAAAAATTCCGGTTTTATACTTTTACATCTGATATATATTTATATAGTTTATTTTTTAATTTTATATATTTTTAATTATAAAATTTTTCCCATATAAATGCCATAAATGAAATAGTTTTTGGAAATATCATAATTGTACTCACCTGCAATGGAAGCTGGAGGTTTATAGGGATCACTTTTCCTCCAAAGGGAGTCCACATCTCGAAGATTCACGTTGGAATAAGTGGGGTCCAAGAAGGGCCTTTGTCCAAGTGCCAATGCTCGAAATTGATGCTGTCCGGCGGCTGGTTGGGGCGAACATGCAAAGGAAATCCAAGTTTCATTCAAACAATCTCAAAATAATATGTTATAATTATTTCGAATTTTAAATAAAAGTTCTATATTAGATTTGATTAATCTTTAGGCGTTTATTTATTATTCCTAAAATAATTAAATAAATATGTTATTTTTAATTAATATTATTTAAATATTATGATTATTTTTCAATAATATTGGTTTAAACATGAAATTAAAAATAAAAATCCTAATGACAAAAATATATATATATATATTATATATTATATATTATAAATGAACCAAAAAATTCCTAATAAAGAATATAATAAAAGAAAAATTGTATTATTTCAATACAATACACATTTTAAGGACATCTGAGTTCAATACTGTTATTCTCAAAATTGATCTATTTCTATCAGGTAAGTGGTGTTTTAAAACTACCGTGGTTCAAACTTGTATTGATTTTATGAAAAAGTTGCGGTCAAGTACATTTATAAGACAGTTTTGTGTATTCAATAAATTTTTACTAAGGAGATTAGATTCTTTTTCATTTTTGTTAATTTATAATTATTATCAAATTATTTGAGATTATTATTAAAATAAATAATTTTCAGATTTAATATTTATGTATTAAAGAAACATTAAAGAAATTTTATTTAATTTTTTAAGTTCTTTGTGTGAAGAATTGGTAATTGAATTTTGATTTCAAGTTTAAATTAATAAATAGTAAAAAGATTTTAACTAATAATTTGATAAGCAATTACTTTGGAAGTTTCTTCGAACGCACTGAATATAGATCTAGTAATTTCATGAAATTAATTGACATTTTGATGATAAATTGATGGAGAACGGTGCATCTTTTTATTGGCATGTGCAATTGCAATCAAACACAATAGAAGTAAAATTGAAGTGTAGATGAAAATGCACGGGAGTATAATTAAAATTTCCGGAAATCGATTTTGTATATAGGGACTCCTGATGACCATCGCTAACCGGGTCCCTCCACCCCTTATTGGCCAGGGGTGGACCCCTCCGCAAAGTCACATCTGTTAATGACTCGCCCCTAATTAATCGCGGCCACACGTGCAAATGCACCAGCCAAGAGCGTTCCAATTGAAATTTTAGACCAAATCACAATTTGAACCGTTTGATACGATCTCAGATCAAGCAGCAATGCCGATGA
Source organism: Labia minor (assembly GCA_963082975.1). Lineage (NCBI taxonomy): Eukaryota > Metazoa > Arthropoda > Insecta > Dermaptera > Spongiphoridae > Labia > Labia minor. The sequence continues at coordinate 24,650,714 of OY720348.1, read as the reverse complement.
TTTATGGAAGGGATTCAGGGCCCCCTATACAACGATCGAATGTCCAATGATATTGGCATACTAGGATAGAAGATAATATATAAACATATTTTATAATATTCAATATATATATATTTAAAATTTCTATTTTAAATTGTATAACAAAAAATTAAAATTGATAAAGTTCTTCAACAGAATTTTTATAAAATTCATGATTGTAGAGGGTGAATAATCAATAGATCATATCACTTATGAGAAAAATGATTTTAAATGATTTTTATTAATTAATGTAATAAATAAAAGGTGTCAATAAATATTTAAATTAAAACATTATAATGATTCAAAATGAATTTAGATATTATTATTACATTTTATTTATATGAATATTATTATTACCAACATAGATACTTTTTTAAAAACAATCTGTTAAATCATTAAATGATATTCATTTAAAAAGATAATTAATTAATATTTGAATGAAAATATTTAATAAATTTGATATAATAATATTAAATTCATTAAATTGGTAACTTTTAGAATAAATGAAAAATTTAAATGATATATTTAATTAGGAGAGAAATTAAATTTAACACACACATTGTTATATTTAAATTAGCTGGAGTGTCTCCACTCGACTATCTCGCAATTTGAATTGGATTAAATAACATAATATATTATATTTAAATTAAATTTAATTAATTATAAATTATAAATAATAAATAATAAATATTAAACCAGCGCATGTTTGGCTTTTTGTTGATGGCACCACGTCACGTGTTGGCGCGTGAGATTTGCAGTGTTAAAAAACTAATTCTGGTAATTTCAGCGAATCAATCAAGCTGAAATTCTATATATAGCAGTTATATACAATTATTAATCATGTGAAAAATTATCAAACATATATCTTTATTTTTACGGTCACTTTAGAGGAAAAAAAATCAAAACGTTGTAGGTAATGACCCTCTTCCGGTTGAGCTACATTTCTCAAAAGTTGATAAAAAACTATGAATTTTGAATAATGTCCATGTACCAAATTTCATCATTCTAGCTCAAACCATTTTTGCGTAATCTTGTCTACATACATACACACACACACACACACACACACACACACACACACACACACACACAGACATTTTTCTCAACCTTAGTGAAAATGATTCAGGAACCTTCAAAACGTATAAAAACATCAAAATCTCAACATCGAAAATTTTCATGATCGCAATACTATCTCTGGCGAGATAGTAAAAATTCTGGAAATTAATTTTTGTATTTATTGACAAATATATATGGAATTTGAACTGAGATCAGTTGATTATTGTGATCCTCAAAAAAAAAAAAAATTTATTTCGAAAATGAATTGCTAGTTTTAATGAATAAATAAATTGCTTGAGAACTAAAAGATTATGTACAAATAGCAGTTATTATAAGATAACAGTAGAATGGAGTATACAATTTATATTCATATTCTTAAAATAATTATTCCAGTTTGTCAAGAATAAATTTTTTAAAGAACCTACGGCGGCTCGATGATGTACTTTTATATATTACTAGCTGCTCAGACCGCCATCGGCGTTCTTCACACTTAGACGGGGGCTCTACCCCCTGTACCCTTGTTTTTGGTTGGAAGTTTGTATGCAAAAGGTTTTCATCCATTTTGTTTCAATGAGTATATTACATAAAACATTCTTATTTTGTGTGTTCTTATTTAAAATATATTTTAATTTAATCAATAAATTAATTCTATATTGTTATTGTATATGTTATATCTATCTATCTCTGTGGCTCCACGATACCCGAGATTTTTTAGCCGCAACAACCACATTTCTCCAAGTGTCCCTATTCGGAGCTATAACCATCTAACTCTTACCCTGTCACATCTCTTTCAGGTCCCTTCCTACATTGTCCAACCATATTAAGAACTTACGTGAAAATCCAATTATAAGATTAAATTTTTTTAATTAAAATTATTTATTCATATAATCTTAAAAATTATTATAGGTAATTTAGTCGCAATGTGAATGTTTTCATTGTGGTAAATAAGTTAAAAAGGCCAATATGATCAATTGAAATATTAGAAATATTAGAAAAATAAAAATAATAATATAAATATTATAAACATTCTTTATATTGTATTCTTTGCGCTGCAGATTATTATTAATTATTAATAACTTTTCATTTTCGATCTTTTTATTGTAATCGAATTGAATTTATTAGAGGTGTTATTTTTTCATTAAACATTTCTATTTACAATTTGATTTGAAATGTTTGGTATTGACGTTTGTTTTCTATCTTTTTAATTTTATTATACAATTTTAATTTATTTTTTTATTTTTTTTTTGTTTTCATCATTCAAATCAAACATTTTAATTTGTTATTATATATTGGTTTAATTTCTATCAACTGTTTAAGTATATATTACTACAATATTTAATAAGATTTTAATATGTATAAATTTATTTATAGCAATGAAAATAATACAATCGATATTTAATGAATTTTTAAATGAATACACAGTTTTTTAATTTAATTGCTTTGTATGTCTATGAGTGTTTGTGAGACTAAAAAAAATTAACAAAAAATAGAAGAACTTTTATATTTAAAGGTTTTTAAATTTTAATATTTTTCTTAATTCTGATAAACTTTATTATTTGCATTGACTTTTGTTATGAATGGTCAATTATTTTTCATATATACGCAAGGATCCGCCTAAAGCTTAGTGCAATAGGAAATAGGGAAGAAATAATTTACTTATTTATATACATTTGATAAATATTATTAATATAATAATAATAATAATAATAATATGCATCAAAGGTGACTAGTTGCAGATTTTTTTTCTTTGGAATTTATAGGACAATCGATGATAGGCTTTTTAACACTTTTTTTATTTATTATTAGAAACATGAAAATGCTACCTTCATTTCTATAATTAATGATATGAAGTAAGAAACTTGCGGTTTGAAACCACAAATTTAGACGATTAATGAATTTTAAAAGATTTTATATAGCATAAAACAAATATATATAACGCTTTGTTAATAATTATTTATCTTTTAATTATATACAGCAGCGATTCTCTTCTGGAGCGCACTAAAGGTGAGGGCGGGGAGGGGGGCAAGAATTTCCACTAGAAAATATTATTTAAAAAAATTGATTAACTGACTGAAAGGAAACACACATACACACTTGTTTTGGAAATTTGTTAAAAATAATTTAAAAATCGAATTCAAAATACTCAATATATATTTTTTTGTAAGCGGTGTGGGGGGAGGGTGATGAAAGTTATAATTGAAAATTAGGCTGCTAATTCTGAAAGGTGGAGAAACGCTAATATACAGTCAGTCATTAAGCTTTTCTTCTCGATTTACCTACATGGATTAAGTTAGTAACAAATATATAAATTAAATTAATTATAAAATAATGGGAAAATATTATTTCTTTTCTCTTGTATATTTTTGAAAATGATTCAAACAACTTTCAAAGTTTTAATAAAAAAAAAATAATAAAACTATGGAGCGCTCAAAATTATTATTATTCATTTAAATAAATCATTATTCAATTATTATTTATTTTACTTTATCTTACATATATATTTTTTATCATTCTAAATTTTATTTCAAAAAATTTTCTACTTTGTAGTTTATTAAATATATATATGGGGCAGCATGGCTGAGTGGGTAGAGTACTAGATTTCTACACAGGGGAAGCCTGAGTTCGAATCCCAGCATAGAACTCAAGATTATATATTTATTTAATTTAATAATTAATTAATTAATTAATAATTAATAAATAATAAATAATAAATAATAAATATAAAAATTTAATTCAATTTAACATCGGCTGCCCCACCGAAGAAGGCAAGGGGAAACCACTTCGGTCAAATTTTCCCATGAACACCCTATGACTCCTGTGGAGTTATTAGGGACACGACACTTCCGCTAGGAAGTTATCGACAACGAAGAAGAAATATATATATGCGTGTTTAGATTTTAATTATATTATTATTATTACTTATATAAATATTGAATATAATGATTGTGTATTTCAACATTTTTATTTTTTTTCTTATCTTAAAAATAGGGCTGGGGTGTCTTAAACGATGAGGGCCACATTGTAAAAAAAAATATGCTGGGCAACACATAAATATCATTTTACCTTTTTTTTAGAACCATATTGAAAAAATTTAAATATTTTCATAATTTGAGTTTGGGTTTTGAGCCGCAGTTTAGACCCTCTGAAATAGAGCATATATATATATATATATATATATATATATAGAGGAAACCAGCCAAATCCGGACCCCCTGCCTAAAGCGGACCCCTTAGTGTATTGACTCTGAATTGACCTAAACTCTAGTGGCAAAGTCTTTAAAATGAAGTTTAGACTTCCTCCACACTGTAGTGGAGCTTTCGCGTCACCATCATTATTGAGCTATTAGTTGTCAGCCATTACGTGTTAAATGAGTTTCGAAAGTTTTTTCTCTGTGTGTGATGCATTTTTAATCATTTCGCCTCGAAACTGAAAGGTAATTCATTTAACATTCTTAAATGGTAAGGTTGTAGGTATGTTTATTGCTTAAGCCATATGATTTGAGCTTTTTGTTTAAAAGTTATTGACATTCAAACATTTTGACCACGCTGGCCTAATTCGGACCCCCTTATCTTGCCTAAATCGGACCCCCTTATTAATGGGTTGGAAGAAAGCAAGTATGCTTTTTTCCGTCCCAAAAACAACCCTTATGAGATTGTCTGACATAAAGTATGGTACATCTCAAGAAGCGATTCAAACAAAGCGAGGTAGACCTACTGTTTTAACCAAATCCCTTAAAGAGAAGTTAGTACATTACTGTCTTGCCATGGAAGCTTGTTATTTTGGGCTCACTCGTAGTGACTTGCGTCCAATTAACCAATAGAAATGGCATTAAGCACCCTTTTAAAGATGAACTTGCTGGAGAGAAGTGGCTCAAGCTTTTCCTTAAACGCCACCAATCTAAATTATCTGTAAGGAAGCCGACAGGAACTTCATACAGTAGGGCTCTCTCTGTTCATTGTGGGCCCATGTAGACTGTTCTGGAGCAGATAAGGACGTTTACATTTGGGACTTTTGTAAGTGAATAGAATCATTTCTACATAATCATGTCATTTCAGACAAACATTGACTATCTACAAAATTGTTTGATTTATTATAAAATACGAAATTTGTATGCTTCTAATTTAATAAACATATCCTGGGAATATGAATATATGGTTTTTTATTGTTTAAGACCCTTTTTAAATTTAATTTACGAGTTTAAAAGTATTTCCTTGAGGGGTCCGATTTAGGCAGGTTATTTTTATTTTGTAAAACTGGAAGGTTTTACTAAATATTTTTTTAACCGACTAATTTTTACGAAACAAACGAAAATTGCACAGTATATGGTAGAAAACAATATAAGGCAAATATTTAGTAACACAAAGCCTGAATATATAGTAGTTTTATATTTAAAAAAAATTAAAAACAAAAGGGGGGTCCGATTTTGGCTGGTTTCCTCTATATATAATCATAATAATATCATATAATTGAACACTAAATGATTCATTAAATTAGAATTTGATGATTGGATTTATAATTAAGATTAAGACGCTTAGTTAATTAATAAAATGTATATTAAACAAAAAAAAAAATAATCGGAATTCGAGTAATGATAGTTGTAGCGCTTAACTAATAGGTTATTCGATCAAATGACAGGGAGAGGAGGATTGGAATTCAATTGTGGTTAGGGTTTGGGAAAAATCAAATTTTATAATACCGTAATCAAAATCCAATCAATATACAAATTAAAACGCTTAATTTCCTCATTATTATCTGATATATATTGTACATATTTGAAATAGATTTAACGTACTTTTATTTCTCTCAGAGCTATAAACTAAACATTAAATTTATTTTAAATAAATGACCAATATGTGACATGGTAAGAGTAGAAATAAATAATAAATAAACAACCTCCCCTACACTGTATATACATACATTATTTTTTCCACTACCCATTGTTTAACAGTTCCGGTGTTTTCAACATATTTAGGGTATAATTATCTCTCTTTCGCTTTCATTTTGAAAAATAAAAATTAATAGGACAAGATTAATGATTCCTTTAGTATTTAAGGACAAAAATCAATAATTCAGAAGGTATTGGTAGTCGATATATCAATTATAAATAGGAAATGTTTCATTAAGAAAACAAAAAGTTCGATTACTCGAGTTAAAAAATAAAAATGTAAAACCGCAAATATAAAAGATATTGATGTTTTGTTGTGAATGGGATGGCGTGGGGGTTGATATCCCTAATTATTTAGCATTCATTAATCGATAGCATATGGAGAAATAAATATGAAAATAAAATTTTTAATTACTTGTGTTTTATTATATATGACTACTATACTGGAATAGGTTTATTAAAAAAAAGATAATGTTATTGGAATTTATAAATTTATTGAATTAAAAAAATAAAATAAACGTCTGTTTTTGTTGGAGAGATATTAATTAAGAATTATAAAATTTGATTATGTTTATATAAATATATGTATATATTATATTATATATTTTGTATACATAGGCCCTTGGAAAGTTAAAGTAATACTACTAATGTAATAATGTATAGTGACTGAAAAATGTTATCATTATGGGGGAACTTTTAGCAGGTAAAGGCAATGGGCTTTCTAAACCGGTTGATTGCCCGACAACAGCGCCCTCATGGCAATAACATTTTTCCGTCCCTATTTATATTATATAATAGCTGCTCGACGTTCTTCACACCTAGACGGGCGCTCTGCCCCCTGTACCCCCTGATGTCTTTCTTTTTTTAACTTTTTTACTTTCCCGCATACTTCGTATAAGGGAAGTATTGGAATCGTCAAAAATTTCGACTTCGAGATTTCAATAGATCTTGACGTTTTAGACCTCCCTGAGTCGGAAAATACCATTTTTCGAATTATGTCTGTGTGTGTGTATGTATGTATGTATGTATGTATGTATGTATGTATGTATGTATGTATGTAATGTCTGTAAGCAAATTTACTCAAAAACTAATCAAGCTAGGACTTCGAAATTTGGTACACCGATATTATTCACAGTTTGTAGATTTCTATCAAAATTTCGTCAAAATCGGTTAACCGGAAGTGGTACTTTACCTACACTGGTTGCGTTTACCTTTCAAGTAAAGTATCAGTTTGCTTCGAGATATTTGCTTCATATTTTGTATATAGATTTAAAAATATGAAAAAAATTGAGATACCAAATTTCATCATGATCTGACTACCGGAAGTTAGTTTTTTCTTAATTTAAAATTATATGACGTCACCCAGCACTTCATGACGTCACAGCCAGCCCTTATATATTATAAATAAAATAAAATTAAAAATATTTATATTATATCCATATCTGTTTTTTTTACATTTAAAATATCAGTTAACCGGAAGTAGCACTTTATTCTATATATATATATATATATATATATATATAAATGTTACCTAATATCAAATTTGACACCAATAAACTAATACGAACTGGCTCTTTATCAATACCAAGTTTACACATTCTAAATATTCATTCACAACTCTTTATACCTATTTATATGCGGGAAAGTCTAGGGGAGGACACTCCCGCTTATTTTAATTTTAGGTTCCATATCTTTGTTTTGAAATTCTAACAAATGATGATCCTACCTGACTTAATTTTAAACCTTCTTTCCTTTGCCTACTATTTTTTAAATACCTACTTAAATTTGATTTTTTCGGTGGCATTCTGTAAGAAAAATTTCTAACTAAAATATAGTCAAATTTGAAATTTGTTGTTATCGGTTGCAATGGTAACGTATGGGAAAAAGAAATGGGCTGTTTTTAGGGTTTTCCCGGCAATTATTCGATTTTTTCTCGCTGTAGAAACCATCGTTGGACTTCAACGAACATTAAAAAAAAAAATTGGCAAAATTGGTCTAGGCGTTATTGAGTTATGAGCTTACCAACACATTTTGCGATTCATTTTTATATTATAGATAAGGTAAACGTACCAGTGGTGGACCTATGTGCCTGTAATTGACCATTAGATAGATTTTTTTTTATTAAAATAAGCTTTTTCATTTAAACACAAGATATCGATAAATATCAAGAAGAGCCTCTTTAGGATTGTTCAACAATGAAACAGAGACCAATCGATTAGAAATTGACCAGAGGTGGTCAATTACTTAAATATTCGTATTAATAGAATAAAAATTTCATTTATTAAATTTATATATTATTTAAATGAGAAAAAAAGAAAGAATAATTAGAAAAGATTAAAAATGAGGAGCTTTAGAGAGGCAAAGGAAAAAGAAATGAAGGAAAAAGTTGGATAAAAAACGAGAAAAAAAAAAATAAAGGGAGGAAAGACAGTTTGTAAGGAACGAGTTAATTGTTCTGAATATTCTGACTTCAGTTTTAAAATATCGCACAGATGAAAATAATTGTCTTGAAGGCTCTAAAATTCAATGGTTGCATATTCAAAACAATACCTCCCTTACTATCATCGGTCGGTAAAAACAGATAAACAAATAATACATGGTGTTTTTTATATGGGAGATTACTTTCCCGAAAAAATAATACAATTTCATCGATGGAGAATACAGAAAAATTATGGAAATGTCCAAAAACTGCTGACATCCTTGAATACAATTGCAATAATGTGGTAGGCACCTTGAGCAATTAGTAAAAAAAGAAATTATTATTAATTTCCAATCTGAACCCGTAAATATAAAGAATAATTTAAATAAATTGTAAGAAATTATTAATAAAACCAATCCTTAGTGCATTTTATTCCATTTATTTATTTTAAACTCATTTTAGGTGGATGGCTAATTACTAAAACTTTATATTATAAGATGGTTAATTACTAGAACAAAAAAAAACGTTTAGAAAAAAATTTAAAAAAATATTTAAAATTAACCGAATGGTGTTATAGTGATGATTAAAAATAGTTATACAATATGTTAGCACTTGTTTTGTTGTTATTCTCACTTTTGTTACAGAATAATAAAATTTCTCTTAAGGCGGTCAACTACTGGTACGTTTACCTTATAAGTGACAAACTAAGCTTCATCACACATGAGGTCCTCTATAAATGGAATGTACTTCCATTTGGCCTAAAAACATCCAGCAGTATATTCCAAAGAACATTAGCAAACCTAACAAAAAAAAAAATAAATAAATTGAACGAGATTGCAATTAATTACATTGACGATATATTGATATATTCAAATAATTTCGAAGAACATGTGGAACACATAAAATTAGTGATTGAAAAATTAGAAAACGAGGATATGAAACTCAAACTATCCAAATGTAATTTTGCAAAGAATTCAATAAAATTCTTGGGCCACATAATTGAAAAAGGAAAGATAAGACCATTTAAAGATAATATCATAGCCATAGAAAAATTCGATAGACCTAAAAACAAAAAAATATCAGACAATTCCTAGGTAAAGTAAATTTCTATCACAAATATATAGAAAATGCAGTTGAATTATTTGAACCATTACACAATCTCCTAAGAAAGGATATAAAATTTAATTGGGATGATAAATGTGAAGAGGCTTTCAGAAAAATAATAAGATACTTATGTACTTGCCCAATATTAGCAATATATGACGAAAATAAAGAAGTATACAGTATACATATATGCCGATGCAAGCAAGGAAGGTGTGTCGGCTATTTTGAAACAGCCAGATGAAAAAGGGACACTACTTCTAAAAAGCTAAATCCAACTCAAAAAACACGAAAAGCTATATATATCGAATGTCTAGCGATTAAAGAAGCAATAAAATATTGAGTATACTCGTTGATAGGTATAGTCTTACATATAAAGGGTGTCCCAAAATTAACGCAAGATTTGAATTAAATAGAAAACACAGTTTTTAGTCTTTTGATTGTAATTTTTTTAATGATTCATAAAGTACATAGGATAGGGTTATTTATGGAATAACACATCGGGCAAATGGCCTCCGCGGCTTTGCATACACATACGCACTCGTTTGTCGAAATTTTACATGACCGTTCTGCATAAATGTGGCTGAATTTCGTTGATGCAACGTTGAATCTCCTCCTTTAATGCACGCGTAGTTGTGGGCTTATTGACGTAGACCTGTGATTTTAGATATCCCCATAAAAAGAAATCTAATGGTGTTAAATCACACGATCTAGGGGGCCAATTCTGATCACCGAAACGAGAGAGTACACGACCTGGAAATGTCTCATGCAGTAATTAAAGTGTTTCACGGGCTGTATGGCATGTGGCACCGTCTTGTTGACATATTTATGTGGTTTCAACAAGACGGTGCCACGTGAAACACTTCAATTACTGCATGAGACATTTCCAGGTGGTACATAGTATTTGGTTAAGAGTAGTAAAAGGTTTTCATCCATTTTGTTTCAATCAGTATATTACATAAAACATTCATTTCTTTTTGTGTTCTTATTTAAAATATATTTTAATTTAATCACTAAATTAATTGTATATATTATTATTGTATATGTTATATCTATCTATCTCTGTGACTCTAAGGAACTCGAAAGTTCTTGGCCGCAGGAACCACATTTTTCCAAGTGTCCCTATCCTGAGCCCTTGTCGCATCTCTCTTACGTTATATATAATTTAATATTTTTTTTATTAATATCATATCAAAAAAGAGAATTTATTAAAAATTAAAAATAAAAAAAGAAGCCTATTAATAAAAAAATATAATTGAATACAATAATTTTGATTTAAAACAAATTTTAATTTTAAAAAAATACTCAATATAAAAAAGACATAAATTTAAAACATCTCGTTTATATCATTTGTCTAAAAAACATATTTTAATTAACCAAGAAATCATTTTTGCACTTAAAATATATTTGTAATAATAATTGATACAAAATCAAAAATAATATAATTTAGTTATTTTAATTTACGTTTTGAAAATAATTTTGTATTCATAAAACATTAAAAATAATTTATTCTGTTTTTTTAACCTTTCACTTTCAAATAGAAAAGAAGAAATATTCAAATATATAGAAAGAATAAATAAAAATTAAGTTATATATGATCTAAATATTTTATTAAATAAATTAAAATGAGAACTTTTAGAATAAATTATTTAATTGAATTGATAACGGAATTTTGTAAATTAAACCACATATTGATATTTGTAATTGTAAATTTATTAAAAAAATACAAAAATATACACAACGTTTCGATTGCAGAAGTAGCAAATATCAATATGTGGTTTAATTTACAAAATTCCGTTATAAATAAAAACAACCACCAAAGCTTTAATAATTTAATATAATTGAATTGATATTTGAATATTAGAATTTAAAATAAAAAGTGAAATATTACAATAATTTTTAAATTCTGAGCAAATGTCAAATTATCGCCACCAGCGCCTCTATGATCTAGTATGGTAACTAAACTATTTTTAATTAATTAGCACCCCCTGGACACACCTTAGCAATTAGAGGTTTTATAAAAGAAGTCTGACATGCCCTGAGATCTACTGAATATGCATAAAAAATTTCATAAGAATCGGTCCAGCCGTTTCGGAGGAGTATCATTTCAAAGTTTTGTGACACGAGAATTTTATATATAAGATATAGATTAAATAGTAAGTGGATATATTGCAATCAATTAAAAATTTTCAAGGAAAAGACACTTGGAAAATAGTCTTTATATATAGTCGCTATAATATGCCTGAGATATTACAGCAACTTTTTTTGCTAAAAATAGATATCTAGAAATATCAATTTCCATCATTAATTTTACACTTCTTTGTAATTTTCACAAAAACAACTTTAACGATTTTGAATCATTTCGCCTTATAAAGTTAAAATAAAATTATCTTTAATATCACGAAAATTTGATCTACTTTGAATTCGTTTGAATGGACATAAATGGAAAATTTTCAAAATGGCTTTCACTAAAGTAGATTTAAATTTTTTTGTATTTTAGATTAGCTAACAAAGTATATATTAGTAAAAGATGAATAAATTTAAATTGGGAAAGATAGTGTTAATTAACATCGTGAAAAAAATTTCAAATAAAAATAGCGTTTTAAGTGAAAGTTGTATAATGCACTCGTCAACTGATTACTATATACTTAGTATACTTATAATACCATATGTATTTATTTATTTATAAATTTTTCAATAGAAATAACATTTGAAACCAAAATAAAATTATAGTATGGAAGTTGATTTTAAATAAAAATTATTTTTTATTTGGGATTTAACTACTATAAATATTAATATATATTTGTTTATAAATAATTATAAAATGATAAAATAAAAATAAAGGATAACGAGAAATAAATTAACTTTCTTCTCGATCAATTTTTTTTGAAATTCTCCGAATGTAATACTTACTCGTACAGTCAGTGAATGCTATGATTAAGGAAGTTAAAAGAAAATATCAGGAATTTTTCCCGTCGATGTATCATTGATTGTTAGAAATGGATTCAAGTATACTCGTGTAATTCACTTACTTATCATCATCCTTGAAGTTTTAAATATAAATTAACATATATCAATATGTTTAAAAGAGATTACTAAGAAAACTTTTTTTTTTCTTTTTCTAAATAATATTACGATTCAAATTAAAAAGATGAGATTTCGAGTTAAATAATTTATTTCTAAGAGAAATTTAGGTAATTTGCAGTTCCTCTGTCTCGTTTCCCTGAAATGGTATTTATATCTACCAAAAGAATATAATTGTCTTTGGTGTTTAATAAGTAACAAGTATCGTGTTGCTCATTTAAAATCTATTTTTTTGTTTACTTATTATATATTTGGAATATATTACATGAGAATCATACTATAATACTTTCATTTTCGATATCAAATAATAATAATAAAAAAAGAATAAACAAATAATTTCAATCAATTATTTTTATTTAATTTTATATTATGTTTTATAAAAAATTAAAATATTTAATATTAAATAGCATTACTACCAGCCAAAAATATTTAAATGATGAAAATATAAAAATAAGCAAAAATCAATAAATTCTGAAAATTTGTTTTAACAATTTTCAAATTATAAAAGAAACTGAAAAAAAATAAATAATAAAATTAATATGTTACAAATATGTTATTAAAAACACTAGACTTTAAGTTTCAATGTCCTCAGCAGTGATGTATTGGTAAAATAAGAAGTAAGGGGGAAAGCATAGTGGGAGCAAAAAATAAGTCCTATTTTCAGTAAACTATTTTTTTCCATATAAGTTTTTATTTTTTCTTATTCTTCCTATGCAGAATATTAACGAACACAAAAAAAGAAATTCTAACTGTAGATTTAAGTGGGAGATGTCGAGACATGAAAAAGTACTGGAACGTTTTCCTGTTTTGCAAAAAAGGTAAGAGAACGTCGTTCCCCCGCGTTCCCCTCCCAATACACCACTGGTCCTCAGAAATTTGTACTATACAAGTATAATTATACAAGCATACCTACTTATATAAAACCTAAAAAAATTCAGATTAAATTACCAAATGGATACAATGTTTCAACGAGGGCTGTCAGTTCAATCTTTGAATTTAATTAAAAATCAATGATTCATTCGATTCTTAAATAAATCGAAATAATAATAAATTACTATAATCTGCAAATACCATTTTCATTATAGCTCGCTATTTTTAAGCTACTTCTAATTGGAAATGAATATAAATTTTAACCATGTAAAACGTAAAATAATAATGCATTTGAAAATTCAATTAATAAAGGATTAAAAATGATCTTATTTACTAATAAGTTCATTGATTAACTTATCATATTAAACTGTGAGAGGCTTTTAGTTGTTTATTTCTCACGATGGATTCCAACTTCCCTTGATTTAGCCATCATTGATAAACAGATACTTGGGTTACATAATGAACACTAATTACTTTAATCTTTACACATATAGCTAAAGAGATACGAGGGCAAGTCAATAGGTCCGTGATTTTGAATGAAACACCTGTTTTTGGATAAAAAATTATTTTATTTTTCAACGTAGTCTCCTTTGATCTCAATACACTTCGTCCAACGCGTTTCTCCAATTTTTTTTATCTCTTCCAAATAATAAGATTTGTTGATGAAAAATATATTTGTTTGTGAGATGATTTCATGGTTGGAGCCAAATCTTTTTCCTCCGAGCCATTTCTTCAGGTTTGGAAACATGAAATAGTCACTCGGATTTAAATCTGGAGAATAGGGCGGATGAGGGAGCAATTCGTATCCCAATTGATGGATTTTCAAAGAAATTCACTTTTTTCATTTTTTTCTCAAATCACGAGGTAGTCTGCTATTAATGAATATCAAACAAAAAATAAAAGACCCAATTGGTTCAAATTTGGACAAGGATTAGTTGATATTTACCTGCTGACAGGAGGAGTATGCGATTTTATTTAAGAGACGTGGAATTCAAAAAGTCACCGACTTATTGATTTACCCTCGTATTTAAAAATAAAAATGATACAATTAACCAAAAAAATTTGAAATTTATAAAAGTCAATTAAGTAAAAACTTATATGTACGCCCTTTGATGGCAAAATTCAATCAAATTCAATATAATTAATACCAAAATCGGCTTATAAATAATTAAAAATTCTTTATTTTCTATAAATATTTTAAAATAGGAAAAATTAATATTATTATAGAGAATAAGATAATTTCAAATATACTTGTGTATATAAATGTTCTTTAGTATCAATAGAACTAGTAGTAATATATACTAAAATTGATTGCAGGAGAAATCGTTGGTAATTTCACACTCTAGTGGGTTATTAAATGTATATATACTTAGTTAAAAAAATTACTCTTAAACAAGTTATTCTATTAAAAGGATTATATTTCAAGAAATTTAATCTGATTAATTTATTTATTATTTTATTTTGCAGTTAAAATAACGAAAATACACAGGTAAAATTAATAGAAGAATAAGAATTAACATTGATTACAAATTAATTCAGGTTATTTTTTCTATTTTTAATTTTCCATAATATTTTTTCTTTATCATATCTTGTATTTGATTATCACAATATTTAAATTATTTCATTTATAAATTATAAGAAATATTATTATTTTATGATTATTTCAGATTAGTTATTTTTCCTATATTTTTCTCATTTAGATGGAGGGCTGAAAGGGAAGAGAGCATGGTCCCTAAATGAGGCCGAAAGTGAATGTTTTCTGTTGTTATAATAATATTTATATATTTATTTGCATGCTGTCTATTTATATATATATATATCTTATATATAAAATTCTCGTGTCACAAAACTTTGAAAAAGTACTCCTCCGAAACGGCTGGACCGATTCTTATGAAATTTTTTATGTATATTCAGTAGGTCTCAGGGCATGTCAGACTTCCTTTATAAAACCGCTAATTGGTAAGGTGTGTCCAGGGGGTGGAATTTAAATAAAATTAGTTTAGTTACAATGCTAGATCATAGAGGCGCTGGTGGCGATAATATGACATCTATATAAATTCTAATAGGGAACTTGCAAACAGGAATTGTTCGTAGGTATGCGGGCTAGGGCGTTATCTTATGACTTTGCACCCTCAGTTCGAAACTCGCAAAGGCACATTTTTTCTTTAAGTATTATATATTTTTTTTACAAATTTATTAATTTTTATTATTATTATTTTAAATGTTTATTAAATTAAGTTTTATTATTAAATTTTATTTTATTAAATTAATAATTATGTAAATTAATTTTTTTGTGGATAAATAAACATATATAAAAAACTATATGATTAATTGAAATATTGTAAATATTAGAAAAATAAAAATAAAAATATAAATATTAAAAACATCTATTTTATTGTATTCTTTGCGCTACTAAATGACAACATGTTTATATCAAATTTTTAAAAATTAATTTCTGCGGTTATTAATTAGATATTATTATGAACAGAAATGAAAAATTCTAAAGTCACACACTTTTGGATTCTAGAGGACATGAAACGCGAATATACGCAAAAAAATTTAAATTCTGAGCAATGTGTAGATAAATTTTTTTTTATATATATATTGATATTTACAATATCTCAATTGTTCTTATTGGTCTTTTAAACTTTGAAAACATTCACATTACGGCTATAATTTAATACTATTAATTTTTAAGATTATGTGAGTAAATCATTTTAATTAAGAAAATTTGATCTTATAATTGGATTTTCACGTAAGATTTTAATATATATTTTTTAATATTATTTTTATAGTAGTTTAGTGTTATGTTAATTTCTTTATATTTTATTTTTATTTTGTTTACTTTGTTTTTTTTTAAATAAATTAATAACATTTAAAGTAGCATAAAAAAATTAATCCTAGCTGGAAAAGTGATGGGGTTTGAAATTAATAGTGATAAGACAAAATAAATAGTATCAGAGAGAATAATATTTACAAAGAATTTAAATCGAGGTTGCAATCGGGAAATTATTATCAAAGGGGATCAAAATTAAAATATATAAAACAATTATTTTTTCTGTTGTATTATATGGGTGGGAGGCATGGTCTATAACCCTGGGAGATGAGAGTAGATTCAGAGTATTTGAGAATAGGATTCTTCCCCCCATTTATTGGCCAAAGAAAGATGAGGACACCGGGGTATGGCGGAGACTGCATAACAAGGAATTGCATGATCTCTATGCATCTCTAGATATAGGTCATAAAATAGAGAAGGCTGGGATCGGTAGGGCACATGGCTAGAATGGGAGAGGAAAAATATATTGGTGGAGAGTTCGATTGGAAAACGTCCGTTTGGAAGACCAATTGTGAACAGGGTGGACAATGTAGGAAGGAACGTGAGAGAGATGGGACAGGGTAGGAGTTAGATGGTTATAGCTCAGAATAGGGACACACGGGGGGGTACAGGGGGCGGAGCCCCCGTCTAGGTGTGGAGAGCGCCGAAGGCGCTCGGAGCAGCTAGTATATATATATATAATATAAATTGAATTGGAATGAGATAAATTTATACTAATATCAATTTAATATCCGATATTTAAATTTTATTTATTAATAAATAAATAAAATATTTATATTAATTGCCCTTTAAAAGCAATTGGCATTCAATTGAATTTTTCTTTTAATATAATATAATCGATAAATAAAAAAATCCAATTCAACCCAAAATTGGATAATATATATATATATATATATATATATATATATATATATTATATATATATATCGGTAATATCTAATTATTTCTATGATTTAGAAAAAGTTTTCATCATTCAATTTTATGGTATTATTAATATTAGGGGAAAAGACAATAATTTGGTGCACGAAAAGGAGGCCTTTCCCTTTCTAAATCTTTTGATATTGTTCGAGAGGCCCTTCATTCTAATTACTCTGGTCGTCCGAGACGTTCAATTGACACTCGTATCAGGTCTCTATCGGCAGCCGCCTGTTGAGATAATGTGGCCCGCGTGAAAAGGAAGCCTTTCCACAAAACATCCTGGCTGTTTTGTTCGAGATAAAAAAAAAACACTTTGCCTGTTTCTATCGAGAGGAAAACCTGTTTCCAAAAAAGAACAGAAATTATCTTCAAATGAATAAAATAATAAGCGCAATCTGTTCTCCTGTGACTGGGATGTGAGAAGAAATATAACATCATATAATTATCTACTAGCAATATTTTGATTATTTTACTAATAAATGGGGTGAGTGAGTATAAAAAAAAAATAAAATCCCCGGCCTCTGTATCCCCTTCGTTTCCGGTTTCAACCCTCAATCGTGCCGATTAGATTAATAAATAAATAAAAAATATGAATTAAATGAATAGATCGATAATACCTACTATATATTATATATATAGATAATTTACATATTCATTGAAAGGTGTTCAAAAAATATGGTTAAAAGTTTAAAACAAATAATTCACCAATCCAACAAAAAAAAAAAAAAAAAAATCAACAAATTGCAAGCGAATGAAGTTTCAATAAAATTGACCACTCGGAAAATGTATAATCACAGCCACTTCCCTGTCAAACAATTTCAAGTATTTTTTTAAAATTTTTACTATCTCGCCAGAGATAGTATTGCGATCATGAAAATTTTCGATGTTGAGATTTTGATGTTTTTATACGTTTTGAAGGTTCCTGAATCATTTTCACTAAGGTTGAGAAAAATGTCTCTCTGTGTGTGTGTGTGTGTGTGTGTATGTAGACAAGATTACGCAAAAACGGTTTGAGCTAGAATGATGAAATTTGGTACATGGACATTATTCAAAATTCATAGTTTTCTATCAACTTTTGAGAAATGTAGCTCAACCGGAAGAGGGTCATTACCTACAACGTTTTGATTTTTTTTCCTCTAAAGTGACCGTAAAAATAAAAATATATGTTTGATAATTTTTCACATGATTAATAATTGTATAAAACTGCTATATATAGAATTTCAGCTTGATTGAATTGCTGAAAGTACCAGAATTAATTTTTTAACACTGCAAATCTCACGCGCCAACACGTGCCATGGTGCCATCAATAAAAAGCCAAACATGCGCTGGTTTAATATTTATTATTTATAATTTAATTAATTAAATTTAATTTAAATATAATATATTATGTTATTTAATCCAATTCAAATTGCGAGATAGTCGAGTGGAGACACTCCAGCTAATTTATTTTTAAATTATTATTGGTGTAAGCACATAGGTATTGAAATTGACTTATAGTTTTTTTATTTTTCAGAGTTATTTATTTATAATTAATATAGTAGGTTCACAGTTATTTGGAATATTCATAAATTTCAATATCTACGTAGTTGTTTCCCCCACTCCTATCTCTCTCTTTCTCTCTCTCTCTCTATATATATATATATATTATATTCATATAAGAGAAAATATATTTGGATTATTACTTTTTAATTATTGTTTATTTAATGTAATTTTAATCGAAACAAATTTAATTCTATTATTATTGTTAATTTACCAAATAGCCACACTCCATCCTCATTTATAGCTTAGATGTGACATTTATAAAATAGATCTCACTTATATATATATACCTGTAAGTTTATTTTACATCATATTAACATTTAAACTTTAATAAAATTAATTAAAATTCAAAAAATATCAAATTATAAATTATTAATATATATATTTAATTAATTTTATTAAAGTATTAATGTTAAACAATTTCTCAATTAATTTCATCATATGATTGTTTTTTATAAGTGAAAATAATATAAAAATTTATACAAGAAAATACATGCTCTTCTAATTCTATATCCCAAAATTTAGAGATTTAAAGAATTGAATGTATGTTAATAGTGTAATACAAGAAGAACTACCTAGAACACCGAGCTATCGCTCGCCCCATTAAAAGATATTGATAAACAATTTTTTAATTATTTATTACAATTATTAAATGTTACATCATTGCATCAGTCAATATTTTAAAATTATACATCCCTTAAATGTCCTAATGCTGCTGAACTTAACGCACTTCGTCGATTTCAGTAAAGATTCGTTCTAATAACTATTATTAAATATTAATTTATGATTTATGGATACCATCCTTAACAGACACGGACACTCATTGTTAATTTTTGAAACACTGTTTAGCGTCCCAAGAAGAACTAAAGAAAAAAACGGACTTGGCAGGTTTTTTAAATTTATTTTTATTTAGAAGGAATATTGGGAATCAAAAAATTATTTATTTAGAGTTAAAACTGACATTTACTTATATTATGCTTTTAACATTATTAGATCATATTTATTCAATTATTTATTTTTATTAAGATATTCTTTAATTATTATTTTAAATGAATATTAATTAAAGAAACAAATTGTTTTTAAATTATCATAAATAATATGACCAATATGTTTTCAAGATAGAAACACAGAAAGATAATTTATACTCACAATGTTTGCAAGAAAAATAAGATAAATTTTAGATTTTTTTGGTGAGAGAATAATAAATATATTTCGTAATTTTTGATTCTAAAATATTATTAAAATAAATCTTTTTAATTTTATTTCGAAATTAAATAAAAAATGTTAAAATATTTTAAATATAAAAAAATTAATACAATATCAATTAAAAAAGAATGGCAAGAGGCAAATATGGATGACGTTATTGATGACATTTGGATTTACTATTTTAAATTAAGAAAATACTAATAATGTTGATTTTTCTCGAGGCTGAAGCCAATACAGATGTATTTATCTTTATAAATATTATCTATGGTATGAATTTCGAAAAAATCATTACAAAAATATACAAATCTATATATATATATACAAATATATATATATATATAATACAATTTTTGCTAGTATAATAAGATAAGATAATAAATATAAAAAATAATAAAAAAAGATCGAAAGTTAATGAAAATATTATTAGTAATTTTTCAACAGGGCATTTGTATATAATTATCCCTAAAAAGAGCGTACAGAATTTCTTTTTTTATTTAAATGAATTTAGCAGATGCTTTCCGAGTGACATCCTGTTATTTTGCCTCACTGTTTCCACCTCTACTTACAAAGAATATGAAACATTTTTTTTTTTTAATTATTATTATTTTTCAATTCTTCCATTTGAAACGAATATGGAGATGAAACTTTATGTTTTTTAGTATAAATAATATATGTTTATATAGAATTATTTTGATATATATATATATGTTTCCCTGTTATATTAAATGATTAAAATAAGCTTAAACTCTGCAAGCTTAAATATCATAGTTGATTTATTATTATTATATTTTTTATTGAGCTTACATTTCTCTATTTCTACCATTTAGTCATTGTAATTTTATTTACTACTGCCTATATTGTTCTTTTAATGTTGTGAGATAAAAATATTGTAAATCTATTCAAACTTTAATTTATTTGATATATTCAAATTATGAAAATCAATTTCATTTCACACTTAACTTCAGAATCATTTTGATTTATATTAGAGCAGTTGAATGGTTAAGAGATATAATAAGTATAAAAAAAAAGATTTTGGGTATGGGAAAATTTATTTTGCCTAGGAATATATATATATAGATATAATATATTATATTTGTTGATAGAATAAAAAAACTATTTTTAAAATTAAAAAAATATATTTTCATTCAAATTAAGTTTGACAAGATTGATAATATTGATATTCTACTTAAGAAAAAAGAAAGAGAAAATTAGAGAAGATTAATTGGGGATACCAAAAACAAAATATTGAGCAACAATTATATTTTTTAGTTTTCATTTCGTTCCAAACATTTTTTTTTTTTGTTTTGTTTTGTAGTTGACAAGTCAATCTGTTTTGTCTGTTGAGATTTGTTAAATGACCGGGTAATTAGCGCCCTTTGCATCTGTCATATCGTGTCCACATCGCGATGGAGGGGGGAGATAGTATTTAGCCTGATTACGTTACTTCAAGGGCTAGGTTTTGTGAGCTTTTGCCGACGGACAAGCCGCTTACCGCCTAACGATCGACAACTCCACCTCCCAACGCACACGTTCTCCTACCTGAAACCCCGTATACAGAAAACCCACATGAAAATCCCAAGCCCACCCTCTAAGTGGACAAGAAGTAAAATCAAGGTAGAGCGCAACCCTTTTCTATTGTATGTGTGTTTTTTATCCGTATAAGCTTACGATGCTGTGACATGGGGGAGGTTTATCAACAAGGGTGAGATGCGCTTCATTACGAGTGCCAAATACACAAACTCAAACATAACTCATATCCTCCCCATCCCCCTCCCTCCTTCTAATCTTTATCAAATATACCTCTGGGGCACAATGAAGCGACTTTCTTCTTTTTTTTTTATTGTCCTTTTTCTCCTTTCATTCTTTTGTCCTTTTTTCTAGTATTTATTCATTTATATTATTATTTAAATACCACCAAAGGATTAAAAATTCTACCTTTCAATTAAATAAATTAAATTCTGTTTACGTAGATATATACACTTAATATAATTCATTTTAATAAAACAAATTAAGGGAAAATATATTATTTACCCTCAGGTCTACATATATCCCTTTGAAAAAAAAAACAAATCACCCTTCTAGGTGAATTTAATTTATATGAATAATAATAGCAAATAATATATATAATATAAAACGCTAACATAAATAAAAGAAAATAAATATCTTGAATCATTGATAGAAAAAAAAATGTGATTATTTTTAACGTTTGATTCATGTTTAGCGGAAAACGGAAAATGCAAAATACTTAAGATAGTAGATAAAGTAAGATATTCAAGTAGGGTTTTAAACAATATCCAACACTGATTAAGTGAATGGTTAAAATAATGGAGAGAAAAATAAATATTTTAGTTAAATTCATATATTAATAATTCTATTTCAGTTCTTTAAAATTTATATTTTTCTATTTAACTACTACTTTTACTTGAATGATTTGAATTATTACGAATTAGTTTAGTTGTTTAATAATATTATATAATTATTCTGGAAATAGAAGAAATCAGATCGAAAATTAAATATTTCTAATTTTAACTGTATCATTTACCTTCCGATGATTGGGAATATGTTTTTTTTTTAATTTAACATCTGTTTATAATTTTGTATAGTATAATTCATCAATGTTATAGATTTTGTATTTTACATATTGAATGTATATACAAATAAGTTTTCAGAGTTTTCTTTGTAATTTTGAAGATCTATTCACAGGGAAATTAGCAAAATGTATTTTATTTAAATTATTGCTTATGATTAGCTATGACTTTCCCCATCTTTCAGGTAGCAAACGGATTATGTATTTAATATATATATATATATATGTCGTAGACAAATGGCAATTTTAGGAAAATAGCATTTGCCTGGCCAAATAGCTTCAACTATTATTTCATTTCAATTTGACTAGAAAAATAGAATTGGTCTAGACAAAAGCTATTTGACAGTAAGGCGATTTTACAAGAAGGTAAATATTTCATTATTTAAGTGATGTTTCCGTATTTTAATTATAGAATTTTATATTAAGCTATTTGCCCAACAAAGATTTAGCCAAATGACTTTTGTCTAGACGAATTCTATTTTTCTATTCAAATTGAAATAAAATAATAGTTGAAGCTATTTGGCCAGGCAAATGCTATTTTCCTAAAATTGCCATTTGCCTACCTTCATATAGATATACACATATATAATTATTATAAATAGTACAATACGATAATTAAATTAATAATATTTCCTTAAACTTTTCATTTTTATTTATTGAATGAAATGATTAAAATCATACATGCATAGTTTATTTATTATTTTAGAAATATAATAGATATATATTTTTTAAATATAAAATGTTTTGAAATGGCAATGACGCAGATCTCATTTATGTGATCGGAAGTGGGGAGAGTTCTAGATATGAGATATGATGACTGTTGAAAGCAGCCTGAAATGTTAAAATTTTATATAAGCGAAAAATAATCTCGTTTCTTCGTTATTGGTGAAAGTGAAAAAAAACAAACAGAATCTCTTATGTTAATTTGGAAAGGGAAATGCTTCAGCGGTGTTATTCTTAAGCAATATTTATCTACCTGGACGCAATCCCGGACATACCAAGAAAGTATATTTATTGGCCTGAAGTCAGGACCACCCACTCGACTTATCCTTTAAATCAAGTCACCCTTTCTTTGCATCCCTATATATATATATATATATATATTTTTTTTTTAATATTTATTAAAAACATTTTTTTCAATTTCAAATTAATTTATTATGAATAAAAGAGATGTTTACTTACTGGCCTTTGACCGAGGTTCACGAGGTCCATCCACTGTCACTTTGATGGCCTTGGTATAGGTAGCCACTTGCGGAGGGGTGGTATCCACGGTGATAGTTATAGAGAAGCTCTTCCCTAAAAACAAAGATTTTTTTCGATAATTTCGAAAAATAATTCAATTGACGCTAATTTATTATTTTATTAATTTTAATATATATATATATATATATATATTAAAATTGTACATAACCCGATAGACCAGGGCTTCTTAAACTGTGGGTCGCGACCCCCCTGGGGGTCGCGAGACTACTGAAAGGGGGTCGCAAAGATCTGATACTTTTGAATCATTATAAATAAAATTTTAAAATTATTAAATTATATATATGTGAAATGAATGGGTATGTATTCTTTAATCCTTATTTTATTTACATTGTAAAATAGTGCGATATTACATCTACATCTACGGTTAATATATATTTCATTATATGGAGGAGGGGGTCGTTTAAAATTTCCAAAGCTCCCTTCAGGTCGCTATATAAAAAAGTTTAAGAAGCCCTGCGATAGACCAGTGATTCTCAACCTTTTTTTTACCGCTTCACATTTTTAATGGTTTAAAAATTTGGCTGCACACAAAGAAAAAGATAAGTGCAAAAGTTTACCATATTGAAAAAAGAGGTCCCAAAAACGGTTTACCTTTGTTTTTTAGAACCATATTAAAAAAATTTAGAAAAAAGTCGGAAATGAATGTTTAAGAGCCTCTTTACATTTGTAATAATTTGACGGCACATTTTGATAATCTCACGGCACACAAAAGTTGAGAATCACTGCGATAGACAAATACAATTTACTGAAAAGTTATTGTCAATTAAATTACTAATTCAATAGCACTCTAATTCATTCTATAAAGTAAAGTTCATTATTTTAAAAATCATTAAAAATAGTACATAATATTGGAATTTAGGGGAGTTTATTTAGTAGAATTAATAGACCATATGTTTTAGATAAATGTAATAATTTATCTAAATAATTGGCCCGTATCAAAATAAAAGAAAATAACCCTCGAATATTGATATAATAAAATATTTTTTTAACCGACATTTGTTAAATAATTTAAATATTATAATATGAATAAATTTAAAAAATACTCGGCTAAAATAAAATAAATCTTAATATTATGAAAAAGAAATATAAAATAACAAGTAAAACAATTGAAAAAATAAATAAGAAAATCTATTGATTCTTAACAGTTTTTTAAAATTCTCTTTTTTTGGAACAAACGAGCCTTTTCTATTATCTATTATCATCAGACTTATTGGAAGTATTAATGTATTTATTTATTTACTTATTTTAAGCAATTAAGAAAATGATAAATAAATATAGAATAAAAATTTGCATGAAAAGACTAACATTTACCGTCGGTGTCTAAATAATAATAACAATGGTATATACTCTCTATGACATATTATTGGAACATACAATCTATGATGTTACTATAATTACAGCTGCTAAATCACTGCGAGGAGGCAGATTGAACTGACAGTGTAACATCTCACATTTTAATTTAAAATGGAACATGATCTTTTTTTATTCATGTGCAATACATTCATAAATAAATGAGATTTAGAGGAACAGAATATTATAAATTTATAAAATGTGAAGTCTTTTAGAAAAAATTAAAATTATTTATTTTTTTATTATTAATTGGTTTATTGCCATTTAAGAAAGTGCATTTGAAAATTTTGAAAAGAAATAAATTAAATCAAATTTTTTTTAACAATTAATTTTGGAAATTTTTAAATAAATTTTATACTTTGGTTATTACTGGTTAAAACCATAAAAACATTTATCGTCTTTATTTATATAAATATTTGAGAATTTATTGTATTATTTAGATTTAGAATAAAAAATATTTTTTAAGTCACAACAAATTTAAATTTGAAATTTTAGAGAAAGGATTATAATGATTTCTTTTGTGAAATATGAATTGATTACATTATTTACTGCTTTATTGGTTGGTGATATATAAAAGTCGGGAGTGTCTCCTCTCGACTATCTAGCATTTTGAATTCAATAAAATAACATATATTATATTTAAATTGAATTTAATTAATTAAATTTTATAATTTATAAATTAAAATTAATAAATAATATTTATTAAATCAGCGCGTGTTTTTGCTCTTTGTTGATGGCACCACCTCACGTGCTGGCGCGTGATTTGCAATGTTAGAAAAATTAATTCTGGTACTTTCAGTGATTCCATCAAGCTGAAATTCTATATATGGCAGTTTTATATCATTTTTAATCATGTGAAAAACTATCAAAAATAAATCTTTATTTTTACGGTCAGTTTAGAAGAAAAAAAATGAAAACGTGGTAGGTAATAACCCTCTTCCGGTTGAGCTTCTCAAAAATTGATAGAAAACTACGAATTTTGAATAATGGCCGTGAACCAAATTTCATGATTCTAGCTCAAACCGTTTTTGCATAATCCTGTCTACACACACACACACACACACACACAGAGAGAGAGACAGAGGGACAGACAGACAGACATTTTTCTCAACTTTAGTGAAAATGATTCAGGAACCTTCAAAACGTATAAAAACATCAAAATCTCGACATCGAAGATTTTCGTGATTGCAATACTATCTCTGACGTGATAGTAAAAAGTGTCTCTAAGACTCTGAGATCCTATTGTACTCACAAAATAAATGCAAAAGAATTAAATTTCATTCAAATATTATACTTTCGCCTTAAGAGAAACATATTTTTGTAAACGGAAATAATGATAAATGGGAATATCATTCCTTTTCATAATTAAGATGTTATAAAATCGAGTTTAACCGCAAAATATTCACAAAAATGTTCATAACCACGTTCATTTATAAATATTATTTTTCAAAGTTATTTATTCTTAATAAAATAGAAGTTTTAAGTTGTTATAAAATCTCGAGTTAATATATATATATATATATATATATATATATATATATACTTATAGTATAATATAAATAAAATAAATTTATCTAAAAAGGTTCATAGAATTTCTCAAACTTTTAGCATTCGTCATGCAACGTTAATAGAGTAGCTCGAGGATGAATCCATCGATCCTTATAATTTTTAAAAACAAATCATACTGAATAAAATAAAACATTTATATAACAAACTATAACAAACTGAGGGAGGACAATCAATAAAAAAAATCATACCCACCCAGGTTAAAAAAATTGACCTTTTTAAAATAAATAATATTTTGTTGATTATTGCAGTGTTTCTCAAGCTTTTAGTATTCACGGCCCAATTTTCAATCATAATTTTCATCGCCCCCCCCCCCCCCCCATCGGAAATGTTTCAGAGCATCGCAAAATCATCTGACCATTTTTTTTAGGACCATATTGAAAAAAAATTGAGAAATAATCGAAAATGTTCAAAAGTTTGCCCACAAAATCATCTTACATTTTTTTTTAGCGCACCCCATAGGTTGAGAATCGCTGGATTATTGAGTTGGGTATTTGTTTTTTTTTTATATTTTTTTAGTTGCTTCCCATAGGATTTGTTTTAAATAAGAATAAAAATCTAAGAAATATAGAAATATAAAAAAAATTATTATTTTGTATTTCCAAAAAATATTGTCTATCATTCTATCTATTTTCGTGTCTCTATGAAACTCGAAAAATTCTTGGTTGCAGCAACCACATTCCTCCAAGTATCCCTATCCTGGGCTACACCGTACTAACTCCTATTTTCTCTCATCTGTCTCACGTCCCTTCCTACATTATACATCCACCATTACTTGTCTTAATATTTATCTATTATTTATTTATATAATATATAAAGTGATGATTATCTCAGGATATCAAGGAAAAGAGTTTCATCCTAATAATTCCAGAACATGAATTCAGTAAATCAAATAAATTTTAATTTTAATGTTTTTAACCTTCTGAAAATGATATCTACATTGTTTTCTACAATAAGTGATAATTAGTTGTTACAAAGTACTTCATAGTAAGTAAGGAAGATGGTGGAGGTGGGAACATCTTCTTGGCCTCGATCGGCTCAAGTGTCGATGGGACCTCGAGCCTCTCGAGCCCCTTCTTGCCTTGGCCGGAGCCCCAACGAAATCTGATCTCACCGGACACTGTCGTCCATCTAATGTAGTCAGGTAGGAGTTAAGATATCATTTATTACACTGTTTTTAAAGAAAGGCACCCATTTTCTTAGTTTTTAAGAATCCGAAAATTAAACCATTTCACTCTTGAATAAAATACAAAGATTTGGAAATTTTAATCAATGGTATGAAAATTTCAAGAAACATGTGCAAAATCAAAAAAAAGAATAAATAAAAGAATTATAAAATAAAGATCAAAATTAAAAAAATATTCATAGGTGCTTCTTTTAGGAGGTATTGTTTTTTTTTCATTTAAACCACAAAAATAAAATAAATATAAAATCTAACTCAATTTCTAGAGATTTTTATATGCCTATTTGTTATTTTACAAAAATAAAATTCTTCCAAAATTTACCCATTTTTTAATTCAATCAAAAACATATTGTAATTCAAAAATGAATAAGCATATTATTCTTTATTCCAAAGTATTCCCATCTACCAATTTTAATATTATTTTATTTTTTTATAATCTGATTATAGAAAATCCTTTTACTATTATTTTTTAAGTTATCCTTCCTCTTATTATTTTTTTTATTAATAAACCACAATATAAAATAACATTTTTTGAGTTAACAGTATATATATATATATATATATATATATATATAATAAGTTTTGTCTGTACATTGCTTAGAATTTAAAAAGAAATGTTTTTTTATTTGATATACATATTTAAGAAACCGGATCTACCATTAGACTTTTTCGAATTAGTCTATCCGTTATTGTCTCATTGTTGGCTTAATATATAACGTTCACTCTTCGCTAATAATTGAACTAAGAATATTAATTTAAAATTTAAAAAAAAACCGAAAATTGATTGATTAAATATAATATATTGAAGTTTATAAACTTTTTAAGAGATATAAATCTTTTTATTTATATATTTTAATACAAATTATATTTAAAAAAATATTTAAATTTAAAATAAAAACGTTTTGTTTACTGATTCACTCGTACTTTTAATTATAATTGATATTAATATTAATAATATAAATTTAAGAAAAATGAATCTCAGAAAATTCAATTTATTCTTTTTATAATTTAGAATTTATTGTTTATGTTATATAAATTAAAATTAAACTCTTGAAATTATATAGATAACAATAAGATACAATTATTAAAGAAGAACAATTTTATTAAATAAGATATTTAAATGTGAGTGGAATTTTAATATACATGGAAAAAGATCAGGGTTTGGTCGGTCTACGATAGATTTTGAGTCGTTGCTTCTACTATTAACTTGCTGGGCACTTTCATCCAAAATTTGGATTTTCAAATACTATTATATTTAAAACTTAGTGATTATAATATATTATTAACAATTTATATATCTATACAATTTAAAGATTTTTACCGACCGACGATAGTAAGGGAGGTATTGTTTTCACACCAAATTTCACATGTGGAGATTTTTACATATCTCCACGAATCATGCATTTTCTAAACAGAAAAAAGTATTTTTAGCATGATGTCTGTCCGTCCGTCTGTCCGTCTGTCCGTCCGTATAGATGTGTACAGCCTGAATGGCTCAACCGATTTTGATGAAATTTGGTATATTTACTTATATATAATACATCAGTGGGATGAATTGATCAACTTTTGGTGCAATTCCGGAAACCGGAAGTTGTAGTATTAGCGATCGACGATAGGAAGGGAAGGGTTATTTTCACACCAAAGGAGATTTTTTTATATATCACCACGAATCATGCACTTTGTATTTTGTTTTATCCTCGAGAAAAATCATATTTATTAGTTTTTTCTTGATTTAAAATTATATGACGTCATCCAGCCATTCATGACGTCACAGCCTGGTCTTGCATATATATTATAAATAAAATACAATTAAAAATGTTTATATTTATTATTTATGTATCCATATCTGTTTTTTATTACATTAATAGATATATTAAAATTATTTGAAATTGTTTCTGTAGCTGGAAATTAATTTATTTCAAACCGTCGGTCGGTTCGGACCTGGCCACAGGTCAACTTATTTTTTTATAAAAATAGTTTGAAAATTTCAACATTTTCAATAATTGATTAATTCATTTAAATAATAATTATTAAATAAATTAAATAAATTCTAAATATTATTAGAAATTGATGGTTAGATTTGGAATCTAAATAATAATAATAATAATAATAATAAAAAAAAAGAAAGCAAAAATGATGAAAAAAAATTATTCATAAAAAGTTCGTTCCGTCTTAGCGAATTTAGAATATAAAATTGATTTATTGAATGGCCTTGATCTTGTGAAAAAGACAAAGATAATTTATAGTTATTACCTGTGAGAAAAAAAATATTAATATTGAAATCATATTATTTTTACTGTAATGGAATTTTAGGAAGCTATTCAAACGTATCGAAAATTAAATATTTCTAATTTGAACTGTATCATTTACCTTCCGATGATTGGGAATATGTTTTTTTTTTAATTTAACATCTGTTTATAATTTTGTATAGTATAATTCATTATTGATATAGGTTTTGTATTTTACATATTGAATGTATGAACAAATAAATTTTTCAGAGTTTTCTTTGTAATTTTGAAGATCTATTCAGAGAAATTAGCAAAATGTATTTTATTCAAATTATTGTCTAAGGTTAGCTATGACTTACTTTCCCCAACTTTCAGGTAGCAAAGGGATTCCGTGTTTCAAAAATTTCTCATTTTTTGGGACGATTCAATAACCGACTCGATTTTTGGCTTCTTCGTAAAAACTCGACTACTCGGCTATATAACACCACGTTAATCCCTCAAATTTTGAATATTGTATAGTGACGGAAAAATGTTATCGCCCAGGTTCTTTTGGCGGGCAATGACAATAGGATTTTTCAAACGTTTGATTACCAGACAACCGCGCCCTCACGGCGATAACATTTTTTCGTCACAATACGCCTATTACTATAATTGGATTTAGACGATATCCTAAGGCAGTGATTCTCAACCTTTTTTTACCGTGGCTTACTTTTAACGGTTTAAAAATTTGGCGGCACACAAAGAAAAAGATAGTGTAAAAGTTTACTATATTGAAAACAATTGGTCCCAAAAACGGTTAACCTTTTTTTTAGAACCATATTGAGAAAATTTAGAAAGTCGAAAATGTTTAAGAGCCTAGTCCGAAAAACATTTTATCTTTTTTTTAGAACCAAATTAAAAAAAAAATTTAGAAAAAAAGTCGAAAATGTTTAAGAGCCTCATAATCTCGTGGCACACTTTTGAAATCTCGCGGCACACTAAAGTGGTTGAGAATCACTGTCCTAAGGTTTGACTATTGAGATTGAATTATAATGGATAAAATTAAAAGATTTTTAAAATTTTAAAGTTATTTATTAATAAATATAGAATGTTCATTTTTTTAATATAAATTATAAAAAAAACAAAATTGTAAAGCCTTAAAGGTTTAAATAAATAATTTATTTCCTTATTTAAATATAGTCATAAATTATGATTAATTTATGTTTAATTCTATAAAATTTGTTTAAAGTATATAGTAGTGTCTTTTTCTACCTTTCCCTATGATTCTTGACTAATTTTCTCTAAGTCAAAATTCTGGAAATCTCAGTGACTATATTATGTATAATAAATATAATTTATAAAAAGTAAAACTTAAAGATACAAAAATAATTTCAGTGGAATTGTTGTAAAGCATCCAATTATGATAATCATTTGGGACTGATTCATCCGTGCTGGGGTCAACAGTGATTCATGTTTGTATGAATTGGTGCCGGGGACTCCGACAAGTGGGTCTGCGGTGAGGGACTGGCCAACCTAGATTGCACATCTCCCGCCCGCATAGACCTGGATGACAGCCGGGGTGATCATCTCAAAAAAAGCCATTTTTCATAAACTTAAAAAAAAAAATATTTAAAGAAATTCCAAAGAAAAAAAATCATACAAAAATTGGGAAATAGCAGAATTTTATTTTCCACGTTCCTATTACATTCCGATTGAATACTTAAGTATAATATTAAATTCCAGCACAATGAAAATAATTATATATTAAATCATTTTTTCAGGAATTAATACTTCCTCTCTCATTCTGATAAAAACCGGTACTTGGGAAATTTTCCATAAATAAACTTTATTTTGTAAGATTTAAACTTGTATATCTAAATAAAATAAAGAAAAGTCAAATATGATAAGTTTAAATAAAAAATTACCATAAAGAAATTTTGTATACATAGAATTTAAATTTTCAGATGAAAAATTTAAAAAAATATATACACCTTAGTTGGTAGTTTAGAAGAAAAAAATGACTGTTAACTAAAATGCATCAAATTCCCGGAAGAAGATATAATTACACTAATTGCAGTTATTTATACGAAGGATATATAATTAATTGGAGAGATAATATTTTTGTATACTAGCAATTTGTTTACAAGCTGCTAAGAGTTAATTAGAAATTAAAATAGGCATTTGAATGTTGTTAGAGAGTGAAAAAATGATTTACCTTTCGTTTTAATTTATCATTAATCCCCTTCTATTTATTTAATTTTGTAAACATTTATACAGTCACTACCTTCTGAGTCATCTTAATATTTTTATACATGTTTCAATTTAATTATGAAGGAAAAAAAGTACTAGAAAAATTCTTATTTTATATGGACATCAAAATATTTGGTTTTATTTGTATTTCACAGTACACTAATCAACGAAGTCAACAAGTCGATTTTTGTTTTATTTCTTTTCATACTTTTCAAAAAAACAAAAAAAAAAACATTTTTTAGAAATTCTTATTTGGTTCATTAATATTGAAGTTTATATGATATATATATATTATTGTGTAATTGAAAATTCATATTATATATCCATTTTTTTTTTATTTATTCATTTACTATATATTAAAAAATTAATGATAAATTTGATTCTAATTTGGATTATAATTTAATAGATTTTAGATAAAAAAAATTTTTTAACAAGAAACTCGGTGGTCTAAAAAAAAAAATATTACTTTTTTCCCCTCTCTAGCTCTTTCTAGGTATAAAACATATAAGTATAACATTTTATATATGTATATTGCTTGTAATTTAAAATTTATTACTTATCTTTTTGTTTCATAAATGAACAAATTCAAAAATATCGTTGTGAGAATTTTACGAGTCTAGGTCTACAAATAATGTGTAGTTATAGAATTCGTTACTTGGACCAATTCTCTTATGGATATATATTATTATTGAGATTGTGCATAATATATAGAAATATCATCAAGCAATTTATATATATACATACATATATATTCTATTATATAATTCTCATATATTCAAAGATTTTTGATTAAGTTAAGATCTAATTTTTGATTAAAATAATTTTAATTAGTTTTATTTGAATTAATATAAATAAAGATATTTCAATAAATATCAAAGAATATTAAAATCAAAACATTACAAAATTAAAGTGACTTCGTAATCTCATTTTAGAAATCATATAGATAAAAGTTTTGAGTAAACCGCCTGAGTATACGGCAAACATTTACTTTTTATAGAATCGGACAAATGGATATTTTAATGTTTTGTTCTTCGAATGCTTAAGGAAGCAAATCACAAATTTTTATTTTTTAGTATTGACATCAATATTATATATTATTAATTGAATGTCCATATTACCCAATTTTAAGGTTGTCAACTACTGATGTTTTAGAAAAAATGTTAAAATTATAAAAAATAAAAGAAATAGAAAATTGCATTGGTTTGCATATAAATTCTTCATTATTAATGAATGAATCATATCACCCAAAACTCAAATTGATATCTGAAGATCTTTATTACTACTGGTACATTCACCTTATCTATAATAATAAAAGCAAGTGTAATGTGTCTGTCTGTTTGTTTGTCTGTTTGTCTGACCGAGCTCTCCAGCAAAAACTATCGCACGCAGGGACCTGGAATTTTTTACACGGAAGCACAAAGGGGCTGGCCACCAGACCTCGAAGCCCGATTTTCGATTTTTGAATTAGAAAAATTTTAAAAAAATTATAAAGAATATTAATTAAAAATAGTTTAGTTACCATACTAGATCATAGAGGCGCTGGTGGCGATAATTTGGCGGTAATTTAAATTCTTAGCAATGTGCAGATAAAAATCTTTTTATATATCTATTGATATTTACAATATCTCAATTGATCTTATTGGCCTTTTAAACTTTGAAAACATTCACATTACGGCTATAATTTAATACTATTAATTTTTAAGATTATTTTAATTAAGAAAATTTGATCTCATAATTGGATTTTCACGTAAGATTTTAATATATAATATATTTTTTAATATTATTTTTATAGTAGTTTAGTGTTATGCTAATTTTATATTTTATTTTTATTTTGTTTACTCTGATTTTTTTTTAAATAAATTAATAACATTTAAAGTAGCATAAAAAAATTAATCGAGGCAGGAAAATTGATGGGGTTTGAAATTAATAGTGATAAGACAAAATAATTAGTATCAGAGAGAATAATATTTGCAAAGAATTTAAATCAAGGTTGCAATCGGGAAATTATTATCAAAGGGGATCAAAATTATTAAATTATAGGTCATAAAATAGAGAAGGCTGGGGCCGACAGGGCACATGGCTAGCATGGGAGAGGAAAATATATTGGTGGGAGTTCGATTGGAAAACGTCCGTTTGGAAGACCAATTGTGAACAGGGTGGACAATGTAGGAAGGAACGTGAGAGAGATAGGATAGGGTAGGAGTTAGATGGTTATAGCTCAAAATAGGGACACTCGGGGGGGTACAGGGGGCGGAGCCCCCGTCTAGATGTGAAGAGCGCCGAAGGCGCTCTGATCAGCTAGTATATATATATCAGGGCTTCGAACCGTTATTTTTTTCGTTTCGGTTTTCGTTCCGGTTCAATAAAAAAAAAAATATCAGTTCGGTTCCGGTTTTCGTTCCGGCAAAAATAACGGTTTTTTTCGGTTTTCGGTTTTCGGTTCAGCTCCGATTAATTAATTTTAAAGACCTTTTATTTGTATTAGAAATTTAGGTCGGGGTATGCCGAGTCTGCCATAAATATATAAAAATATTTCTTGCTACCGCCCTAAATCATACTACATGAATTGATACAATATAATATAAATAATAATAATTAATTAAAGGTATAATAATTAGAAGTATATAATATAAGATGTTAATATAATTTATTAAACGAAACAAATAAGTATGAATATTTTTTTACATCCTTCTACTTTCAAACACTCAACAAACGAAACAAATTCGTATATTTAATGTTAAAGTATACATGATTCTTGGATATATTTACTTATAATTATAACTAGAATTATAAAAGATGAAAATTATACCTCTAATTATTAAAATATCTTCTAATATATTTTCATTTAAACTATTTCTATTGTCTCGTAAAATAAACTTTAAACCAGAGAAAGCTCTTTCAACACTAACTTGTGTTGCAGTATCTCCTAAAACCACCATTGCAATTTTGTTATAATGAGGATATGTATTTTTATTTTCCTCCCAAAATTCTAAAATAAGTTTTTTATTGTCTAATCTTCGTACTTGGTCAAAGTTATTCAATATTTGTTTAAATTTATTTAATAATTTTCTTTATATTTATGAATCATTTTCTTTATATCAATACATAACCCTGTAACAAATGGAATAAATAATTTAAAAAATTAATACTATCATTAAATCAAAATATCAGTATTAAACAAACGATGAAAACATTAAATTCTGTTTTGCGACTACGAGACGCTGCCAACACAACCGAAGGGAGAGTATGACTAGGACACTAATTTTTGAAACAAAGTTTTTAGCGACACCATGCAGTGCGAGGCATAACTAATTGAAAAAATTCGGGCTTGGGTGTTGCCAAAACACCTCTTGTGGCAACTCTGGATTGAACACGTACTGAACCGAAATTAACCGATATTATTTTTTTCGGTTCAGCTCCGGTTTTCGTTCCGACAAAAATACCGGTTTTTTTCGGTTTTCGGTTTTCGGTTCAGTTCCGGTTCGAAGCCCTGATATATATAGCAAAAATATAACAAATATATACATATATAGGTGAGATTACAAACTCATTTTAATTTTGTAATGTTTTGATTTTAATATTCTTTGATATTTATTGAAATATCTTATTATTTATATTAATTCAAATAAAACTAATTAAAATTATTTTGCTCAAAAATTAGATCTTAACTTAATATATACGGGAGATCGATTTGTCAAATCAAAAACCTTTTAATATGAGAATTTCATAAAAATCCTTAAAGCCATTTACTGGATCAAAAAAAGGCCAATAAGGCCTACTATTATATTATCACTACTATAATAATATAATATCAATAAGACGGATAC
Source organism: Labia minor (assembly GCA_963082975.1). NCBI lineage: Eukaryota > Metazoa > Arthropoda > Insecta > Dermaptera > Spongiphoridae > Labia > Labia minor. The sequence continues at coordinate 24,614,549 of OY720348.1, read as the reverse complement.
AAATCAACAATTAATGCTCCTATATTAACATATTTATATATAAACACTAGTATATAGATAAATAGAATAGATAAATGAAAGTGAAAAATGTGTGGGAAATACGTTAAGAAGACTTTAGCGACTTACCAAAAATGTCTGCCTTTAACATATATTTGAACATCTATAATCTATGAGCATCCCTCTACCTATAGGCTGTATACATACCTAAATTTATTATATTTTTGCTTTAAAAATTGATATTTATTAATTAAGAAATAATTCAATATAATCTTTTTTTTTCAATATAGAATTTTCCTTAATAAATAATATAATTTAAAAAAATTATTTATACTAAGCAAAATATTCTGATAACTATATTATACGCGTATAAATACAAGTTTTTATATATAAATTATAATTCATATTTGTTTTTACCAATATAATATGCTAAATTATATTTTTCTTTCATTGAGAATACATATCAACTCTTATCAGTGTTTTTTTTTTCTGGGCAATTTTGGAAATGTTAGTGATCGAAATACGAGTCACGCTTTTCGGGTGCTGGGTCGCGGACTAGCCTCATGGCCGGGGGCGGTGGTCGCGATGTGCGAGAGTACAGCAGCCGTTCTCTCGGACACGTCCCAGCCAGTGTTTTTGTTGACCGTCAACATCAAACCAATCTTGGTCCCTCAATACAAAACAGAACAAAAAAAGAAATAATAATAATAAATAAAAAAAAAAAAAAAAAAAAAAAAAAATTCACCACTATCACCATAATCATTTCAGTCCCACTCCTCGAGATATTAGATTGAAAACTATCTCGTCAAGATTATAGAGGAGGGAGTCATTCACATGGAGTTTTTGTCATCCGCGCTCCGTGTTTCTAGTCCAACGAACTCGGCAGGAAATGATCATTCTGGCAAATGGAGTTTTTTTTTTCCTTCACTCGAAGAAATGATCATTTAGAAGGATGGATTATTATAAAATATATCAAGCAGTGATTCGGTTATAAGAGAAGAGGAGGAGCGAGAAAAAAAAATTATCTTCAAATTAGAATCAAGGGTATTGAAATAAATCTAATCTAAGAAAAAGTATATGAGATCTCTATTTATGTATATTATATTATAGTGCATGGGTCGCCAAAATTTTTTTTATCATCGACCCCTATATAATTTTTCGAAATCTCCACCGACCCATATTTATTGAATTTAAAATATAAATTGCATTTTTTTCCCTTTATTATGAAAATTAAACTTAATTTTATCAAATTCCAAGATTTTAAATTGTAAAACCATAATTTTTTATTAACAATTAATATAACGCTTACGATCCTTCTAAATCTTATTGGAATAATGTAAAAAAAAAATTTGTTTGCATTTTTTTTTTTTCAAAAACAAAATAGCTTTTAATTAACTATTTAACTATAAAATTGATATTTTATCGAAAAACCCCATAAAAGTAATTTTCTGTTAATTAAAATAAAACTATTAGATATTGTGTTTGTACATTTACTTTATGAATTTAAACATAATAGTACATTATGTAACAATCGTTTGATGAAAAATATATTAATATTGAAATTTACCATAAATACCTTAATATTTATTCGACCCCCGCCTTTGTTAAACAGACCCTTAGGGTCTACGATATTTTGGCGACCTCTGTTCTAGAGGGTGTAAATAGGTATATAAATGTTTTATAGTATTTCATTTATTAAAATATATATAAAAAATATTTAAGTTTAATATCTCTCTCTGTAAGTCTAATATTAGTACACTTATTCTTATCTTTTTCATCAAGGATTTATATTTTTGTTTATATATGTTTGAAGAGGTACAAATGGGCTCGAAAGGACCCGCTTCTTGGATATTTAAATAAGAATAATGCGGTTTGATCATTTAATGAATTTATAATTTGATTATTCTGATAATAAATTGATCAATAGATGAAAAAATATTTCTAAAAAGATTGAGATCACAAAATAATTAATAGACAATAATTTGGATCTATTGTTTCAAAAACATTGCCATCATTATAAGTTTTTTTCATAAATGCTACTCCCATCTTATTTAATGAAACGATAAATTATTCATTACTTAAATATATTAATATATACCTAATACATTAAGCTAATGTAATTATATTTGACACCAAGAAAAATAATTAGATTTAAAATTTGAATTATATATTTTTAATTGTATTTTAAAAAGAAAGAATTGATTAGAGAAATTTTTGAAATTTTCATGATGATTTTCATTTAAATGTAAAATTTATATTTCATATAAAATTTTATATGGTGAATGAACCAGGATTTTTTTCAGAATGATATTTGTTAATAAGATGGAATCAATTGAACGAAATTGGATGGATGGAAGGTATCAATTGATATAATTATATATCTAAGTCTTCAAGGTTATTCAGCAGAAAGAAACGAAGGAACAAGTTCAAATAATCAGAAAATATTTTTTTCATTTTTCATAGTCATTGAAATATTGAAATTTATTCTATTCATTCAATTTCTCTTTAATAGTAATATTATTATATATATTTATAATATGGAGGTTATTGAATTTAATAAAAATTAAAAAATTATATCAATCAATAAAAAAATCCTTATTATTGAAACAGTTTTTATATTAATTTATAATAAATATTTATAAATTAAATAAAATTAATCAATTAAATGCTAGATATCTAATTATTAAAAATATCGCCATGATTTAGTAACGAACTAATTTAATAGGAATCTTCTATTATAATATGGAAGATTATTTGAGAGGGTCGATATTTCTTTATTACTAAAAATTGTATATGAATTATACTTGAGCAAAACTCAAATTATCTTGACTATTTGTTAATATGTAAAATTTAATGAGAGTAGATTAATTTATGAAAATAATAATTAATTTAGAAATTGTCATTTATCAAAGAAAAAATAGCATTCAGGAATAGTAAATATTCCTTGAACGATATATTATAAATATGAGTTTGTATTTATTTCTATGTTCGGCGCAATGTGGTGTCTCATATTCGTAATTTCACCAAAAATAAGCGCCTTCTACACTCCACCAAATAACTCGATTTGTTCATTTTTACACATTCTTAGTATTACACAATCTACACAAATTAAAATAACTTGTTTCATTAAAATAATAATAAATAAAAATTTTTGGAGACTTTAATGCATAAAAGCAAAGCGCTATAGATAAAATTCTATATATATTTATAATGAATAAATCAATTTTTTTTATTTCTTTCTCTCCCTATTCTATAAATTGAAAAGAAATTCTTAGAAGAAATATTAACAAATAATTATGAATATATCATCTTTCACTCCCTCATAGCTTATGAAATGTTTATATTAGCAAAAATTCTAACGAATGTAACTAAAACTAACCAGTTTATCTATCTATTGAATAAATTACTTTCAAACAAAAACACTCGTGTAATTTTATTTAAATATATATATATATATCTGAAAGGTAAATCAATTTATAATTATTTTTTAATCAAGTTTTCATTTTTTTATGAATATTATTTCTTTCATCTTTTAAGCGATAGAAAGGATAAAATTTTACAAATATAGACCAGTAATATTATTTATTTAATAGAAACTGATTTTAAAAAATAAAATTGTTAAATTTACTATTATGTGAAAAAATGTATTAACTCTAGCTGATGGATCGATAGTTTTTTAATTTAATATCTGTTCATTCCCAATCAGCTAAGATTAATTTAAGTTGAATAATATATCATAAAAAAAGATTGAATATTGTTTGGAGGTAAAATATCTAATATCTAATATAATCTAATATTTGAATACTATGAGGGTGGCAGGTTGGTGAAATGTTTTTATAGAGTAGAGTAGAGTAGATTGTAGATGTGATGAATTCATGAGGATATAATGAAGCTAGAAAAGTCATGTTTTTGGTCTGTAAGGACATCGTATTTCATCGATTGGGGAATGGGTTGAGGGATGTCTCGTGCAGCAAGGCTGCCTTCGTTACGCGTGCACCTGACCACCTGCTAGCGTAATTATGTCTTTGTTTGAACGATCGGCCGGCTGACGTTACCTCGTCCACTTCTGCCGACGAATCGGAGATCGTTGAATTTCGCCACTTGGTTTTTCATGACAGCCGTCGAATTGCGAAGCTCCGCGCAAAAATTTTCATCATTGCCAGCACGGACGGTGACCAAGGTACCGTCGAGTACATCGCCAAGTGCCACCACTTTAAAAGCAACTGGAAGAGTTTTGTTGGACCTCCAATGAGCTGGAAGCGAAGAGCAGAGCAAATAGGGGCTACCGGTGCGCACCAATTCACCTGGATGCTCGGCCTGAGCCTCGAGGAGCACCCGGTCTGTCCACCACAATTCGCTGCCGGCACCGCTTACGGCGCCTGCACCGTCGGCGTCGCTCGCACTCATCGATGAGGCATCCGCGGCTGTCACCGGCGCCGGCACGCCGGGCAAGTGCATGCCTCTGCAGCGGCACGAACGCCGCGCATCGGATTCAAACGCGGACTGAGCGACGACCACGGGTTTCCCACTCGTGAGTCAGAGGACGCATGCGCGGGGCACAACCCCCTCCACACCTGGTCAGACACGGAAACCTTGCAGAAGTCATCCGGGACATGGCCTCAAGAAAAAACATTCAAGACATGGAACAATTGAACCACTGGAACCCCCACATATATATTATATATATATATATATAATTCCTACATCTAATAGAATGAATTTCATGTTAGATGAAATAATGATTTAATCAATTTCTGTTTTTCTTTTCTTATATATATATATAATATTAGATAAAATATTTGGGGCAAAATACAACTCAGATTGATATTTAAGTTAGGTGGTATTTAGGTGTTCATAGAAAATAAATGTTTAATAATATTATAATAATAATAATATTAATAATAATAGAAATCAAATGTGACCTATATATAAATATTAAATAAAAATTAAGATATGACCTTCTACAACCGTAGGTAAGAGTCAAATTGTGAATGGAGTCTCTAATATCTATCGCCTTACTTTGTTAAAACTAATATTATAAAAATATTTTAATAAATTGTAGTTTTATTTTAGTTTCGAACTATAGATGGATAAGAATGAAGTGAATGAGAGCCGCATACTGGTTTTTTACTAATTATGAAGAGTCACATCACAGTTACATAGCAAAAAAAAGGGTGTCATTTTTCAGCACATTTGAATATGGTATTTAAACATAAAATTTAAGCTCTCTAACACTAAAAAAATATCATGAACATTTTTTAAAATAATTCACTTGAATATAATATATTGAACACTAAAAAAAGTCGATGCACATTAAAATAAGCTTAGAAACATTAAAAAAATCTTTGAACACTAAAACAATTTTAGGAACAATACAATTCTATTTAGGAACAATAAAATAAAATTAAAACACTAAAACTTTGTTAAAAAAATAAGAGGCTCAAATTTTGCAAGCGAATTAAAAAAGGACATTCATCGATTACAAGAATGTTACACAGAAAAAGTATTCAATAAAGCTTCAAAATTATTTCTAGAAAAGTGGCAAAAGAAGAATGATGATGAAATTAATAAATTTGTAAATTACTTTTATTCGGAATACTTTCAGCAAAATACATATTTGCTTGAAGGTGCTACAAGATATCTAAGCACAAATAACGGCTTAGAAGCTACGAATTCAGTTATTAAACGGGAGCATACACTAAGAGAAAGATTACCCATTGGACAATTTCTAAATGCTTTAAATAATCTTCTTTTGAAATGGACCGAAGAAAGAAATCCTAGTTGTCCCAATTATAAATGTTTTGCATTAAAACCAGCTATAAAATTAAAACTATGGACAGATGCATTTCATTGGGCATTATCAAATAAAACTGTAATAAAAAATATTTTCTATGTTCCTCACAATCACATTTTCAAAAAGTAACTTCTGAATTATTAATCTCGCAATATAATTCATTAAATGAAAAGTGGGAGTCATTTGAGGAATATGAAAAATTCAATTTTGGAAGTGTGTTTCGATTATAAATAAAAATGTTCCTATATCTATAATAGTCTGTCATATATATATATATATATATATATATATATATATATATATGTATATATATTATATATTTATTATAATAAAATCTGTTAAAAAATATAATATCAGTATTATTTTTATATACTTACATATAAATGAATAAGAACATATAATAACACACACCTTTCTCAACCTCTCCTATGTGAATAAAATTAAACAAAATATAAGGTGGGTCCTACACATTTTCCATTTTAAAATATTTTCAATGTTCATCTATATTGTCCTTCCTCTCAGATATAAATTAATGAACTCTTATTTTAATAATCGGCAAATTTATATAATGTTTAAAAAAATTATTTTAATAGTTAATGGCAATGTTTTAATGTGCGAATGAATATTTTTATTGTTAACGTAATTTAATGTGCAATGAATCTAATTTAATGTTTGTTTTGACATACTTTGATGTGCAGCTGGTTAGTGTGCAAGTACTCAAATTTAATTTTCAAATCAGATTTTTTAAAAATGTTTATTTCTCAATGAGCAAATCTCCTATTTTAGTGTGGAAATAACCTATTTAAGTGTGCCATTATATTTTTCCCCCAAAAAATTAACATAAAAATTAATATCGATACATATTAGATAAATCCTAAGTGCAATGTTAAGTATACATTTAATATATAGTATGAGGAAATATATACATGGTGTGGCGATTAATTTCCAAGAATGATCTAATAACTTCAGAATAGAAATTCTGAAAAACGTAAACTTTTAATATATTTTGAAGAAATCCCTATCTGCCCTCAACTCTGTGTTCGACTGTATAATTTTTGGAAACAACTTTTAAAGTCCTTTTATGCAAGGGTCTTCAATGTTGTCGTCACCTTTTTCTTGATGTCTTTGACATCCATAAAGCGTGTTCTTTTGACCAAAAGACAGAACACAGAATAGGGGTCTTCCTGCTCCTTAGAACGGAAAAAATTTCGATTTCAAAAAACAAAGGTCAAAGTCATGTTAATCGCTTTTTTCGATGGTGAAGGATAATGAATAAATATCCACAAATATATAAAAAAGAAAATACAAAATAAATATTTTATAATTTTTATAATAAAAATTTTCTCTGAAATCAAAAGGCGTCAAAGAAATAAATGGAATATAAGATAAAACCTAAGCATTAGCTTATTTAATGAGATTGAAAGAAAAAAGGTATAATAAAAAAAATGAAAAAAAAATAAATAAAACTAAATCTTCAATGAAAAAGCAATTAAATTAATGTATAATTGTCCCTCAAATGTTATATCATTCATTATATATAATCTGGCTCCTGGAAAGACATTTTTATAATTAGGTTATTTTACAAAAAATGTCAATATATTTTTTAAAGAAAGAAATTTTGCATTATTTTAAATGATGACTTTAATTATGCTCTATCAGACATATCACTAAATGACTACCTCCCAGGAGGTATTTTTTTTTTAAATTTGTTAATTTTATTTAACGACCCCACTACCTAATCTGATGATTCTTGGGTATATCCCATGTGGCTAAATTTTACGACTAAATATGAAAACAATCGACTTGAAAGATTTTTAAAAGTATATGAATATACAAAGATGCCAAATCGTATTATTTGAATCATTTTTCTCTAGGAATGTCTGGTTTTAAGAAAAGGAAGGTTTATTTAGTATAATTTATATAATAATCTATCTATCTCTGTGATTCTATGGAACTCGAAAGTTCTTGGCCGCAGCAACCACACCCCTCCAAGTATTCCTATTCTGAGCCACAACCTTCTAGTCCCTATCCTCTCCCATCTCTCTCACATTACCCACCCACCGTGTCCTTGGTCTTCCAAGTGGACGTTTCCCACTCGGTCTCCCTACCAATATATTTTTTGCCATTCTAGTCACGTGTCCTGCCCACCGTAGCCTTCTCGATTTTATAATTCTAACTATATCTGGAGATGCATAGAGGTCATGCAATTCCTCGTTATGCAATCTTCGCCATTCCCCGGCGACCTCATCTTTCTTTGGCCCATAAATGCTTCGCAGAATCCTATTCTCAAATACTCTAAATCTACTCTCGTTACCTAAGGTCATAGAGTCTATGTCTAGGCATGGTCTATGACAGCTATTCTCAAAGGGGTCCATGTGGACCCCCTGGGGGTCTATAGGACTTCATGGGGGTCTATGATCACCAAGGGGTCTATTGGGGGTCTATGGATGTCTCTTTAGTAAAAAATAAATTAAAAGGGGAGATTTAAGAATAAAACTTGGTAATTTTAGGCCAAACATAAAAGAAATCGCACAAAAACGTCAAGTCCATCCATCACACTAATATTATAATTTTATAAAATATTTGTTTTTTTTTATTATGTGTTAAATTTAATCAATAAAAATATAGATATAATTATTGATATTTCAGTGTTTCTTTCTTCTATACAATTTCCCCTTATTTTCCTATTACTATGTGTTTTAAAATGTGGTAGCTTTTGTACACACACAATTAGATGTATATATATATATATATATTCCTTAGGTAGGGGGTCTATGAAATAAATAAAATTCCTCCAGGGGGTCTATGGAAGAAAAAGTTTGAGAACCCCTGGTCTATGACATATAATACAACCGGTAAAATAATTGTTTTATATATTTTAACTTTTATCCCCTTTGATAATAATTTTGATGTGATAAGCCCCTTTACCGCATGATAACAGGCGTTTCCCGATTGTAACCACGCTTTAAACTCATCTCGAATATTATTTTTCGTTATCACAGAACCTAAGTATTTAAATTTTTCTACATTTTCAAATTCTATATCTTGTATATTAAGATTTTGTATGTTAATACTATTCCTCTCTGTTACTAAATACTTTGTCTTAGCATTATTAATTTCTAGTCCCACCTCTTTTCCTGCTTCAATTAATTTTTCTACACTATCTATAATTGCAATTGCCGAATCTCCTATTACAGAAGTTCTTAAACTTATGTACTCCGCGGACCCCCACTTGAGAAAATTTTTTTTGACGGACCCCATCCCAACTTTAGGTACTTTACGTCATTTTATTAGTTATATATAATTTCTGGCTTACGATCTCATAAGAACAAGGATATATGATGAATATTTCTAACAGTGATTGGTGAATAACGATTTTTTTGCATATTGTAGAACAGATTTTATTAGAAATTATAATATTGAAGAAAGAAAATTCAGCTAAATATGAAGATGTAAACGGTAGCAATAATTTTCTTGCACATTTCGTTGAATTTGGGTATTTGATCTCTGTTTCCTCACAAAGCCATGCCATCGCTCCTTTTATATTAAATAAAGTTTTAACTGACTCATCATTTTCTCGTGCACCTGTACGATGGCTTTGCGGACCCTCAGTAAAGGCTTCGCGGACCCCCAGGGGTCCGCGGACCACAGTTTAAGAACCTCTGTCCTATTATATTTAAGTGGTCTGCGTAACCCAGTGTTTTTCAACCGGGGTGCCGCGGCACCTTGGGGTGCCTCAACGCCCCGCTTAGGGTGCCGCGAGATCCAGCAATAGACACCACAAAATATTTCTACATGGATAATAGTTTCAATATAGTAATCATTAGATCTTTTGTTTGATATAAGGTTCGATGTATGCGCACGTAAGTCGAGTTCGCCCGAATTTAGCATGGGAGAGTTAGACGATTGGCTGAATTTGGAAGAACATTAAATGAATCGGAAGAAACAGAAGACGAAGAAGAAGAAGAAAACGAAGAAGAAGCAAATGAAGAAGTACGCCAAGAGTTCCATCTTTATTAAGATATCCCTCAGCTGTCAACATAAGAAATATCGAAGACTTGGTAAAGAAATTTGATGGTGCTAAAACATACAACATATGAAGTTAGTGAATTAAAAGAAATAATGAATGTGGATTTAAATTTAGAAACAGACATAAATAATTTATCCGAATCACAAGATATGGATGATAAGAAAAGTATATTTGATGTGCAATCTAATAAACTATTTTATCCTGCCCATTGTGTGAAGAAAAAAATCGAAAAAGGAAGAAGGTGAAGTGGAGAGACAAGATAGAATAGTGTGAAGAGCCGATGACAACTACGAGAATTGACATTCGGGTCGAATGTCACCAAAGAGGGGGTGAGTTATAGGATCTGAAAAAATGAAACTTATTTTATTATTTTCTCATGAAGATGTTCTCAGAGCGATTAAATAAATTCATGTTGCGCTCGGACATATATTTAAAACCTCGCTACCCCCTCTTAGAAGCCTACGATTGGCAATAATAAGCGAGCCATCCATTGGGCACTCACTCAGCGCCTAACACGTCATTGGTCGTAGAGAGTCCCCACCACTCCGCTTAGACGTCACCAGCCGGGTATAAAAAGCCGTGAAACAGGCTAGCCGAGAGCAGTTGAGCAGTTGTCAGTTGTGATTCAAGACGTTAAGAAGAACGACGAAAATATCCGAAGAACGAAGAACCGAAGATTTCCAAAACGTTTATTTTTACCTGTGTATATATTTCTAAACAAAAACGATATTATTTTGCTTATACTTTTTCTTTAAAAACGATATTATTTTTGCTACATTTTTCAACAAAAACGATATTTTAAATACATCTGCTTCACTATCGAAGCCACCAACCCTACATATATATATATAATTTAATTTACGAAAATATATATATATATTATATCAACAGGCCTACTTTTCTGTCTTTCAGTGCATTAATACATACGTTTAAGGAGTATATGTTTATGGAGTATATCATTTATGTTCTTTTAAATTATTTGAACGGTGACACGGTGAACCAGTTATTAGTATTACCAGTTAGAAAACATTTTTTTAATGATCTGGCTAGATAATAATGTACCAGGTATGATCTAAGAAAAACATAATAGCAGCATAGCTGATATGTCAGTTTTATCTCTAAATAAATAATTTTTTAAGGCTATTCTTTTCTGTCTTCCAGTGCATTAATACGTACGTTTAATGGGTGTATGTTTTATGACTATTTTGTTTTTATTTTTGTTCTTTTAAAGTTAAATTATTTGAACGGTGGCTTGGTGAATCAGGTATTAATATTACCAACCAAACCCGATAATAAGGAATCACTTTTTTTAGTGACCGAGTGGTTCTTTTTACAATAATTACATTCAAAAGGTTTTTCTCCTATATGAATTAATAAATGTCTATTTAAATGTGATTTTTTATAAACATTTATTAATGCATACAGGAGGAAAACATTTTTCCTGTTCGTTTATCGCTACGAAAATGTCTCAATTTTTTTGACGATTATGTTGAAAAATAGTATTTTAGTTGCTCTTTCAAATGTATATATATAATAAAAAACATTTTCCTGTACTAGTTTTGTCTTAATTCCAAAACGTAACCTACTTTGTGAATTGCCCTCGAATATATATAAAAATAAGAAAATTTAATATTTTTATACTTTAATTCAATTATTCGTATACCTTGGTAAAGTTTAAATTAAATTGTATATAAATTAATATATATATATATATCAATTTGTTTAAACTTTAATATTATTAATCAATCTTATTTAAATTAAATATAGAGGCTGCGATGGGCGGAACACGGATTTAGAGCTAGAAAGTTAGTTATAGGGAGACCAATGAGAAATAATCGATTGGTACATCAAAGATGAGGTGTTCAATGATATAAAGAAATAATATAAATGAGGATGAAAGGGAGAATAGGAATTAGAGGTGGCTCTGGATAGAGACAGTTGTTGGAATGTGGTTGCTGAGGGCAAGTATTTGCAAGTTCTTAAGATATAAGGGAGGAAGTAGGCTGTTAATAACCAGAGAAAATTGTTTAAACAGGTTCAGTCCTATCTAACAAAATTCGGATATGACTATTTAATAATTTAATATTATTAGGATAGAATAATATTAGTTATGAATTTTTAAATTTGTTTGTGATTATTTATTTAATCTTTAAGGGTTAAGATGGATATCCCCTTTCACCCTTTTCTTAGTCTTACTTAAATAGGATGATTATTTATCTTCTGTCTCAATGTGAGACATCCCCCCATCCCTTTCCCCCCAACCCAATAAAAATTATTATTATACAAAAAGTAAAAAAACATTCTATAAGACAGAAAATTTACAAAAGACAATTTGAATGTATTAAATATTTTTCTGATTAATTATAGATGTCGGCCAACCGATAATAGCCAAGTTTTTTCCGTATTTTTTCATATTAAATAGGTTACTTTTAGAAATATGTTTATTAATGAGTTTGCTTTGATAACTAAAAGTTCTATTTTGCTTGCGCTTAGTTAATCGACTTAATATATAATTGAATATTATTTTAATTTCTATAATATTATATATTGATACAGCTTTATGCTATTTGTGGGGAAATATTTTTTTAAATTAATTTATTTAAATGATTATTCAAATTTATTATATATATAAATATACTTTAGTTTTTAAAAGGATGTATTTAGATTCCAAAAAGCGACATTAGCGCCATTCGTTTTATGTGATTGTCTGTCCATACTTGCAACTGTCAAACCTTGTAAAATAAGTCTTTATATTTAAATATCATATATTTTACTCTACTGTCATGATAGAAATAATAATTAATAATAATAAAAATTAATTTCTCACTGTTAAAAGGATTGGATTAACTATCAGAAAAAAAAGGATATAAATTTGGAAAATACACATTTGTACACAAACGAGCTCATCGACATCAACAAGAAAAAAGTATTACAAAACAGTCAATGAAAATCAGCAAAAACAGGTGATAAATTGCTTAATAATGTAGAAATACCAGTTTAAATTTATGGCATTATAATCTATTAAATTAATTATATAATAATAGTAATATATTAATTAATGATGGAATTAAAAAAATAAATTAAAATAATCATAAGAATTATTTTATAATGTCATTTCATTTTATAATTATTTAAAAAATGATTATCTCACTTTTGTCTAATAATTATTATAATAAAATCTTTATTTTAATCAAATTCCATACATATATATGCATTATTACATTATTAAAAATTAAATTATTTTATGTGGGAATAATTGTACTTCCAAACAGCCTTACTCTTGTTGGCAAGAGATGTTCAAAATGTTAACCCTTCCTATGTATTGGAAAACATCTTCATCCTCTCTCAAATTACACAATGAGCAGATATTTTCCTGTCAACTTTTTATAAAAATGACATTTTAAATAAATCCATAAATGAAACTTCATGAACTTCTTGAATATAATAACATAGGTCAATGGTTCAAGTTTCTTATTTTAACAAATTAATCCATTTTCTATATAAACTATATATATATATATATATATATATATATTATTTGATAAATTACTTGAAAAACCTATATTAGATACATAATTTACATGCAAAACTAATTCTCTTTTTTTATATTTAAACAATAAAAAAATATTAATTTTCGGGGTGTATAAATAAATATATTGATAGAGTTAAATAAAATTTAATAAAATTAATGGAAATATAATATTATTTTTTTCAGTTTTTCAAAGAAATACCTCAAAATTTATAAATTTAAAAAAAAAATAATATTTTGAACATCTTCATTTCTGAAGCTAACTTACATTTAGAATAGTAAGTTTTTTAAAAATGATATATTTTTATTGTTTTTATTTAAAATATATTATTATATCCTTCATTGTGATTTTTTAAGGAATGAGTAATAACGCAATTATGAATGCTATTGGTTCATCGAAAAGAAGGACCGGGTCAACCTCAACCAGTGCTTCCACTAGTACTTCTCCTGCAACAGTCTCATCTGCAGAATTAGCAAGTCTCTTTGAATGTACTGTGTGTTACGACTATGTTTTACCACCGATATTACAATGTCAAAGTGGACATCTAGTTTGCTCAAATTGTAGACCTAAATTAACAAAATGCCCAAAATGCAGAGGACCTTTAGGTTATTATTTTATTTTTTTATTTTATATATATTTAATTTTTTTTTTCCTTTACAAATACCTAATTAACTTATTTAATTTTTTTTTACTCTTCAATCTACCCTTCTACAAAAAATTAATATTATTTATGATATCTATGATTTCATGAAATTAAATTTAAAATCATTATAAAAAATAAAATATTTTTAAATTTTTATACATGTAAAATATTTTTAAATTTTTATACATGTAAAATATTTTTAAATTTTTATACATGTAAAATATTTGAAAAATATTTTATTAACTCTTTATAAAATTTAAAACAAATGAAAAACTAATTTATTATTGGGTCGTTCGGAAAGTCAATTCATTTTTTTCGTGAAAATGAAATACTAATTCAAAGCTCAAAAAAACGATTCCTTTAAAATTCTACCAAACAGAGAGCATCACATTTTTTTGATGGATATTGGCTTTTGAAATGATTTGAGCTGAATCATCTTTTTTGCTCCATAATCTCTTGCTTTTTATATTGTTGTATACAGCCCATTTTTTCGTCTCCAGTAATGATCCGCTTCAAAAATGGATCATGATTATAACTTTTAAAAAGCGAATCTTCCCGTGGGAACATGAGGAACCCATATATCGAGCTTTGAGGATAAACCCATCCCTTTTAAGTGATCATAAACAGTTGAATTTGATAAATTTAATATCTCACGTGTTATTCCCCCATTTGCATTAACTAGTACCTTTATCACGTCTCTGTCAGCTTCAACCAGCCTTCCGGATTGAAATTTTGCAAATCAGATATGTCAAAAATACACATCGGTCAATTTTTTTAGGCTTGAACAGCATTCTTACCTTTTTATAATAAAAAAGGAAAATATGGCGAAAATGGTGCTTATTGCTCTCCATATTTAAAAGACCACAAACCAAAAACTATTGGAGTTAAATTACTTGAATTTCTTCACTCACAACCCTTATTATATCAGTTTTCAAAACAAATGGTTATATGTCTGAAGTAAGGTGCATAAAAAATATAAATTAACACTGTCAGAAAAGAGCCAAATTACTTTCTGAACAATTTAATCAATTTTATTTCAATAGAAAATTGGAGAATGCAAAATTGATGCTGTAATTCACAAAAGTATATTAAAATATTTTTCTAAAAATTTTAAAAAAATCGTTATTATAATATATTTGTTATATATCCTTTGAAAAGTAGAAATATATTTATAAATTTGCTATAAATTTCCGTCTATCTTATCTTCTTATGAGAGTAAAAATTGTTTGTTTGTTTGTTTCTTTCTTTCTTTGTTCTCAAAAACCGCTCTAACGATTTTTTGAAATTCACACAAGAGATAGTATTTATAAAGAAAAATTGAGTTTTATTGATCACATCTCAGGAAAACTACATCTTTATTAGTTTTTTTTTTCTAAATTTAAATGTATATATGTGACGTCACAGCCACCGCCTGTGAGATATATACATATCTATTCTTAAAATAAAATTAAAAATATTTATATTATATTCATATATTTGATCACGTTTTTTTTATTTCATTAATAGTTTTACATTTAAATTATTTGAAATTGTTTCACACAACGTTTTGAAGATTTATCTTATATTCGATTCGATATATAGTAGGAGAATTAAATGATGTTATCAATTTATTATACTCCGGTAAATATTATAAAATATTATTTACTAAATATTCAATCAGTATCAAATATTCAATTAGATAAAACATTTATTTGTTTTTCTGTTCTTATTTTTAATACATTTTAATTTAATCAGTAAATTAATTATATATATTATTATTGTAAATGTTATATCTATCTATATTATATAATGTGTCCCTTCATACATTTTGAATTCACCCATAATATAATATCTTATATACTTACTTGAAAATAATTTAAAAAGTTTTAAAAGTTTTTTTTAATATTTTATGAATTCAAATCGTTAATTGAAAATGAAAATCCAATTATGAGATCAATTATTCATATAATTTTATTTCATTTAAATAAATATCTATTTTTATTTTCATTCAAAGAATATGTATATTTGTTTATGTTAGGAAAACATCAAAAAAGAGAATTTACATTTTGTATGAAGGGACACAAATAATAATAATAATATATAATTAATTTAATGATTAAATTAAAAAATTGTAAAATTTTAAAAGTATATAAAAATAAATTGGTTAAAGGGTCGAGTGATAGTTCGGTGTCACAGGTATATATTTTATATCAACACGCCTACTTTTCTGTTTGTATGTTATTATTTGAATGGCGATTCGGTGAATGGTTAATGGTTAATTAACGATCCATATAACATCATCGACTGGGCCGCTACCATAAGGAGTGAAAATAGTGTCGAATAGAAATAGACGATATTACTTGGATTAATCTTATTATACTAGCTAAAATTGTTTGTTTTATAACCACTTGGGGCGCTAAACAGTTTTTCAAAAAAACACTATAGAAAAAAAATATATGTACCTACCTATATATTATATATTTATGTATTATTGAGGAGTACAAGTTCATTCATTTTAATCAGATTGATGCAAATGTGTAACATTTAATAATTGTAATAAATAATTAAAGAATTGTATATCAATATTTTTTAAAAGGTAGAGTAAGAGCTCGGTGTCCCAGGTATTAATATTACCAGCCAAATCCAAAAATAATGAATCATTTTTTTTAACTTAAGTACCGAGCCGAGGCTCGGGGTCCCGGTACTTATAATTATTATTAATATTTTTAAAATATTTATAATTTAGAGTCTAATTTCTTTAATTCGGCTCATTTACAATTTATGTCTATTATACTTTTTTTATTTTCACAATAATATTTTTCAACTGTCATTTTAATAATGTAAGGGTTATTATTACTAAATTAATATAAATATATAAAATTGTGGTTGGATATAAATTATTAAAAATTATTATTGAAATTAGAATAATGGTTAAAATTTGATTATATAGTTATACTAATTTATTTTTTATTGTGTAAAATAAGAAATTTGTATTTTCTGTCTCTTATTTATATATAAATAGAAAAGCAAAATAGAATAAGAATTTAAATTTATAAAAATAATATTTTTAAAAATATAGTAATATCATTTTTATAAACATTTCAGGTAATATTAGAAATTTAGCAATGGAGAAAGTTGCCTCTACAGTTATGTTTCCTTGTAAATTTTCAACGTCCGGTTGTGAATATTTATGTCACCATACCGAAAAAGTTGAACACGAAGAAATTTGCCTACATCGTTTGTATTCATGTCCATGTCCCGGAGCGTCATGCAATTGGCAGGGATCCTTAGATGAAGTTATGAACCATTTAATGAGATCGCATAAATCAATAACAACACTTCAAGGTAACTAAATTATATTTTAAAATTATGTCCATTTACTGAGTTATATTCTTAATTCACTTTTATATTTTGTAAAATATAAATAAATAACTATATTTCTGTTTTCAGGTGAAGATATTGTATTTCTTGCAACAGATATTAATTTACCTGGTGCTGTAGATTGGGTAATGTTACAGTCATGTTTTGGATATCATTTTGTACTCGTACTACAAAAAGAAAAAAAAGCTGACGAATATCATCAATTCTTTGCAATTGTTCAATTAATAGGATCTCGTAAACAAGCAGAAAATTTTGCTTATAGGTAAAAGCTTATATTTTTTATATTGCTTTAATATAATTGATTTTATATATCTTATATATCTTATATATATATATATATATATATAAATAACTTTATTTCTATTACTTAATTTAGTAAATTAATTATTGTAAATGTCACATTTTTTTATTAAGGATAAATAACATTCAATTTTGAGTTTAATTTCTTATTTTAAGGATATTAAGATTTTTAATTAGAAAAACTAAATTTTTCACTTTAAACAAGTTGCACTACTATAAGTCAATAAAGTCACAACAATTTGGTTTGAAAGTTTTAATGCACATTCCATATAGAAAAAATTTGCATCCCTCTCTGCATTTTTTTGATTGATCTTTGAATTTAAAGTGATACCAACAAGTATCGAAGTTGTTTTCACTTTTGTTCGAAAAAATCGACTTATATCTTGATCTACTTCGTGACCCTGAGCGATTTGAAAGATTTGTAACTTTGATTGACAGATTTTTGACTGTCTTTGGTAGTTGCTCTACAGTTTTGTTTAAATTTATAAAAAGCGATTGGTCGGTGTTTGACGATGGGACATTAATTGCATTTGAGGAGTGTGTCATGTCAAAATTTAATTTCTCTATAATTTTGTCTGCTGCCAGTGCCTTCTTGTCCAGTGGGATATCTATGGCTCGTAAGGTTTCAGGGAGTTTAGCTGACCATAGCGATTCAAGGATAGTGTCGCTTACTAAACCTTTGGAAATTTCGTTCATTTCCTTATACAGGATTGACGGTTTCCTGCCTCCTAATTCTATACCTTGAAGTAATTTTTTTAATCTATTTTCATCCGATTGAGCATATTCATTTAATAGCAGCTCTTTAAATTTTTCGTATTTATTTTCTTTAGGTGGATCTCTAATTAAATTCGCCACTATATTTAGATGTTTTGGATTTAAATTAGCTAGAACAATATCATATTTGGTTTGATCTTGCGTAATTTGAATGGGAAATTTTGAACTTTGAACGCCGATTTGGCCATGTTCCCAACCGAATTTTAAAAAACCAAGACCACTTTACATTTACACTTTTTTAAGTCAAAATCAAAATTTAAAAAATCGAAAAATCGAAAACACACAGACATATAGATTTTATCAACGAACTGTTTTTAGGTTTAAATGTTAAAAAAAAAAATAAAACAATGTATTGTATTTCTAAGTAATAATGAAAAGAGATAAAAAAAAAACAAAAAAACAAAAAAAAAATCAAAATAAAATATAAATTTAATAAGTCTACTTTGTACCAAATAAATTTAATTAAAAAATTTCCAATTGGTTATTTAATAATTAATAACAATGAAAAAAAGAAAAATCAAAATAGTTATTTAATAATATATTATTAATTTAACTTTCCTTGTTCGCTCGAGTGGTGATTCTCGAGAGTTCCTGAGACTGTTGTTTTGACTCGTAGTCACAGATGTCTTGCCACCTCGATGAAAGCTTTTTATGTTCCAGTGGGGTCACCAATGTGGGTCGAGGGTTGCCAAGGTGGGTGGGTGTGTTGGCAGGTACCACGGAAGCTGAAAAAGGCCTCGTTGTCCACGAGACTCGAACACAGAAGGGAGGATGCTTTCTTCGGGGGTGCAAATGATGTGGGATGCCTGTGAGCGGGGATAACACATAGGCGAGATAAAAGACTCGGTTCACTGTTTATTAATCGTTTATTCAAACAAGTTATAAAGTCATTTACACGGATAATCGGTTATTTTGAGATCGATTAAACGTGGGGGAAATTATATGCACTCGGGACGCGATGCAAGTCTATGATACGGGAAATCGAACAGTGAAAATGTGCCACGAGCATTTGGGCGTAAGCAATAGCGAGGATAAATCGAGATTGATGTAGAAGGCGTGCAAGGTGCGAACGGAATGAATGGTAAAAAACTTAGACTTGCCCGCGTGCCGAGTGCATTGAGTGGTGGGGTTTTTTTGTTTCTCCTTCACCGGGGCCGAGGGGGTGATGGGAGCGTTTAGATGTGTCAACATTTGAATTTCATGTCCCCACAAAAAAATTGATATTTGTTCATCAATGGAATGACGAATTGATGTAATTTAGGAATATTACCGATGGATAAATCTTAAAATAGAGAATTTTGATAATTTTGTTTCAATTATTTGAATGTATATTTATAATATAATAAATTATAATTCATATTAGGGTTTTAATTAAGAAAAAAATATTAATATTATTATAATTTTATGAAAATTATTAATATTATATCGTAAGATAAATCTTAAAAACTAGATTCTTTTAGAATTATTTTAACTATATGAAAATATTTTCTAAAAATAATGAATATATGATTCATATACATTAGTTTAAAAAATTTTAATCTTAAAGATTAATCCATCGATCATCTTCATAATATTTTCATAAAATTAAAAAAATATTAATATTATTTTCTTAATTTAAACCTTAATATAATCAAATTCATTATATTATTAATATAATATAGTTATGAAAAAAAATTTTTATTAGAGGGAGTGAAATTCTCAGGAGGTTGTGCAGGACTCGACTAAAACCACCTCCTTAGCTTGCCTGCCCATTTCACCGGAACCGTTTTTAGCATACTTGGCTGGAATATATACTCTTCTTTTCCTTTTGTCTCTATAATGTACCGTATTAATATATTTATTAAAGCTCCCTTGGGACAAAAAAAATTGAACTTCCCCATGTTTTCTATGGATCCATAGACTTTTAAAACGGGGATGAGGCGCCTGGTCCAACGTTTATGGTTTATGTTTTCTCATTTATTTTGACATCTTGCTTCTAGCTATTATTTTAGTATAATTATATAATATAACAATTATGAATATTATCTGTTAATCACAAAATAATTTGAAATCATTCGCATTTGAATATTTTATCACATTATCTAGGTCTATTATAAATATTAATTAAAAATCATTTAGGATTTTTCCTTTTTCAATTACGTATTAATAATGTATTAGGATAAAATTATTATATAAGATAATATGAAAGATTATAATTATCCGGAAAAATTAATAATATTATCTGTTTTTCTTTATTTAGACTTCAATTGAATGGACAAAGACGTCGATTAACCTGGGAAGCAACAACAAAATCCATCCATGAAGGTGTTGCATCTGCTAACCTGAACTCGGATTGCTTGGTTTTTGATACACGAATGGCCCAATTATTTGCTGATAATGGAAATTTAAGTATTAATGTAACAATATCCACAGTATAAAAATAATACTATAATTTATGATGATTTATTAAAATGAGAAATCTTAATTATAATTTCGAATAAATATAATTTAATAAATGGTGTATAGAGGAACGAAAAATTTAAAATTAGGAACTTCTTGTTATATTCTTTTAAAATATTAAATTCTTCAATTAAAAATTATTACTGTTTACTTATTTAAGTACAGCACTAAATGTGGAAGTTTATTAATTTTTTTTTTATTTATAAAATAACATTGTGAAATATTATGATGCTCAGTACACATATGTATATATATCAGAGATGTGCAAACTATGGGACGTGCCGGACGTGCCAGATTACATTATGTTTTATATAAAGAATTAGAAAAAATGGTGATTTTTTAAAATAAAATGAAAATTTTTTTATATTTATTGTTTTTTTATTAACATCTCCAAAAAAATCTTCATAAAAATCACAAATAACATGTAAAGGGGCCCAAGTTTTTACTGGAAAAGGGGCGCGTCACAAAAAGTTTGCCCACCCCTGATATACTAGGTGCGCAAGTTTAAAATGTAGTTTTTTTCATGAAAAATACGCAATTATTTATGAACAATGGCAAAACATTTTTTATTCAGATTGGCTTTCACTTTCTACATATTTTATCCATCTCCGGGCAATTTATATATACCATTGCAAATGAAAGCTTCATCTTTTATTGACATCCATTCATCGAGTTATTTTCGTACATCCTCGAAGTGTTGTTCAGTCAGTGCGTGTCCCAACGATGAGAAGAATTGATAATTAGAAGGTGCCAGGTCTGGTGAATACTGCAAATGGGGTAGGAGTTCCCAACCAAGCGAAGACCACTTTGACTGTATGTGCAGGTTCGCCAGATTTGAGAAGCTCATAACACACTACTCCCTTCTGATCCCACCATACACACAGCACCGCTCTTGCACTCGAGGTGTACAAAAAAAACGACATTTTAAACATGCGTACCTGGTATATATCAATTACTCATTACATTTTTTTTTATTCCAACATTTGATTTTGTAAATTTAATAAATAATATTTAAAGTCAATTCAATTGGTGTGAACACTATTCTCATCTTATAAATAATCCTGTTTGTAAATAGAATATTCTTTATCAATTTATATAAATTTATATTCAGAAAATCTATGAGTTTTTGGTATAAAACTTTCAAGGATTTATGTGTGAAACATAAATATGTTTATCTGATATTTATCACAGTTCAAAGAATATATTCATACCCATTCAACAATTTAAAAACTAATATAAATTATAACAATTCTCAAAGCAATTCTATAATAATATATAATTTAATTTATTATAATCAAACGTTTCATTTCATTTATTCTAATAGTTTATATTTTAATTTTAAAATTACTAGATCTGTTATTTAATATTTTAGTAGACATTTTTTTTATTATTTAAATCGATATTAAATATAGAAATAGAGAGATTATTCTTTAAAAAAATCATACATGAATAATTTAATGACAATTTTAATATATATATATACAACTTGTATTATCTAAAAAATGATAAGAGATAGAGTGTTAGTAATTTCAGAAATAATATCAAGAGACTATTTAATGAATTGAAAAGAAATTCCCCCTCTCCCAATTGTGATCTATGTTAATGATCTCGTGGGATTAATTCAATAAACTGAAGCACAAGAATTACTTAGCCAATTATAATATTTGCTCATTTGCGGTGTTCTGCTCTGTATTTTAACTTTGATTTCATCACTGCCTTGAAACATTGTGCCTATCACCATTTACTCCTTTATGATCATCTCTACGTTGGTCTATACTTCCATTAAATAAAACTAAAGTTTTGGCGGACGGTAGATTCGGTAATGATCCATCATACCGTTTTCATCTCTTATTAGTTTCACTTGCCTATTTATGTACTTTATATAGTATAGGAAGAGGAAGTATTGGGTCAAAATTCGAATCTGATTTTTCAACAAAACTACCTCTTGCATCGTCTAAACGACTGATTAAACTCACCTTTTAAATTTCAAATGAAATTATCTTTAATATTAGGAATATTTTATATAATTTGAATTGCTTAAATGTCGAATTTTCAAAATAGCTTCTTCTTAAGTAACATTAATTTTTTGTTATTTTATATATCTGACGTTTTCACATTTTTAATAGGTATATAGAATAGATAAATATAAAATATGAGCGCGCGATATAAATAATTGACATAAGAAGAAATTTGCAAAAAAGTGTAAAAAGTATTGTGTTATGTGAAATTTGTTTAATGCTCACGCATCAGCTATTTTTTTTTTAAATAAATGAATTATTTTAAATCTCAGAACCGCTTCCACCAGCTTTTTCTTACTTTTTCTTCTTTTCTCTATTAATACTATTTAATAATCTCGTAGCAATAATTCTCTTTCTGATAATTTTGTTCCTACTCTCTTTCCCATTTTTATTACCGACCGACGATAGTAAGGGAGGTATTGTTTTCACACCAAATTTCACATGTGGAGATTTTTACATATCTCCACGAATCATGCATTTTCTTAACAGAAAAAAGTATTTTTAGCATGATGTCTGTCCGTCCGTCCGTCCGTCCGTATAGATGTGTACAGCCTGAACGGCTCAACGGATTTTGATGAAATTTGGTATATTTACTTAATGCATCAGTGGGATGAATTGATCAACTTTTGGTGCAAATCCGGAAACCGGAAGTGGTAGTATTAGCGATCGACGATAGGAAGGGAAGGGTTATTTTCACACCAACTTTCAACATGAGGAGATTTTTTACATATCATCACGAATCATTCACTTTGCATTGGTTTTATACTCGAGAAAAATCATCTTTATTAGTTTTTTCTTAATTAAAATTATATGACGTCATCCAGCCATTCATGACGTCACAGCCTGGTCTTACATATATATTATAAATAAAATAAAATTAAAAATATTTATGTTATATGCCTATATGTTTTTTTATTACATTAATAGATATATTAAAATTATTTGAAATTCTTTCTGTAGCTGGAAATTAATTTACTTCAAACCGTCGGTCGGTTCGGACCTGGCAACAGCTCAACTTATTTGATACCTTCTTAATCTTGGAGGTATTTTCTAATTGACTTTCTATAAGTAGTAACCTAGAAGAGAAGTCCTGAAAGAGCTATCTCCATTATATTATAATAAAATCAGCTAAGTTTGCGAGTTTTGAATCTTAATTTCTGTGTCTCCAACTTAACAGCGACGCACTACAAATTCAATATCAAGTGAGACGGCTATATGAATATCAAAAAAAATATTGAAATAATTTGAAGTAATTACCCTGGGATTTGAGTATTATTAGCTGAGTAACTTGTAAACAATTGGGTACCTTCAATTAGTAAGTTTTAAGCCAAGAAAGTAGGAAACTCAAATTTTTAAGTGTTCATTGTCATCTATAACTGTTGAATATCGAGATATCTCCAATTCACCTCTAAAATGACAAATTTATAATTTGGACAGTATAAAATAAAAGCACAAGTAGATTGAAGCAGTTCGATAGATATAATAATATGAATGAAAATGAAATCAGAATGAAAAAAGCATCAGAATTGTCATGAAAAGGTAAGAACAACATAAGTGAAAGGGGTTTCTGAGACTTAAATTAAATAATTTAATTTAAAAAGAGATGACATCGGCATGCTGGACCACGAACCTACAATAAATTTAGTTTATATTATGTTTTCCAACGTCAGATTATTAAGCCACTTGAATTAATGATTTGTATACTCTTTGTATTTACTGACACAACTTTAATTCAAAAAAGATTTGACCTAAAAATTAATATATATATATATCTCAATAACCCTTAAATGTTTCCAATATTACATAAAAGATATATATAAATATATATGTATAGTATAAGGCTTTAATATTACAACATTCAAAATATGTATATTAATCTTAAAAATGGATTAATAGATATATCGATACGATATGTATTTATATAAAATCAAATATAAATAAGTGATATATAGTATATATATCATAGTTTCTAAAAGTACTATAATTCGATACATTAATTCAAAAAAGAAATAAAAAAATAATTGGTTTAAATTAAATAAATCATTTTTTAGGAATGTTTATTAAATTCAATTAACCAAGTGCCACATATTATATTACTTATATTAACGAACTCTTCTAAAAACGGCTTTAATAACTATACTATACTATCTTTTTATAATAATCCCTTTATTATATCCAAAATTTAATGGATGATAATTTTTGAAAAATAATTTCAAATTAAGATATCATTTTAACATATTATATTTTGTTATTATAATTATTATCACTATTTTTTTATAAATACTAATGTATTATAATAGATATTTAGGATAAGAAAAAATTGAAATTTTCTCTAATAAAATAATTTTTTTTGATATAACTTATAATTTAGCTTTTAATTTAAATATTACAAGCTAAATCTTAAATGTTTTTATAATCAAATGTATTAATTTAATTTATTTAATACTTTAGTTTTCTTTAAAATAGAGATGATAACAGTAAGAAACAGATAATCTTATCTTGACATTTCTATTTACAATTTTATCATCTCTATTTCTTTTTTATTTTGAATATTTTTTAAAAATTATAATTTTTAATGACACCTTCAATTGTTATTTTATTAATTATTCTAATAAATTTTTATAATTTTCTAACCATTTTTATTATATTGATGGGTTTTTCATACATTACATGATTATATGTATATATTTAATAGAAAATTAGAAAAGTATAGAGTTGTTTTATAGAGCAGTTAAGGAGAGAGAGAGAGGGATTTAAGCAAAGGCTATTTAATATTTACAAATATAAAAATATAAAATATATTTGATCCTTCTTATTAAGAAATCTAATTTAATTTTTCATGTATTTTTTTATGTTTATATAAGACCAAATATTCTTATGATTAGTAATAATCATCTGTTCACCTTTTGTATAAAAATAAGAAAATACCAAAGTTCACAGCTTTACTTATTTTTAATTAGACTTATAGATATAAACATTTTTAAGAAAAATGGCAACCTCATCCCTCCTAACAAGGAGGATTTTTTTCAGAATTTTGATTAAAATATCTGCAATTTTTACAAACAGTTTTTTTTTTAATATTTGTTTTATGTGAATTCTAAAAAATCCAAAATATTTAAATTTGTTCTTTTTAAAAATAAAATGAAAATAAGTTTTTTATTAGACTAGTTAGTATTTTTTTTAAATATAAATATATATATATGTAAGTATGTAAATCTGCATATATAATACAAGTATAAATAATTGATCGGCAAACGCACCTATTTTACAGTTTTGTCTATGTTATTGATACCTCTACTTTAGAGTGACCATATTGTCTAGTGACATAAACTATAAATTAATTAGATAATTAGAAGGGGTCTATGGACATTTTGTGGTCCATAGAACCTGTTCTAATTCTCAACACTTCAATATTATATATTCTTAACAAATCAAGATGATTAAAAAAATTATTTTATAAATAGACTAAGAACTGATACAAAAATTTAGTTAGATGTAAAAGGATATATATTTCGCTACAATTAATATTTCTCCGATAAAGTAATCTTACCAGTCAATTTCGATCTCTTAACACCTTAATCATTCAACTTCTCACATCCCATGACACAATTTTAATTTTTTCTAGAGTTTGTTAAAAACACGATAAAGATGAGATTATTGTTAAATCGACGGTTGAAAAATTCAAATTGTATTGTTCTGTAAAAACAATACGTATGGTCCTACTCTCTATGGTAAATCAATGCCCAAACAAATTAAGGTCTCTACCAATAATGCCATAAAAATATATCACTGTTTAATTTATTATAAAACTCAACAACAATACAAATACTCAAACATAATATAAAATTTCTTTCTAAAAGGAATCTTGACATAGACCTAAGGAAAAATTTTATTCCAAGTTGAAGAATTTAATTTCAATAAAAATATATCTGAATATTTGAAAATAAGAATATCATCATTTTTTTTTAATTCAAAAAATGATATTTCTAAAATAGACACTTCTTATAAATACATTGTTTATTGATTATACTTGTTGTATAGAACGGTTCTCTATAGTTAAGGAACAAGAAATGGGCGAGAACTTGGGAGAAAATTCTGCCATTATTCGCATTGTCGGTTCTCAGTGCTTCATCGTTCAATAGGAATGGGCCAAGGTGGAGATCAAAATTGGCAACCCTATTTTTAAATTCCAAGACAACCATCTTTAAATAATTAATCAGATACTTACAAAAATTTTACAAATATTTCTTAAAAGAATATATATTTTTTTCATTTTGAAATATATATATAAATATATATATTATTTATTATAAGCATATCAATTTACCATCAATTATTGTCAATTAATTTGAATATTATTTTTTATTTAAATGAATAAATTTTTTTTTTACTCTACAAAGATTATAAATTAATTTACTTTAATATGATTACTTTAATATGATTACTTTATTAATGTTCAAAATATTGTTAATTTAGGAAGATTAGGTATATGGATAAATGCAATAATAGTAATAATAATAATACATGTCTTTATTATATTTTCTTTTCGCAATAATTATAACAAAACTATTTGTATTTTTTAAGACCATTTCCCCTTGGTTGGTTTGATCATCTGGTGAGATAATCGTTATCAAAAATTTAAAAAATAATAACAAACAAAACGAAACAAAAACCTAAAAAAAATAAAAAAAAGGAAATAAATCAATTTGTGTTGGAATTGTATACCCTATATATGTTACAGTGCAAGGCGCCATTGGGTGTGTGGGTAGCGAACCTGCCTCACATTCACATGGTCCCGGGTTCAAGTCCCGGGCCTGGAAAGGGAATTTCCCTAGCTGGGGTCTATGGGACGGAGTCAACCCAGCCTCCGGGAACAACATTGTGGAAAAGCTACTTGATACCGCCTCCGATCAAGAAAATCAAGGTAAAGGTTAAGAGGACCCGTTCTACTGATCATAGGACACCTCATTGATATAACCGGCTTGAGAGGCGTTGTCCTTGCGTAGGACGTACAAAAGTCAGAGGTTTTTTTTTTATATATGTTATACATTAAGTTAATGTATTATTTAAAATTGAAATTTGAACAAGCTTTTCTACAATATTTGATTAGATTTATAGCAGTGGTTCCCAAACTTATTTGGCCTAGCAACCCGTTTCCAGAAAGTAATTAACTTTTTTTTAATTTTAATAAGAATTAAACAGAAAGTTAAATGTACCTATTTGCAAAATATTATAAATAAAGGTGTAAATTAGAAACATTGAAATCATGTATCTATTTATTGATCTCAGAATAGAAAAGTAATATACAAGTCATTTTCCCTAAATGCACCTTGAGGCCATCACTGGATCGATTCAGCGCCCACGAGGGGGCGGTAGCGCCTATTTTGAGAATCACTGATTTATGGTGTCATCGCTACTATTTAGATACCGTTTCACGGCATCCAAACTCAAGGGATCCTCACCGAACAGAACTAATCTAAAATATCGGAAAACCGGGCATTCAAATGATTTAAAACCTATCCTCTTCCACGTTTAAATTACATACTGAACACTGCTTCACCTCATTTTTTGTGGGAGTATTTGTTTAGGTAGAGGAGTTCTCTCTCCTTATTTTTATTACCCACAATGTTCGAATTGAAATCCTTGTTGCTGATTTTAAATCCTAGATCCAATTCTCTTTATAAACGATGATTGTTGCCTCTTTGCGCTCGAGGCACTCAAATAATTTCGCTTTGATTTAATAATGTCCATAATTTATCTAAGAGTTCTTCTCTCTATCAAATCACTTAATAACAGAGATCTCTCTTTTATAGTGGCGGAAAAATGTTATTGCCATGAGGGCGCTGTTGTCAGGCAATCAACCGGCTGGGAAAGCTCAATGCCATTGCCTGTCAAAAGCACCCGATTACATTTTTCTGTCAATTTACCAAAATATTTCGTTTAAAAGTTGAAAATAGTTTTTAACACACGTGTTACGAAATTAATAATAAAAAAAATAGATATCGTAAGGTTATGAAAAAATTAATTAAAAATTTTATATTTAGATTTATTCGGACTGTGAACTAGTATTAGAGTTCCTTAAAGCTAGCATATGCGAGTACTGTTAAAAAATTATCAAATGATTTGACCAAAAGTTAATTTCAAAGGCATGCCTTGTGATGAGAAAAATTATTTGTCAGGTTCTATTTTATAATGTTAAGTGAAATGTATTATTTTTTTTTATAATGATAAACTTTAATAGAATGTATTGATTTCATATTATTTTTTTTATTTATAATATTTATTAATTAATAAATCGAATGTTATAATTAATGATTAAAAAGTAAAATTTCTCTTCATGAAAATATTTTATAATAGAAAATTGTCAAAATAAATTTACAATATTGCTTATTGATTGAAAATTATTGAATTAAAGTCCTATGCTGTTTCTTTTCAATCAGAAGAGTCGTAGGTGACTTTGATTCCAATCATTGAGTATAACAGGTTCTCAGTGTCATCACCGGGTTTTGTAACAGGTACGCTAATCCTTTCAATATCATTATTAAAAATATAGATAGATATTTAGTTTTCTTAATCATTTAACACGTATATTTATAATTCAATCATTTTAGCTATCTGTTTCTGACCTAAGCGCAAATATTACTTCTGGAGATCGCGCTACAACTTGAAAATTCCTCCATCCGGCTGTATCCTGAGATTTCTTTATCCAATTTATCTTATCTTGCCCCAATTTTCTTATATTAATACTTCTACTAAATTTATCCCGACGTCCCTATGGATCAAAATGTTGTGGATTGAACGCTTGACTATATAAAAAGGGAGTTTAGTTTTTCAAGTCAGACCTCTTGAACAATCTCAAGATAGAATATAAAAAAGGATAATAGATCGATACGTGGGCAGGTCAATAAGTCCGCGACTTTTTGAATGAAACTCAGGTTTTTTGATACAAAATTATTTTATTTTTTCAACGTAGGCTCCTTTGACCACTATACACTTCGTCCAACATTTATTTACTTATTTTTTTTTTTATCTTTTACAAAAAATAAGGTTTATCGAGGATATCAAAATAGATTTGCTTGTGATATGATTTCATCGTTGGAGTCAAATCTCTCTCCGGTGAGCCATTTCTTCAAGTTTGAAAACAAGAAATAGTCACTCGGGGCTAAGTCTGGAGAATAGGGCGGATGAAGGAGCAATTCATATCCCAATTCATGGGTTTTCACGGAAATTCACTTTTTTCCACTTTCTTTTCAATTCATGAGGTAGTCTGCTATTAATGGATGTCAATCAAAAACTAAATGACTCATCTCGTTCAAATTTCGACAGGAGCCTGTTGATAGTGGCTTGCTGGCAGGACTAGTGTTACCATTTCATTTATGGGCAAGGAAATTTAAAAATTCACGGACTTATTGACCTTCCCTCGTACTAACCTACTTGATTTTATCCTTCTAATTTTCTTTAGAGATAAATAAAGATCATGTAGTATGCAATTTCCTCCACATTTTACTTTAAATATTTCAATTAAATGTATCATAAAAGAAAATAACGAAATTTTTCAATGAACAGATCTATCTATAAAATTACACATATATATATATATATATATATATATATATATATATATATATATATACTTGCAATTTTTTTAATTAATCCCCCCTTCACTTGTTCTTATACCGAATCCAATTAATACTTTAACTGCTTGAAAATATTTATTTTTTTTATATTGAATGAAATAACAGAGATCATGCAGAAAATATTTTAATGAAAAATAATTTAATCAGGAAAACATATACTCTATATATTCTTGTATATATTGTATATATATATATACATATATTGAGTTTATATATATACCTATATATAAATATTGTCTCGCGCCTTTTATTACTTTTTTCCAATTTTTTTATTATTATTATCATCACTTGTCTCTGTAGCTTCATATTTTTCCTACAAATGTTCTAAAATGACCGAGAGACACGAAAAGATATTTTTAATATTAATATATATATATAGAGAGAGAATTAATTTTAATATAATAATTGGTATATAAGAAATTATTATCGTAATATATTATATTTGTCTACAAAATTTATTATATGATATTAAAATATCAGATCATCTATTATTAATATACAATTTCCGTTTTTTTTTAAAAAAACAGTCACGAATATGAAGAAAAAAATTTAATCAAAAACTTTTTTGTTTTTTTTTATATTAATAATATATAATTATAATTTTATATATTTATGAACGGTATTAAAAAAATTGATTGTTCATGATATAATCTTGGACATTAATAAGAAAAATAAAAAGCGCGAGTCGTGTTGCAATCCACGTTTTGCCTCTTAAGAGAAATTTGTCACGCATTCTGTGAAATTTTAATATAGACATTGATATTTATTTCATAGTTGGAAAAAATTAATTATTTTTGTTAATTATTATTTTAATGGATAAAATTCAATTTAATTACATTAAGTTTTGTTTTATAACTTAAGATTGACTTACAGTTCGTGCAGAAATAATAATAATACACACACATATATATATATATATATATATATATATAGATTTAATTATAGCTTTAGATAAAAAAATGAACTTGGAGGCAATTTGTACTTATATAACTTCAATTCTATATATATTTTGTTTATTCGGGTCCTGTTAGCAAGCAGTTTATATTTTTTAATTTTTTTCCTCTCTAAAATATTCTATTCTACAAGTAATATATGTATATTATTTATTTAAAATATAAGTATATATAAGCATTTAGAGACTATGCCCTTAGAGGCATATATATATATATAATACTCATAGGTTTTTCAAATTTCGATTTACTATAATCTTTCCACAAATAAGTATTACAAAAAGACATTATAAGCAAATCATACTTTTTTCAAATTTATTTTACTCAAAAAGTCTTGATTTTTCTTTTTAAGAATATTAAATTATTAATAGTTACTATAAGTATTTTACAAATTTAATAAATTTAAATATAACAAAATATCTATATTTTAGTTTATTTTATTTAAATTATATATATATTTTGGGAATAAAGGCCAATCCAAACAACTGGCATAATAATGAAATTAATTATTTCTAATTATTTATATATATTAATTAATTGGTCATCCGCATAGGATAATAATTTGTTCGCTTAAATGTTTGTTCACTTAAGTTCCCTTGTATAAATGTCTCACTTGAGACTTTGTATGGTGGTAGAGCGAAAAGTTACAGAATTTTATAAATTACAAAATTTGACATATTTATAACCGTATGATGAAGTTCTTTCGAGATATATTTGCTATATTAGATATATATACCTACATTTTCATTCTTTGGGAATTAATTTGATAATATAAAAATTAATAGAAAATATTTATTTATATGTCTTTGAATTGTACAATTTCGCAAAAGCCGAGTATATAAATATAGTAAGCATATAAATCAACATCGACGTCAACGTCAATTACATACAATTTATATATATATATATATATTAGATGTCTAATACGTCTTCGTAGAAAATTCCATAAATGTTCAATTGAATCATGTCAGGAGAACGGACAGGCCATTTCATAGTATTAATTTCAAAGTGTTCAAAATATTGCTTCACAATCTTTTCTGTATAGAGACGGTCATTGTCATGCATAAAAATTAAATTGTTCCCAAAAAATGGTGCAAATGGAACTACTGCTAATTAATACCGCCTCACACAATAATTGATTATCTTTGATTCGTGATGAATTCCCTAAGCGCAATTTCAGAAAAATTTTTATTTCTTCTTATACCCGGTTCTAAGATTTTGAGCGCCTGGGAAAAACGAAATTTGGCGTCCTTTCATACAAATTATCTTTTAAAAAAATATTTTATTCTTAAATCGGCGCCCCTCGAAATTTGGCGCCCGGGGCAGTCGTTTTATTTTGTTATTTTTCTATTTTAGAGATAATATTATATATTACAAATTAGCAAAAATTATTTCCATTGTAAATTATCTAATTTATTATAAAAAGTAACATTGGTTGTATGTTATTTTTTAAATTTTTTTTATCAGCAAAAAATTGAGTGGGCTATTTTTTGCTATTAAGTGTATATATATTTGCCTATATACATATATACAATACATATTATATTTATAAATTAATATCAAACTATTGAAAAACAAAGACAAAGATAAAAAATTAAATTACTAAGCCCCTAAACCTTCATTGAATATTTAATAATTATCAATGTTGATTCGTATGTTTGGTTGCATATCCCAAAGGCGCCAACCCCTTACTATTAGCAGGGTACTATATTACCGTCAAAATAACATAAACTGAAATAGTTATCATTTAGATTATACATTGAAATACCAATAGAATATTTTAAACTTTATATATATTAAGAAAAATTTTAAAAAGTCAAGTTTTAGTGCTTTTTATTAAAAAATATGACAAGATCTTTCTTCTAAACTCGTCCATCCCTACTCCAATGGTTTGGTCATTTATAGATCTCGCTCTATATGATAAATTAATAAATTCACATGCATATCTTTATTATCTTCGCTTCTGTGCACCTTCACCTTCCATTTCATATAATAAATAAATTATTGTTTATATAATATTAAATTGTATGTCTATTTTCAATAAAAAATATTAAACAGAAAATTAATGATTTAATAATTCTTTTAATAATATTATTTTCTATAGAATTGATTATATATTTACCTTTATTTCTGAACTAAAAATAATTTTTTTTTTTAAATAATTTTTTAATTTTATTATTATTGATTACTTTATTTTCTTTTTATTTTATACTACGTGGAAGTATGTAATATATTTAAGAATAAATATATATAGTTTTAATTCATTTTAATGATTATTAAATTTGTGAAATATTATTTCTATATCATCACATATAATACAATTATTTTTTAAACTAATAAATTTAAAATGATTTTTTTATAAATTTCAAAATTAAAAATTAATTTATCTATATTATAATTATATAAAAACAATTATTTATTCATTTATTTGCATTTGTATTTATGAAATGCATATTTTAATAAAAGATAAAAAAAAATAATTATACATATATATATATATATATTAAGTCTGAAATTGTTTCAATAAATTATTTATTTAAAAACTATGTATTTTGAAATGACAATTTGAATTAAATAATAATAATCTAGCGTATGGTTATTGAAAGAAAAGGGGTGAGAAAGAATGAAAGAGTGGTTAGTGGATGAGGTGTTTAGGGTAATTGAAGTAGATAGGGGGCATTGAGTGGGTGTAATAATGTGGCTGGAGAATGACCGACCAGTTAGTTCTTTTGGTCCAGTGGGATATTTCTTATTGATTGGTTTGTTTGTTGGGATGGAGTTGTGGTGGTTGTCGGTTTAGCTGCGGGATCGATGTTGGTGTTGATGTTGGTGTTGGGTCCGAATCCTCTTTGGAGGCTTTGGAGCCGGGCCCACGTGGCCTCCGCCCTTCGCCCATTGGCCACCCCGGCACACGTGACCAGGACCCTTGAGGAGAGGGGGTAGCCGTGGGCTGCTGGGTTTCTCCTGGACTCATTCGGGCCGTGTCTGCCTGACAGGACCCTAAAGTCCGCTGGAGTGGCAGGTCTCAGGCCGGTTCGCTTTCAAGGCAATCTACCTCCTGGACCCAGATGGCCGGCCTCGTGCTGGCGTTGGCTTGGGCCCTGGCTGCAGCTGGAGCTGGAGCCTTCTCGCCCGATTGGAGTCTGCTGGCAGGCCGGCCCGCGCAACCCACTTGTATCGACATCCCTGTCAACATGTCACTCTGCCACAAGATTGGCTACAGCAAAATGCGTCTCCCCAATCTGCTTGAGCACGACACGATCGCCGAGGTAACCCAACAGGCCGTGTCCTGGGTGCCGTTGCTTAATGTCCACTGCCATGCCGACACGAAACGCTTCCTCTGCTCTCTCTTCTCTCCGGTGTGCCTCGAGAGGCTCATCTACCCTTGCCGAAGCCTCTGTCTGACGGTTCGGAGGGGTTGCGAGAGCCGCATGAACCGGTGGGGCTATCCCTGGCCAGAGATGTTCAGCTGCGACCGATTCCCCGAGGACAACGATATGTGCATCGCACCGGAGTCCCTCTCCGAGGCCAACAAAGGTCAGTCCGTCCATGCACCAACATGGAAATCAGCTTCTTATCGATTTTGCTTGCACCCTCGGCTTAATTGCTTTGGGGCGCACCCCTCTTCGGCTCGCATCATCCTTCATCCCTACAAAATTGAAATCTCGTTGACGTCTTGCAGGACTCGTCTAAACAGCCACACTTCACTTCACCATGACTCAACTTTCAATTTGCCAATGAGAATTCACCAGATAAAAACAGTATTCTCGCTCGCATCCCCCTACGCCGCTTCCTCACCGGATTAAAATAATAATATTAATAATAATAAATAAATAAAATGTAAATTTTTATGTTAAAACAAAATGGCTGTCTATTCTTGATTTGCCAAATGCAAGGAATTCCATTTGAAGAAAGCAACCGGTTTTGAGTTTGCCCCAAGCCAAGTCTGAAATATTCATTTTGTCTTTATACGAAATGCAATAAGAAACGTTCCCATTTTTCTAATAATCACCTTGCTTCCACGATCCCTTCTCTTTTCCTCTCCGGGTTGGACATTAAATGAAAGGAAGGGTGGATTGGTAACCCTTCGCTCTCCCAGGGTTCCATATCAAATATTTACAGACTGGGCGATTTCTTTCTCATCTCTACTACAATAGAAGAGGGACTTTCCAAAACATCTGTTGATTTCCAGGGTGGTTATTAATTAAATACATATTTAACTTTTTAATGAGTGTATTTGGGCGTTCAATTCCCTGTCTTTCACCTGTAGTCATGTGACTTGAATCGACAAATATTGGATCTCTATTTCCTGTTTTCCATCTTAAACTAATCAATTTAATCGTAGCCATTCATTCTAAATCGACCAGTTTTACAAGATTTAATAAAAAAAAAATTCCATCTAAGTTCTAACACGATTGGAGTAAATTAAAAAAAATAACGCTTTATTAACTTGTTAATACAGGTTGTTTGTCCAATCGAACTAGAAAAGGAAAGAAAAAAAAACTACCAATTGAATTTAAATGTCAAAAGAATGCAAACAAAGAAATTCTGTAATATGTTTTATATTATAACATAAATTAAAGTGAGTGACATGATCAATTATTTATGTGTTTTATTAATGATATATACTTTGTTTTATTATGGATACTGCTTGAGTGGTTTTGAACACTAGTTAATTGGTCTGTAGACAAGATGTTTGGATTTTTGGTCTTGTCTACGCCAAGTGATAGCACATCCCTAATTGAATCATTCATAATCCATCTATAAATAATCAGAAAAGACAGTGTCAGCATTCATGTTTATTTTCACAATCATTGATTTACATATATATAATTTTATATATGTATAAACTATATTTATATAAATCACTAAACAATTGAATAGTTCTTGTAATTGTAAATTTTTATTTAAATACTTGTTTTAATTTTATTCGCGATGTGGAATCAACTTAGATTGTTTTCTAAAATGACATAGATTTAAGAAAAAAAAACATTTTTAAAATACACCTCCAGAAAGTCTCCGATTCGGTGATAGGATGGATAGCTTCATCATAGTTGAACTGAATAGAATATAAACGTACAAGAGTTTGCTCATTTGTTTCTCATTTATCAATAATAATATTAATAATGAATCTCTTTATTATTTCTCCTTATTAATTTATTAATTAATATATATATATAAAAAAAATTTCTTATCTAAATAGTAATTCACAAGCATTCAATATGTTGAATATTTTAAAAAAAAATAATTTATAATATATATATATATATATATATATGATTTTTTATGTATTATTTATTTAATCTACATATATGTTTTTAAATAGATTTAAAATTATTGAATTAATAAATATAAATCCATAAAATAATATTTAATTATTATTTTAAAAAATCAAATATTTAAGTGATTTTATTTGTATTTAAGAAATCGCGATATTTTTGAACTTTAAAAAAAAATTAAAAACCCGTTCACAGCTCTTAAATCTTTACAGCTATAAAAATTAGAAAAAATATACTTTAAATTAGGGGTTAAGAATAAATAAAAAAAAGTAGAGATGTATGATGTGGAGAGGAGTGAAGAAAAGATCTGGTTTTTTACCTGAAACCTCATATGTCAATTTGGTTTCAATTATTATATATATATACGAGTATATAAAATATAATATACTATAATATAAAATATATATATATGTATATAAACGTTTTAAATTCCTTAATTTATATATTAAACTAAGAGAAAAACTTTTATTATAAATAAAATATATATTTTAAATAATCAATCAATTTTCCAATATTAATTATATGCTAAGAAATTTTTTTTTTTTTTTTGTAATTCGAAACTCATAGTCCTCATTTCTAATCGATATTAACTAAAAAAATCAAGGTTGTCTTCATTCTAATTTCAAGTTTAAATATAAAATTTGATTATGGTCCATTTGAACGTTTGTTTAAAATATGGTTCAACCCACACACATACAGAAGAAAAAAAAATGAAAATGGCATAAGAGAGAAGGTATAGATGCGTAGAGATGTAATAAACGAGAATGAAGGTTTGTACCTGTAATTCTAGTGTATTCTACTCACTCTATATTGTACAAAATAAAAAACTTTCTACTCCCCAAATGATTTTTTTCTAAATTTTAATTTAAACTAACCTTAAAAAATTATTTTTCATATTTTCTCTTTAATAATATTATTTATATAATCTGGTTAACATATAAATTAGCGTATTAATTAATAAATAAATGCCAAAGAATTTTATTACCCTTTGTAATTGATGATCAAAATAAGAATATTCTCAATATCAATCTATTATAATTTATTTTCTTTAATAAAGGGGTGTTTTATGATTAAAACAAAAAAAAAATGTATGCATTCCCATTTATCGAGCATCATTTTCTATAAAATGATAATTTTTACTTTGGATGAAGCTAAATATAAAATCTATTGAAAAATCAGATCATGTGCTTCAACGGCCGACCCGAATGCCCACGCTCTGAGGTGAAGTACCTCCGAATGGGTTTGTCTGCTCAAGTGAACATTCACGCCTACAGCCTCTTTCACTGATATACAAGACATTGGGGAAATTTGTAGAAACAGATACAGGTAATTTATATAATAAATAAATCATGTATCTTATTTGAAATAGAGACTCTAGTTCTGACAATATTGACTTGGTCATCGGTTTGATAGAAACAATTTGTTTGTATCTCAAACAGATAAATTATTTAGACCAATAAACAGAACATTTTCAAAAAAAAAAAAAATTCCCTTTCTCCATTTATCACATCTGAATCGTTAAATTACACTTCAAAATTGTTATTATATATTTTTTTTTTACATATTGGTATATTGATTTTTTTCGCACCCTCTCTCCCTAAATTCCCTTTTTTTAATCTCATACAAGGGAATTATTCATCCAGAAATGATTATGCAAATCTCCCTCCTAGCAACTTTGTAATATTGAAATCAGCGATATTTAAAACGAATAAAACAAACATGAAAGATTATTTTTAACTCCAAGTTTATATTCATTTTTCTCAGTAATAAAAAAAAAGTTTATTTAATATATATATATATATATATATATATATACTTTATTGCTGAATTTATTTTTTCAATTTTTACATTTACATTGAGGATTATTTTGAAATATGAATGAAAATATTTGTATGAATATATACATAAATAATGATACTTAATATGATTTTTATTAGTTTATGAATTAAAATTTTGTTTATTAAAATTGTGCAATATCTTGATTTTTAAAAATAACTTAGAATATATTTATTTGGGCAAAATTATAGTTTGAAGTATTCAAATAATCTTCAATGTAGCTGTAAT
Organism: Labia minor; assembly: GCA_963082975.1. Lineage (NCBI taxonomy): Eukaryota > Metazoa > Arthropoda > Insecta > Dermaptera > Spongiphoridae > Labia > Labia minor. Next base: position 24,575,734 of record OY720348.1, on the reverse strand, counting down.
ATTTCAATATAAAAATTTCAATCGCACGGTTTATCAATTGATTTCTCTTTTCCAATCTATATTTTCAAATGTACTAAAGTCTCAAGAACATCTGAATACTAATGCACAAATCCCCAATCTTTCATTTATACATCTTTACAATACCAAATACAAGACCACTCAACACAAACAAATATGTACATACAAGTAAATAAAATTCCATAACATTATTTTATCGACTTGTTTCAATTAAAAAAAATAAATAATTTATTATTATTCCTATTATTTTCAAATAAATATTTTATGTCTATGTAATTTTTGTAAATGCAGTTTTAAAAATTTTATTTATTCCTTTATAAATCACTTTTTTTTTAATGTACATATATAAATCTTTGCAACGAAATGCTCGAGCACATAAAAATTTATTACCATTTTATTACAATGAGATGGTACAAATCAAGTTTTCATTCTTATCGATTGTTGTTTGTTTTTGATATGCTTTTGTCTTTTGTTCTTTTTCAGACGATGGCTGCCACATTTGCAACCAGGCTGACACTTACGAAAACATTCTCGATCACTTCTGTCGAGCCGAATTCGGTGAGTCTCCCGGCTTTCCTCTGAAGGGAGGGGAGAGGCGCGCCACCACATTACCACCCCACTCTCTACAACATATGTTTGTTAGTCACAAGCAAATGCCAATAAAAAACCAACTCGAATGCATATTTTTTCACCTTATTTTTTTATTTTATTTTTTTTTTTTTTTTTTTTTTTTTTTATTTTTATTTTTTAATGTTGCCTTGGGCCTGTGGGGGTCTCTTGCCTTTCAAGGGTAAAATAGTCCTCTTTGCCTCTTCAAGTCTCTCTAAGCAACTGGATTACGTTCGTTTCACAACCATTTAACTCAACTCTTCAACATTTAATTAGATACCACCCGAAATTTACCTTTCGTTTATTACTGAATATTTGGGATTTGCATTCACTCATAAATAAAACAACACTGTAAAAAAAATAATTTTTAACTATATATAAAACGATCGAAAGAGGGACTAAATGATTTCTGATAAATAAATATATATTATACTATATATAGGGTGACCAAACGTCCCGTTTTTAGGTGCTCTGTCCCGGGGTCCCGAAAAATGTCTTCGGGAGAGCCTATTATCCCGTTTTTTTTAAACATTTAGGACATTTCGTACTTTTTTCAAAAATTTTTCAATTTGGTTCTAAAAAAAGGTAAAACGTATTTTGGACTAAGCTCTTCATTTCCGACTTGTTTCAAAAAATTTTTCAATTTGGTTCTAAAAAAAAAGTAAAACGTATTCTGGACTAAGCTCTTAAACATTTCCGAATTTTTTTCTAAATTTGGTTCTAAAAAAAAAAAAAAATGGTAAAATGTCCCGGTTTGGTGTTTTCAAAATATGGTCACCCTAAAGGTATGTTATATCCATATATTCAGTAATAGTAAATAAATAGAGAAAATATTTTTAAAATAGACCACCAACCTTAATGTATAGTGACGGAGAAAAATAAACGCCAATCAAACGGTTGAAAAGGCGCATGTCTATTGATAACATCGTAACCATGGCGTTAACTTTTTTCCGTCACTGTACACTCAGAGATTATTATATACCTATTTTAAAGGTGAAAAGTTAATTATATTGTTCTAATAGTGTGATTTTAGATTTAATCATACATATAAAAATATTTATGGTATAAGTGGGAGATTACTATATATATGACACTTGCTACAAAAAGTGATTAATTTTAGGAAAAAGTATAAAAATATACATAAAAACAAATAATAAAAAAATGTATTTAAGTAAAAGTCCCTATGATTATATATGCTCGAAAGAAATTAATTTTTTTACTCTATTTTATATAATATATAAATTATTAAAAAAAATTTCGAATATTGCATATACTTTTTTGTATGTGATATTATTTAGTACTAAATAAATGCAGTCCATTTGCTTGTACATGAACAGGAAATTAAAAGCTTTGGAATATAGAAACTTTCAAAAGGGCTTCTTTTTTTATTTAATTTAATGTTAACGGCGTTTTAGAGCCAAGTGAATCGCGTGTCACTCCCAAATGATGTTTTAGAAGAAATAAAAGATAAAATTATATCTTGCCACTGGTAACAAAAACAACATTCATAGAAGAGAAAAATGAAAGTATTGGGAAAGTGGATTGTAAAACCAAATAAATAAACACCTAGACAACCATAAAAAAATTTAAAATAAAGCTAAATCAATTTATTATAAAGAAAAACTGAAAAATTTAATTTAATCAACTTTTAAAAGATAAAGTACTCGTTTTTTAATTTTTTTTTAAATCCTACTGTTACTTCACACTCTCCCTATATATATATATATATATATATATATATATATATATTTCTCATGTACTATTTTTCAATCATTAAAAAAATTACTTTTTATTCATTCACTCAAATTCAAATACATTTTTTAAAACTTGTAGTGGATGCCAATTGATGTTAATACAGTTTTATCAAATATTAATTCGTTGATTAATTATCATTTTAGGTTTATATGAAAAAAAATTCTCTTATATAAGATATTTATCAGGATATGCTATTTTCCTTACAATGGCTCAGGTGGTAGATCGGCGTCAGTTTAGAAATTTCATGCCTGCAGATCAAATCTCCACGAAGCATATAAAATACTTTTACGAGGGCAATTCACAAAGTTGGTTACGTTTTGGAATTAAGACAAAACTAGTATAGAAAAATGTTTTTTATTATATTCATTTGAAAGAGCAACTAAAATACTATTTTTCTACATAATCGCCAAAAAAGTTGATACATTTATCGTAGCGATGAACGAGCTTCGAAATTCCTTCCTCATAGAAATCCGCCGCCTGTTAGAGGAAACCATCGTTACACCATAACCGAACTTTCCTTCAGTTTTCCGCTAATTTCACGCACTTGTATGAATTGTACTAAATTGTTTCTCAAAAGTTAAGCTACCATAAGTTTTGTGCCAGGTGGGTACCAAAGCTTCTGACAGACCATCACAAGGGTCAGCGAATGGCTGCCTCTTTGTCATTTTTGGAGGCCTACGAGTACCACAGTGATTCATTCCTTGATCGAATCGTAACGGGAGACGAGATTTGGGTGAAACATGTGACGTGCGAGACAAAATTGCAGTCTATGGAGTGGGGGCACACACATTCTCCCAAAAAAAACCACGAAAGTGTTTGCAAACACAGGCGGCGGATTTCTATGAGGAAGGAATTTCGAAACTCGCTCATCGCTACGATAAATGTCTCAACTTTTTTGGCGATTATGTAGAAAAATAGTATTTTAGTTGCTCTTGCAAATGTATATAATAAAAAACATTTTTCGGTACTAGTTTTGTCTTAATTCCGAAACGTAACCTACTTTGTGAATTGCCCTCGTATTTGATTTTTAAAAAAATTTTAATACTTTAAATTGAGTTTTAGCAGTTTTAAGTAGGAATTGATTTTAATTTTTTATATTAATTGTTTTTTTTTTATAAATTTGTTAAGATCATGAAACATGGTTTATTTGTTAGCAACAAACACCCTAAATAAGATATTATTATCATATATAATCAAACTGTCTGGACAGTTTTTGTTGTCATATTTTTTATCAAATTATTTCATCAATGATGTTTTTATTACGAGAAGACTTATCCTTTCCCGCTTTTCTAAACTTAAATGGAATATTATTTATTTTTAAGAGAGTTTTGTGTATTGATAGTATTAACCAGGCACACTTGTAATTTATTTGTTTATTTTATCGCCTCCTATTTATTCAAGGGTTAAGAAAAGCAGTGGATTAGAGACCCTAAATTATCATAAACTAACCATTTAGGTTATTTTAGAGCATAGACAACACTAGAAACTGACTGGTAATTTCCAGATGAAATAGTAGTTGAGACAGAGATATATAATTTTAATTTAGATTGAGAAAATACCAAAAAGAAAAAAAAACTAATCGACCACAAATAACTTAACAACGTGACATTTTAAATTATTACAATGTTTATTACTTGTAAAAATAAAATTATTTCTTATTGAGTTTCGAGGAAAAAAAAAATTACCGATAAAAATGCGAGTAAATGGTGTGGGATATGGATAGTTGAAGAAATAATAACTACAATCAATGGCTTAATATTTATATATATATTAGAAATAAACTTCTATTTATATATTATTATTCTTTTAAAATTAAAAAAATAACATAATTCCAAAATAGATTACAATAAATGAATAATCAATCGCGTATTTTCAAAATGGATTAATGCCAAATATACTCTTATAAGGTATACGTCAGTCCAATCTCATTGATTAATTATTTCAACATTATATATATATATATATATTATGAACAAAGATAAAATATAATTTAAATTAGGGACGTTTCGAAGATTATCTATTCCGAGAGGTGAAGCTTTGGCTTCCTTCCAATTGGTTGTTAATTATAGTAGAACGTACTTAATATATTACAGAGAATATTTTGAAATGATCATATATTATGACTACGTCAAGATTGCTTTTATGTTTCTCCACACGTTCCTTTACGACCTTATATAAGTTTTTATTTCACCTTAGTAATATATTGTACTCAAGAGCTTATGGTCTATCAACATTTTAATTGCTTTCATATTTAACTTAAAATGCTAAAAAGATTAACAGGCCTTTATCAATATTATAATAATACTCTATTATAGAATATAATAATCTATCTTTAAATATTTCATTTAAAGATGCCTGAAAATATGTATTTTTAATTGAATTTAATTTCTTTTATTTATTTTTTGAAATAATTAAATATCATAATTAATTTAGATAAGATAATAGAAGGATGTATTTTAAATTTTAATATATGATATCAGGAACCGGGTCCAACCCCCTCCTCTCTGTCGGAAATGATATAATAATAATAATAATAATATATAAATATAATATTAGAAATAAAATAATTTGAATATTATAAAATATAAAATAATTAAAAATCAAATACACATCATTTATTTTTATTTAAAATTTTTTTTTTTTTTATTTAAATATTTTTAAGATTTCAATATAAAATTATCAAATATAAGAATGAAATTAACATACAGTAGTGAATATAGATTTTTTTTTGAGAGATAGCAATAATTACAAAACAAAATCTACATTTTATATGTATTTTTATTTTTTCTATTTGTTTTTATTTATTTATATTATTTCTCTTACTACTTTCTCTATTATTTTATTTTATAATATTGAAATTATTTTATTTCTAATATTATATTTATATATTATTATTATTATTATTGTCTTTTTGGAAAGAGAGGAAGGGGTTGGACCCGGTTCCCGATATCAAATATTATAATTAAAAATACATTCTTATATTATCTAATCTAAATTCACTAAAATTTAAAAAAAAAAATAATTTTAATTATTATGAAATTTCAATATCTTATTATTCAAGATTTTGTTCAACATTTTATTAAAAAGAATCAATGATAAAGAAATTAATCTAAATAAATAAAATCGCTATAAAAAAAAGTTATTTTTTAATATATTAAATTCATTAAAATCATTTTAAAATAAGTTACTTTCATAAATATTCAAATAAAATACACCTATTTATATAAACTGTAAAATACTGTAATAATAATATGGAATGATTTAATTATTTATTGGCTTAAATGGACATAAATGAGTGCATCAAAAGGGCGGAACCTCACCACACTTAATGGGCTCTCTATTATTAAATCATTAATCAAAATGAGATAATGTAAACAATTATTGGACATAACTGTAAGGTAAACGCAATCATCATCAGGTTTAGTTTCATCGACAAATTTAATAATTTAATTTGTCGTGTGTGAGTAAATTATTTAAAAAAATAAAATAAAAATATTAAAAAAAAAAAAAAATAGTGAAGAAAATTAATCTATTTTTTTATATTCAACAAATAGATTAATAAATATCCAAATTGATAATTTCTTTAAAAATATATTTTTTTTTCTTTTTTATTTTTGTTTAATTTGATTTATTCATTTATTTAAATAGATTATAGTCTAAATGTCATGATGAATTTGAAAAGTTAATCCTAGTTGCAAATCTTTTCACCTGTTTTTGTTTAGTTTCTCCCCAGTTCTTTGTTCTGAAACAATGGCTGATTTGGTTTTGTATTATGACAACCGAGTGGAGTTCGTTACGACATCCAACTCTCCCATCTCAAGTAAACTGTCTAAACGTTTGCCCGGATAATAATATTCTAATGTCGTTGTTTTTTTTTTCTCCCGCATTCTTTCCAGCCTTGACTTTGATTGAATTGTCAATCCAGGCTTTATCGGAGCCAGTCTGTCTCGTTGTCCTCTGTGATTAATCCTAAGCCAAGAATGCCTTCTTTTCAGTATGCAAGTATTTGGGCCCTGAGGGCCCCCGTGGACCTCCCAAAAGCTACCTCGCATCCTGGCCGAATTCCACTCAGCCTCCTTATTTTTCCACAAACATTTCATTATTGTTCTTCGGAGATTTTTTTTCTTTTATTTATTGACACCTGATTGAAATTGTATATTATTATACTATTAGTTGGTCAATGTATAATTTAGTATGTTTTTTGTGAATTAGCAATTTATACCAATAGATATAATTTGCTCTCATGGTTGTTAAATAGAAACCCACAACGATTTATATTCTTGAAAATTTTAAATGACTCTTGAAATGATTCTTGGACAGGTTTGATTATGAATAATTTTTATAATAAAAAAAAACTATATATATATATATATATATATAAGTTGTGAATTGTTTAATAACCTATCATTTAAACCAGCTCTTATATATTTCAATCAACTATCATAAATCTTCCTGGACCTAAAGATAATTGATGTTTAATCAAATAATAGCATAATTGTTTTTTCATAAATGATATAATATAATATAAATTAATAATGAATAGATATAATCTATTAATAATGATTAATAAAAATAAATTAAATAAAATTTAGTAAAAAGGTGTTTTGGTCTGTATCGAAAAATGAATGTAACATTTATTATCAGTAGTATGGTATAAAATAATAATATGTTTTAGTAAATATATTTAGATTGTTTATAAATTGAAGTTTCTATAATTGTGGATAGAAAAGGTTTCCCTGTTGATTTAAATCACAGAAATACTATAAATATCATAATTATATTTTAATAACTGTGAATTTTAGTTGATTAGAAAAAGATTAAAGTCTATATATTGTATTAAAATAAAAACATGGACAATAATTCATTTCTAATAATTAATTTAATGAGAAATTTAATCCTTTTACATAAGGGTAAAAGATAAAGAATTAATTTACATAATTTCTCTATTTGTTTATTTAAACAAGGGTGTAATAATTAATTTGAATGACAATTTAACAATTTCAATAAGTAAAAATCTGCTTTTGATAAAAAATATTTTTTTAAAGAAGATTAGAAAAATGTTATGAAAAATTACTAAGGAATTAGTATATATAAACTAAAATTTTTCAATATTTATAAAGAGAGATTTTTTAAATATTTATTTTTCTTCTAAAAAAAAAAAAAAAAAAAATTACACATTCAGAGAGACTATTTACATAAATGAAATATTGAATCTATTATTTTTTTTAAAATTTTTTTTTTACTTTTCAAAATCAATTTGTATAAGAATTTTAATCCAAAAAAAAAAAAAAAAAATTAAAAAGTTATTGAATAAAACTTTATTAATCTTTTTCAAATGATAATTTTTTAATAGATTCATAATTGTTTTTTTTATCTGAAAAGAAATTTTTCATAATTACTATAATAGCTATTTGTGAAATGACCTTTAATTTTCTACAAAAAAAAAAACAAAACAATAATAATTATAATATCATTTGAATTCATATTATTATTATTACTAATATTTGCATTTACTATTACAATTAGTGCATTTGATTTTAGAATATATTCAAAATATATTTAAAACGAGCTAGCTATATATTTAAAAATATTCGTTAACATTTTAATATTTGTAATTCCCCTTTAAAAAAAAAAAAGAAAAAACAAAAACAAAAACAAAACAATAAAAAAAAACAGGTAGGGGCACACAGGTATAATAACCCATGTGTTAATCTTGCCTTCTTGTTGTTTTCTTTTTTTTTTTTCTCTTGGACGTCCAGCCTCTTTTTTTTATTAAGTCCTCTTTCTGTCTGTCTACTTAATTCCATGATGAAAAGTCAAGAAACATAATATATTTCTGAAATATAATTTTAACATTCAAATTAAGCCATTCCATTGGGACTAATTAAATAATTTCTGAGATTAATGAATGAGTCAATCCATTCCTTTTTTACTTTCACTTAGCTATCTCTAAATATATATATCTAAAATGATTCATTATAAAAGTGATGTTAAGGAACACATCCATCCTTTTTTTTTTTGGTTCAGAAACCTTAGTAAAAATAATATTTTGATTAAAATAATAATAAAATTAATTAATTTCTTTTTTTTCTTTTTTTTTTCTTTTAATTTAAATTTATGACTAGTGACATTGATATTAATATATTAAAAAAGTACATATGATATCATCGTCTCAGATATATATATATATATATATATATATATATATATATATATATAATATATATTAATGACATTTTTTTTTATTAAAAGTAATAATATGATATTTGAGAGGAATATTTTCTTTACTAATTTTTAAATAAACAATGTTGTATATATTTAAACTGAACTTTTGTTTTAATCACAACAAAAATATACTTGCAACCGTTTAGATAATATGTCTAAAACAAATATTTATTTAAATTTGAAAAATTCCCAATACAGTTATATTAAAATAGAAATAAACATAATAATTCTGAAAGTTTATTCACGTTGAAAAAACTTGGATATGTGACTGTAACAGAAACATTCTCTCTATTCTTGTTGAGTATAAAGATCAGGCCACTGATAGGTTTGGGAAAATGAATAATTGTTGCCTGTTGGCAGATGGTCGAAAGGCCAATTCTCCTTTATGGGTTGGCCTATGGAAACAAAAACCCTCTAATAGACACACACTTGACATGATTGACATGTTTACTAATATCTTTTAAACAGAAAATAAAAGATGCCTCATTTAGAACGTGCAGGGTTTTCGAACTGTCATCAAATTTTACATTTTACAAATGAAATATCTTTTTTTTTTGACATCTCTAAAATGATCTGAGTTTGTTAATGATAAATCAATCACTCTATTAACATTTAAATCAAATATTTATTTGGACATTAATTATACCTTTTACATGACAAGTTTATATTATAATATATTAACAATATATATATATATATATATATATATATAACATATTGAAAAATAATTAATTTAAAAAACGCGTGTAAATCTTTGCTATCTATGAAATGAATCTATTGAACTGTAGACATTAGTTAAATAAAACATTTTAATATGTTATGTAAATTAAAATTATATTTTTATAAATAACAAAACTTAATAAGAATAATTTATAATTTAAACACTCATTTGTGTTTAATATATTTTATTTCGGTTGTTATACTAACATTAGAAGCTTTCTTTCTTCTCTCTCAAAAACTGACAACCTAAGAGTGTATCAATCAACCGAGTGTATCAATTAAAAATTGTTTTTATTTAGTTTTATTATTTAAAATATAATTTTAATTTATATGACATATTAAAATGCTTCATCTAACTAGTGACTTCAGTTCAATCGATTTATTTCATCAATAGCAAAGATTTACACGCGTTTATAAAACTATTTTTTTTTTTTCAAATGTTATATATATACATATATATATAATTTACATATACCATCTTTCTTATCTATAAAAAATTGGATTTGTTAACAGGATTCGTGTCCCTTTAGTCCTTATTGAAAACGATAACTCACAAGGATTCATTAAAAAACTTATATTTTTATTGGTATTTTATTATAGTTTAAAGTGAGCTTTGAGTGAATCAGAAAATTATTTAAAAAATTAGAAAGTGAAGAAGCAAATAAGACTTGAGCACTTGAGTTAATGCCATGAATTTATCTTATTATTAATGAATACTAGAGAACCTCATGCTGGCATTCATTTTGACATTCTCTACTATTTTGAAATCGATTCAATAAAAAAAAAATATAACTATTTTAAAATTATGAATTTAGTTTGCCTATCAAAACGATATTTAACAAAGTTTAATAAAAATGAATCATAAGGTTTTCAAGCAAGTTTCTCATACCGAATTGAAATGTTTTTTTTTTTTTTGTTTTTTTTTTAAAGAAAATAACAGAATTGTGTATTTTTTAACCCAGGTTGCAAAACTTCTTTTTGTTCTTTGAAAATTCAAACATATGCATTTCTGAAAAAAAAGACGTTTTTTTGGAGGGTTTAGAATCTTTTTCCATCTAGAGGATTCTTGAAAAGAAGTCGCCTTTGCAGAGAAAAGAATGAGTTGTCCACTATAATCGAATTAATTAGACATCCGTTAAACCATTACTCATCTTTTTATCTATTAGATCAACGTTCTGGAGAAATCAGTTAACCATTTGCAGGTTAAAATTGGATAAATAATAAAAATTATATTTTAGAAAAATGTTTATTTTATTCACAAAACTAGCAGGGAATATATATATATGCATATAATCTGCATTCGAGACGTGAATGCGACGTTTCCAGAAGCCCAATGGCAGGGAAGAGGAAGGCGTCTGCAATCCATATGTTTGCCAATTAGCTAAAATAAAATGGCAGAGCGTGTTGCATGTGCATGGCGAACATTGCAACAAACGCCCATTATCAACATTTGGAACGTGTGAGTCAATTTTTCCAACTCAACGACCAAGATGAGGTTGAATAAACAAATTTATTATATCGTATTTGGGAACGTGAAAAACCCCGGCTTGTAGAACAGTCAAAACATCCGGTCGCGTCACTTGTCTGGTTTTCAGCTTAAAGGTTTATTGTCTCCCCTCCCCTACCCCTTAAATTTAATCCTTTAAGCTCGATGTTTATTTATTTGTACCCATCGAGAAAAGAAAATTTACTGTTTTATTTAATATTTAAAACAACAAATAGATTTAAATAGAAATTGCTACCTGGTTTCTTTTAAACAAAATTAAACTGAATATAATAAAACATTCTAACACAAAATCCAAAAATATAACAGAAATTTTATATTTATATTGAAATTAATACATTGGATATTATATATACATATATAACAACTTTTGTATGACAATGAAATAACCTGAAATTCCACTTTATTTCAATGATTTTTTTATTTTTATTTTTATGGGATTTACTTCACAACAGCACTAAATTCATTTTTTAAATGAATTGATTCTATTTTCAAATCTAATTATATCTTTCTAATAGTTTTTCCCATTGTAATTAAACACAGCCATTTTTTAATTAATTCTATTTATTTGATTGATTTTAGAATATTCTGAATTAAATAAGTTGAGAAATAAAATTCTAAAAATTTGAAAGAAATATAGATTTTCTGGATAATAGTAAAAATCTTTAGAATTAGTCATTAATTATTAGATAAATTATAATATTTTTTTATTCAATTTCTTTTTAATGTATATTTTTAGCGATCCGTTCAAAATTCCGAGGTCGTCGAGGCGAAGCGCAACGACTTTTCAGTCGTAAAACAAAAATTTTAAAAGGTACCCAAGAAATTGGACGACATTTACGTAAAATTGGTCTAATCTTGGATGAAAATGAAGCAGCGTGCTGCCAAACGCGCATTCAACTCTACGGATCGGACAAACCACGACATGAAAAAAGGGGAAAACACAAGCCGGCTAATCTGGAAAAAGAGCCACGACATACGACTACGATTTATTCCGAAACCGGGACCACAAATCGTACGAAAATGAAAAAGTCCGGTGATAAAGGGCGCAATGGACCAACTTATTTAATAATGGGCCAGAAGAAACATGATGGAACCATTGTACCTAGTTTCATCATGCCCTGGGGTCGTCGGAATACAGTAAGCAAATTGTTACTTTTTTTTAAATTAAAATTTGTAATGTACATATATTAATGTAACTTCCCGCATAAGATTAAGTATTAAAGAAGAGAAAAAAACAGGTAGAGGCACAAATTTTAATAAATGGATATTTTTAATTTTTTTTTTTTTGTTGGGAAAAGGGCCAAAAATTAATTTGTTGTTCTAATGTACAATGCCCGATTTACATACATAAAATTAACAACTTTACAATTCTTTACAATTATAGAAATTAAATTGATAGATTCTTTAGGAAAGCATATGACTTAATAAACTTGTCCAAATTTTGATCTTAATCAGAATCCCGAAAAAAGTAGTAGATTTATGATTCGGATTTGGTTCAAAGGTTGTAAAGGAAGGATTAAAATACGGGAATCAATTATTAGAAGCATTGAAATTCGAAATGGGTTAAAACAAGGAGACGCAATATTATTTAATTTAGTGCTGGAATATGTAATTAGACAAATTGTGGAGGAAATCAAACAAAATCCAATTTGACAAAAAAGTATTAGGTTACGCAAACTACTTAAATATAATAGGAATTCGGCAATTGCAATTAAAATAGTCAAGAAAAATTAATCGAAGCAGGAAAAGAAATGGGAAATTAATACTACTAAGACGAAATATTTAGTAGCAGAGCAACAAAATCATAATATTCCAAAAGTAGAATTTGAAAATGTAGAAAAATGTAAATATTTAGGTTCTGCTATCACGAAGAATAATAATATTCAAGAAAAAATTAAATCGAGATTGTAATCGGGTAACTCCTGTTATCAAGCAGTAAATGGGCTTATCTCGTCAAAATTATTATACAGGAAAATCAAAATGAAAATATATTAAACAATTAATTTTCTGGTTGTATTTTAAGGGTGTGAGGCGTGGTCTATGACCTTAGGAGATGAGAGTAGATTTCATGTATTTGAAAATAGAATTCTTCACACTTATGGGCTCAAGAATAACAAACTAATAACAATAAAATCGAGAAGTTCGTTGAACAGGGCACGTGGCAAGAATGATTGATGAAGGACTGGCGAAAAGTCTATTTCTGGGGGAGACCGATTGGAAAACGACTGATTGGAAGACCAAGGACGAGGTGGTCAGACAATGTAGAAACGGACGTAAGAGAGATGGAAAAAATAGGAGTTGGTGGGTGTAGCTCAGGATAGGAACACTTGGAGAAATGTGGTTGCTGCGTCCAAGAACCTTCGAGTTCCGTAGAGCCATAGATATAGATAGATAAATAGAATTTAATAGATTTAACTGTAGACACTAAGTTAAGAATTTTATTATAAGTTGATTAATATTTTGCCCATTTTGGTTATTTCACCAACATCAGAAGGTTTTTTCTTCAAAGCTCTGATGATATTGCAATGCGCATAAAGCAAATATATTATTTATTATTTGTAAATCATCAAACATCTTCAGAGCTTTGAAGAAAAAACCTTCTGATGTTGGTGTAATAACCAAAATGGGCAAAAAAGAAATATGCATATCAATCAACTTGAAACTTTAACGAGTGTTTAAATTAAAATTATTTTTATCAAGGTTTATATTTTTGAGTTTAATTTTAATTTAGATGACAAATGATATAATTATATTGCCAAACAGTATAATAAATTTAATTTAATTTCAATAATAATTAAACAGCAATATTTTAAATAGGTTTGATTTTTTTTCAGCCATTTGATAAAGCAGTGCGAATGTTTCGCACGATCGACTGTTCGGATCCGAAACTCGTCTCGCGGTCAGTAATTGAGAACGAAGGAGTTCCTACAGCGGCGTCGATTCCATCTCCTCGATCAGGACGACGTTCTAGCAAAGTCAAGTCTACATCGACTATTCGCCGCCCTTAAGAAGCATCCACCTCCCATCCATTATTCTGACAATGTTTCCTCTTCCCCCCTACGACCCTTAATTCTTTTGCTTATTGTGCCATGTCCAGTCTAGTGAGCATTCGAACGAATCCATTCAATAATATATCCTTTCCTATTTCTCTTTTGTATTAAAAAGAAAAAAACAATTTTGACCAAAAGTATATTGTCTTTCCAATATATATATATATTTATATATATTTATATATTTATATATATTTATATATATATATAAATATATATATATTTGTAAATATTTTGAGTGTATATATTTTTACAATAGTTTGTAAATATTTAAATTTAAAAAAAAAATGAATTCTAAGTCGAATTTTAATTTGTTCTCAAGCACTATTTGCTTCTGCATGTGTTTTTTTATTATATTTTTGTTTTTGTCTTCATAAATTCTTAATGCTTGTACAACTTTAATTACGAATTCAATGAGCAAATCGATGGTCTGCCATTTGACTTGTGCCTTATCAAGGCTGCTCCAGGCAGTCACCCTCATACATGCTTTGCTACTCTCATCCATATAATAATTAATATTAATCCATTAAATCAAAACTAAAAAAAAAGAAAACTATAAGTTTATATATGATAAAATAGTTGGATCAAATAATAATACCAAATTGAGTCAATATTTTTTTTAATTATTTATTTATTAAATATTGGTTTATATAATAATTTCCTTTATATTAAAAATATATTTACATATATAAATAACTATATCGCTACATTTAATAGATGTTTTTTGTATTCATAGACTGTGATAAACATGTATAAAATATAAAATTAAATTCATATAACCAAATGTAAATTGTGACATCTTAAAAACCATTTGGAAATAACAAATTTGGACTGACCATTCTTTGATGTCCAAATTCGTTATTTCAACCCCATAAATGTTTCCTCAACCCCCACCACAATTCCTATACACACCAGAATACTATATTAATTTTTATGAAAAAATTTTAAGAATTCGAATACCATAAAAGAGTATATAAATAAATATATATAATATATATAATAATCAATATATTATCAATAAAAATAGAATTAAAAACAAGGACAATTGATACCACATGGTACAGACTTTGGCATAAGATTTATTATAATATAATCCTTCTTTCCTTTTTTTTTTAACAAATCCTTTTTAATTGCTATTTTATTTATTTTAGAAATTATTTATTTATTTTTTTATATTTTTTTTTAATAATAGGGCTTTAATAGAAATAATTTTTATTTTCAAGACTTAGTTTAGTTATCTAATTATAATTAATTTTATCCCCTTCTCCCTTGGCCAAATATGATATGGCAAAGTTTTTTTTTAGTTCTTTGCCCAAAGTATTTTTGCTGAATTTTTTTATTAATTAAATAAATAAATTAGTTGTTTCTTTTTGCTAAATATTTAATATTTAGCCTGAAGAATTGTATAAATCCGGTGAGTTGATTGAATTTAATTAATTCTTATTATATATAATAAGTATTATTTAAATTTATATTATTATTATTATTATTTATAATTTAATTAATTCTTATTATATATATATATATATATAATAAGAATTATTTAAATTTATAATGATTATATATTTATTTCAATTATTATTATTTTTCTTGTTTTTAAATATTTTAATATTAAATAAATTTTAATAAATATATAAAAATTGTGATATAATTAATCTTTCTCACAGCCATTTGTATGTAGATTTTTAAAAAAAAATTTCAAAAATACTAGCGCATAAAATTATTCTCCATTCATCAAATTTCATTACCATGAAAAAATACTATTATTTAATATCTATTTATATTATAGTAATTTTATTCATTTTTAATTTGGATTTTAATTTTTAAAACATTGAAGACAATAATTTATGATTAGCTAGCTATAAATAATTAATTATTTATTCAATAATTAATTAACTTTATATATATGATATGTATATATATATATATAAAATTTCTAAAATTCCATTTTTTTAGGAACAGAAGAACACATTATACTTGAATATCAAGATTGTGAGGAATATAAAAAAATAATTCCTTATCTTTGACTAATGTTAATTTCATTTAGAAGCAGTTTTAATTATTGCACAATTTTTTTCCATATTAAAACGAACTATAATTAGAATCGAGTAAAATCCCATCTGAAGAAGTTCTTTGTTTTGTTTATATAATTTTTAATATCATAATATATATATATATATATAATATTCAGTTCGCGCTTCAAATCAAATTTAATTAATTTTATTTTAAAATTATTGTTTTTTTTCAGTCATTGCGATTTAAAAATATAAAAATATATAAAATGACTAAATCATGAAAAATTGTTTGTCTTTTAAAAAAAATGATGGCTTCTGTGTAACATATGCCAACGGTCGACCTGTTTATGAGCTGGTCGTCTGGTGGCCGTATAACATCCCACCAAGACTAGAAATTGAAGAGCGACCAGACAAACCCCAACCACCCATAAGTTCCTATTTGTCAAACATATCTCATTAATTCCTGGTTTCATCGATGTTGATGATTGGAGTTCATTTTCAGATAAATTTCTATGCACGGATTCAAATTTATCTTCAATTCGAATACTCTGAATGACCATCATATCGTCTTGCATTTCGATTGTTTCTGTGGAGCGACGTTTTCTTCCAAGCGATTCTCCGGTACGTGTCGCACCATTATAATCTTGAATGTGACAAACAACGGATTCACAATTTGGAACACATGGCGTTACGAGGGCTCGGAACTGGACGATATCTGATGTAGGAAATTTAAATGCATCAAAGGGCGCTTGAAGGATTTGTTTTCCTTTGTCACTTTGTACGATCGAAATCGGGCCCATGATTGTTGGATCCGTTGGACATCCAAGGGAGTCGATTAAGAGGATTTCACTCGAGTCGACTCCGTCAAGGGCTACGAGTTCACGAACGAAAATCTCATACGGAGAATCCTCGTCAAGCATATGAAAGCGGAGCGTGAGAGCGTCGCCGACCTAAACACAAGGTACACTAATTATAATTAAATGTCTTAAATTCTAGAAAGAACATGCATTTTTAAAATCGAAAAAAATTCTTCAACCATTTGCATACGATAGATATATACATGCCACATACACATTCTAAAATGTTTGTTAATATAAAATCAATATTTGATGCAAACAGAAATGTCGCAAAAAAACATGCCTGGTTTCTGTTTTATGTTATAATATAAACAGAGATATGTGTAATATTCATCCTTTTCTAAACAGATAGACACTTTTTAAATATCAAGTAATATTTTACTAAATGATCAAAGATGATTCTTCTCGAACGTTAACGATGTTCAAAATACAATGACCTAACTAATATTTTTCGAATTATAGTATAGAAAAATGGTTTGAAACGGTATATAAGCCTGATTAACTAAGAAAAATCTTAGTGTCTCCACTCGACAATCTCGCAAATTTGATTTGGATTAATTAACATATATTATATCTAAATTAAATTTGAAATTATAAATTATAAATTAAAATTAATAAATAATATTTATTAAACCAGCAAGTTTCTGGCTCTTTGATGATGAAACCACGTCACGTGCTGGTGCGTGATTGGCAGTCAACGTGTTAAAAAATTTAAACCGGTTGTTTGAGCGATTCAACCAAGCTGAAATTCTATATATAGCAGTTTTATACAATTTTTAATCATGTGAAAACCTATCAAACATATCTTTATTTTTACCGTCAGTTTAGAGGAAAAACAAAATGAAAACGTGATAGGAAAACATGAATGGTCCTCTTCCGAATGAGCAACATTTCTCAAAAGTTGATAGGAAACTACGAATTTTGAATAATGCTCATGTACCAAATTTCATGATTCTAGCTCAAACCGTTTTTGCGTAATCTTGTCTACATACACACACACACACACAGACACACACACACACAGAGAGACAGACAGACATTTTTCTCAAACTTAATGAAAATGACTCAGGGACCTTCAAAACATCAAAATTTCGACATCGAAAATTTTCATGATCGCAATACTATCTCTGGCGAGATAGTAAAATGGAGAAAATCAGTTTTGTATTATTTTATTTACTGACTGACGTTTCGGTCTTGGATAAAACCATCTTCAAATTTTAATAACAAAGAAAAATTATACAATTACAGATGTTGGCCAGAACCAAAATTTTTTTATACAATCTCAACATAAAAACATCAAAATTTCGACATTGAAAATTTTCGTGATCATAATACTATTTCTATCGAAAAGTAATTTGTTATAGTAATATTATAATCAAAATATGTTTTAATGTTTTTTTACCGAACGACGATAGTAAGGGAGGTATTGTTTTCACACCAAATTTCACATGTAGAGATTTTTACATAGCTCCATAAATCATGCATTTTGTTAACCGAAAAAGTATTTTTAGCAATAATCAGTATTTAATTATATATCATAATGATATAAACTTATCTTTATTCATTTTTTAATAAATTCTAGTGAAAAAAGCTTTATACAAAATTCTAATAATAAATCTAAAATATTCGTATGTAAACTATAATTCAAACAAAAAAAAAATGTTAATTTCATACTTTTTTTAATTTAATTCAAATTTGAATAAAAAACAATTATGATTCTATAATGTTTATTCATTATTTTAGCGGTTGTACTCTATGAATGTGAAGTGTGGAGCATGAAATTAGGGGACGAAAATAGTTTCTGTATATTTGAAAATAGGATGCTTCTTAGAATTTATGAACCACAAAAAGATATTTCACCGGGGAATGGTGGAGAATGCTTAATGATATGGTGAATATTCATTCCCAGTCAGAGGATTAATTGACTATAAATTTATTGGTAATTGTTTAGAAAACAGGAAGCTTCAGGGATTTGGATGAAACTTTGCCAATGGATTCCTTTATTAATTCAAAAAAAAACTTTCTTTATGCAATATTTCTCGGTCTTTTCTACAAGTTTACGAGATACAAAATTAATAAGGTTGACAGATTAACTAGTTATGAACGTCGAAATGTGCAGTCATTTAGTAATATTTTATTGACTAATTCACTAATTTTCGGGTTTTTTTTCAGTTCGGATTGGATATAGGTAAATTAAAAATTAATTAATTAAATAATATAATTTTTTTAATTTTCCGATATCCAAACCGAACTGGAATTTTATTTTTATTATTTAATAAATTAATTTTTTAATTTTTCTATATCCAATCCGAACTGAAAAAAAACCCCGAAAATTAATGGAGTCCTCTGCTGGTTAAATGAATAAAACATGGTAGCTAAATAGAATATCAATGGATTTATATACAAGACCGAGAAATATTGTATAAGGAAAGTTACTTAGGAATTAAAAAACGAATCCACTGGCAAAGCTTCATCGAAATCCCTGAAGCTTCTCGTTTTGTAAACAAATTCTAATTTATTTATAGAAAACCAATTGGGAAAATTCTGATGAGTTGAATAAATACTTTAGATGCTCATATATAGCGGTGGCCAACATTTCGATCTCGAAATAAATGATCGATCGAGGAATTTTAATTTACAAACTGATTTAATCTTTCGAACTCGAAAAGTTGAAAAAGATTTTTGATAATACACCCACCGAGAACAATATTCCAGTGTAACCAAATGAAACGAATATATTTATTCTTGTTTTGAATGTAAATAACTTTCTAAATTGGCATGTTGAAAGTAAACAAAGACTAAATAATGTTCTGAACTGAGTGATATCCATACTGAGGGTTCTTTATTATTCTTTCTGACCGGGTATACCTCTAATTATGATTCTTTAGTTAAACATGCAAACATAATCTTCTCATTAATTTTTAGATGATAAATTCTAAACCTGTAATTCTAATTTTCAATGAATAAATATAGCTAATAATTACCAATCTTTTTTAATTATTAATAATAATAATTCACTCTCGACCACCTCTTTAACCTGTTAAATCTTTCTATTATTTTTTTACGATGGTTGAGAGAGATATATAAAAAGTAAATATTTCATACCTCCCCCAACTCTTATATTATGCTTCTGACAAAAGTCGATCGCGATACATTTTTAAAATAAAAAGTAGATCTTGTGTAAAAAAAAACCATGTTGGCCACCTCAGGTCTATTTTTACAACCTTGTTATCAACTTCACTTCATATCTGCCTGTCTGTTCACCCAAATGAATAATTGCAATCGATTTTTCATCAACTTTAAAGTGAGCTGGATTTCTCAAAATTTTTGTACATATTTAATTGGGATTTAATTTAGATGGCATGGAAGAAATATAATTGATTTATAATTAATTAATTGAATGTAATTAGCGAATAAAGTTAAATGATGCTTGTGTTTTATTACTATAGGTATCAAGTATGTGGTGATAATATTATTACTAATAATAAAAATAAAATTATAGAATTACTAAAATAAAAAAAATTATTTTCAATAAGTGATCTCAAAAAATTATAAAAACCCATTAACTTATTAATATTTACAGAAATAAAATGTTATATATATGTATATACTAGAAAGCGCAAGTAACCAATAAGCAATCGGCAACAAACAGGCACTTAAGCCGCATATAATAAAGAAATATTTAGTCTACAAGAAAAACGTTGTTTTATAAATATTTTTATATTATTTTTTTTTTAACTTTAATTGGAAGATAAATAAGTTAAAAGAAGAAAAGCATGTTAGTGTATTATTTCATTTCTTTAACCCCAACCAAGCTTACGTTTTGGTTTTGATTAAAATCATGTATAAGAGTTTATTAATAAAAAAACAGATATGGATATAATATAAATATTTTTAATTTTATTTTATTTATAATATATAAGGGCTGGCTGTGACGTCATGAAGTGCTGGGTGACGTCATATAATTTTAAATTAAGAAAAAACTAATCAAGATGATTTTTCTCGAGGATAAAACCAATACAAAGTGCATAACACGTGGAGATATGTCCTCACGTGAAATTTGATATGAAAATAACCCTTCACTTCCTCTCTTCGATCGGCAATACTAGCACTTCCGGCTTCCGGATTTGCACCAAAAGTTGATCCATTCATCATACTGATGCATTAAGTAAATATACCAAATTTCATCAAAATCCGTTGAGCCGTTCAAGCTGTACACATCTATAAGGAAGGACGGACGGACAGACATCGTGCTAAAAATACTTTTTTCTGTTAAGAAAATGCATGATTCGTGGAGATATGTACCTAAAAATATCCACAGGTGAAATTTGGTGTGAAAACAATACCTCCCTTACTATCGTCGGTCGGTAAAAAGGAAACGCTACTTGTATAGGTAAAATGTCACTTCCGGTAGTCAGATCGTGATGAAATTGGTATCTGAATTTTTTTCATATTTTTAAATCTATATACAAAATATGAAGCAAATATCTCGAAGCAAACTGGTACTTTACTTGAAAGGTAAACGCAACCAGTGTAGGTAAAGTACCACTTCCGGTTAACCGATTTTGACGAAATTTTGATAGAAATCTACAAACTGTGAATAATATCGGTGTACCAAATTTCGAAGTCCTAGCTTGATTAGTTTTTGAGTAAATTTGCTTACAGACATTACATACATACATACATACACACACACAGACATAATTCGAAAAATGGCATTTTCCGACTCAGGGAGGTCTAAAACGTCAAGATCTATCGAAATCTCGAAGTCGAAATTTTTGACGATTCCAATACTTCCCTTATACGAAGTATGCGGGAAAGTAAAAAAGAAATTATCAATTACAAATACACACACACACACACATAAATACACACATCAATATCTAAATATATTAAAAATTATTTTGTTTTTATATAAATAACTTGCTAGAGTGACTTGTCAATATAAACATAAAATTATTGTCACAATTAAGAATGAAAAGAGTGCATAATATATAAAAAAAATAATAGAACGTTGAAATAAAATACATGCAATGAGAGGAAAAGCTCTGTGACACAAAGTATATTTATATCGTCCCCCCACTCTGTAGTGAGTGACGTAGCAAAACAAACAAAGGACAAAATATTAATATATAGGAATATAAGCTGATTTATGTACTAGTTAGAAGTTGACTGTTTTATTTAAAAATATATGGATACAGTCCAATGAAAGCCTTTTATAATAATGTCTTAGTATTTTCATATGATTTTCCAGTGCGATATTATTATCTTTATTTTTAATATTATTTTGGTGTTAAGATTGTATAAAAAATTGTTGGTTCTGGCCAACATTTGTAATTGTATAATTTTTCTTTGTTATTAAAATTTGAAGATGGTTTTAACCAAGACCGAAACGTCAGTCAGTAAATAAAATAATACTCCATTTTACTATTTCGCCAGAGATAGTATTGCGATCACGAAAATTTTCGATGTCGAGATTTTGATGTTTTTATATGTTTTGAAGGTCCCTGGATCATTTTCACAAGAGTTGAGAAAAATGTCTGTCTGTCTCTCTCTCTCTCTCTCTGTGTGTGTTGTGTGTATGTGTGTGTAGATAAGATTACGGTTTGAGCTAGAATCATGAAATTTGGTACATGGGCATTATTCAAAATTCGTAGTTTCCTATCAACTTTTGAGAAATGTAGCTCAACTGGAAGAGGGTCATTACCTACTCCACGTTTTCAATTTTTTTTCTTCTAAACTGACCGTAAAAATAAAGATTTATGTTTGATAGTTTTTCACATGATTAAAGATTGTATAAAACTGCCATATATAGAATTTCAGCTTAATTGAATCGCTGAAATTACCAGAATTAATTTTTAACATTGCAACTCACGCGCCAGCACGTGGCATGGTGCTTAAAAAAAAGAGCCAAACACGCGCTGGTTTAATAAATATTATTTATTAATTTTAATTTAAATATAATGTATCCAATTCAAAATGCGAGATAGTCGAGTGGAGACACTCCAGCTTATTATTTTAAATCTATAAATATTTAATTAGGTGATATCGGTGACAACTTTGTAAAAATAAGTTCTACTTCGAGATGTGTAACTGCCCTATTCTCATGTGATCTGATGTTTTTTCTCTGCACCCTTTCACTTTTTCTGTTTATAAGGACAAATTCAAAGACCTTTACCTACAAATTTTGTTTATTAATTCTCTCACACAGTATTTTCTAATTCAATGGCTAGATAGATGGCTAATAATCCGATTTCATATAAATAAAAAT
Source organism: Labia minor (assembly GCA_963082975.1). Taxonomy (NCBI): domain Eukaryota; kingdom Metazoa; phylum Arthropoda; class Insecta; order Dermaptera; family Spongiphoridae; genus Labia; species Labia minor. The sequence goes on along the minus strand of OY720348.1, from coordinate 24,552,707 downwards.
AAAATAAATATACATTTATTTCGATTTTTCGGTTTTTTTTTGAATTGTCCTTTTTCAAATTAATTACTAATCGTCTAGAAATTCAGTGGGTTAACTCGCCTGTGCTGTGTGGATGTCTTCACCTCGCCGGTCTGCAATTCTCATCGCAACTGTTGGTGAGGCCACAAACGATGTCTCTTCAGCGGCTTCAGAATTCGTCTTTCCAAGCACTTTGAGACTATTTTCATTCATGCCTAATTCCACCATTCGATCGCGAAGTTCATAAGTACAACGTACTGTGATTCCTATATCCCGACCTGTGACGATTTGCTCATGATGCTAAAAAAAAAGTAAAACAATTGCAAAATTTATCATTATTGTTATTTGTTTTATAAATAGCAGCAGCATAACTTTTATGCAACGTGTATTAAAAGTTTTAATCGATAAGTTATATTTATGTCTTCTTCGTTGTCGATGTCGATAACTTCCTAGCGGAAGTGTCGTGGCCCTAATAACTCCACAGGAGTCATAGGGTGTTCATGGGAAAATTTGACCGAAGTGGTTTCCCCTTGCCTTCTTCGGTGGGGCAGCCGATGTTAAATTTGAATTAGATTTATATTTATTTATTAATTATAATTATAATTAAATTAAATTAAATAAATACATAATCTTGAGTTCTATGCTGGGATTCGAACTCAGGCTTTCTGTGTAGAAATCTAGTACTCTACCCACTTAGCCATGCTGCCCCTAATAATATATTTATGTACTTTTATATAAATCAATCAATAAATTATTTTAATTAAAATTTATTTAAAAAGAGGATAACCAATGGATACAAATATATTTAACCTACTCAATATATCGATTGAAAGTGATATGGGAGCTACCATATATATTCTACTGGCTTATTTAAGAATATAATTTTTAATAATTAAGTTTTTATAATTAAAAGTGATTTATTTTATTTAATTCATAGTAATAGAAAATTTAAAGATTAACTCTAAAATTAATTTTTATTTTCTAAGAAAATAGAAAAATTAAACGTTATAGGGTAAATGTACCAGTAGTTATCCACTGTATAAGTAATTGACCATTTGATAGATTTTTTATCAAAATAAGATTTTTAATTTCAAATCAAGCACGAGATATCGATAAATATCAAGAAGAGCCTCTTTCGGATTGCTTAACAATGAAACACAGAAATTAAAAAGCTTATTTTGAGAAAAAATCTATCAAATGGTCCATTACTGGTACAGTGGTCAACTACTGGTACGTTTACCCAAATTGTTTTAACATTGAATTTGAATTTTAGATTGAAAATGAAGCATTGCGCCCGCTCATTATTTGATTTATATCATAGGACATGCCTGAATAACAATGGTGGCTGAAAATAATCCTGGTTGTTCTTGAGTAACATCGCATCCGAGATCCTGGTAACCCAACTTTAACTCAAAGGCCAAAGTATCAGCGACATGAACGGCGCATGTGTGTGGTCTGCTTCGTGAATAAACTCTTCCACTAAAAAGTCTATTGGTTCGAACTCGAGCGACCATATCGTTTGATCTGCATTCAATACTCAGATTATAACATGCACCCAATTGAAGAGTGGTTGCTCCAGGTAATTCGAGGTACGGCTCATGAATTTCGGATAAACTCGCCGAGGAATGATGAGACAATCGACATACCTAGGAACAGAAAATTTGGGGTTAGAGTTCAGTCAATGGTCATATACTTATTGATTGATTAGAGCTCGGGCAAACTCATTGAAGAAATATTTGATTTTAAGGGTAAAATTTGTAAATGCATTAATAATCTATCTTATCTTATCTTATTATACTAGATAAAATTGTATATATATATATATGTATTTTTGAGATATTAAACCGCTCTAAGGATTGATTTTTTGAAATTCACACCACAGATAATATTTATAAAGGAAAATCGATCTGTATTGGTTTCAGCCTCAGGAAAAATCATCTTTGTTAGTTTTTTTTAATTTAAAATAGAAATTTTAATAATAAAAAAATGGCACCGGGCAACGCCGACAGCGCTTCCTTAAATACAAAATATTATAAATAAAATAAAATTAAAAATATTTATTTTAATAATATTTTGTAATCAAATTACGAAATATATATTATGTTATATACACAGGCCATACTTTTATGTCTTTCAGTGCATTAATACGTACTTTTTTTTAATTTATATTCTTTTAAATTGAAATTAATTAATATATTTTGTCGTTTATTTATTTTAAATAATAATCTTAATCTTAAATATTCATAGTTTATAAGGAATAATTTTTTGAAGTGAAAACTTCTTTAGCGGCGTTGAGCACTTTTGCGGGATGGGGAAAAAATATAGATTTCGCGTGAGATTCCAAAACGACACCGACCCGACCGATATACGCATGCGCAATACGCCAGAATGTTAGACACTAACCTTCTGATACATTCTTTACAAAATTTTACATATTTGCCATATTAAATATTATTATTTATATTTACATTAATAATCAGTATTACTAAATTATGTATATATAAAATAAAATATTTTAATATATTATTATGTGTTAAATTATATTAAATTAATTTCTAATATATTTATATAATTTAAAATTAATTTCAGAATATATATATATATATATATATATTAAATTATATACTATATATAATATATTATATAATATATATTTTAATAAATTAATTTTTAAATATGTGTGTGTGTGTGTGTGTGTGACCGTAAAAATAAAGATATATGTTTGATAATTTTTCACATGATTAATAATTGTATAAAACTGCTATATATAGAATTTCAGCTTGATAGAATCGCTGAAAGTACCAGAATTAATTTTTTAACACTGGAAATCTCACGCGCCAACACGTGACGTGGTGCCATCAACAAAGAGCCAAACACTCCACTATCCACTCGACTATCTCGCAAATTTGAATTTGATTAAATAATATTTATTAATTTAAATTAAATTATAATTTAATAAATATTATTTATAACATCAAAAACATCAAAATCTCAACATCGAAAATTGAATTGCTGAAAGTACCAGAATTAATTTTTTAACACTGGAAATCTCACGCGCCAACACGTGACGTGGTGCCATCAAAAAAGAGCCAAACTTTCGCTGGTTTAATAAATATTATTTATTAATTTTAATTTATAATTGAATTAATTTAATTTAAATTAATATATGTTATTTAATCCAATTCAAATTTGCGAGATCTGCTGAATATGCTTTTAAATAAAAAAAAATTTCAATAAAGTAATTGGAATTATTAATATTAAGAATCAATAAATAAATTTATTAAATATACATTTAAACATGTAAGTTAATCTATATATAAATTTAATAAATATTCAAACAATAATTGAAACAATATAAATAAAACGATTCAATATTTTACTTACATTGTGATTTATATTTTTATTTTTATTACAACTATTATTATGGGTATGTTATTTTTGGCAGTTTAAAAAAAATTAAAAATATTAATAAAATTTATCAAAATAATAAGTTGAAAAGATTTCCAATTATTTTTATTTATTTATTGTAAATTTTTCAATGTAACCATGGTAACCATAAATAGACTTTTACCAAAATATTACTATTTAAATTAATTTTGGATAAATTAATTTTGGATTTAACTACACTAAAACCTTCCCTGGGACGCCCACAACAATCCCTGAAAGTTTCATCGCAATCGGACGGGTAGTTTTTGAGTATTTGACAGACACACACACAGACAGACAGACAGACAGACAGACATATATATATATATTCATACACATCGTATTTTTAATATTTTTGTAATAATAATCAGTTTGCTGAAAAAAATAATTATGAATTTTATATATATATATATACTTATATAAATTTCATTTTTCTCGTGAAGCTGGTGTGCATTCCGCCTGCTTTCAAATTTCTTACGCACAAGTTTTCACTTCTGTCGGCCAGTCCCACGACTGCCAATTCGACTTTTTTTAAAGTACCGAACGACTGCCCAGTGAACCAGGTATCAAATATTACCAGTCAACCCGATATTAAGTAATATTTTTTTTAATGACCGAGTGGAGGCTGAACTAGGTATTTGATATTAAAGTCGTTATATTTCAAATAATTATAATTAAGTAAAGTAAAAGAATTAATTGATTACTTGACGGCCAGTTTCTCCATAGTCTAATGATCTACATCGGAAACGTTGCTCGTCAAGACAATATCGACGACATGTTTCAATATCGGAGACATTCTGGATGACAGTGTCTACTGTCTTCAGAATTCTTCCAGAGAGAGGCGTAAAATCACAGGTGGCTGCCGGCTCTGCAGCGCAATTTGACTCCATGTAGTCAACTCCATCCATCCGAGCCAATGCTGAACTTCCGTCTTGATTGGAAAAACGATCCATTTCCGCCAAATTGCATTCTCCTGTATCCCGGTGAAATACGGCAGATCTGTAAAAAAGAAAAAAAAAATGTTCATAAAAATACCCCTCTATTACTTTTTCTAAATATACCGGTAAACCTCGTTTAACGTCGTCCTGTATTGTGTCATTTCATTTTAACGTCGTAGAATAAAATTTAAGAAATTTAATTATTTTTATATATAAAGAAAAATAATTATAAAAAGAATTTTAGTTTTTTTTTTAAAGGGAAATTTTTTACTTTTATTTTTATAACATTTTTTTCAATTTTAAAGTACAGTTTTTCAATGAAATACAGTAGAACCTCGATAAGTTAAAGTCCAAGGGAAACACAAAATATTTTAAGTTATAGAGGTTTTAAGTTATCAAGGGTTTATGTTAGGGATAGGTTAATAACATTTTTTAAAGGCTAAATCATGTCGTTTCTTAAAATTCTCTAACCTGCCATTGCTGGCTTTAAAATTTTTTACTTTCAACGAATTAGCGAACTCTTCAGCTTTTTATCTCAGTATGGGTCCACTAACACTGATGTTTTTGTTTCGACACTATTTGAACCACGTAAACAAACATTGTTCTAAATTAGGGAATTCGGTAATTTTTCGTCTTTTACATTGAAGACTTTCTCCTGATTCTTGTTTCTTCAAGATTTCAGCTTCTGAGGGTCAATATAGAGATTACTTATTTAAGTTATAGAGGTTGCGTATTTTAAGTTATTGAGGTTTTGGGCTCTGATGGGAAGGGAACATATTATTTTTTGAAGTTATAGAGGTTTTAAGTTACCGAGGTTCAGGGCCGCCCTAACCACAGGGCTAATTGGGCTATAGCCCTAGGGCGCAAGCCTTCTGGGGGCGGCATTTTTTATTAGTTTATATATTTTTACTAACCATTCTGTGTAATTTCTTATGAAAAGGGGCGCAAAATTTTAGGAGCCCACGGGCGCCGAAAATCTTAGGACGGCCCTGCCGAGGTTTGAGTTATCGAGGTTCTACTGTATTTGTATTTTATTCTTGTTTAATATGTCCTTTTTCTTGTTTAATAAAACTTTTGTTATAACTTTATTTCAATTACTTGTATTAAGTTGTTTTTATTTTAAGACGTTAAACGAGTTTCACCTGTCTAACATATAGGCATATGAAAAATAATAATATTGTCATTATTTTATTGAGATGCAATCCATTAAGCTTAGAACTATGTAATTAATTTTTATTATTAATATAAACAAGTTAAAGATTTTATTTTTAATATTTAACATACATGTTATCTATAAAATAATTTAAATACTATAAAAAAACAATTGGTTTGTAAAAATTATTTTTTTTGTTTATAAAATTTGATTAATAAATCGTTTAGTTTTCAAAAACAAAACGATATATAGTTAATTTGGGAAAAAAACAAACCAAACCTATCCATTAAATTGAACATTATTTTAAATGGGTTTTTATATTAATTAATTTTATAAAAGAAAATAATTATATATTAAAAATAACATTTATATCATGTTTACATAAATAATGAGCATTAATTAATTAGTTCTAAGCCTAATTGATAATATTCCAATAATATAGTAATAATATTATTATTTTAGATATATATTTAGATATACGAGGACTGTTCAAAAGAAAATGTCTACTTTCAAAAAAAATGTTTATAAGCAATAGGGGTCAAACTTTCGGAATTGTGGAAAAACAAATTATGGCATCACGATAATGCACCAGCTCACACATCATTGCTTGTTCGTGAATTTTTGGCCAAAAACAACACCGTAATCATGCCTCAACCACCGTGTTCACCGGATTTGGCTCCCTGTGACTTTTTCCTATTCCCAAAACTGAAAAGATCAATGCAAAGAAGGCGTCAATTGCCACAATTGATGAGATAAAGTCGGAATCGAAGAACCAGCGCTACTATAAGTGCATTGTATCTGAGGGGAATTACTTTGAAGGGGACAAAATGGATATTGATAAATAAATACTTTTCGAAATAATTCAAAATTCACCTTTTCTTTTGAACAAACTTCGTATACGATATACCATTAATTCAGGTCTCTCCATAATTTACATGCGACAAAATAAAAAATAAAAGTAAAAACTTTATTAATTTTTTCAAATATTTTTTTTAATTATTTATGGTTTATGGTTTATATATCGAAAAAAAAACAAAATTTTAATTTTTTTAATTTAATTTTATCGAAATTTCAATCAAATGTCCTTATAAGCATTATAATCTTTATAATTAGTCTTTTTAAAAAATAATAATTTATTAATTTAGGAATATTTTTATATTATTGAAATATAATTTTTCAGACTGCCCAAAAATATTTTAAAGACATCTGTTTTACACTGAAGAACGATAATAGATAATCATGTAATTTATTGTTTACCTGTTTGTCGAGAATTAGACTATTTTTAGTTTTTAGATTTTTTTTAAAACAGAGACAAAGGAGACGATTGCAGGAATGCAAGTGAATGAATAGAAGAGAAATTTTCAATTCAAACAATAATAAGATATTGATAATCCAAAGCGACAAGACAAAAGACATTTACAAACAAATACAACAGATGGATATTTGCAAGCAAATACAAGTAAGTAAAAAATGAAAACTTGTGAGGGGATAAATTAACACTAAGTTTCTTCAATGGAAAAAAATTAAATGTAAAATTTTTAGAGCTAAGAAATCATTTCGTAGATAATCATACGTACAGACATAATTTTCCATTTTTTTAATGATATAAATATTTTATTAAAAAAAGTAAAGTTTAATTTATCTAATGAAAATATTTTATTTTATATAGATTTTATATATAAAAATATTATTTTAAAGGTGAATAGTATGACTCATCAGCACCTTATCTTTTTAAAAACAAAATTATATATTGGAGTTTTTAATACTAATGGAACAGAAACCGTGACAAAACTTATAAATTGAAAATAAAGTTGAGTAAGAGAGAAAGAGAGAGACACAAAGAGAGAGAGAGAGAGAGAGGGGGGGGGGGAAGGGAACGAGAATAAACATGGTGTCATTTGGTCGGACCTATAGAAAGTGAATCGTTTAACTTGGCTGTCCGGCCTTGAGTGCAGACCTCACTGACCCGAATCCCTACCGGGACGGTTGGGTGCGATACATGAAGACGTTTCGAGTTCCGTTACACACCGTTACTTAAGTCATAATTCACTGCTGGTTAGTTATTTAGCTCAAGCCACCTGCAAATGCTTATTGTTTAACGCTAAAAGACAACATTTGACCGAAATTGGGCGTCTCATCACTTCCCCAACCAAGTTTAAACATCCATTCATTTCCTCAACCTAATTGTTAACGTAAATTATCTAAAATATCAGATCAAAACAATTTCATTCAAACTAATAAAGAAACACATCTTATATTTGTTTTTCATAATAATAATAATAATAATAATAATAGAGGTGGGCATCCCTTTGTCCCACAACATCTCAAAAACCGAGAAGGAGAAATACTACAAATACCAAAATCTTGCTATGGAGCTGAAATCTATGTGGAAGCTGACCAGTGTGAAGATAGTTCCAATTGTGATGTCGGTAGAAGGAATATCTCCAGTAAAATTTAAAGATAATTTAAAGGTATTAGGTTTATCGGATAAACTTTCCATCATTATCCAGAAAGCAGTTATTCTACAAACTTGTTATATTCTTAGAAAAGTCCTAACGCCATAAAGGGAATATAAAGGTTGTTGTGGGTTAGGGTGAATTCCCTCTCCATCGCAACCTCAAAAAAGAATTGACTGACACTAGAGAGTGTTGAGGATTTCTGAATGTAAATAAAATAATAATAATAATATTAATATAATAATAATAATTTTAATAATAATAAATAAGATTAGAATCATCAAGACTTTTATCTTAGAATAAAAATTTCAAAACAATTATAAAATTGTATAATTCATAATATAAATGTATATCATTCATACTATAACAATGTTAGTAATTAATACTTAGTAGTTAATTTATGATCTAGCCAGGACTAAAAAAAAATGAAATTTTTATATTTAATTATAATTTATTTATATTTTTATTTCAATATATTGGGTCGTTCGGGAAGTCATTTCGTTTTTTTTTTTTTATTTTTTTTGTAAATCTGAAAGATAATTTTCGTATAATGAATAAATATTTGCTGACAAAAAACTTATCCAGATGAATATTTTAACCTCTTCATTTGAAGTAAAGGTTTTACAGTCCAAAAAATCAACTAATGCCTTTATTGTGTCTTTATCAACGACAATCGGCCTTCCAGTACGTGGTGCATTTTGGATATCGAAATTGTCGGATCTAAATTTTGCAAATCAGTTCGGGTACTGGCGTATTTTCAAAACATCTTCTCCAGACACATCCGTTAATTTCTTTCTGGTTTAAACAGCATTTTTACCTTTTCTATAGGAAAAAAGTAAAATATGATGAAAATGCTGCATATTGCTCTCCTATTTAAAAGATCACCAAACATAAAACTCTTGCATAGATTCAATTGAACTTTTTCACACTCAAGCATTTCTATACCAGCTCTCCAAATATATAATAATTCTGCGGCTTAAGTGTGAAGATGTTTTCGAAAAAAAAAAAATAATTAAAATGGCAGTAAAAACGAAATGACTTTCCGAACAACTTAATATTTTTATAATTAATTTATTTAGAAAAAATCTAAGTTTCTAATTTATCAATTAAAAATATTTTTTTTTATTAAAATTTGAAAAAAAAAACAAAAATACTACAAAGTTTAATCATGAGATTTTTTCAAATTTCGAAGCCCCGTAACTACTTAGTAAATTTATTGATATATATAATAAATATTTCTATTATATAATAGTTAAATATAATTTAATCCAGGAAGCGAGGCTATAAAAATAATAATAAATTAATTACAAGTCTAATAAGGAGATGGTAGAGAGATAAACTAACCTGCATGTGAAATCGTGAACGTAGAGGCATAGCTCAATGCACTCGTGTCTTGTGGCTACACGACGTCGTAGTTTCATGTGAGATTCGTGGATGCTGAGAGTGTGATCCCGGACGAGCTCGTAGGACCAGGGACGGCCACATTGACCAGCACCACGTACACATCGCTTCTGAGCAAACATTGTCACCACCGGAAAATGGGATTCTGTCAAGACACCTGCACAACAACCAACACCATCAGATTACAATTCACAAAAAGATATACAAACGGAAACGTCTGTTTACATCAGGGGTGAGAAACTCGCGGCCCAAAGAAAAGTACAATATCATTTTATTGATACCCTAAACTTTTTGAGGGTCACTTGAATTCGGCTATGTTATATATATTGTAATAATCACTAATAAGAGATATTTTGAGACATGGATTATGTGAACTGTTTGTTAAATATTTAAGGTTTAATAATTTATTAAGTTGTTGTTTTTTTTCAGCGGTTCACCAAGAAATTTCGAACTTACGTTGGATCTTTTGATAAAAGAGTTTTCTCACCATCTTTAAAAGTCATTTTTAAACTAAAATGACTTTAAAAACTGGTTTCTACTATCAAATAAAACAGTTTTTATTTCAATATTTTAAATAACAATTTTAGTAATGTATATTATTTATTTTTATTTTAGACTCTAGAGATAAGACATATTTTATAGAAATAATTTTATTTTTATTGCTTTTTTTCTAAATATTCATTTATTTTATTTAAATTAATGAAATAGTAAATAAATTAAAAATTAGAATCGTATAATAGTGAAGATAGATTAGTTTAAAATAAAAATTGAAATAAAATAAAGTGTTTCAAAATTCAACATTTCAATTCAACATTGAAATCCTTAATGGCATTGATGCGATGAGTATCAGACTTTCCTTTACCTTTCTTCCATTGTAATTCTCTTTTAACTAAAAGTCATCTCAACTTTTAAAATCAACTGACAAAATAAAAATTTTTAAGAAATTGTTTCTTTTTTTAAAAAATAGATTTAATTTAATAACATTATAACATTTTGTATATGTAAATTTTCACGGTGTCACAATATCATTTTATTGGTATTTTAAACTTTTTGTGAGCCACTTGATACTGTTAAGTAAAATATATATTATAATAATCGCTGCAACAATGAAACAACTTTTTGAGACCTTAAAGGATGCATTAAGAGTATTGTTCATTAAATATGTAAGTTTTAATAATTTTTTAAATTGTTTTTTTGTTTGTTGCTCCAAGAAATGTTACGGCCCACCAAGAAATGTCGAAATTTCGCCCGCGCGCGCGTTCAGCCCTTTTATAATAACAGGCATACATAGTTCTTTTCAACTAGAAATATTTGTAAATTTGTATGTTTGAAAGTAGATAAAAAGTCTCCAAAATACTTATAGTGGTTTATTTTGTATAAATGTAAATATGTAGTCTAAATAAAAAGTCCTATCATTAGTAAAATAATATTTATAAATATTTTCTATATTTGATATCTGAATAGAATATACAGGATTATCAATCAATCGGCGAGAGTCAGTAGGAAAATAAAAATAAAAATCTCTTATTTTAGTAGAAACGAAGATAAGAAATTTTAATTTCTTACCTTCACTTCTTAATAATTACTCACTGATTTCCAATTCTTTTTATTTTTTCAATTATTTTTGAAGGAGATATTACATTTCAAGAATGTTTTTAACTAAATCTTCGTATATATTTTATTGTGAAAATTGTCCAATTGTATTCAAAGTTTCATGAAATTAAATAAATTTTAAAGTAGAAATGATGGGAACATTTTAATATGTTTTGTAAACTAAAATTAAATTTAAAAAAATATAAAAATTAATAATATTATTAATTAGTTATTATGCTAATTTCTTTAATAATAAAATTATTATTAATTTTTATATTTTCTCTAATTTAATTTTGGTGTATATAAAATAAATTAAATTTTGTTTATATATATATATATAAATTTAAAGAAAAAATATGAAATTAAATTGAATTTTACATTACATTATCAATTCCAATTTTGTATTTTGCAATATTTCTCAAATATTTAAAAGTTCTCTAATTGTAAGAAACTCAATAATATATGACTATATAACATCACATATCTGTATGATGATATACCTACCTATAATATATAATATTATTGGACATCTAATGAAAACAAACGGGCATTTGTCCGGGCGGCAAATCTGAAGGGCATTTTGATTATGAATGTAATAAATTTAACGAATTTAGGGGCGGCAATTTATTCTATTGACTGTGTGCCGTAAATGAGAGCGGTTGCTGATGAAAAATATTTATATTCCGAGTTACCAAGTATTTTAATCCAAAACTCTTCTTAATAGGTTTTCTAAGTTTAATTTTAAGCGATATAACATACTCACACATTTCATCGTTATAAAAAATAAAAATTTTACACACATCAGTTGTTTAATTGATTTTTTTTTTTTTTTTTTTTTTTTTGATGAAAAAAGTTGTTCGCTGACTAATATCTTAAATAGTTACATGAGCCCTCATTCTCTGTCGTTCGACCCATTTTATGTGACTTGAATTGAGTAGTTATACTTTTTAACATTAACACAACAAATATCTTTATAATGCTTCCTTGTTTGAATAATAAACAGACAAGGTTATATTTATTTTATTTACAAATTCATGATTTAATTTAATTTCTATTGTAGGCTGCATACTTAACTCTTCCTACTTAGCTACTACCCTACTAATATACATATTTCATCTACACAATGTATGTGATAAAACAAAATATCAATCAAGCTATTAAATTATTAATAAAAGGGCTATTTTTAATATCTTGCCAGAGATAGTATTGCGATCACGAAAATGTTCCATTTCGAGATTTTGATGTTTTTATATGTTTTGAAGGTCCCTGAGTCATTTTCACTAAGGTTGAGAAAAATGTCTATCTGTCTGACTGGGTGCGTGTATATAGACAAGATTACTCAAAACGGGTTTTGGCTAGAATAATGAATTTGGTACACGGGCATTATTCAAAATACGTAGTTTTTTTATCAATTTTTGAGAAATATAGCTCATTCGGAAAAGGACTATTCATGTTTTCCTACCACGTTTTCATTTTTTTTTCCTCTAAACTGATTTTAAAAATAAAGATATATGTTTGATAGTTTTTCACATGATTAAAAATTGTATAAAACTGCTATATATAGAATTTCAGCTTGATTAATTCGCTGAAAGTACAGGAATTAATTTTTTAACACTGCAAATCACACGCTGGTTTAATAAATATTATTTATTAATTTTAATTTATAATTTATAATTAATTAAATTTAATTTAAATATAATATATGTTATTTAATCCAATTCAAATTGCGAGATTGTTGAATGGAGACACTCCAGATTTTTGTTTTTTTTGTTTTGATGTAAAGTCAATCTTTTGGGGAAGAGAATCTGAATTGGTTGGAAGCAGCTCAAGGGTAGGGACAGTTGGAAGAATGTGATCACTATAATATGAACAAGAAATTTTGTATTCAGCAGTGCCTCAGCGTTTAATAGATAGGGTCAATCCAAGTGCATTCCGGTCCGATACAACCTGACTGGTGTTATTTAGGGCAATGACTATTCATATAAATTCTCAACTGGAAGCCATTTAGAAAAACAAAACAATCCTTTTGTTTCACCATTTATCCGAGTTGGAATCGTATTTCAAACGGAAAAGTCACTCACGTGAAACCTAAATCTCATTGATCAATTTCAAACAAGTCACGAACAAAGTGCAAATTCAACACTCTTCTCTTAAAAGACGTTTTTTGACTTTAAATTATAGTCTTAATTGAATATTGATTTTATTTTTCATTTAAAAAATACTTATACTTGATTTACATATTAATAATCGATTATAGCCTAAATCTATTTGAGAATATTTTTTGGAATAAAAATGTTAATGAAAATAATATCTTAATCAGAGTGCAATTTTAGTGGCAATTTCTTTAAATATAAATACTAGAAAAGATAAACAGCTCGTTGCAATCATGAATTCTAACGGCGATCATCTACCATCGCGTGTAAATTCAATTAATGAACTAATCTTTTCTAGTATATTAACAAAAGAAAGAAAAAACAAATAAATAAATAAATTTTTCTTAGTAAAAAAATTCTTAAATTAGAGTTGATAATTATTAAATAAGGGGAAGATAATTTAATGATATAACGGCTATTCCAGCTCAATTGATTTGAATGTAAAATGTTATTTTAAGGAGAAATGATTATCCACAAAATAAATTGGAATGATTACAGTGGCGTAGCTAGTGATGGAACCGCCCGGGGAGGTCCGTTACTAATTAATTACAAAATTATATTTTGCTTTATCGAATCGGGTTATAATTTTTCTATTTTGTCAAGAATATTAAAATTTAAATCGGAGTTAAAATAGGACAAAATAATAATAAAAAAAAAAAAATTTGACTGCAAACTATATTGTTGAGTCAAAACTGATGGCACTCAATTTGATATTGGTACTTTTTGTAATATTTCATTCTCATTATCCATGCAGATTAAATCACTAATTTACTATGATGAAAAATAATTTTGTGTGTGATTTTCATGTTATATTCTAAAAAAAACTATATTAAACAGACAACCCAATATTTTATTTTTAATCTCGAATATGATATTTATTAGATAAAAAAGTATCATAATTTGATATCTAATTACAGTATTTGACTACCCAGTATTTACCCAGCCTATAAATCAAAATTATGAAACTACACGAAATAATAAGAAGTAGTAGCCTCCAATCAAGAAAATCAAGATAATGGTTGTTGTACTGATATTACAATACCTCAACCCTGAGAGTAACCGGCTTGATAAGCCCAGTCCTATCATACAATACATTTTTATTTCTTTAAATGAATTTAATTCATCATTTACTTCACTGTAAACCTGTAAATCCCAACTTGGGGCAAACGCCCAAAAGGTGTAACTGTTTAAGAAGGAAGAAAAGTAAAAAAAAAGCAATAACAATGCGTCTTCTCAACCGGTTGATTGCCCGACAACAGGGCCACCATGGCGTTTACTTTTTTCCGTGACTATACATCATTTATGCTAGGCAGTGAATTAAAATTTATACATATCTTATATGGTGGACATTTAGAGTTTTTATAAGCTTTGGTGGGGCGTGACATTAAAAAAAGGTTGGGAAATAGTACTCTAAACAAAGATATTATGAGAAATAATTCAAAAGTTAATAGACATATTACAAGCATGATATTTATTTATATATTTAATAAGTGTATTCTCTATAAAAATGATATATAAGACCAATTTACAATCGTCAAAATATTTCCTCGTGTCCTCTTTTCTCTAAGTGTGAAGGGCTTGAGACCAAGGATACCGCTTCTATTAACGGGTCTCATCTAAAACTTATCAGTTATTCTTTAGTTGAATACTTGGTTACGTGTCGATAACCACTGTAATTGTTAACTGAGGAGATAAATGCTAAATCAGATTAACATCAGATCTTACTAGGAATAACTATAATATACTAGGAGTATAATATTTCATAATATATAAACATCACATAATTTTTTAAAACATTTCAAAAACAAAATTTTTTTTTTTTTTTCATTAAAAAACATTCTATTATAGTGCTTTTTAGCCATTTATTTATTTTTTTCTGTTTATTATATATATTTAATTATAATTATTAATTAATGATTGCAATTATAATTATTTTTAAAATAAAATAATAAAGAAAAACAAGCTCATTTATGAATATTGTTCATTTAATTTTTCACATTTTAATATTTTTAATAGAATATTTTTAAACTAAATTGTTGATGATATTTTTGAGAAATTTAATTGAAAATATAATTATATAATTAGAATAAAACAGCAATTCCTATTTTTATTTCGAATGTATTTAACTTTAAATAATCTCTTGATTGTTTTGTAATTCTTTAGAAAAAAAAAATTTATTAAAAATATAAAAATTTGAAAAGTTAAATAATGTTCATTTACTATAAAAGAATTATTTAACTATTTGATCAAAAAGTATTTGAAAAAAAAAAAATTCTTTGTGCATGTTAATCAATGCCGAAACACTTGATAACCAAAAATATAAATTACTGCAGTTATATTAATTCAACCATGCATTTGTCATTTTCAATTAAATTCAATTTAATGAATTGTTTATTTTCCTTGTTTTAATATAAACTATTTTGTCATGTTGACTTGAGAATTAAATAAATAAAAAAAAAAAAACGGTTATTATTTAAAAAGAATGATTGTGTATATTAAAAAATAGTATTTTTTTATTATTATTAGTAATATATTTTTAAGATAGGTTAAGAAAAATAACATACACGCGAATTAATTTATAGCGTTAGATTTATTTATTTGATTTTTCTAGTAAAAATCCGGAAATTATCTTCATCTTCATTCACAAAGGAAAAAGAAAGAATGGAGAGAATGAAAGAAAAGATAGAGTCATATAACAAATAAATTGTGGGTGGAGGGATTAATACGCTCCATGCCATTACTTAATTTGGTACCGAATTCCGTTCATGATTTAGCGATTTTCATGATTACTTCAATTTTTTCATTGTCATAATTCTATAAAAGCTTCACGAATTAGCGTCTGTTTAGAGCAACGGGATTGTAGCAATCGGTAAAAGAATATTAAGCTCGTAAATCTAAAAAATAATTAACAATCTTCTAACTGAACTTAGGGGCCGTTTTCCTGAGTCATCTGAGAATTTTCAAATGGTAGCAAATGTTATCACCACTCAATGAATTCATATTTACTCTTAAATGAGCAATATCGAAAGCATAACAACCGAAAGTGAATGGAGAAATAAAAATAAATAAATCGAATTATTTGATTAACAGTAGGCATTCATCAGCATTTTAATATATTATCTATCTATCTATCACTGGGACTCTACGGATCTCGAGAGTTAATAGCCGCAGCAACCACATTTCTCCAAGTGTCCCTATCCTGAGCCACAACCATCCCTATTAGCACTTATAGAAACTAATAAGAGAGTTATGTGATGGAATCGACATAAATAAGAATTTAAGTAAACATAAACATTTACATTTGGATGTGAATTAATTTTTGAAAAAATTGAATTGTTTTTTATTTTAACATCGATTAAAATTATATTATTAATATTAATAATTTAAAATATTTTTTTAAATTTTTCTATTATTTTGGACTCTTAAATGAAATAGAATAGATTTGATTTATAATAATATAATCTATCTATCTATCTCTATGGCTCAACGGAACTCGAAGGTTCTTAGCCACAGCAACCACATTTCTTCAATCCCTATCCTGAGCCACAACCATCCAACTCCTACCCTCTCCCATATCTTTCACGCCCCTTCCTACATTGTCCACCCGTCAATATATTATATAAAAGAAAATTAATTAAAAATATAAACCATAATAAGAATAATTTTTAATTTAAAACACCCGGTGAAGATTTGCTTTATTAATGTCATCAGAGTGGATAAGAAAACAATTTTGGATGATGGTGTAACAACCAAAATGCGCATAAAGAAAATAAATCAATCAACTTGAAATTTTTTTAATTTAAAATTTCTTATTATTTATATTTTCTAATTTAACTTTAGTATATATAAAATAAATTTTATTTAATTTAAATTTTAATATCGTGTAAGAATATTGTCCCTGAAAATTGTCACAATACATGTAACAAGAAATTACTTGTATTCAACCAATTTGTTTTTGTTTCCTTTTTTTTTTGTGTACAATAGAAACAGTTGAGTTAGTTATTATCATTATATTACATGATTTTAAATAAAATCAAATATTCCCACTTTAAAATAATCTGAATACAATTTATGAATATTTTTTTTATTTCGCTCTGTTTTTCTATTTTTTCATAAATATTTCTTGCCTCTTAATCAATAATAAAAATGACATTGAAATAAGAATTTATTAAATATTTATAACATAAAATAACTTATTGAATTATAATCAAAATGAATTTAGAACATGAAGATTATGAAAAATTTAGAAATATGAAATTAAATTGAATTCTATATTACATTATTAATTCCAATTTTGTATATAACAATATTTATCAAGTGTTTATAAGTTCTTTAAAGAGTTTCAATAATATGACAATATAACATATTTTTTACATATTATTACACATTTGTCCGCGTATATAACTATATTATATAATACATTATACATTATTATTGGACATTAATGAGAAATATTTATTTTTAGGGTTAACTACTAAATTTAAACATTAGAGCATTTTCAATTTGTGATTTATATATTTTTGTTTTATTATTATTTATAGGTATATAATTTTGTCGTTTTCTTATTTTGCCACATTTAAGTATAATTTTTAAAAATTTTTCTATTTGTAAATATTAAAAACATTACAAAGCAATGAATTTCAAAAATTAAATATATATATATATATCTATATATTAATAATAAAAAATAAATAAATTAACTACTTTCCGTTTAATTATAAATGTGTATTGTATAGAATTTTCAATGATTTAATGGGTTTTCTTCTCCAATGGCATAGTATTCATATGACAATAATTATATTATTAATCTAACAGTTGTTTCTCTATTTAATATTATATCTAATTAGATATATATATTTCAATGAAATTTAAGAGTATATTATATAAATATCATTTCATTTTCAATGTCTAAACAACAAATATCATTGAACTGAATTCCTGATTTATTATTTTTAATATTTATTTTTTATTTATTTATTATTCTTTTTAAGCATTTATGAGAAATTATAAAGAGGATGGTATTAGAAATTTTCATTTCTTTCTATTTTATATTTGAATGGAAATAACTATAAATATCTATTTATTGTGGGTGAAGTTTTTAATTTGAGAAAGAAATTTAAAATAATTATTTTTTTTTAAATTTTATTTTTATTAAATTTAATTAATGATATATGGAAGTATAGGTGAAAAGAAAGATTTTTATTCTAATCTTGTTATATAGAAATGGTGATTGTGGGGTTAAAATGGGCGATGATTGTGAACGATGATTTCCTACCCGGTTGCTCGCTGTTCTCAGCGAAGAGGACACACAGGCCGGTCTCAAAATTAAGACTGTAACAACGAGTGATATTTTTGCACAGAGCAATGCAGTCGGGGAGCCCGAGCACCCCATGATGGGTTGAGAGGAGATCACCCGGCGCACTGTAAACAAAACCGGTGTGTAATTCGAATGTGACATCGCGTATGTTGCATTCACGTGAGTGGACGGGAATCACCGTCAGACCAAACAAGAGGAAAAGCGGAGCGACGACCATTCTGAAGGAGACTGAGCCGCATTCGACGTACAAGTCGTTTAAGAACTGCGCCCTCCGAGCTGCCAGTCAGCCGAGCGTAAGGACCGTAAGCCGTAAGGCGGTCATGCACCGCCACACTATCTACACCTACACCTGCCACTGCACCTACACTCTGGTACAGTTACTGATATCAGCAACGGGAAGCAATCATCTCCCACCTAAAATGTTCATCCCCTATTAGAAACGCGCCTTCCTCCTACATGAATTAACATCTTAAAAACCCTCTGCTATTCTATTGATATTTCTCATTTCTCATTGATTAATTAAGATTTGAAAAATTACCATAAATAAAGTTACATTATAATTACATCATTTGAATCATTTTATCTTAATTAACTCTAGATTACATTTTATTTAATATAGACAGATAAAATTTTTCAATAATTAATTATTCAAATGGAATATGATTTTTATTAAATCAGTTCTTTCACTCCAATAAATATTTTTGATTAATTCTCTCTGATTTTTAATAAATAATTAAACAAATAATACATTGATTTTTATATAGTTTAACATTATTAAATAGTTTTTTAGAATTTGTAAAAATAAACATTATAATTATTACCGCTTGATTCTCTTTTTGAAGTTGATTCTATTTGTTTTTTTTTTTTGTTTTTTACTATCTCGCCAGAGATAGTATTGCGATCACGAAAATTTTCCATGTTGAGATTTTGATGTTTTTATAGGTTTTGAAGGTTCCTGAATCATTTTCACTAAGGTTGAGAAAAATGTCTGTGTGTGTGTGTGTATGTATGTAGACAAGATTACGCAAAAACGGTTTGAGCTAGAATGATGAAATTTGGTACATGGACATTATTCATAATTCATAGTTTTCTATCAACTTTTGAGAAATGTAGCTCAACCGGAAGAGGGTCATTACCTACAACGTTTTGATTTTTTTTCCTCTAAAGTGACCGTAAAAATAAAGATATATGTTTGATAATTTTTCACATGATTAATAATTGTATAAAACTGCTATATATAGAATTTCAGCTTGATTGATTCGCTGAAATTACCAGAATTAATTTTTTAACACTTCAAATCTCACGCGCCAACACGTGACGTGGTGCCATCAACAAAAAGCCAAACATGCGCTGGTTTAATATTTATTATTTATAATTTATAATTAATTAAATTTAATTTAAATATAATATATTTTGTTATTTAATCCAGAGGCGGATTATCCATAAGGCAAACTAGGGGCGTGTAGTTACAAGGGGCGCGCGAACTCAGAATTTTTAAAATTTATAGTATTATGATGGGCATTTATGGCCGATACAGGGGAGCCGATAAAGTGATTGCCTAGGGCGCTCTGGACCTTTAATCCGCCACTGATTTAATCCAATTCAAATTGCGAGATAGTCGAGTGGAGACACTCCAGCTAATTTAAATTAAGGCTTAGGAAAGTTCATTTTATTTTTTATTTAAACAAAATAATGTAAATATTCTATATATATATTATCATATATTGGAAGCTTATGTTGGGTTATAAAAAAGGGTTTTTAAAATTAATAAATGTGATATTTAATTTGGTAGCACTCTGTTAATTGTGAATAGAATATAGTTTGGTTAGAGGAGTAACGATTAGTTATTCCTTTTTATTTATTTATTTATTTATTGTTATTTTTTTTCTTTTATTATTGTTTTGTTTTTGTTTTTTTTTTCTGCATTATGTTCGATTTATTTTTTTTTTGCATTTTTTTGTATTTTGTTTGTCTTGTTTTGGTTTTTCTTTAATATATATATCTGAAAAGATGTAAAACTGATACTTTGAGTCTGTGATTATGTGTGGCCTCAATTTAAGACATTATGATTGTTGATTACAGGGTGTTAGTTATTTGTAAATATGTTTTGCTTTTTTTTTGTTTTTGTTTGCTTTTTGGATGTTTTTGCTTTTTTTTTGTCACCACCCAAAGAGGTGGACCGAAATAGCATACAGAATGATTGTATATACCTATATTTCTTGAATAAATAATAATAGACAATAATAATAATATAGTTTAGTGAATACAACGACGGTTGATAAGGGAAGAGGTAAAGTTGATTCAATCAGAATAAAAAACGTATATTAAATTAAGATAAAAATAATATTTAATAACTAAAGAATTTAATATAATAATAGTGTGTATCGTTAGACATGAAAAAAGGGAATTAATTATAAAATAAAGTTATGTATTTGATATTATAAATTAAATCAGATTTAGTATTTAATTAGCAATTGCTTAAGGATCGACCACTTAGCTGTTATTGATAATATAGATAGTTCGGTGCACATAGAGATTAACGTAAGGATTCTTCGGGTTATTTCTTCCAACTATTTTTAAATTAAATTGGATTTGTTTGGCTTTAAATAAACTTTTATTTGAAAGATCTTAAAGAAGAAAAATAGGTTCCACATCATCTAAATGACAGAAAAATGAAAAAGCATAAAAAATATTCCCAAATATTTCTTGCATCGAATCATAATGGAGACACCGCAATATATACACAAATGAATTATTATTCTGAATTTTTCGGGAATTCTTATTTCTTTAGCCGTATTTACCAGACTTGGCCTTTCGACTATCACTTGTTTTATATGATGCCTCAAGAAATTTCTCAGGAACATAATTCAACAATAGCGAAGGTGTCGAATTGGCACCACAACTTTTTTCTCTAATTAATATTAATTTTTTTTAGAAAGAATTAAAAATTATTAATCGGCATAACGTAATAACTAAAAAAAATTATATATATTGTATATATATTATATAGTTGTGAGAGATGGTCTATCGCCCTGGGAAATGAGAGTAGATTTAGAGTATTTGAGAATAGGATTTTTCGAAACATTTATGGAGCAAAGAAAGATGAGGTCCCTGGGGAATGGCGGAGACTGCATAACGAGGAATTGCATGACCTCTATGCTTCTCTAGACGTAGTTAGGGTTATAAAATCGGGAAGACTGCGATGGGCAGGGCACGTAGGCAATGGGAGAGGAAAAAACCGCGAAAAATATATTGATGGGGAGACCGATTGGGAAACGTTTGCTTGGAAGATCAAGAATGCAATGGGTGGAAAATGTAGGAATGGACGTGAGAAAGATGGGAGAGGGTAGGACTTGGATGATTATAGCTCAGCATAGGGTCTATTGGGGAAATGTGGTTGCTGCGGCTAAGAACCTTCGAGTTCCGTAGAGCCACAGAGATAGATAGATAGATTATATTATTATAAATCAAATCTATTCTATTTCATTTAAGAGTCCCAAATTATAGAGAAATTAAAAAAAAATATTTTAAATTATTAAGATTAATAATATAATTTTTATCGACGTTAAAATATAAGCAATTCAATTTTTTCAAAAATTAATTCACATCCAAATGTAAATGTTTATGTTTACTTAAATTCTTATTTATGTCGATTCCATCACATAACTCTCTTATTAGTTTCTATAAGTGCTAATAGAGGGCAGAGAATTCTTTTCTATCATACTATACTGCGGCTAAGAACCTTCGAGTTCCGTAGAGCCACAGAGATAGATAGATAGATTATATTATTATAAATCAAATCTATTCTATTTCATTTAAGAGTCCCAAATTATAGAAAAATTAAAAAAAAATATTTTAAATTATTAAGATTAATAATATAATTTTTATCGACGTTAAAATATAAACAATTCAATTTTTTAAAAATTAATTCACATCCAAATGTAAATGTTTATGTTTACTTAAATTCTTATTTATGTCGATTCCATCACATAACTCTCTTATTAGTTTCTATAAGTGCTAATAGAGGGCAGAGAATTCTTTTCTATCATACTATAATCCTAAATTCAAAAAATTCAACTTTGAAACTGGCATAATATACAATATATTTATAATATCTGAAATAATAATACTTTAAGGACAACCAAGAAAAACATTAATAAATTAGGAAAATTCATATATCACTGCCAAAACTGATGGTTTATCTAAATAATTTCAAAAACATGTAAAATTAAAATTACTCTCTTTAAGTATATACAGTGCCTAGTAATAATAATTATTAGAAAAAATTGATTTATTTTACAAACAAATACAACATGATTAGTATTACAAACATCAAATTGATATAAATGTTTATTTATTTATTAATACTTCTTTTAATAGATTGTTGTTATTTATTACGTAAATTATGGCGACCTTATAGGGGTGCGCCCCGATGCAACGCATCTTTTACTTATTTGTAACCTGGTATATAGTATATAATTTTTGGTTGAAATTCTTTAATTATTATCTCTCGATTTATTTCGCTTCTATTAACATATGAAAAACTTTTCTTTGATTAATATGTTTATTTCGCTTCCAATCAATCAAAAGACTAATCAATTTTTTTCTTACTAAAGATCTTTAAGAAAGTTTAGTTTGATCTATGGCAGGGTACGAATACTCACCGGGTTTTTAGTTAGTAAGTAAAACTTTTTTTTTATTCTTGTTCTTTATAATAAAAATATTTTATTTCAGAAACAAATATTTTAATAATATAGATAGAATTTAAAAAATATTTATAAAATAATTCAGATAAACAGTTTTTATTTTTTTAATAACTAAATTAATTAATTAAACGAAATTTGATAATTAAATGACTCTTTGATTTATTATTCATTTACTATATAATTTAATAACAATGATAATTTCATCTTTAATTATTATCAATTAATTTATTGTATTTATTTTTTCAAATAGAACTTATATTTTTTATATTTATCTATACCCCCCTTCTATGCTTGTTATTTTACTTTTACTTGAAGATTTAATAATTTATAAGTTTATTAATAATGAAAAAATTCCATACTAGGGAAAAATAAGAATATAAATTAGAGATCATTACTTGATCAATTTTTATTTAATTTTTTAAAATTAATGTTCAGGGGATGTCGTTATGGTTGACACCATCTGAAGGCTAACACCAAAATGAAATATTTTCCACATATTTCTCGATAAAAAACTAATTTTAATCCACCATGGGATATTCAAGGTTTTCCAGTTTGACTTTCCTATCACTTGAAATGAGACGGCTAAGTACATTGATCTCGATGAAGTGATTGCTGCTTAGAAAAGCTGATAAAGAAAAATTTAAAAAGTATATAAAAATGTAAAGGTAATTGTAAACATGGTTAAATTTTAAAATTAAATTAATTTTTTTTATTATTTTTACGTAAAATGGTGAGCGACACCCACCCTCATGATTTTTTTTCTATTTTTTTTTTTGTAAAAGATCAATTTCTTTATCCATCTTTTAATTTTAGATAAATAATTTAAAAAAATTAATAAAAATATTTTATTTTTATTTAGATACCAATACAGATAATATACTTATAAATAAATACATATAAAATTTATATATTGTATTTCATATAATTATTTATAATATTATAAATTAATTTTAAAACATATTCCATTATCTTGATCCGAAATTTGAACCAGCTGGGTCTTTTAGTTAAGATTAAGATAGTTAATAAGATTTGTCGAAGACATCTTTGATTCACCCCGAGAAACCCACTGTTTTGACTGCTGTTTGGTCTCGGGTGTGTGTGTTGGATTCACGTTCCATCCACGGTGCAAATCTCGGTTTCAGTGATGATTTTTCCGCAAAAAATAATGCTTAATGAGCACACGAAATTATTGTATGGTTGTATAATCACTATAGAATACCTGGGCCAATAACTATAACAGGGGGCCATAACTGTATTTTTTAGGATTTTTTTTAAAGTGCTTATTGAAAATGTCGTGAGAAAATGATTTTTTTATTTTTATTTATCAAAATGATCATAGCATCTATGTTCTGCAAACCTAATTTGACACAGATTGTTCCTCAATTTGCCCAGATATACATTAAAGACAGCTAGGAGTTGCTTAAGGGGACCAACGACTGTAGTCTTTACCCCATATGGTTTTTATATGAATAATCTAACATAAATTGTCTTTTTAGTGAATTTTAAAAATATTTATTTTGAATTATTTAAAACTTAATTAATAATATTTTTTTTTTATTTTCATTATACTTTTTAAAAATATTTTAGTATTTTACTGATTAAAGCTTTTTTTAAATATATTTAAAAAAATGATTAAGAAACAATTATATTTAAACTACTGTGTATACTATTGAAAATTATATGGGTGCTATCACATATATTTAACTGGTTATCTAATAATTTAATACTAAGATCTTAAAAAATAAAGATATTAAAATATGTATATGGAATAAAATAATATAATTGGTAAATAACTTTAAATTAATTAAAATATTTGAAAATAAACCTTAAATATCGGTTTTAGGATATAGAGATGTATAACAAAATGAAAAGATATATAAACAAAAAAAAATAAATTAAATTGAAAATTATAAATATTATTGGTTAAGAAGATTATTGAATATAGGTGAAAAGATGAGAATAGTTTATATATTGTATAAATATTAATAATAAATTTTTAATTTCCTTTATTGTGTTTGCGTGTGTATGTGATAAAAATTTATTAAAAGGAATTATATGTAATTAAATATAATTATATATACATTCAAAATTTTTTGGATAATTCAAACAACAAATAAATCCAAGTACAAAACAATTCTAATATTGTATTTTATTAATAAATATTTCAAAAATGAAAAAATTAATTATTTATATTACATTGAGTTGAATGATGTTTATTTATAATATCTTTATTAAACTTTTCATAATTTCTCTAGTTATATAAACATATTAATTTAATTTGAATAAAATATATAGTGGTTAAATATATAAAATATAAAAACAAGAATGAATTAAAATGTTGAATCTGGACACAAGTCTAATATTCATTCCGTTAAACAAATACAAATAGTTTTACAGTATAATTATTAATAAATATCTGAAAAACAAAATTATTATATATTTATTTAATTTTTACATGATTTGAAGAATATATTTGTCTTTTTATAAATTTATATATCTTGAAAATTGGATAATTTTTAAATTTTAAATTTATTAATTAAAATTATTATTAGTGCTATTATATAATTCAATACCATTAATTTTATAATATATTTAATTATACAATTTATTTTTTTTAGATTAAACTTTATTTTTTTTTAAATTAATTATAAATTTTAATAGAATTGTTAAGTAAACAGGGAAAAACTGAATAAAGTCGAATTCATTTAACTCTATTATTATCATTACTAATTGATCAAAATTATAAATTAAATTTAATAATCAAGATGACTTAATAATAGAGAACTTAATATTAAGATAGTTTACTAGGAGTTAAACTAGTCCATATGAAAATTGATCTTTTCGGTTTTGATTGATTCAAATTTGACGAAATTAACTTCAAATTAATTAATTAATTTATTTATTTAATGAAATCGAAATTTTATATATACTTATAGAGAATATAGATATATACTGTTTTAACTTCTATCCATTGTTTTTTACATAAATCATAGATTTAGCTAATAATAAAATAGAATTACAAAAAACAAAAACAATTTCTTAAAAAATAAATTCATTTTACTTTAAGAATCAATCTTACTATTTTATTTTGATATATGTTACTATTGATAATTCGTTTTTTATATAAAACATCTTTTCTCATTATTATTTGTAATTAGGTCTACTAGTTAGACCTTTCTTGTCTTCTTGGCTAAACATATCTTTTTACCTACCGACGATAGTAAGGGAGGTATTGTTTACACACCAAATTTCACATGTGGAGATTTTTACATATCTCCACAAATCATGCACTTTGTATTGGTTTTATTCTCTGGAAAATCATCTTCATTAGTTTTTTCTTATTTTAAAATTATATGAAGTCACCCAGCCCTTCATCACATCACAGCGAGCTTATATATTATAATTATAATTATATATTATAAGTAATATAAAATTAAAAATATTTATGTTAAATAAATATCTGTTTTTTATTGCATTAATAGATACATTTAAATTATTTGGAATTGTATAAATATATAATTATTTGTAGATTTAATCATAGCCTCAAAAGATTGGAATCTTTTTTAACATACTGGTTTGGTTATAATATTTTGTTTTAATTTGTAAAATTTTTCATTTGTTAATATTAAATGATGAAATGAATATTTACAAATTATTTCTATAAAAATTAAATTCATATTTAAACATATCACACTTTAGGCGGGCGGGTATTAGTACCCGTTTCACGGACTGCTCTCTATCAGCGGGGCGGGTATTAATACCCGTTCCGAAACACATACGTTAAATGTGGAATAAGGTACTCGTACCTCTTCTCTTCAATGAATAAATGAATGAATGTTTTTTATACGTTATTTAGCTACCCATTATGTGTATTAGTTCTTACTTCACATATTTGTTTTAGCGTAAAAAATAGAGAGTGTCTCCATTTAGCTTGGCCGATTCCTGTAAATTCGACCCCGCTACGCAGTCAAGTTCGCTCTTGAGAACGTCCGCATAAAATGTGATATTATTCAACTTTTCAAGTTTAAAAAAAAGTTAAAAATAAATTTAATATTTATGCTTATTTATTTATTTGAATGATATTTTATTTAAAAAAAAATCATTAGATTTATTTTGTAATAATTTTATGAAATTTGCCTATTTAATTCTTAAATTACTGCTTCGGCTATGATTTATAACAAGGAATTAATAAATAATTAAATTGATAAATAAATAGAAATCATTGAATGTTTCCTTTTTTTTTGTTAATATTAAATGAAGAAATGAATATTTACAAATTAGTTTTAATATTAATGATGTGATTAGAATAAATAAATAATTTTTATAGTGAAATAAAATCTCATCATTTAAAATAAATGTTCAATCACTCTTATTTTTGATTATAAAATAAAAATAGATATTGATATATATTTAAGGTTCTAATTTTTGATTTAATTTTAATTAGAATATATCTCTTAATTAGTAATTGCGTTTCACTAATAAATATTAATCATAAAATTATAAATTAAATAAAAATAAATTTAAAAATAGGGAGATTTTAGGAATATAATAGAATATTTAGCCAATGATGCCATCTAGCGTTAAATTGGTAAATTTATCATTTTTAAAATAATTTTAGAATAATCTTGAATCAAATGATTTTTTTTTAAATTTGAATTACATTTAAATGAATTTATAAAATTTTAAAAAATAGAAATAAAAAAAAATTCGCTTAGGGGGTAGTATTATTGAAAATATCATTTGGATAATCATTCAACCTTAACTGCACCTATAACAGGTAAAAATTAAATAAATAGGAAACGATATATATCTAATTACATATGTGGATGGAATTGATATATATTTCATTATTATTAACAGTAAATATAGAAAAAGATATGAATACATTAATACTTAAATCTATAATTATTGATATAATAATAATCTCTAAATATATTATGTTCATTATATTAATTATAAATATAAAATAAGCAAATATCATAATAAGAATTAGAAAAGAATGTATAGAATAGACAAATGATAGACAGATAAATACAAATAAAATTAGATTATATTCATAGATTGTTTAAATAAAAGAGTTATATTAAAATTTCTAATATTATTAGATAAATAATCTATAAGCTATAAATATAAAAGAAGCTTGAAAAGTGAAAAAGAATAGATTATTGTATGTATATGTATAGGGGGATGACAAAATTCGTTCTTTTTGCTCTAACTCACCCCTAAATAGGTTTTTTTAAAAACACCCTTTTTTCTATTTATTTAAATTTCACATAAAAATAATTCAATTCAATTTATTTACTCTAATGCAGAAAACTATATTAAACAATGATTTTTTCATTTTTTTCAAATTACAAAAGTAATTACAATAGTAAATATATATCATTCTATTTAATTTCATTCATTTTTATTTATTCTATAAATAATAAATACATTGGAATAATAACAATAGTTTAAATAAATATAGAATATTATATATAAAAAGTAATTAATATCTTTGTTTTATTTTCCAATTGATGAATGAATTTTAGCATCTAAGCGTAGTAAATGCTTGAAAAACATTCTTTTTTTGAAAAGAATACCTTAAACTATTGAATTTTTAAAAAAAAATATTTATAATAATTTGTATTTTATTTATCTATCTAGAGATTGACTTAAATTCAAAGTTAAATATTTATTTTAATATATTAATTCTCATGCTCATCCTGATCCTCACACAAACTGGAATTGAATTATTTTGGTTTAAAAATCATAATTTTTATAAACTCGTAGAGAATTTATTCATTTACCCGAACTATTTCATATATTATTATTAATTAAGAAGATATTTGGATTATTATTTGTGTGTATATTGCAATGAATTTGAATTTGAATTTTTGATTTAAAGAAAGAAAATTATAATTGAGTGTAAATTATTCTCAATAGATGACACCACATGTAGGAAATCAAGTTAATATTTTTATAAGATACAATAATGTATATGTTATGCAAAGATTTGTATAATTTTTATTAATTCTAAATTTTTATTTTCAGAATGAAAAGTCTATTAATGACTAGAAAATAAGCAAGAAGAAGAAACACATGTCACATATCAAGAGAAAAAATGAACATTTATGTATTTCTTTATTTATCAATCAATTATCATGTATGTATTATCATATTGACTATATGAATAATTATTACTTATAAAAGTTAAATAAAAAATATTTATGAAGTTATTACTTGAACTTGTAATTCCTATCCTATTTTTATCCTTTTTAAACCATCATTGAAGACTCCTACTATATCGAATTCTAAATAAATCAATGTAAATCATCATACTAAGAATTAGATAATAATAGATACAAAAGACAAAAGATTGACAAATAAATAGTAATAATAAAGGTATCTGAGTAAAAATGAAAGATGAGATTTTCATTTTTATTTTATTATTTAAAATTAACTGATTACAAAAAAAAAAGCAAAAAAACTATTATATTAATAGGAGTAATATACTTATAAGAAAGTATATTTATAGAATGATAAGATGAAAGAGAATTAATAAGATTAATAATATTCTTATATTTATAAATTATAAAGTATAAATAAATAATAAGTTGGTAAAGTGAAAGAGAATAGATAATAAATAAATAAAATTTGGTTGAAATTGGATGAAAACTATATAAATTATAATGATAAATATAAAAAGCGAGGGGTGAAAAGTGGGTGGCAAATGCGCGCCTGCAGATTCCTACAAATTAAATTTCAACCCTTAATTCTTAACATTCAAATTAAAAAAGATATTTCCAATAGAATTTTTTAAATTTTTTTCTTTAATTATTATTTACTATCATCAATAGTTTCATATCAAATTATTATTTTTTAAAAATTCCATTTCCTTCAGGGTAAATTTCAACCCTTAATTCTTAACATTCAAATTAAAAAAAATATTCTTTCTAATAAAATTTTTTAAATTTTTTTCTATAATTATTACTTACTATCATCAATTTTTTCATATCAAATTATTATTTTTTTCAAATCCATTTCCTTCAAGGAAAATTTCAACCCTTATTTCTTAACATTCAAATTGAAAAAAATATTATTTCCAATATAATTTCTTATTTTTTTTTTAATTGAAATTAATTACCATTAATTATATTTTCATATGAAATTATCATATTTTTCAAAAACCTATTCCTTCAGGGTAAATTTCAACCCTTATTTCTTAACATTCAAATTAATAGTAATATTATTTCCAATATAAAATCTTAAATTTTTTTTTATTTTAATTATATAAAAATTTTAATAGTTTCATATCAAATTATTGGTGAAAAGTGGGTGGTAAATGCGCGCCTGCAGCTGTAAAACTAATTGCCTATCTCCAAGGGGCTAAGTAAAATTTCACTTTTTCTATAAAAATATCTATGAAATTTTATCATAAACAACCCCTATTTTTTATGATTGAATATGCTTTCAATTGATATTTCTAGTAGGGGGTGTGTGTATAGGGGGAAGACAAATTTCATTCTTTTTGCTCTAACTCACCCCTAAATAGGTTTTTTTTTAAAAAAACACCCCTTTTTCAATTCATATAAATTTCCCATAGAAATAATTAAATTTTATTCATTATGTAGATTTCGATCTAATCTAGAGGAATATATTAAACAATGGTTTTTTCATTTTTTTCAAATTCCAATTCCTTCAGGGTAAATTTCAACCCTTATTTCTTAACATTCAAATTAAAAAAAATATTATTTCCTATATAATTTCTTATTTTTTTTTTATTTGATATTAATTACCATTAATTATCTTTTCATATGAAATTATGATTTTTTTCAAAAACCTATTCCTTCAGGGTAAATTTCAACCCTTAATTATTAACATTCAAATTAAAAAAAATATTCTTTCCTATATAATTTCTTATTTTTTTTTTATTTCAAATGAATTACTAATAATTATATTTTCATATGAAATTATCATTTTTTTCAAATTCCAATTCCTACAAATTAAATTTCAACCCTTAATTCTTAACATTCAAATTAAAAAAGATATTTCCAATAGAATTTTTTAAATTTTTTTCTTTAATTATTATTTACTATCATCAATAGTTTCATATCAAATTATTATTTTTTAAAAAATCCATTTCCTTCAGGGTAAATTTCAACCCTTAATTCTTAACATTCAAATTAAAAAAAATATTCTTTCCTATATAATTTCTTATTTTTTTACTATCTCGCCAGAGATAGTATTGCGATCATGAAAATTTTCGATGTTGAGATTTTGATGTTTTTATACGTTTTGAAGGTTCCTGAATCATTTTCACTAAGGTTGAGAAAAATGTCTGTGTGTGTGTATGTGTGTGTGTATGTGTGTGTGTATGTGTGTATGTGTGTGTGTATGTATGTAGGCAAGATTACGCAAAAACGGTTTGAGCTAGAATGATGAAATTTGGTACATGGACATTATTCAAAATTCATAGTTTTCTATCAACTTTTGAGAAATGTAGCTCAACCGGAAGAGGGTCATTACCTACAACGTTTTGATTTTTTTTCCTCTAAAGTGACCATAAAAATAAAGATATATGTTTGATAATTTTTCACATGATTAATAATTGTATAAAACTGCTATATATAGAATTTCAGCTTGATTGATTCGCTGAAATTACCAGAATTAATTTTTTAACACTGCAAATCTCACGCGCCAACACGTGACGTGGTGCCATCAACAAAAAGCCAAACATGCGCTGGTTTAATATTTATTATTTATTATTTATAATTTATAATTAATTAAATTTAATTTAAATATAATATATTATGTTATTTAATCCAATTCAAATTGCGAGATAGTCGAGTGGAGACACTCCAGCTAATTTTTATTTCAAATGAATTAGTAATAATTATATTTTCATATGAAATTATCATTTTTTTCAAATTCCAATTCCTACAAATTAAATTTCAACCCTTAATTCTTAACATTCAAATTAAAAAAGATATTTCCAATAGAATTTTTTAAATTTTTTTCTTTAATTATTATTTACTATCATCAATAGTTTCATATCAAATTATTATTTTTTAAAAATTCCATTTCCTTCAGGGTAAATTTCAACCCTTAATTCTTAACATTCAAATTAAAAAAAATATTCTTTCCTATATAATTTCTTATTTTTTTTTTATTTCAAATGAATTACTAATAATTATATTTTCATATGAAATTATCATTTTTTTCAAATCCATTTCCTTCAGGGAAAATTTCAACCCTTATTTCTTAACATTCAAATTAAAAAAAATATTATTTCCTATATAATTTCTTATTTTTTTTTTATTTGATATTAATTACCATTAATTATCTTTTCATATGAAATTATGATTTTTTTCAAAAACCTATTCCTTCAGGGTAAATTTCAACCCTTAATTATTAACATTCAAATTAAAAAAAATATTCTTTCCTATATAATTTCTTATTTTTTTTTTATTTCAAATGAATTACTAATAATTATATTTTCATATGAAATTATCATTTTTTTCAAATTCCAATTCCTACAAATTAAATTTCAACCCTTAATTCTTAACATTCAAATTAAAAAAGATATTTCCAATAGAATTTTTTAAATTTTTTTCTTTAATTATTATTTACTATCATCAATAGTTTCATATCAAATTATTATTTTTTAAAAATTCCATTTCCTTCAGGGTAAATTTCAACCCTTAATTCTTAACATTCAAATTAAAAAAAATATTCTTTCCTATATAATTTCTTATTTTTTTTTTATTTCAAATGAATTAGTAATAATTATATTTTCATATGAAATTATCATTTTTTTCAAATTCCAATTCCTACAAATTAAATTTCAACCCTTAATTCTTAACATTCAAATTAAAAAAGATATTTCCAATAGAATTTTTTAAATTTTTTTCTTTAATTATTATTTACTATCATCAATAGTTTCATATCAAATTATTATTTTTTAAAAATTCCATTTCCTTCAGGGTAAATTTCAACCCTTAATTCTTAACATTCAAATTAAAAAAAATATTCTTTCTAATAAAATTTTTTAAATTTTTTTCTATAATTATTACTTACTATCATCAATTTTTTCATATCAAATTATTATTTTTTAAAAATCCATTTCCTTCAGGGAAAATTTCAACCCTTATTTCTTAACATTCAAATTGAAAAAAATATTATTTCCAATATAATTTCTTATTTTTTTTTTAATTGAAATTAATTACCATTAATTATATTTTCATATGAAATTATCATATTTTTCAAAAACCTATTCCTTCAGGGTAAATTTCAACCCTTATTTCTTAACATTCAAATTAATAGTAATATTATTTCCAATATAAAATCTTAAATTTTTTTTTATTTTAATTATATAAAAATTTTAATAGTTTCATATCAAATTATTGGTAAAAAGTGGGTGGTAAATGCGCGCCTGCAGCTGTAAAACTAATTGCCTATCTCCAAGGGGCTAAGTAAAATTTCACTTTTTCTATAAAAATATCTATGAAATTTTATCATAAAAAACCCCTATTTTTTATGATTGAATATGCTTTCAATTGATATTTCTAGTAGGGGTGTGTGTATAGGGGGAAGACAAATTTCATTCTTTTTGCTCTAACTCACCCCTAAATAGGTTTTTTTTTAAAAAAACACCCCTTTTTCAATTCATATAAATTTCCCATAGAAATAATTAAATTTTATTCATTATGTAGATTTCGATCTAATCTAGAGGAATATATTAAACAATGGTTTTTTCATTTTTTTCAAATTCCAATTCCTTCAGGGTAAATTTCAACCCTTATTTCTTAACATTCAAATTAAAAAAAATATTATTTCCTATATAATTTCTTATTTTTTTTTTATTTGATATTAATTACCATTAATTATCTTTTCATATGAAATTATGATTTTTTTCAAAAACTTATTCCTTCAGGGTAAATTTCAACCCTTAATTATTAATATTCAAATTAAAAAAAATATTCTTTCCTATATAATTTCTTATTTTTTTTTTATTTCAAATGAATTACTAATAATTATATTTTCATATGAAATTATCATTTTTTTCAAATTCCAATTCCTACAAACTAAATTTCAACCCTTAATTCTTAACATTCAAATTAAAAAAGATATTTCCAATAGAATTTTTTAAATTTTTTTCTTTAATTATTATTTACTATCATCAATAGTTTCATATCAAATTATTATTTTTTAAAAATTACATTTCCTTCAGGGTAAATTTCAACCCTTAATTATTAACATTCAAATTAAAAAAAATATTCTTTCCTATATAATTTCTTATTTTTTTTTTATTTCAAATGAATTACTAATAATTATATTTTCATATGAAATTATCATTTTTTTCAAATTCCAATTCCTACAAATTAAATTTCAACCCTTAATTCTTAACATTCAAATTAAAAAAGATATTTCCAATAGAATTTTTTAAATTTTTTTCTTTAATTATTATTTACTATCATCAATAGTTTCATATCAAATTATTATTTTTTAAAAATTCCATTTCCTTCAGGGTAAATTTCAACCCTTAATTCTTAACATTCAAATTAAAAAAGATATTTCCAATAGAATTTTTTAAATTTTTTTCTTTAATTATTATTTACTATCATCAATAGTTTCATATCAAATTATTATTTTTTAAAAATTCCATTTCCTTCAGGGTAAATTTCAACCCTTAATTCTTAACATTCAAATTAAAAAAAATATTCTTTCTAATAAAATTTTTTAAATTTTTTTCTATAATTATTACTTACTATCATCAATTTTTTCATATCAAATTATTATTTTTTAAAAATCCATTTCCTTCAGGGAAAATTTCAACCCTTATTTCTTAACATTCAAATTGAAAAAAATATTATTTCCAATATAATTTCTTATTTTTTTTTTAATTGAAATTAATTACCATTAATTATATTTTCATATGAAATTATCATATTTTTCAAAAACCTATTCCTTCAGGGTAAATTTCAACCCTTATTTCTTAACATTCAAATTAATAGTAATATTATTTCCAATATAAAATCTTAAATTTTTTTTTATTTTAATTATATAAAAATTTTAATAGTTTCATATCAAATTATTGGTAAAAAGTGGGTGGTAAATGCGCGCCTGCAGCTGTAAAACTAATTGCCTATCTCCAAGGGGCTAAGTAAAATTTCACTTTTTCTATAAAAATATCTATGAAATTTTATCATAAACAACCCCTATTTTTTATGATTGAATATGCTTTCAAATGATATTTCTAGTAGGGGGTGTGTGAATAGGGGGAAGACAAATTTCATTCTTTTTGCTCTAACTCACCCCTAAATAGGTTTTTTTTTAAAAAAACACCCCTTTTTCAATTCATATAAATTTCCCATAGAAATAATTAAATTTTATTCATTATGTAGATTTCGATCTAATCTAGAGGAATATATTAAACAATGGTTTTTTCATTTTTTTCAAATTCCAATTCCTTCAGGGTAAATTTCAACCCTTATTTCTTAACATTCAAATTAAAAAAAATATTATTTCCTATATAATTTCTTATTTTTTTTTTATTTGATATTAATTACCATTAATTATCTTTTCATATGAAATTATGATTTTTTTCAAAAACCTATTCCTTCAGGGTAAATTTCAACCCTTAATTATTAACATTCAAATTAAAAAAAATATTCTTTCCTATATAATTTCTTATTTTTTTTTTATTTCAAATGAATTACTAATAATTATATTTTCATATGAAATTATCATTTTTTTCAAATTCCAATTCCTACAAATTAAATTTCAACCCTTAATACTTAACATTCAAATTAAAAAAGATATTTCCAATAGAATTTTTTAAATTTTTTTCTTTAATTATTATTTACTATCATCAATAGTTTCATATCAAATTATTATTTTTTAAAAATTCCATTTCCTTCAGGGTAAATTTCAACCCTTAATTCTTAACATTCAAATTAAAAAAAATATTCTTTCCTATCTAATTTCTTATTTTTTTTTTATTTCAAATGAATTAGTAATAATTATATTTTCATATGAAATTATCATTTTTTTCAAATTCCAATTCCTACAAATTAAATTTCAACCCTTAATTCTTAACATTCAAATTAAAAAAGATATTTCCAATAGAATTTTTTAAATTTTTTTCTTTAATTATTATTTACTATCATCAATAGTTTCATATCAAATTATTATTTTTTAAAAATTACATTTCCTTCAGGGTAAATTTCAACCCTTAATTCTTAACATTCAAATTAAAAAAAATATTCTTTCCTATATAATTTCTTATTTTTTTTTCTATAATTATTACTTACTATCATCAATTTTTTCATATCAAATTATTATTTTTTAAAAATCCATTTCCTTCAGGGAAAATTTCAACCATTATTTCTTAACATTCAAATTGAAAAAAATATTATTTCCAATATAATTTCTTATTTTTTTTTTAATTGAAATTAATTACCATTAATTATATTTTCATATGAAATTATCATATTTTTCAAAAACCTATTCCTTCAGGGTAAATTTCAACCCTTAATTATTAACATTCAAATTAAAAAAAATATTCTTTCCTATATAATTTCTTATTTTTTTTTTATTTCAAATGAATTACTAATAATTATATTTTCATATGAAATTATCATTTTTTTCAAATTCCAATTCCTACAAATTAAATTTCAACCCTTAATTCTTAACATTCAAATTAAAAAAGATATTTCCAATAGAATTTTTTAAATTTTTTTCTTTAATTATTATTTACTATCATCAATAGTTTCATATCAAATTATTATTTTTTAAAAATTCCATTTCCTTCAGGGTAAATTTCAACCCTTAATTCTTAACATTCAAATTAAAAAAAATATTCTTTCTAATAAAATTTTTTAAATTTTTTTCTATAATTATTACTTACTATCATCAATTTTTTCATATCAAATTATTATTTTTTAAAAATCCATTTCCTTCAGGGAAAATTTCAACCCTTATTTCTTAACATTCAAATTGAAAAAAATA
The DNA here is from genome assembly GCA_963082975.1 of Labia minor. Lineage (NCBI taxonomy): Eukaryota > Metazoa > Arthropoda > Insecta > Dermaptera > Spongiphoridae > Labia > Labia minor. The sequence goes on along the minus strand of OY720348.1, from coordinate 24,515,554 downwards.
TTATTTCCAATATAATTTCTTATTTTTTTTTTAATTGAAATTAATTACCATTAATTATATTTTCATATGAAATTATCATATTTTTCAAAAACCTATTCCTTCAGGGTAAATTTCAACCCTTATTTCTTAACATTCAAATTAATAGTAATATTATTTCCAATATAAAATCTTAAATTTTTTTTTATTTTAATTATATAAAAATTTTAATAGTTTCATATCAAATTATTGGTAAAAAGTGGGTGGTAAATGCGCGCCTGCAGCTGTAAAACTAATTGCCTATCTCCAAGGGGCTAAGTAAAATTTCACTTTTTCTATAAAAATATCTATGAAATTTTATCATAAACAACCCCTATTTTTTATGATTGAATATGCTTTCAAATGATATTTCTAGTAGGGGGTGTGTGTATAGGGGGAAGACAAATTTCATTCTTTTTGCTCTAACTCACCCCTAAATAGGTTTTTTTTTAAAAAAACACCCCTTTTTCAATTCATATAAATTTCCCATAGAAATAATTAAATTTTATTCATTATGTAGATTTCGATCTAATCTAGAGGAATATATTAAACAATGGTTTTTTCATTTTTTTCAAATTCCAATTCCTTCAGGGTAAATTTCAACCCTTATTTCTTAACATTCAAATTAAAAAAAATATTATTTCCTATATAATTTCTTATTTTTTTTTTATTTGATATTAATTACCATTAATTATCTTTTCATATGAAATTATGATTTTTTTCAAAAACCTATTCCTTCAGGGTAAATTTCAACCCTTAATTATTAACATTCAAATTAAAAAAAATATTCTTTCCTATATAATTTCTTATTTTTTTTTTATTTCAAATGAATTACTAATAATTATATTTTCATATGAAATTATCATTTTTTTCAAATTCCAATTCCTACAAATTAAATTTCAACCCTTAATACTTAACATTCAAATTAAAAAAGATATTTCCAATAGAATTTTTTAAATTTTTTTCTTTAATTATTATTTACTATCATCAATAGTTTCATATCAAATTATTATTTTTTAAAAATTCCATTTCCTTCAGGGTAAATTTCAACCCTTAATTCTTAACATTCAAATTAAAAAAAATATTCTTTCCTATATAATTTCTTATTTTTTTTTTATTTCAAATGAATTAGTAATAATTATATTTTCATATGAAATTATCATTTTTTTCAAATTCCAATTCCTACAAATTAAATTTCAACCCTTAATTCTTAACATTCAAATTAAAAAAGATATTTCCAATAGAATTTTTTAAATTTTTTTCTTTAATTATTATTTAATATCATCAATAGTTTCATATCAAATTATTATTTTTTAAAAATTCCATTTCCTTCAGGGTAAATTTCAACCCTTAATTCTTAACATTCAAATTAAAAAAAATATTCTTTCCTATCTAATTTCTTATTTTTTTTTTATTTCAAATGAATTACTAATAATTATATTTTCATATGAAATTATCATTTTTTTCAAATTCCAATTCCTACAAATTAAATTTCAACCCTTAATTCTTAACATTCAAATTAAAAAAGATATTTCCAATAGAATTTTTTAAATTTTTTTCTTTAATTATTATTTACTATCATCAATAGTTTCATATCAAATTATTATTTTTTAAAAATTACATTTCCTTCAGGGTAAATTTCAACCCTTAATTCTTAACATTCAAATTAAAAAAAATATTCTTTCCTATATAATTTCTTATTTTTTTTTCTATAATTATTACTTACTATCATCAATTTTTTCATATCAAATTATTATTTTTTAAAAATCCATTTCCTTCAGGGAAAATTTCAACCATTATTTCTTAACATTCAAATTGAAAAAAATATTATTTCCAATATAATTTCTTATTTTTTTTTTAATTGAAATTAATTACCATTAATTATATTTTCATATGAAATTATCATATTTTTCAAAAACCTATTCCTTCAGGGTAAATTTCAACCCTTAATTATTAACATTCAAATTAAAAAAAATATTCTTTCCTATATAATTTCTTATTTTTTTTTTATTTCAAATGAATTACTAATAATTATATTTTCATATGAAATTATCATTTTTTTCAAATTCCAATTCCTACAAATTAAATTTCAACCCTTAATTCTTAACATTCAAATTAAAAAAGATATTTCCAATAGAATTTTTTAAATTTTTTTCTTTAATTATTATTTACTATCATCAATAGTTTCATATCAAATTATTATTTTTTAAAAATTCCATTTCCTTCAGGGTAAATTTCAACCCTTAATTCTTAACATTCAAATTAAAAAAAATATTCTTTCTAATAAAATTTTTTAAATTTTTTTCTATAATTATTACTTACTATCATCAATTTTTTCATATCAAATTATTATTTTTTAAAAATCCATTTCCTTCAGGGAAAATTTCAACCCTTATTTCTTAACATTCAAATTGAAAAAAATATTATTTCCAATATAATTTCTTATTTTTTTTTTAATTGAAATTAATTACCATTAATTATATTTTCATATGAAATTATCATATTTTTCAAAAACCTATTCCTTCAGGGTAAATTTCAACCCTTATTTCTTAACATTCAAATTAATAGTAATATTATTTCCAATATAAAATCTTAAATTTTTTTTTATTTTAATTATATAAAAATTTTAATAGTTTCATATCAAATTATTGGTAAAAAGTGGGTGGTAAATGCGCGCCTGCAGCTGTAAAACTAATTGCCTATCTCCAAGGGGCTAAGTAAAATTTCACTTTTTCTATAAAAATATCTATGAAATTTTATCATAAACAACCCCTATTTTTTATGATTGAATATGCTTTCAATTGATATTTCTAGTAGGGGGTGTGTGTATAGGGGGAAGACAAATTTCATTCTTTTTGCTCTAACTCACCCCTAAATAGGTTTTTTTTTAAAAAAACACCCCTTTTTCAATTCATATAAATTTCCCATAGAAATAATTAAATTTTATTCATTATGTAGATTTCGATCTAATCTAGAGGAATATATTAAACAATGGTTTTTTCATTTTTTTCAAATTCCAATTCCTTCAGGGTAAATTTCAACCCTTATTTCTTAACATTCAAATTAAAAAAAATATTATTTCCTATATAATTTCTTATTTTTTTTTTATTTGATATTAATTACCATTAATTATCTTTTCATATGAAATTATGATTTTTTTCAAAAACCTATTCCTTCAGGGTAAATTTCAACCCTTAATTATTAACATTCAAATTAAAAAAAATATTCTTTCCTATATAATTTCTTATTTTTTTTTTATTTCAAATGAATTACTAATAATTATATTTTCATATGAAATTATCATTTTTTTCAAATTCCAATTCCTACAAACTAAATTTCAACCCTTAATTCTTAACATTCAAATTAAAAAAGATATTTCCAATAGAATTTTTTAAATTTTTTTCTTTAATTATTATTTACTATCATCAATAGTTTCATATCAAATTATTATTTTTTAAAAATTACATTTCCTTCAGGGTAAATTTCAACCCTTAATTATTAACATTCAAATTAAAAAAAATATTCTTTCCTATATAATTTCTTATTTTTTTTTTATTTCAAATGAATTACTAATAATTATATTTTCATATCAAATTATCATTTTTTTCAAATTCCAATTCCTACAAATTAAATTTCAACCCTTAATTCTTAACATTCAAATTAAAAAAGATATTTCCAATAGAATTTTTTAAATTTTTTTCTTTAATTATTATTTACTATCATCAATAGTTTCATATCAAATTATTATTTTTTAAAAATTCCATTTCCTTCAGGGTAAATTTCAACCCTTAATTCTTAACATTCAAATTAAAAAAAATATTCTTTCCTATATAATTTCTTATTTTTTTTTTATTTCAAATGAATTACTAATAATTATATTTTCATATGAAATTATCATTTTTTTCAAATTCCAATTCCTACAAATTAAATTTCAACCCTTAATTCTTAACATTCAAATTAAAAAAGATATTTCCAATAGAATTTTTTAAATTTTTTTCTTTAATTATTATTTACTATCATCAATAGTTTCATATCAAATTATTATTTTTTAAAAATTCCATTTCCTTCAGGGTAAATTTCAACCCTTAATTCTTAACATTCAAATTAAAAAAAATATTCTTTCCTATATAATTTCTTATTTTTTTTTTTATTTCAAATGAATTAGTAATAATTATATTTTCATATGAAATTATCATTTTTTTCAAATTCCAATTCCTACAAATTAAATTTCAACCCTTAATTCTTAACATTCAAATTAAAAAAGATATTTCCAATAGAATTTTTTAAATTTTTTTCTTTAATTATTATTTAATATCATCAATAGTTTCATATCAAATTATTATTTTTTAAAAATTCCATTTCCTTCAGGGTAAATTTCAACCCTTAATTCTTAACATTCAAATTAAAAAAAATATTCTTTCCTATCTAATTTCTTATTTTTTTTTTATTTCAAATGAATTACTAATAATTATATTTTCATATGAAATTATCATTTTTTTCAAATTCCAATTCCTACAAATTAAATTTCAACCCTTAATTCTTAACATTCAAATTAAAAAAGATATTTCCAATAGAATTTTTTAAATTTTTTTCTTTAATTATTATTTACTATCATCAATAGTTTCATATCAAATTATTATTTTTTAAAAATTACATTTCCTTCAGGGTAAATTTCAACCCTTAATTCTTAACATTCAAATTAAAAAAAATATTCTTTCCTATATAATTTCTTATTTTTTTTTCTATAATTATTACTTACTATCATCAATTTTTTCATATCAAATTATTATTTTTTAAAAATCCATTTCCTTCAGGGAAAATTTCATCCATTATTTCTTAACATTCAAATTGAAAAAAATATTATTTCCAATATAATTTCTTATTTTTTTTTTAATTGAAATTAATTACCATTAATTATATTTTCATATGAAATTATCATATTTTTCAAAAACCTATTCCTTCAGGGTAAATTTCAACCCTTAATTATTAACATTCAAATTAAAAAAAATATTCTTTCCTATATAATTTCTTATTTTTTTTTTATTTCAAATGAATTACTAATAATTATATTTTCATATGAAATTATCATTTTTTTCAAATTCCAATTCCTACAAATTAAATTTCAACCCTTAATTCTTAACATTCAAATTAAAAAAGATATTTCCAATAGAATTTTTTAAATTTTTTTCTTTAATTATTATTTACTATCATCAATAGTTTCATATCAAATTATTATTTTTTAAAAATTCCATTTCCTTCAGGGTAAATTTCAACCCTTAATTCTTAACATTCAAATTAAAAAAAATATTCTTTCTAATAAAATTTTTTAAATTTTTTTCTATAATTATTACTTACTATCATCAATTTTTTCATATCAAATTATTATTTTTTAAAAATCCATTTCCTTCAGGGAAAATTTCAACCCTTATTTCTTAACATTCAAATTGAAAAAAATATTATTTCCAATATAATTTCTTATTTTTTTTTTAATTGAAATTAATTACCATTAATTATATTTTCATATGAAATTATCATATTTTTCAAAAACCTATTCCTTCAGGGTAAATTTCAACCCTTATTTCTTAACATTCAAATTAATAGTAATATTATTTCCAATATAAAATCTTAAATTTTTTTTTATTTTAATTATATAAAAATTTTAATAGTTTCATATCAAATTATTGGTAAAAAGTGGGTGGTAAATGCGCGCCTGCAGCTGTAAAACTAATTGCCTATCTCCAAGGGGCTAAGTAAAATTTCACTTTTTCTATAAAAATATCTATGAAATTTTATCATAAACAACCCCTATTTTTTATGATTGAATATGCTTTCAATTGATATTTCTAGTAGGGGGTGTGTGTATAGGGGGAAGACAAATTTCATTCTTTTTGCTCTAACTCACCCCTAAATAGGTTTTTTTTTAAAAAAACACCCCTTTTTCAATTCATATAAATTTCCCATAGAAATAATTAAATTTTATTCATTATGTAGATTTCGATCTAATCTAGAGGAATATATTAAACAATGGTTTTTTCATTTTTTTCAAATTCCAATTCCTTCAGGGTAAATTTCAACCCTTATTTCTTAACATTCAAATTAAAAAAAATATTATTTCCTATATAATTTCTTATTTTTTTTTTATTTGATATTAATTACCATTAATTATCTTTTCATATGAAATTATGATTTTTTTCAAAAACCTATTCCTTCAGGGTAAATTTCAACCCTTAATTATTAACATTCAAATTAAAAAAAATATTCTTTCCTATATAATTTCTTATTTTTTTTTTATTTCAAATGAATTACTAATAATTATATTTTCATATGAAATTATCATTTTTTTCAAATTCCAATTCCTACAAACTAAATTTCAACCCTTAATTCTTAACATTCAAATTAAAAAAGATATTTCCAATAGAATTTTTTAAATTTTTTTCTTTAATTATTATTTACTATCATCAATAGTTTCATATCAAATTATTATTTTTTAAAAATTACATTTCCTTCAGGGTAAATTTCAACCCTTAATTATTAACATTCAAATTAAAAAAAATATTCTTTCCTATATAATTTCTTATTTTTTTTTTATTTCAAATGAATTACTAATAATTATATTTTCATATGAAATTATCATTTTTTTCAAATTCCAATTCCTACAAATTAAATTTCAACCCTTAATTCTTAACATTCAAATTAAAAAAGATATTTCCAATAGAATTTTTTAAATTTTTTTCTTTAATTATTATTTAATATCATCAATAGTTTCATATCAAATTATTATTTTTTAAAAATTCCATTTCCTTCAGGGTAAATTTCAACCCTTAATTCTTAACATTCAAATTAAAAAAAATATTCTTTCCTATATAATTTCTTATTTTTTTTTTATTTCAAATGAATTACTAATAATTATATTTTCATATGAAATTATCATTTTTTTCAAATTCCAATTCCTACAAATTAAATTTCAACCCTTAATTCTTAACATTCAAATTAAAAAAGATATTTCCAATAGAATTTTTTAAATTTTTTTCTTTAATTATTATTTACTATCATCAATAGTTTCATATCAAATTATTATTTTTTAAAAATTCCATTTCCTTCAGGGTAAATTTCAACCCTTAATTCTTAACATTCAAATTAAAAAAAATATTCTTTCCTATATAATTTCTTATTTTTTTTTATTTCAAATGAATTACTGATAATTATATTTTCATATGAAATTATCATTTTTTTCAAATACCAATTCCTTCGAAGTAAATTTCAACCCTTAATTCTTAACATTCAAATTAAAAAATATTTTATTTCCAATATACTTTTGTAAATTTTTTTTTTTATTATTATTTAATAATATCTGTATTTTTATATGAAATTATTTCTAAAAAAAAATTATATTTTAAAAATTAATTCTTAAACATAATATACTATTATCCTAGTAGCTTGTTATTCATTTTAATATTTTTTTGTTAAATGTTCGACAATATGTTTTTCATCTGATTTTGTTAATTTTTATTAAAAAAAGATTTTTCTATACATGCACATTTTTATCTTTTTTCTTTTCTATTTAAATAATTTGTTCATGTTCCACTAGTTGAATATCTATAGTATTGATTTTATTATATTATAACTTCTAATTAATTTCTATTAAATTTATTTTTATAATTAGATAGGAACTAAGATATTTATATGGGAAAAATTGATAGGTAGGGTGAAATATATAAAATAATAAATAATTCCATTTCATTTCATTCTTTTTTATTTAATCAATAAAAAATAAATACATTAAATTAATCATAATAGTATTTTTTTTATTTTAAATTAATAGTTATATAAATATAAGTATAACGTATATAAATCTCTTTATAGTGATATGATTCTTTTTTTCCAATTTCTATGAATTTCAGCACCTCAGCCTAGTAAAGTAAGTAATTGAATACCTGAAACAATATCTTATTCTCATTTTCATCTTCATAGCAATTGGAAATTTTATATCTATCCTTTAAATATTAAATTTTAATAAATTATTAATAAAATATAATTTAATCCTATATCCTAAATATTTCATATATAATTAGTTATTATTATTAATAAATCTTTTAATTCATTTCTATTAATTAACAAGATATTAGGATTATTATTTGTGTGTACATTAAAAAGAATTTGAATTTGAATTTGATTCTTATTTTTGATTTAATAAAACACATTCTAAAAAATTAGTATACATTATTATCAATAGATGACAGGACAAGTAGGTTATCAAGCAAATATTTTTATAAGATTCAATAATGTATATGTTATACAAAGATTTGAATAATTTCTATTAATTCAAAAGTTTATCTCATCTTAACTTTTTATTTTTAGAATGAAAAGTCCATCAATGACTAGAAAATAAGCAAGAAGAAGAAACACATGTCACATATCAAGAGAAAAAATGAACATTTATTTATTTCGTTATTTATCAATCAATTATCATATATATATTATCATATTGTCTATATGAATAATTATTAATAATAAAAGTTAAATAAAAAAATATTTATAAAGTTTTTCCTTGAAATAGTAATTGCTTTCCTCTTTTTATCCATTTCAAACCATCATTGATTACATCTATATCGAATTCTAAATAAATCATGCTAAATCATCATAATAAGAATTAGAAAAGAATAGATAGAATAGACAAATGATAGACAGGTAAATAGAAATAAAATTAGTTCTTGTATTAGAATCGTAATAATAAAAAAATAAAAATGAAAGATGAGATTTTCATTTTTATTATTATTGAAAATTAATTAATATTAAAAAGAAAAGAAAAGAAAAACTTATTATATTAATAGGAGTAATATTCTAATAAGCGATTATATTTATAGATTGTTTAAATAAAAGAGTTATATTAAAATTTCTAATATTAATAGATAAATAATCTATAAGCTATAAATAAAAGAAGCTTGAAAAGTGAAAAAGAATAGAATAAATTGGATGAAAAATATAGAAATTATAATGATAAATATGAAAAGCGGGGGATGAAAAGTGGGTGGTGAGTGAACGCGAGAAGCCGTAACATCATTTGCCTATCTCCAAGGGGCTAAGTAAAATTTCACTTTTTCTATAAAAATATCTATGAAATTTTATCATAAACAGCCCCTATTTTTTATGATTGAATATGGTTTCAATTGATATTTCTAGTAGGGGGTGTATGTATAGGGGAAAGACAATTTTTATTCTTTTTGCTCTAACTCACCTCTAAATAGGTTTTTTTTTAAAAACACTCTCTTTTTTCAATTCATATAAATTTCCCATAGAAATAATTAAATTCTATTCATTATGTAGATTTCGATCTAATCTAGAGGACTATATTAAACAATGGTTTTTTCATTTTTTTCAAATTCCAATTCCTTCATGGAAAATTTCAACCCTTATTTCTTAACATTCAAATTGAAAAAAATATTATTTCCAATATAATTTCTTATTTTTTTTTTATTTAAAATTAATTACCATTAATTATATTTTCATATGAAATTATCATTTTTTTCAAATACCAATTCCTTCGAAGTAAATTTCAACCCTTAATTCTTAACATTCAAATTAAAAAATATTTTATTTCCAATATACTTTTGTAAATTTTTTTTTAATTATTATTTATCATCGATTGTTTCATATCAAATTATTATTTTTTAAAAATTCCTTTCTTTCACAGTAAATTACAAATTACTTTTCCAATATACTTTTCTCCATCATAAATAAAAATTGTAAAATTTAAAAACAAAAAAAAATAATATATAGTTGAGTCTTTTTACAATAACCATTAAACTTGGGATACACGTTTCTTTTAAATATGTGAATTTTTTAAATTTACTATTCTATTCTTAATAAAATATACAAATGCATTTAATTATAATTATCATTAAAATTTTATTATTATCCTCGGCTCTTTTTAGGGATTTAATAGAATACTTAGTTGCTGATGCCATCTAGCGTTAAATGATTGAATTTTTCTATTTTATAGAATGATTATTTTTTATCAAAGAAAATTTTTCAAAAATTTCATTTATAAAGAAATTATTTATCAACTATTACTAAAAATGATAGAGAATATTTATTACTTCTATTAGTATATTTTTTCAATATACTATTTTATAAATTATTTTGTTTTTTACGTTTGTAGTATTTGTGGGTTGGAGTGGGGTAAAATGAATGAAATAGGAGAGGGTTGAAGGGGAATCTGCGGCCGTCAGTAGTACGATTTTGCTCTTCTGGTCAACACCGAGGGGCTTTACTAACTGAACTATTCGAAATCTGGTAAGTGATAATGTTTATCTACTCATCTATTTCTCTAGTCTATATTTCCTTTCATTATATTATAAAAATATATATTTTTTTTTTTGAAAAAGTATTTATTTATTTATTTGATAATTTTAAAATTATATATAAAAATATTATTTAAGAAATTGAAAGGAATTAAGATTGGTGGGGTGGAGTGAGAGAGTGAATTAACGAGAAAGAAAAAGCCACCCATACTAAAACAAAACGTACGAAAGTAATTTTGGTCCGCATGAGAGGAAAACGTTTCGGATCGATGTTTGTGACGTCATTTTCTCAAAGTTAGATTTTTTACCGTCGCGCCCTTTGGACCAAATGCGTGGGCCCCATAGAGGTCTCCATTGCTTTTTGGGTTCGATTCGCAGCTTGAACACGCTTTCGCGACCTAGAAAGTACCCTTTGTTCAATCCCCCCTTCCTTCCTCACGCCCTGCGCGGTGGTTGAAGGATTCACTTTTAGGGGTTGGTCGGGTCAGGTCGAAACCAGCTCCCAGTTTAATATTCGATTATTTAAGAAGATATCTTCTTTGAAACGCCAAATTCAGTCAACAAACAATTTTGATTTATTTTATTTTTTATAAAATCTTACAATTGACTTTTCTTTTAATTTTATTTACTTAAATTTCTCATTAATTTTCTAGTCAAATAGTATTCATAATAAGAAATAATAATGATAATAATGGGAATAGAAACGTGAGGCTGATGAGAAAAGTAAATGATATAAAATCGATTTTAAATCACGTTAAAGGGTAAATAGTTTGATAGGAACGAGCGTTTCATACCTCAGCTGAATAGAATTGATTTTTGCATTTGACCCGCAAATGTTTTACAATTCAACCTTAAACTATGTGTGTTCGATTTTATTCAATTTTCTTCTACTCATAATCATTAGGGAATTAATATAAAACAAATGGAAAATAAATTACATAAGATTATATATATATACCTCAGGAAAATATTTTATTTCTTTATATATATTATAAGATTAATTTTGAAACATTGATTGCTGCATAATATCTTACATAAAACATTCAAATCCCGTATCCACTGACAAAGTATCCCTGTGGTTATATATACAATATTTTTTTTCTTTAAAACAAAAATAAAATTGTATATATTTTAGCTCTTTCATAAGGAAAAACTAATATTAAAGTTTCGCTCTTGAGTTTATATTATAGTACCTTGAACACCCAGCTATCACTCGACGACCCTTTAATAAATTTATAAAATTTATTATTATAAAAGAAATATTTATTACAATTGTTAAATGGGTCTTCTAAAAATAACCCATCAAAAATTTGTTTCTTAAAATGGTACAAATTAATTAAAATAACTTGATTTTCATTTGAAGATGAAAAATATATCCAAATTTACTTGATAAAATATTTGATCCTATATTATACATATATGTTGTTATAATTAGATGGCTTCAGGTTTATATTTTTCAAAGTAGCAATAGCTTATAGACTGTTTCGACCACACAAGGATTACTACTGATAATAATATAAATTCTGAAATTATATGGACACCTGTACTTGTACTGTATTTTAATTAAGAAAGGAGGTGATATTTTTTTCTTTTTATTTATAATATAATCAAATATCATTTATGTTATGTTAATAGGTTAATATAATAAAAAACATTTTAATTAATATAATATAATTTATTTAATATTATTATATCAAATTTATTCAACAATTTGTTTGAAATTCCTTTCATTATATGTTAACTTCATGAATTTTTTTGTGTGGGGGAATAATAATTATATTTCGTAATTTTATTTTAAAATATTATTAAAATAAATATTTTTAATTTTATTTCTAAATTAAATAAAAAATTTAAAATATATTAAATATAAAAAAATATTAATACAATATCAATTAAAAAAGAATGGCAAAAGGAAAATTTCAATATGGATGGCGTAATTTGTGACGTCATATAAATTTACTATTTTAAATTAAGAAAATACTAATAAAATTGATTTTTCTTGAGGCTGAAACCAATACAGATCGATTTTTCTTTATAATTATTATCTATGGTGTGAATTTCAAAAAAATACTTATAGAAGTTTAATATCTCAAAAATATACAAAGATATATATATATATATATGTAGTACCTGGTTCATTGAGCCACCGCTCGGTCAATAAAAAATAATGATTCCTTATTATTGGGTTTGGCTGATAATATTAATATCTGATTCACCGAGTCGCCATTCAAATAAATTAAAAGAACATAAATTTAAAAGAATTGGTCATAAAACATACACCCCTTAAACGTACCTGTTAATTAATACACTGGAAGAAAGAAAATAATGACCATAAAAAATTATTTATTTAGAGATAAAACTGACATTTCAGCTATGATGCTTTTCTTAGATCATACCTGGTATATTATTAGATCATACCTGGTTCACCAAGCCGCCGTTCAAATAATTTAAAAGAACATAAATTTAAAAAAAATATTAATAAAACATACAGCCCTTAAACGTACCTATTAATGCACAAAAGTATGACCTGTGAATATAACATAATATATAATTCGTAATTTGATTTCAAGCTGTACACGTCTATACGGACACACAATGGACGAACGGACAGACAGACGGACAGACATTATGCTAAAAATAATTTTTTCTGTTAACAAAACGGATGATTCTTGGAGATGTGTAAAAATCTCCACATGTGAAATTTGGTGTGAAAACAATACATTCCCTTCCTATCGTCGATCGGTAAGAATGTAATTTGTCGACAGCAGCGCTATCTAATAATGATAAGAGTAAAAACACATAAGGTTTCCGGAAGTCAAATTTGCGTGTCACCCACCTGGTTGCTATCTTAAAGACAAATATTTGGTTGTTATTTTATTTGTAAATCAAAATCAAAATTTAAAACGTTTATATCACAGACCATCTGGTTTATATTACTTATTCCTAGTATATATTTGATAATTGATAATACATTGATCATTTAAAAATGGATCTTTATTCACAAGAAGACACAAAATATCCAATATATATAGGTTATTTTTTTATTTGAATGTTTTTTTCATCTAAAGTAATGTTAATTGTCACTAAAATTATTTTTTTTAATATTATTGTAATGATATTATTCCTTAAATTGAATTATAAAATACTTAGATATATAAAAAAATATAATGATTTAAAATAACGAAAACAATTCTTTTTTAGGTCCTCTATATTCTTGTAGTATTGCCATACGAATTTTATAATTGAGGAATTGTTATCTAAACATCTAAAAAAATGTTTTCATAAAAAAATAGGTATATATTTATGACCCCCTACACCTCGCAGAATTTGATGAAACTTCGCCAGTTGATTCTTTGATTAATTCTAAGAAACTTTTTTCCTTAGGCATTTCTTGGGAAAACTTCTAGTTTTCGAGATACAAGTTTCAATTTTTCAATTTTCAAAAATGATGTAAAACTCAAAAAGGATACAGAGAAATATTTAGATGAAAAATTTAAAGAAGAAACTGATTCAAATCATACAGAAAACAATCGCTTTCAATGTAATTATTGTAAAAAGAAATTTTATCAGAAATCAAATTTAAATCAACATTTATTAATTCATACAGGAGAAAAACCTTTTGAATGTAATTATTGTGAAAAGAAATTTAATCGGAAACCAAATTTAAATAGACATTTATTAATTCATTCAGGAGAAAAGCCATTTGAATGTAATTATTGTGCAAGGAAATTTAATCAGAAATCAACTTTAAATACACATTTATTAATTCATATAGGAGAAAAACATTTTGAGTGTAATTATTGTGAAAAGAAATTTAATAAGAAATCAACTTTAAATAAACATTTATTAATTCATACAGAAGAAAACACATTTGAATGAAATTATTGTGAAAAGAAATTTAATCAGAAATCAAGATTAGATAAACATTTATTAATACATAATGTTTGAAAAATATGCTTAATAATGAAAACAAGATATTCTTTGAATATAGCTTATATACTTTATAGCACAAATTTTAGTTTAAATCAATAAAAAATTGATTTATTTAACTTAGTAATTATATTTACTATTTTATTTGCTCTATTAATAAGTACTTTATTACTAATTATCTATTACATTTAAGAATCCTATCATTTTATTATACAAATGTTAATTTATTTATTATTTATTTATACAAATCTAAAATATGTCTACGATTCTTTCATTTTCTATTCTATAATTGTAAATAAAAAAGAAACTTTATAAAAATCCTTATTTTAATTGTTACACAGGCATTTTGAATTTAATTTAATCACATTTAAATTGTCATTTACTAATTCATACAAGTAAAAAGTTTTTTGGAATGAAATTATTGTAAAAAGAAAATTAATAATATTTAACATTTATTAATACATACCTGGTTCACCGAGCCACCGCTCGGTCATTAAAAAAAATGATTCCTAATTATCGGGTTTAACTGGTAATATTAATAACTGGTTCATCGAGTCACCGTTCAAATAATTTAAAAGAACATAATTGTCTAATAAAACATATACTCCTTAAAAGTATGTATTAATGCACTGAAAGACAAAAAATATATATATTTTCGTAAATTTGATTTATTTATATGTATATATATATATATATATATATATATAAAAGTGTTAGCCTGCACATTGATGTGAATTTAAAATTTTTTGCATATCTTCGCGTTTCATGACCCCTAGAATCCAAGAGTAACTTTAGAATTTTTCATGTCTGTCTGGAAATTTTGACGTTTTAGACTCAAAATTGACTGAACAGATTTCTATGAAATTACATCACAATATTTTTGCGTATTTCAGAAATTAATTATTTAAAATTTGATATCTACATGTTGTCATTCAGCAGAGCAAAGAATACAATTCAAAGAATGTTTATAATATTTAGATTTTTATTTTTCTAATATTGGCCTTTTTAACTTTTTAACTTATACATTCACATTGGGACTATTATTACCTCTTTTAATCACGCGCCAGAACTTGACGTGGTGCCATCAACAAAGAGCCAAATACGAGCTGGTTTATTAAATATTATTTAATAATTTTAATTTATAATTTAATTTAAATATAATATATGTTAATTAATCCAATTCAAATTTGCAAGATAGTCGAGTGGAGACATTCTAGATTTTTTTTTTAATTTGAAGGAATATGATATCAGCTTTAGAAAGTAAATTTTTTTACTAATACTTTTACCCTGAGAACAGCAGAGTATTAGGAAGAAAATAAAAAATATTACCTTAACAGAGGTGTTACGAATAATGTACATCTGGGATTGGAAAGTAACTTGTTCTATTTGCAAATAACAGAAAATAAAGAATAAACAACACGATATTAATACAATAATATATATATATATATAGGGAGAGAGAGAGAGAGTCTCGTAGGATGATGGCTAATTGTGATAATCCACAAGCTCGGGTTCCGGGTTAAAGTCCCAGGCCTGGGTGGGCCTCTAGGTGGGGTGTATGGGACGGTGTCAACCCAGCTTCTGAGATCAAAATTGGGAATCCACTTGATAAAAAGTAGCGCCTCCGATCAAGAGAATCAAGCAGGTTGATAGGATCCGTTCTACTGATCATACGGAACCTAATTGATAGGCGCTGTCCTTACATATGATGTACAAAAGTCAGAGGTTTCATATATATATAATTAATAAAGGTATAGAGATTTGGAAGATTAGTTTTTTAGTTGTAATTACTCTTAACATTTTCGACTATCTAAAAAATTAAGAAATACTGGAGAACATTACTCTAACCTTTCATAAATAGTACACTCGATGCAAATGTGTCTAAAATTCCTAACATAGCTTGCGATTGAATCCAGATATGTCAGGATGAAATAATATAAAATAGTAATTTAACTTCTCAACTGACAAAGATAATCAAAAAGTCTGGAATTGAATGGTTTTGATTCTATCTACTAATGAATAATTATTTCACAAAGCATTGAACCCCAGAATGTCACGAAAGTCGATGGACTTTGCCTACAGCACCGCCAATTAACATAAAGAATGATAAAGACAGTGAGTATATTTATAACTAATTTTATCTAATATATTTCAAGCCATCAAAAGGATTATTAAATGTCATCTATATACAGAAGAGGAAACCTTATAAAGTCATTATAATTGAATTAGTTTCTGTTTGTATAATATATTAATTAAATTCTAACACAATTGATCAAAATTTAAAATATATAATAAGATAATATGAAACAATATGAAAAATAAATATATAAAATGGAAATTTAATATATATATATCTAAATTTTAATATATTTTAAATTTAATATACTGTGTATGACAGTCATAATTTTTATCACTTTGAACTTCAAATTCTGACGGACCGCTCATTCAAAACTGCTTTTTGTTCTACTGAAAAAATAGTCTGTTACTCTTGTAAGGCTTTTATTACACAAAACAATACCTCCCTTACTATCGTCGGTCGGTAAAAAAGATCGAAGATACTGGCACTCCTTCTTTCAATTCTAGTCAATTTTTTTCAAGAATGATCGTTTTTGAAGAGGTAAAAATTATATATATTTCATCATATGAGTTCTTCATTTTATGAAAACCAACGTTCAGAAATAAATTTCCATCGGTCACTAGATTATTACTCTTTGTCTCTCCCCCCCCCTCAAGGGTCATGTAAGAGAATAGCATGTTACCTGCTCTCCAGGCATTGAGCCGTTGCATTACCTACAAATTCTAAAATTCTCAAAATGAGAGAGAAACAAAATATTGGAGCATAATAAAAAGAATAAGCTATACTTACGTGCAAATTTCAAATGAATTAAGTGAAAAATAGGATAAAAATAGGATGTAAACCGATAAAAATCTAATGAATCTCATGAATATTGATAACATCTGTTTATAAACTTACCCCACTGCTTTCAGTTTTTATTTTCTTATTCTTAAGCCTTCAATAATTTTGATGATTATTCGGATATTACAGTTGGCAGATGTCTTTTGGTTGATTTTATGACACACAACATACCAAAAGTATATTAGAGCCTTATATTGAATGGACTTTTAATAAATTGTCATATACTGGTGCCTTTGCCCTCTACATTTATTAATATATATTTTTTTTTAATATAAATGTAATGTTTATTTATACTTATTTAAATAACAAACCTCAATGAATCTAAGAATCACACCTATTGAGGCGGCTGCCGCTTAAACGGGAAAGAGGTTTTGTATTATCAGTACAACAGATCCTATTTATCTAAATTTTCTTTGATTACTATTTATTTCAAGTAGATTACCAATTTTGAACATCTCCACTGGGTTGATCTTGTACCACCATAAACTCCTAGAGAGATATCCTTTGCCAGGCCTGACACTTTATATCTGCACAACAAAGCTGCTAGTTAAACGTGGCGTCTTACTTAATTAAATGGTCGTAAATCTATATTTATTTGCGGGTTTCTATATGTGTCAATTACGAAATTCTAAAACTAATCTCCGACTTTTTAACATAATTTGTAAATGAAATTATATACATTTAAGATTTTTTTAATAACTATGCATAAAACTATTGTATAATATAATAATTAATATTATTTATTTTTATTTAATGTATGATTAATTTAAAGTTTAAAGTATGGTGAAGGACAATGTTCCCTCTAAATTTTAAAATCCATGTGCGGTACAAAATGAAAATGGTTACAAATTTATTTGCGCTGATAATAAAAATAGATTGCATTATTTCTAATGGGCAAATCAAAATGAAGTAAGGGAACGTTGATGAAGGGTACAGTGATTGGCTCAAACAAACCGTTTGGCCCCTAATACTTTTTCAACCAATATAATATTACAATATATTTTTTTATTCATCTTCAGGTATTTCAGATAGCTGCCCGAAATGTTGTTTCAGAATACTATACCCTCCATTCCAACTTCTCCATGTTCTTTATTGGAATGGTCTTTATGACGTCGGTCGTCGCCTTCTCAATAGCTTCAATCGATGCGTGCCACTTTCCTTTCATCGCCAAATGCAGTTTAGGGAACAGATAGAAGTCGCACGGAGCCAGATCTGGTGAATAGGGCGAATGATGCAAAGGAATAACGTGATTTTTGACCAAAAATTCAGTTACAAGTCGCGAACGATGTGATTATCGTGCAAAAGAGTCCAACTGCCGATTTCTCGATATTCTGGCCGAATACGACGAATTCTTGCCAGCAAACGCTTCATGACGCCCAAGTAAAACTTTCCAGTGACTGTCTGGCCGGGTGGAACAAATTCTTTGTAGATAATTTCTTTTGAATCGCCAAAATCCGGTTCTTGGACGGCCTGATCTTTCGTCATCATCCAGCGTCTCTCTACCCGATTTGAATCGCCCGAACCACTCTTAAACTTGCGTACGGGATAGACAATCTTCACCATGCATTTTGTAGAATTTGGTGCGTTTCAGTAAAATTTTTACCAAGTTTAACATAAAAATCAATTGCAGCTCTTTGTTTCAAATTCATTTTCCGACCGATGTACAAAACACACTGACATTTGATACGCCATAACTTTTGTTGTAGGCATCCAAATGTCATGAAATTTATACCAGTTGTCAATGAGGAATTAAGCCATCTACGGGTAAAATATTACAACAGATGGCATTAGTGGTACTATTTATTTTTAAAAGTTCAGTTTCTTTTGGAATGGATGGTGTAGTTAATAAAAATGTGGCCATGGCGATGGAGACTAGTGATAGTAATAGGGAGAAATGACTAACAATAAGTTTTGTGAAGTTTTTTTACGCCTAGCCCCTTTTTAAAGTAAAATGGCTGAAAAATCTTTCGTTTTCTGCTATGAATCTCAACAAGAGTAGTTTTGTGATTCTTAACAAATTTAGATTGTCTTACAAAGGAGAGAGTTAAAAATTAATTTAAAACAAACGTCAAATAGCTTTTAGCCAATTACTGTAATTTTCTCTACTATTTAAGGTAGTTTAATCTACTGTTTTATTATTATAGGATATATTTAATGAATTTAATAGATTTTTATTGAATTCATCAAATTATAAATATATAAATATACATATCTATCTATGTGCTTTATATATTGTTAGATTAAATTAAAAAGAATGTTTTACTTTATTTTACAAACTCATCTGAACAATTTTCTAAATAAAATTGTTGTTCTCATTTCTTTTCAAAATCATTTTTGTCCCAGTGGAATTGAATTAAAAAAACTCGAGCGACTGATTGGTAACCTTTTCTCTTCAAATAGAAATGATTTAATGAAAAAAGAAAAATAAATCAAAAAGTTAGTTAGAAAGAAAGGTTTGATCTAACAAAATATCTAACATAATATATAGATTTAGATATACGATATATATATGGTAAAATCGAGGGATGTGACGTTTATTCTTTATCTCGAAAACCAGGTCTTTTGGTGTAGGCAAATTTGTCCGCCATTTAGAAGATCATATTTATTTCCAAGGCACGTAATTTGTTTTCTTTTCCCAATTTTATAAGCATAGTGTATTCTACGTTTTTGGACATTTTTTAAAATTAATATTAAGAATTATGAGTGGTCCGCGGTTTTGGAGAAAATTGAACTCCTCAAACACACAATTTAGTAAGACGAGAGAAATATCCATTCCCCTAGATACGTGTATATATATTGTTTAAGTTATGTAGTCTTTTAATGCTTAAAACTAATCTAATTAAATATTCAAACATTTCACTTTGTTTTTTTTGTTTGATTTATATATATATATACTTTCCCCCATAAGTCCCCCTCTCTCCAGTTGCGTCATATTACCTCGCCCTGTCGGAGATATGACGCAAACGATGACTTTTGTATTGATATACATTTTTTTTAGTTCTTATTTTAATTAAAACTGTAATTTATGCTATAAGTATCTAATAGTCTTAGGTACCATAACACCAATTATCATGTCATAATATATATTAGTATTTGAGATTCGATAAAAAAAACAAATTGTGTGTCATATCCCTCGGTTTTGCTATATATATTTAAGAAAAAATCTAACAAATAAGAGAAGACTACATGGATAGATTTTTTTTCGAAAACAATTGCATACAAAATAGAGATAAAAACATGATATATAAGAATAACAACAAATACAAATAAACAATGTTTTATAAGTGACGTCACAACAGAATGTAGAAAGTTTGAAATAAACAGTAATTAATTGATTAATTAATTTATAATTGAGAATATACGGCAGATTATCAGCTGAAGTTATTAGTGTCAATTATATAATACATCCTTATTAATCTTATAGAGATCCCATCAAGAAACATAGAGCTCTCTTTGTTGGGGCACAGCTAGGTTAACAGTAAATCGCATCAAGACGAATTCAATGAATAGTAGAAAATAAATAATAATAAAAGAAAGTGAGTTTATATTGAAAATTATGTTTATAAAGTAAGAAAGAAGTACAAAAAAAATGAATGAGAAAAACCATAACTGCAGTTATTATGATAGTTAATGTTATATTGTTATAGGAATTTATAGTTTATTTTTTTTAAACAATGATTATATTGTTCTGCTGAATTTGTATTTTAACTATTTCTTTTATCGGTTTCGTATTTTTTCTTTTTAAAATATACTTCATTAATTGTATTTATTAAAGCTTTTGTGGTTATTTTGATAATTATTAAGAGAATTTTTATTAAAAGACCACATTATTTGTATAAAATTATTTATTAAATTAAAATAATTGTACAACGTTTCAACTGCTTATTCTGCAGTCGTTTTCAAGTAACCGTACGCTTGCTCCGATTAAAAATCAGTCCGCTTGAATCGGAGCAAGCGTACGGTTACTTGAAAACGACTGCAGAATAAGCAGTTGAAACGTTGTACAATTATTTTAATTTAATAAATAATTTTATACAAATAATGTGGTCTTTTAATAAAAATTCTCTTAATAAATACTTCATTAACTTATTAAAATGTATTTATTCGATTTCTATAATTGGTTTAGGATTTATTACATCAATTATTGGGTAAATTTATATTATATAAATTAATTTAATAAAGAAAAATTAAATTAATTAATAATGAATAAAAATAGACTTTGATGAAGAATATTGATTTGCTTTATTAATTTATTATTATCATCCCTTCACAAAAATTTGAATTAATTATCTATCCATATTGGCACAAAATAAACACGCAGCTCCTTCGTTTTTATTTGTAAAAGACAATCAAAGAAGTTGAATCCCTTTTAAGTTAAACTTGATTTTAAAATATTTAAAAAGGAATTTAGATTATTAATCCAATATTCAATAGTTTTCACTATATAATATTTACTTTTTATTTTTTATTGCTATTTTATATAACGCCAATCAATGAAATAGTTAGTCACTGTCTGCGATTTATAACAAAATTTTCAGCAGTTTCAATAATAATTTAATAACTATAATCGAAAATAAAGTATTAGAATTCGTGGTTCCTTAATGAACACTAAAACTTAAATGTAATCAATTATTTTGTTTCTCTTTTTTATTATTATCAATAATTCAAAAAATGTTTGGTATTCAAGCCGAATTATAATATTGAACAATATCTCTTTATTATTTCACTAATTAATTATTGTAAATTTAATCCCACATAGGCATCAAAAATGTTTATATAATCTGCTTTATTTAATAAATTTCAATTATAATTGTTACCACTTGATTTATACTTTTTTAAAAAAAGAGAAAATAAAGAATCTTTTTTTTTTATAAAAAATAACAAACATAATTTGAAACAATTTATAAGATAAAAAAATAAATTCTTTTGAAAAATTTTTCTTTAAAATTCAATTAAAATTCATGAATTTAATTATTTCTTTTTTATACTAAATAACTTAGTCTTAAAATTCTGACTAAATGTTTAAAACCTTTCTATTTATATATATATTTCTCTCTTTATATATATATTATATAATAGCTTCATAAGTTAATTGAATTCAAAACTTTGAACGTGAAAATAATTTGTCAATTGTTAGAACTTTCCAATATACACCTATATATGGTTAAATGACTAAGTATTGAAGCGATTTTTTAATAAAATAAAAAAAAAGTATCGTTCATAAATAATCGGTCATGTAAAAAGTATTTTCAGATTTTTTTTATCATTTTTTAATGGAATTTTTCTTTATTGAAAATTAATTTTATATAAATACATATTGTCCATTATTATCAATGATCTTTTGTTTTTTTCCGGATAGCTTTATAATTCCATCATTGTAGAGCTTCGGCAGCACTGTTGTCAGAGAAACAAATGGCAGTCAGATGGTGCAATGTCCGGGCTATACGGTGGATGCATCCAAACTTCTCAGCCACACACACACAAGCTCTGTTACTCTTTGCCGGGCCATCAAAGATGTGTGTCTTGGCGTTGTAGTATTTGAACACAACACCTTTTATTGACCAATTCTGGGCGATTATTATTAAATGCCTGGCCTAATCTGGACAGTTGCTAAGAGTAGAGAGCTGAATCGATTGTATGGCCAGATTTCAAAATTTCATAGTAGACAATTCCCTTACAATACCAACATACACACATGACCTTATTAGCCGTCAATATGGGCTTTGCCGTCGTTTGTGGAGTTCACCACGCTTCGACCACGATCGTTTGCGTTTATATTCTCGTATTTTATTCGGTTTTCATCGCCCATTATTAACCTTTTGAGAAATGGGTCCATTTTGTTTTGATTTGCCAATTTTTCGCAAGTATGAACAAAGTTGATCAATTTGGGCACCCAAACATTGAATTTTTTGAGTAGTCATATGATTCCAAACTGGTTGGTGATTGATGCCCAAGTTCAAACAAATTACGTAAGGTACCATCGCAATACCATCTTGGCAAAAATCGGTAAATACTTTTTCTTCCAGGCTATTTCCACGTGTTTTAAAAACTTTCACGGAATATTATATCTAATATTAAAATTTAAAACATGTTTTTTTTAATTTTATTAATGATTAAAAATATAAAGTTTTAGTGTGTATTTTTTTATTCAAAATATTTGAAAGAGGAGATTAAAAAAAATCTGAAGTACCTTGTATAAATGTGAATGCATTTCATCAAATTTTGTACATGTTTGTTAATTGATCGCAAATGAATACATACCATGAGTTTGACCTATTTGTTATCAAAACCATTATCATGCAATTTCTCACTTTCATTCAATATAATTAAAATCAAAATAAAACCTTACCCACAATAGATACAGTGCAATACAGAGCATTTATCCATTTCCAATTATTTTTTTTTAGATTTATTTTTTTTTTCATTGACAATATAGGACGCAGTCCAAAATTGGTACAAAGACAAACAATACCTTCCCTTCCTATCATCGGTCGGTAAAAACGTTTTTTTGTAAAAACACATGGATTCAACTATCAATGATTTGGGGGGGGGGGAAGTCAGTCTTGATGGGTAAATTTAACCTAAGTTAAAAACCGTAAAACCTAAAGATAACGGAGTGGAAAAAAGGCGGAGCTTAGCTTTTTCTCTTAGTACCAAATTTGAACTGCGGCCGTAAAACAACCCGGGCGGAAACTTCTTCTTATATAGGAGTATCATATCTATTAATTTTGTTTTATTTAAATCACTAATTCCCTATGTGACTAAGAAATTGTAGTTCTAATGTATTTTCACTTTTACATAATGGTCACTATTTTTAATTTATGAAATAAAATTATAAAATAATTAACAATAATAATCCAAGTATTTTTCGTGGTATCGAGATGAGTTATAAAACTTGAGAACGGGGATTTAAAACTCATCAAGATCACAAAAATTTAATACACATATAGGTAATAAATATCAAAATAATTTAAGAAAATGTGTGAATCACAAAGACCATTTATAATAAAAATAATTATATAATAATAATATTATATATATATTAATTAATGGATTTGTAAAGTAAATAAATTAGTATAAGGGCTATATATTGAATTAAGTAACATTTGTATTCATATAACAACTTATAAGTAATTATTAAGAAGATTTAATTTCCCCATAGAATCGTTTAATACTTCATATAAAATTAAATTTTATTATTTTTGTTTTTTAATTAAATATTTTATCTGATTAAAATTAATCAAAATATACATTTATAAAAAAAATATTATATTTGCTATGCTACGGAAAATTGAAATTAAATTGAAAATGGATATTTAATTTCATGTTTAATGATTTTAAAATATTAATATTAATATAATTAAATAATATTATTATATTAAATAATAATATTATATATATATAAATAATGTATAGAACAACTGACATAATATAAATATACATATAGTATAGGTAAATAATATTTGGATCTAATTTATAATTGAATTTACAATAGATAGTATAAATTCTGATGAAAATAGAATGGAATGAATTCATAAATACATAACTAATATGTATATACATGAACAAATACGATTCTAAAATCTTTTGTTTATATTTAATTAATTTCTGTGAAATTTGACATTACCTAGATGTTCATTGAATTAAAGTGGATTCATTAACTTTGCTCGAGAAAAAAAAAATTTTACATGTAAATACAACAAAATTATACTTCGATAAAATATGAATATGATCTTCTTGATCACATTCATTAATGAATGAGTCTTTAACTGTCAATTAAACAGCAGTCATTATTAATTCATTAAATTGAGTGAGAAAGAGAAAGAAAGAGAGAGGCTTCTTTTCTTTACTTTCCATCTTCAGAGACTTTTGACTGTTTTGATTAGATTTTGCTCTTCTCTCCATTTTCTCCTCAATTACTTTTCACACTTTCTCCCAAGGGTTATTCATTTCTTGATTGCACCCTCGTAATATAATTTCATTTATAGATTTAGAATGTACATTAATAAAGAAAATATAATAATATAATTTAAACCATACATACACTTTATCTGGGATCCCGATGAAGAAGTTTATATTCACAGTGATGGATTCTTTGTGATATGAAAAAGAATGAATAAGGATAAACCTCACAAAAGATCGATGAAAAATGAGCTATACTATGCTTATAAAAATAATAATAATACATGTATATAATTTATTTGAAGAATAAAAGTAATAATTATAATTTCAAATATATGAATGAAATATCTCTATCACATAATTGTGTGAATAGTATAATCTTACAAATAAATTTTGAAAATATATTAATAGAATTAAAGTTTTTATTTTAAATTTATTTAACTTATTCCATTGTCCTTTATCATTTTCATTGTTTATGGAAAAACCCAAACGTTAAATCTTAAATTTCATATATCACGGATTCTTGGGTTCCTGCACAACACCTCTTATTTTCAATGTTTGGGTGCAATTTTATGCCCAACTTTTTATATTTCATCTTTTTTTAACACTAATTTCTAGTTTCTCTCAACAGCAACAATTTTTTCCATCTCCATTCCATTAACTAAAATTTGAGCAACAATATTTTGATTTTATGATATTTTTAACTCTATTATCATGAATAATTCGTTTTTTATATTAATTGTCTTTACCAAGACCGATACGATTTTCTTGTCACATCAATTTTATTTTGACTGATTCTAAAGTTGATATTGTTGGTTTAGTTAGTTTCCTTCTATGTATTTATCTAAGCATTTGTAGAATGAAATAGCAAATAGATAGAATCATTAATGAATGTTTTATTGTTTATAGAAATTAAGTTTGCATATTTCTTTTGTTCATCTCTCTATGAGATTTAATTAGAACCTGTTTCAAATGCTTTGACAACTTAATTTAGTAAAATATTTAATTAAACTGATGTCCTTGTAATTAAGCTTGTTTAAGTGATATCAAAATTGATAGAAACAAAGCCAAAACTCTAACTTAAACTTAATGATAGATATAGATTAAGAAATGGGATTTAGAATATTATAGAATTAGTATCCTCGTCATTATAATAAACAATGAATTATTTACATTTTTATTTTTAATATTTTTTTAAGAATATTTTGATCCATCATGATCTACAATTATAATATTTATATAGAATAATTAATGTGATCAAACTTGATGATTTATATAAATACTATTGATCAATAAATATTATGAAATTAATTGATTAATGTCAATCGAATTTAAAATCAAACCTAAAAAATCATTCTTCTCAATCAAGGATTGCAACAAATTTTGCAAATTTTTCTCCATTCCACAGAACGCTTAAATAAAAATTTCAAAAAAAGGCGATAAAATTGGGAGAGGATGGAAATTGGATGAATATTGGAAAAAATGAAGTTGCGATATATGGAAATCTATTAAATACAATAAATTTTTCTGAAAAATTGAAATAATTTTTCATTCAATATAGATCAGAAAGTCATTAAAGAATATTGTATTTTTGTGGGTTTCAAAAAGTGAAATATATTTTAAAAATAAACAAAGGATGTTAATCCTTTAAAATATATCACTTAATGGTATCTTTGAAATTTATTGGTGAAAATTTCTATTTAAAAGGAAACATTGACATTATATATATATTAACCAATGAGATTTAATTCTAGCGCATCGTATTTTTAATAAATCATCTGTTCATTTTTCAAAAATAATTGGAATATATATATATAAATACGTATTTATTTTTAGTTTGTACTATATAGGTATACAAAGTATAATATATGAGATTCTAAATGTCCTATAATTGAGATCGCATATGGTTATAATAAATAATAAAAGCCGCAAAGGAATATTTAATCATGCATATGATAGATCGTATATATTCTATTAATTAAAATTTTACAAAAAGTAACAGAAAGTTAAATAGTCTCAAATGTCAAAATCGAAAGTGGCTGGATGAAGAATAGAAAAAAAATATGTAATTATTTATAAAATTTTCTAGATTAAAAATGAGAGAATAGTTTATTTCTGAATTTCATATGATTAATTGCTGTAAACGACTTTTCGCGAATATATTCCTGGTAGTTTAGAATTTCTGAACACGAAGATGAGATATTGATCCCCTGACAGGGTTCGGCTCGAAATCGAGCTCCCTCTCGAGGCCCTTCATTATCGAGTGAGAACACAAAGAGGAACGAGCGCCGAAACGGGTGCATACTTCTCTTTACCACTGATTCAATGCTTCACCTAATTTTCAATAACAATCAACCATCATAAATTACATAAAATCATGAACAATATTTGCTAAATAAATATTATTAATCTCTAAAACACAGAAATATGCTGATTGGACATAATAAAATTTGTTTAAATTCAATTACATCAATTAAATTACAAAATATACAACGTGAAACATAAAATATGTTAATATATTTCCTTTATTCAATTATAATTAAAAACTAACTAAAATTCATATATATATATATATAACATATTAATACATACTGAAAATGGAATGATAACCACTATTAGAAATCTGAAAAATCATTGTTCACGTTAGTTAAGGTTTTATGTCAAGAAATGTTCTTGAAACTATAGTCTCTATTATTCTGGTCTAGAATCTGCACACTATTAATTAAATGGTTAGAAAATTTATGCCAAACCACGTTTTCGAAACTAATTAAGGTAAATATAGTTAATTGTCAGAAACTTTCGAAATTAGGAATGGGTTAAAACAAGGAGACGCACTATCACCAAATTATTTATTTTAATACTGGAATATGTGATTAGACAAATTGGGGAAAAATCAAACGGAATCCAATTAAAGAAAAAGATTTAAGTATTAGGTTACGCAGACGACTTAAATATAATAGGAGATTCGGCAATTGCAATTCAAGATAGCGTAGAAAAATTAATCGAAGCAGGAAAAGAGGCGGGGCTATAAATGCTGCTAAGAATCATATTCTCAAATACTCTAAATCTACTCTCATCTCGCAGGGTCATAGACCTTGCCTCATACCCTTATAATACAACCGACAAATTAATTGTTTTATATATTTTAATTTGGATCCCCTTTGATAATAATTTTGACAAGAAAATCACTCAACTGCATGATTTCATAAGATACGTTATTAATAAGTATTTTATCTAAAAATCTCAACCAATATATTATTTATGGAATTTGATTGATAGTGTTTCAATTTTTTTGTAGAGTGAGGGTTGAAAATTACATTTTCTACCTTCATTAAAATTTTAAAATGAGTAGGATTATAAGGATCCAAATTTCACAATATAATAACAATTCATCTAAAGTTTAGGTTTCTAATATATTGTCTACCTAACAGGATTAGAGGATTTTCAACAAATCAAGTCGTTTATTTTTGTTTGATCTGTTAATTTAATTAAACTGGCCAATATTAGGTCTGACTAATGGTCGTATCTTTATTCCTCCATGACAACCATTCAGATAATTATTTTCTCAACAATTTTCTGCAAAACAAATAATAACATTATTTATTTAAATGCCTATATAAACAACTTATAATAATACATTACTATTTCATTCAATTAGTTTTTAATTAGATAACTTCTGGGATAGATGTGATTTCTACAATATTTTAAAGTAGATAATTATATCAATTTTTTTTTGTAAAATTAAACTAACTTTTGTTATTATAAAAATTTTATAGAATTCTTTTGAAACTGTTTATGTATATAAGCAGGGCAGTTCCGACCCGTGGGTGCATAGTGTGCGGGACACCCGGGCGGCAAGTCTAGGGGTCGGCGCGAGCCGCCTTAAAAAAAAAGGAAAAATTAATTTATCATAAAAAATTAATATAATACATAAATATTATTCTAAATATTATCATTTAAATACTACTATTCTAATATTATTTGAATATATGTACTATTCTAAATATTATTAATTATATTTCAAATTCAAATTTTCTATACACAACTTATTCAGGCGACAACCAGTGGCAAGTATAACAGTTTCTTGTTTAAACTCGTCTTAAGCTATTTTTCACGTCGGTCGCGGAGAAGATTTTACAGGAAAATACTAGTCTGTGGTCAAAACATACAAATTTTGTAAATAGTATTTTGTAATTTTAATTTATTTTCAAATAAATATTAGATTTCTTTTAGATATGTATATTACATAAAAAATAGAATTTCCAGCTAAGTGAAAAATTATTTATTTGGATATAAAACCAACATTTCGACAATACTCTGAAAAAAGCATAATTAATTTCTGAAATCTCAGTCCAAAAAAAAAAACACACACACACACAAGCCCGCTATTTGAAAAAAATATTTAATTTTCTAAATAATTATATTTTTTATTAAACAAATCTATTTATAAATTTATAAATCTATCTATGTATCTCTGTGGCTCTACGGAAC
This sequence comes from Labia minor, assembly GCA_963082975.1. Taxonomy (NCBI): domain Eukaryota; kingdom Metazoa; phylum Arthropoda; class Insecta; order Dermaptera; family Spongiphoridae; genus Labia; species Labia minor. The sequence goes on along the minus strand of OY720348.1, from coordinate 24,485,998 downwards.
TCGAAAGTTCTTGGCCGCAGCAACCATATTTCTCCAAGTGTCCCTATCCTGAGCCACAACCATCCAACCCCTACCCTCTCCTATCTCTCTCACGTCCCTTCTCATATTATCCACTCACCGCGTCCTTCGTCACACCACACCCCTCCAAGTATTCCTATTCTGAGCTACAACCTTCCAGTCCCTATCCTCTCCCATCTCTCTCAAGTCCTTTCCCACATTATCCACCCACCGTGTCCTTGGTCTTCCAAATGGACGTTTCCCACTCGGTCTCCCTACCAATATATTTTTTGCCATTCTATCTTCTCCCATTCTAGCCACGTGTCCTACCCACCGCAGCCTTCTCGATTTTATAATTCTAACTATATCTGGAGATGCATAGAGGTCATGCAATTCCTCGTTATGCAATCTTTGCCATTCCCCAATGACCTCATCTTTTTTTGGCCCATATATGCTTTGTAGAATCCTATTCTCAAATACTCTAAATCTTCTATAACCCCATTGTCGTTGCTTGTTTCCTGGAGTTATTTAATTTTATAAAAAATAGTTTAAATATTAAAATAACTTTTGGAGTACAAAGGCAGAATTTAAACAATTTAAATAATTCTAGATGTTATATGAGAACATATTATTTATTGTTAATTTTTCAATTATTATAACAAATTATTTATTAAGAGAATAACTATTATGGATAATCACTTTATAAAATAAAAAAAAAAATCATTAAATTAATTTTATTTAGTATTTCTATTTTCCCGATTTTCCATTTTTCTCGGTTGAGGTATTAGGAATATTCAGGTTTTGAAGTGTTGTGATTAAATTGGACAATTCATTATTAGTTGACATATTTATTGGCACATTGTTATCAGAATCATATTTTCTAGAAGTTTCTCCACTGCTCCTTATTCGCCAATTAGAATTGTCGTTTACCTTATTAGATCTTGTATTTAAATTGGAGAATCTTTTCGGTAACTTTTTTGGTTCTCTTCTGGGTGTATTTTTTCAATTATTTCTAAGACATTTTTGTAAAAATTCAATTCTTCAGAATTTTTATAATTATTGCTTTTAATAGCTGAATGACTTCGATTTTGGGCGATTTTAATTATATTATGAGGGTATTTTTTCTTAGAAAAAAATAAAAGTGAAGACTGAAACAAAAGAATAAAATTAATTATAAAAAATCATAAGCGAATTTGTTTCAAAAAATATATGAATATATATTAAATTTCAAATAAATAAATATGTATTAAAAAAATAAATAATGAAAGATTATTTACATAAACCCTTTCATAAATATGTGCATTTTGAATTGGATCTACCCAAAATTTTAAAGCTTCATATAAATTATTTTTCACATGATAATAAATAGAACCCAATTGGACTTTAATGTCCAATATAGTAAATAGGTCATGTTCATGTTGAACCAATAATGCTTTGTAAACTTCTATTATTTCAGAAATTTCCTTTTGACCTGTTTCATAATACAATTCATATAAATTGAAGGTAGCAGTATAAATTTCTTTGTCTATTGCAATTTTTAAATATCTGAAATTTAAACAAAAATAATTATTTAAATGATAAGAATCTATTTTTCAGATTAATAACGTTAATCATTTAAATTTCAGATTCTTAAATAACTTTCATTTTATTTGTCAACTTACTTTATAGCCTGAACAAAATCACCTTCTATTCTATATAATAAACCAAGATGTTGTGTTGATCGTGCGTTGCATGGGTCCATTTCATACGCTTTTAATAAACATTTTTTAGCTAGTTGCATATCCTTATATTTTCCTTTTAATTTCTTAAAACCAATTCCACAAAGACAATAAAGAGTAGAACAGTTATCCAAATTTAAATCAAGAAATTCTCTGAAAATATAATGATCAATTAATAATAATATTCTCTAATGTATTTTTTCTTTCAAACATTTTAAAAATAAATAATATTTTAGTAAAAATAGTAAATTTCAACCTACTTGAATAATAAAGCACTTCTTTTTGAAAATTCTTCTTTTTTAATAATATACTGTTTATTATGGACATTCCTGATATTTGATATTTCACAAAGTGAATGAGCTAATCTGACAATTGTAACACAATTTCTATTTAATTCTATTGCCTTTTCGTAATATTCAATTTCTCTATCATCATTAACATTATTTAGAAATCTTGAAGTCTTTCGACGACGGCTACCATAAATATTACCTAACATTAAATACCAATAATAATAAGTTGGATCAAAAGTAATTGCCTTTTCAATTAAATCTATCATTTTTTCATAATCTCTACATTCACAAACCAATAAATAATAAACTTGCATGCCCAATAATTGTCCCTTGATATTTTGATCATCGAGGTTTATTTTTTCCATTGCATTTTCCAACATTTTATTGGCTTCTTCAATCGATTTATTTTCCAGAAAGTAATACGATTTGGATATTTTAATAATATAATCATATATTACCAAAAATCTTATAAAGTCTTTAGATTCATCATCTGTTTTATCATTTAGTATAATTAATAAGTTTTCCCATTTTGGAAATAATTTCTCGGCCTTTTCAAACTCATTTTCTTTTAGATATTTATGAAACAAACATAAAAAGTGTGAGAAATATTCATTTTTAAACACTTTTTTCAATTCAAATTCATTTATTTTCCTTTCCAATTGCCTTACATTTTTTATTATATATTCAGGTTGCCAATTATAAGGATTGGACGGGATCATTTTAAATTTTTCGATTAATTTAATTTCATCCATTTTAATCTTAAAACAAAAAATATAAATTAATTAATATTTTTGGTAATTAAGAGATAATAGTAATTAAGAGAAACATAAATTAATAAAAATGTTAATAACTAATACCTATATTTATATACTTACCTATTAAATGATAATTTATATTAAATAGTTATATTTTTTTTAAATTTATTACACAGTTTTTTTTTGAAATAGCATAAATATTTTACAAAAGAATTAATTATACATTAATATTTTAAGAGGGATTCACCCAGATGTTACAGACCATACATATCAGACTAGGACTGACTAGGACACTCAATGTTAATTTTTGAAACAAAGTTTTTAGCTTTAGCGCCATCTTGCAAGGGAGACACCGAACTAATTGAATAAAGCGGGCTAATGTGTGTGTGTGTGTGTGTGTGTGTTTTGTATTTATTTATTTAGAAGGAATATATAAGATACATGTGTGTGTGTGTGTGTGTGTGTATTAATGGGATTTTAGCTGAGAGCACATATTTAGAATTAAAAAAAAATCTCCAATACATTTAAAAGCTAAAAATTTGATGATATGAAAATTGTAGAATTATATGTTTTCTTATGTAATCACAAATATAGTTTAAATTATAACATCGAGAAAGTTAAAATGATCATGGCATTTATGTTAAAGGGGAGAAAAAAGAATAGATAAAAAATGTTTATTTAGATGAAAACTATAATAATAGATTAATAATAATTAATAAGGACAGTGATTAAACCAAGAATGCATTAAAGCATAATAATACCATAAAGATAAAATATGAGCTGTGGCCAGGCACAGAACCGACGAACTATTTGAAATAAATTAATTTCCAAATAACATTATATATATAAAGTATCAAAAAAAAAATTTTCAAAACTTGAATTAAAATGACTAAATTATATTATCTTAGTTTTTATTTTTAGTTTAATTAATCAATTATTTTTCACCAGTATATTTGAAGTGAAATATTTTCTGACAATGAATATAAAATTAATACTTAATAAACTACCACTTCTGGTTTCCGGATATACACCAAAAGTTGATGAATTCATGCTACTAATGCATTAAGTAAATATACCAAATTTTGAGCTGTTCAAGCTGTATACGTCTATACGGACACAGACGGACAGACATCATGCTAAAAATACTTTTTTCTGTTAACAAATTCATGATTCGTGGAGATATGTAAAAATCTTCACATGTGAAATTTGGTGTGAAAACAATACCTTCCCTTTCTATCGTCGGTCGGTATATAAGTATGAGCCGTTTATTTTGAAAGTAGCCTAAGTTTTTCATTTTTTTGCCGGTTATCATGGCTAAATGTACAACTTTATGTTATTTATCAGTGAAGTATTTCACGTTGTTTATATTCCAAGCAAATATAATAAATTTTTTACACATTAGTTTTCAGAATTAATTGAATAATTAAACCATGTAGTTTGAAAGTGGCATAACTCCATTTATACATACATCAAGATTTTGGCGTGGTGGAAATGTCATTCAAAAAAGATAATTTACTGTTCATTACCCAAGATTATTACAAGATCATTAAAAAGTGTCGGAAAGGTAATAATTTTATTGTAAATGAAATGAGACAATAAGATTTTGTTTCCTCAAAATTATTAGAAAGCCCAATTTTTAAACGGGCAACGAATTCTGATGAAGAATCAGTAAACTGGTTAAAAATATGTTGGATGCGTTTTGTCAGAAATGAATCATATAAAATTTTCTATAAGACATTAATGATTGAGAATGAAAATTTTAAAGTACTAAATTTATTACCACGTCCAGGTAGAGCAAAAATATTCGAAAATTTTATATTGAGACCACTCTATAAAAATCTCAGACCAATTACAACAGCAAAATTTAATTTTATATATAACCGGAACATCATAATTTCTTCAAATCCCTTTCACACTTGCAAAATATAAATGAATAGTAAATTGTTATGTAATAAATTTATGTTTGTAATTTTGTATGTTCTATAATTAAAAAATGTTTTGAATCGCATAAATTATGTTTCCTAAGTGTCTTAAAGATATATAAAATAAATTCAATATTGTGTTTTTTCAGTTTGAAGCATCTTAAATTATGTTGAATGGACTTAAGCACCTTCAAATTTTATAATGAATCTGGTTGTTAATTTTGAAAGTAGCCTGACTCCATTCTTGATAAGAAAACGCAAATTATTCACTTAATAATTGCCACTATTTTAATGGGAACTATAAATTTTACACCCTTAGATACACTTAAGCAGTATAACTCATTAGAATCCTATATACGTATATTTTTAAATTCATTGAAACGCAAACTCTTAAATTTCTCGATATGAAGATAAATGGAGTTAGGCCACTTTCAAAATAAACGGCTCATATATATATATATATATATATATATATATATATATATATATATACGTATAGAGAATTGGAGGGAATAAGAATTGAAGAAAATAGCTCAAGAGAAGGTTAGAGAAATATGAACTTGCGAGTTCAGTAGGGCCATGAAGACAGATGGATCGTATTATTCATTATCAAATCATTGTTTATCAAACTGACGACAATTAATTTCTCTATATATGTATATATAATATATATGTATACTAATAGAAATTATTGTTTATTGTATTTTTCAATGTAAATGAATAAATTAACCTAATGTAGATTAAATAATTCAGATAGTTATTGAAGAATCGTGATCTGATTTGTTTTGAATATTATTTGACCACATTTAGGAATAAAAATACAATTTCTCTCCCCTCTAATTTATTGAGTGTGGTATGTAATTAATTAAATCTATGGCCTTTGTCCTCTCCTCTCTCCCTCCCTCCCTTCCTCTCTCTCTTTTCCTAGTTAGTTCTCGCAAGCAACATGTATCAGACTTGGAAAACATTCTTGATCCTTCCAATTCCATTTATTGATTTGAGTGGTCTGAAGGTGAACTAAGAAACTCACGACCCTCTATCTTTCTATGAAGTTCTTGCCCTAAATGTTAAAAATGACCTTGCCCAAATAACTTTACATTTCGGCCTGATTTTATATCCCAAATTCATTTTTTTTTCTTCCATTACAATTATATATTCAGTTTTTTTATGACTAAAGTTTCATTATACAATTATATATATATATATATTATATATTAACATCTTCTTTTTTGTTTGAATAATAAATATTTGATAGAATTTTTAATAAAATTCATTTTCTTTTGTTTGAAATTTTTAATATAAATTTTATTGTGAGAATAAATAAAGAGATAAAAGAAACTGTATGAATTAACAATTTATTTTTCATTATTATTTTTATATTTGTTTTTTTTTTTCTTTGAAATAAAGAATAAAAATATTCTGGATTTTTTTAGAAGGGAAAATTGCAGGTGAGAATAGTCTGAAAAACGAGAAAAATGAAAGAATGTTTTCTCGTAACAGAGTGTCATTAATATTTAACTTAGTCTTGAAGTTTATTTGGATTTCTCGTTCTCTCCTGGAAAATTCAATTTGGAGTCCGGAGGTGTTGAAAAATTCAAATCTCGTTAATTCCATTATATAGTTTAATTTAGTACGGTAATTCAAAACTTGTTATTATATAAGGAATATTAATTTATTCGTATGCTTTTCTCAAACTATATTTGTGTACTAAAAAAATATGTGACTTATATTCCCAACCACAAAACTTCACCAATATATCTCACCCTCATTGGAGTGAAAATTCAATTATTTAATATTGGAAAAAAGTATTGCCTTTTTTAACAGCTGATGTCCTTTTAGTATATATTGATTGATCCTAATCATGTAGATGAAAATTAAAATAAAAAAACATTTTTATATTTTTTTTTATTCAAAAAACAAAAAAAAAATAGAAAAAAAATCAAATAACGTATTAATTAATGTAAAATATATGACATGTGTGTATATTTAATTTTCCAGATAAAATTACTTCCTCAGGCAGATTTATTTGAGTTCAAAGAGAAATATATAATTTGTAAAATATTTATGATTACATTAATGGAAAAATTAAATGTATTCATAATATAAAATATTACAGATTTTGATTGATTTACAATATTTGAAAAACAATAATAATATAATAAAGATTTATTTTTAACAAATTCAAGTGCCACTCATGGAAATGAAAATAGATATTAAGGGGATTCTTAAAAAATATACTTATTAAAATAATGCTGGAATATAAGTACTTGCTCATACATATTTCATATTATTATTTATTCTTTAATTTTTTTAATATTATGATACGATTATATATGATAAGAACACTAAAACTCAACTTTATTTTATTAATTTTAGTTTTTAATTCAAAATATATCGAAACATTGCAAGTATTTTTTCTATAAAAACACAAAAAAACTTGAAACATCCCTTTGGTTAAATGTATGTTCATAAGTACAAAGATACTTATTATTATTTTAAATAAATTTTATAAAATATTTTGAAAAATGCCTTTAGAGTATTTTCTTTTTTGTTTTTATTTTAATTTTATTGACTATTTGGAATTGAGTTCTTTAGTATTTTTATAATTTTTATTTTAATATTATTATGCCGTTTGTATTAATAAATGTGAGGAGTGTTATATGACTTTAGAGGGAGAGAATTGTTTCAAAATACATATTTAAGAAGAGATTTCTCCCCAAATTTATAGATCAAATCACAGAAAATTTTGGTGTACATATATATATGTATGTATGTATGTATGTTTAAAGTTACATTGTTGAAATTTTATATTATCCAGAATTGATTTTTTCCAAACTTCTCATTAGTCTTTTTTTAAATACTATCTTAATTTTAAGATACTATAGGCGGAATTTATAGTCAAATCTTATATTAAAGATCATCTTAAAGTATGCTCTTAAGACCTCATCTAGATTCATAGTCACAATCACTACTGTACTTAAGATGATCTTTAATATAAGATTCAAAACTATGAAATCCTCCCATATTGTCTTAAAATTAAGAGGGTAGTGTTTGAGAAAATACTAATGAAAAGGTTGTTAGTAGAAAAAATCAATTAAGAAAAGAAAGTGGGTAAATTAAAGCACAGTTGAAATACAATATAACCAATAAAATATGTGGAAATAGGAGAGAACACACCGACGACAGTAAGCAAGAAACCAGCATGGTTACAAATTTGTGGCTTATGATTGTGAAAATTGATTATTTTTTGAAATAAATATGAGTTTTTTCGAATTTTAAGGTATTTTCACTAAATTATTGTTTAATTGGGTATACAGTCTCAAGTTTTGAGAAAATTCATCGCCTCTCCTTATCTTTGCAACGTTTTATTGCTAACATCCTGCGATATGGCTACCAAAATACCGGATGTAAATATAAACAGTGTTCTCTTCTATTAAGGGAGGATGGATTTAAAGTTCAGTATAGGAACGATAGGAGGTATCTGGTTATAAAGTTATAATTTTTTCAAAAATTTATAAAAAGGTATCTGATATTAAATGTAGAAGAAATTTAGGATAATATAAAATTCAACAATATAGCTTTAAACAAACATAAAAATATATATGCACCTCCACATATGCAGTATTTATAGTATTTATATTGTTTATTTTATAAACAAAACCATAGAGACACTTAAGTTAATAATTTTTTTATTTAATAATATATATATATATATATATATATATATATATATATATATATATATAGGTAAATGAAAATATAAATGAACACACAATATAGTTAAATAAATAATAATAAATCTCCGAAAGTTGAACAAATATGAAGGCAAAGAGGAATCGATCGAATTCCACCCCCAAACTCCATTTTACTCGGTTAGTCATAAACGAGATGAGCAACGAATAAAATTGAAGAAAAAAAATAAACCCAAGAAAATTTGAACCATTTATTTAAATAACCTAAATAGAAACAAGCGTTGTTATATTGGAAAATAAATAAAATATAATACAAAATTTTTATTTATTTTTTTTTTAAGAAATAAATTAATAGATGTAAGAAATGATAAATGAAATTTTTAGAAAATACAGAGTCATAGGAATCAATAAATACTTGGAAAAATATGGGGTTTGGCAATGTTTTGAAATGCTTCTTATAAAAAAAAGATGGTATCCTTAAAATGAATCCTAGCTAGACGTTTTCATTTTGCATTGATTTATTATATAGCATGAAAAAAATAGTAAAAAAATAAAAGAAATCGTTTTTTATTAATATACAATATATATATTTGAAATTTGTTATTGATGAAATAATAATGCAACAATGAAATAATATTCCATCGAATAATTACTGTTTGCAAAACAAAGGTGATGCAAGAAATTTATCTGGAATGATGGTTGCCAATTCCTCCAATAAACATTTATCAATAAAATTATACACATTCCAAGACACAACGGAAATAGTTCTTCTGAACTATCTATTTGGAATTTGTCCATTTATGTTTTGAATAATCATACAAAATTAATTATTGCTTCTGACTATACAATACTCGGTTAATTATAATTTAAACAAAAATTTTAGAAAATAAAAAATTATTGTGTTTTGTTGTAGATATTCAATTAATTTAATAATCAATGACCATATATTTTTTAATCAGTGTCGGATAACCCATAAGGCGGGATAGGCTATTGCCTAGGGCAGTGGTTCTCAAACTTTTTTGTTGACGGAACCCTTTTGGGAAGCAAAATACTTGATGGAACCTTACAATAAAACAATAGTTTTCTAAAGTGTATTATTTATTTATAAGCATAACAAAAGTACAATGTGTAACAATTACTAATTATTACTTACTTTACCACATGACAAGTACAATAATAGAAAATATTAAAAAAGAAAAAATCTTAACTAATGGGAGATATGAAACTGTTTTTTATTTTTCATCAATTGGTTGATATCAGGTTCGGCGTCCAGTCTATTGCGATATTTTGTTTTCGTGGCTGCATAGGTTGAGAATCCTGTTTCGCACAAATATGTTGGGAAAGGGAGAAGAACATTCAGAGCCAATTTGCCAAGCATTGGATATTCATCACGGATTCTGCACCAAAAATCGTTGAGAGGCATCGTTTTGAACAGTGACTCCATACTTGTATCTGATGACTGATGACATTTCTAAAAGAGATTCATAAACCTCGTTTGACATACTTTCGGGCTTTTGCAAGTTGGGTAAAAAAGGATTATGAATCCATGAATTCACTTTAATTTTTGTATTCTATTCTTCGGGAAAATACTTTTCAAAAGATGCGCGCATCGAACTGAGATATTGGACCAATTATTCAAACACATCATCTTGAAACATTTCTGAGTCGTTATCGCTAACAAACTCACTGAGTGACGTAAAGCTTTCTATTTCTTTCTTACCAACGCAAATAATCCAAAAATCTAATTTTCTTTTGAAGGCAGTTATTTTGTTATAAGCCTGAAACACTGTTGTCTGTTTACCTTGCAATGATAAATTCAATTCGTTCAGTTTTTGATAGATATCCGCCATAAAAGACAATCTTTTTGAAGTTTTTGAAAGATATCCGCCATAAAAGACAATCGGAACAACCAAGTTTTATCATACAAACGGTCCTTCAAATTAAAAGAAGTATCTGCTGAAAGAAACATTTGTAACTCGGCTCTAAGTTCAAATAGCCTTGTTAAAGTTTAACCCCGAGACAACCATCGCACTTCTGTATGGAGCAGCGGTGTTTTATTTTTGCTGCCATAATCTTCATACAATAATGAGAACAATCGGGATTGTAGTGGTCGTGATTTGATAAAATTAATTATTTTTACCGCTTCATCCATAACTAATTTTAGATTTGACGGCATTTGCTTCATCGCAAGTGCTTGTCTATGCAGAATACAATGGCTGGAACTACAATTAGTCGCTTTATCTTTTATTCGTGACACTGCTCCTGCTGTTTTACCTGTCATCGCCTTGGCTCCATCTGTACAAATGTCAATGCAATTGTTCCAACTAAGATTATTTTCTTCAAAAAATATATTTATTTTGTTAAAAATTTCTTCCCCGGTAGTGTTTGTGGGCAACGGTGAACACATAAGCATGTCTTCCTCAAAATAACTTTTACATGGATATCTCACGATAACCAGCAAGATAGCCAAACCAGCGACATCAGTCGACTCGTCGATTTGCAAGGCGAATCGTGTTTTTTGTAGACGTGTAACTAGTTCTTGTTTGACATAGCTTGCTAGATCATGGATTCGCCGTGAAACAGTATCGTTTGATAGCGGCACAGTAGAAAGATGCTTTGCAGATTTTTCATCGAGCATACATTTTGTTATGTCTAATACACATGACTTTATTAAATTCTCAGCGATAGTGTGCGCTTCACCTGCTTGTGCAATGCGATAGCTAACTAAATATGATGCCTCCGTGGCCTTTTCGTTAATAGTTTGTGTTACATGCATCATATTTTTTTGACTTTTTAATAACTGATCTTTTTTACGAACAAAAAATTCTTTATTCTTGTCTTTAGACTCGGGGTGTACAGTTTCTAAATGTCAGCGCAATTTGGCAGGTGCCATGGAACTATTAGGAAGCAATTTACTACATAGCATGCAGAGAGGTGAGCCGTTGGAATCAACAAATCCGAAACTGATATATGAATCATCATACTTCCTTTTTTTACCGACCGACGATAGTAAGGGAGGTAATGTTTTCACACCAAATTTCACAAGTGGAGATTTTTACATATCTCCACGAATCATGCATTTTCTTAACAGAAAAAAGTATTTTTAGCATGAAGTCTGTCCGTCCGTCCGTCCGTCCGTATAGATGTGTACAGCCTGAACGGCTCAACGGATTTTGATGAAATTTGGTATATTTACTTAATGCATCAGTGGGATGAATTGATCAACTTTTGGTGCAAATCCGGAAACCGGAAGTGGTAGTATTAGCGATCGACGATAGGAAGGGAAGGGTTATTTTCGCACCAAATTTCACATAAGGAAATTTTTACATATCACCACGAATCTTGCACTTTGTATTGATTTTATTCTCGAAAAAGATCATTTTATTAGTTTTTTCTTAATTAAAATTATATGACGTCATCCAGTCATTCATGACGTCACAGCCTGGTCTTACATATATATTATAAATAAAATAAAATTAAAAATATTTATGTTATATCCATATCTGTTTTTTATTACATTAATAGATATATTAAAATTATTTGAAATTGTTTCTGTAGCTGGAAATTAATTTATTTCAAACCGTCGGTCGGTTCGGACCTGGCCACAGGTCAACTTATTCGTCTTTGAAACCGTCGAGCTTGACGTCGTGGCATCATCGTCTGGATCGGTGATTGCTATATTCTCCGCGCGTACTGCTTTTGAACATTCAGCGTCATTAGAAGAAGTTGTTGCATCACGTTTAACATATTTAAGCCAACGTTTCTTTCTTCTTTATTTAAAATGTTAGTCAGGATGATGGGGTCTAAATAATGCACAATCGTTTCTGCGTATAAATTTAGTAACAATGAAGAAATGTATAAAACTGAAACAGAATACAGCAGGCAGTAGAACAATGAACACTAGTTTCTCGCTAGCGAGGCTTGTAAGTAGATAGGAACTTATCGCTCTCCGAACGCTAATCGTCAACTGATGCAAAAATAAAAAGAGAAATATAAAAATTGCGTTGTAATTTCGACTTTATTTTTACTTTCCCGCATACTTCGTATAAGGGAAGTATTGGAATCGTCAAAAATTTCGACTTCGAGGTTTCGATAGATCTTGACGTTTTAGACCTCCCTGAGTCGGAAAATACCATTTTTCGAATTATGTCTGTGTGTGTATGTATGTATGTAATGTCTGTGAGCAAATTTACTCAAAAACTAATCAAGCTAGGACTTCGAAATTTGGTACACCGATATTATTCACAGTTTGTAGATTTCTATCAAAATTTCGTCAAAATCGGTTAACCGGAAGTGGTACTTTACCTACACTGGTTGCGTTTACCTTTAAAGTAAAGTACCAGTTTGCTTCGAGATATTTGCTTCCTATTTTGTATATAAATTTAAAAATATGAAAAAAATTCAGGTACCAAATTTCATGATGATCTGACTACCGGAAGTGACATTTTACCTATACAAGTATCGTTAGGTGTAAATTATAAATATATATAATAGTGTTAAACCATTTTACTTTATAATTTAAATTAATTAGTTTGTTTATTTTTATTGTTGTTAAAACATAATAATAATAACCTAATTACCTATTTATATGCGGGAAAGTCTAGGGGAGGACACTCCCGCTTTTTTTAAGTTAGTGTTGAAAGCCGCTTGTTGATAACTATAGCGTCTAATTCAGTGGCGGCTTTTATCAAAGGAACTGCGCGCTTACAATTTTAACATACAAAGTTAACAATATTTACAAAATAAATTCTTTTTTTATTTATAATATCTCCCTTTAACCTATTTATTTTATTCTATTTTAAAATATTGAAATTATTTAATTTATAATATATACTCCGCAATTCTTGCGGAACCCCTACAGAGGTATCGCGGAACCCTAGGGTTCCGCGGAACACACTTTGAGAACCACTGGCCTAGGGCATTTTAGGGCCTCTCAACATTAAACTGTATATGTAATAATATAGTACCTGGATTACCGAGCCGCCGTTAGGTACTTTAAAAAAATTATTCCTTATGAAATATGAATATTTAAGATTAATATTATTATTTAAAATAAATAAACAAAAAAATATATGAAACAATTTCAAATAATTTAAAAGAACATAAATTAAAAAAATAGTCATAAAACATACAACCCTTAAACATACGTATTAATGCACCGAAAATCAGAAAATTAAGGCCTGTGGATATAACATAATTTATATTTCGTAATTTGATTACAAAATATTATTAACATAAATATTTTTAAACTTATTTTGTATTTAAGGAAGCACTGCTCGGCGTTGCTCGGCGCCTTTTTTTAATATTAAAATTCTTATTTTAAATTAAGAAAAAACTAACAAAGATGATTTTTCCCGAGGTTGAAACCAATACAGATCGATTTTTCTTTGTAAAAATTATCTATGGTGTGAATTTCAAAAAAATCCTAAGAGCTGTTTAATATCTCAAAAATACAAATATATATATTATTTACTAGTATAATAAGATAAGATTTATTTAAAACAGTATTTCAAGAGATATATTTAATTATTTTTAATTATTTTATATTGTATATAATATTTAAAAATTATTTATTGTTTATTGTTTTGTTATTAATTTGTTAGATTTTTGGGAACTAGAGAAGTTATCTTCTCTAATTTATAAATTGATGATAAATTAAGAAATATTTCTACACTGGCTTAAAGACAATATTAAGGAAAATTTGAAACGTTTCATATAGTTTTCTATTAGTCTATAACTGTGTCTCTTCCTAACTCGAAAGATCTTAGAAGAAGCAAAAACATTCCTACAGATGTCTCTATTGTGAGCTATTTCCATCCAACTTGTATTCTCTCCTAATTCCATCAGGTCTCTCATTACATTGCCTGCCAATCATCCCCTTCGTCTCCCAACTGGTTGTTTCCACCAACAAATTTCTGGTCACTCTTTATCGAATTTCCAAAGTGATGATTAATTTTCTTATTTACTCCTTACTTTATTACTTCCGAGACAAATTCAATCAATACCAAGTAATTTTTTCGGAATTCCCATTAAAAAATTAAAATTAGAAAAAGTTTTCACCTATCTATTGAGTCATATGTTTTCCTAAGGTCTACAAATTACAATTACTGATTTGTAGAAATGGTGAATTCGTTATTTTTTTTTTTTTTTTGATTCTCATTTAATTTTCAACAAATATATTTTGTAAAAAAGGTTCCAGTTTGTCACGATTACAAATATATTTCATTTTGACTATTGACTTTTTATTATTTAGTCTTTTTATTCCGGTTTTATATAAATATTTGATTATTTCTTCTCTCAAACAATTTTCATAACATGTGTGTGTGCTTAATAAAAAAATGTTTCTCTCACATCAGTATAAATTTTATTCAAATAAAATTTTCCAAGAATTAGATAAAAGAGTAATATTTGAATCTAATCTATTTATATATTAATTAAAAAATTAATTTTCATTATAAACAATAAGAATGTGTTCGCATTCATCATATTTATTGTAATTTAACAGAATGTAATAATACAATTTAAAAATCCATCAATATAATTTAGTTTTATACATATATAAATATATATCATGACCATTATTAATTCGAATAAATACAAAAGGGTATTTCCTCTTTATTATGGAGTGCAAAAACACAAATTCACCTTTGTCTGTAATATAACCACATAGTATTTAATCAACAAGGCAATTTAATTGCAAATAAAATGACAAAACTACAATTTCAATGAAAGTTGATTCTTTTGTTTATTAGTCCCTAATAACATTGCATTTGATTTTAAACAGATATTGATTATACATATAAATGCGTTAGTCAATTTTCAGGAAAATTTGTTTGAATTATTTTATTTAAACAAACATATTTTCTATTCATTACACTTTGATTAGGGTATACTATATGACTTTCAGCAATTATATAAGATATAATAAAATAATAAAATCAAATAATAATAATTATAATAACATTTTGTAAAATGGAATAACAAAATCATAATAAAGAAATTTGAGAAAAATTAGTTTATTTTATATAAAAATCTTATTGATTAATAGAAGATATTTTAGTTAGAAAATTCAAAATAATTTAATCGTGAACTACCAAGAGAGAAGAAAAGCAATTGGGTGAGACCTTTCTAATGGATAGAGCGAAATTCGATGTTGAATCTATTTTAATGAAAATAAATTTAATTAATATACCAAATTCAATTGGGATAAGAGTGTTTGGTAGATATTTTTAAATTTATTTTATTGATTTTTTATATTTGGAAATACCGTATATATCGGGGTTATCATAAAATATAATTAGGTACGTAAGGGCTAATAGACTAATAATTCTCAATAAAATTTTAATAATTCCAAATTTTGAGGATATATTGTATAAATTGAGATATTTTTATAAATTTTTAATTCTTTAAAAAAACATCAAAATGTTTAAAAAAATTATTAAAAAATTGACATTAAAATAAATTAAAAATAATTCAGGAAAAATGAAGAAAAAAAAAATGGAGAAGTTTAATTACGATAAGATGAATTCATTATTAATATTAAATATTTTATTTTTAATATTGAAAAAAAAATGATTAAATTTTTATTTTAGTTTTATTTTAATATTCTCATAAATAGAAATGGGAATTTGTTATATTTATGAGATGTTATTTTCGGCTTATTTCACGTTTGATTGTGAGATTTCATTCACGACGATCGATTCGGTGCTCAATTTGGTGTCATTTTCAAAGAGTAAGGTAACAGTTATTTTGGGATTCTCTGTCTTAGTTTTGAGTAACCAAGAGTCATTGGGGGATATTTGGTTTGATTGAACGGATTAAGTTTTACTTAAGTGAGACTCCGAAATATCTTCGACGTTAGAACAATCAATATCACATTTAACTGAAATCTGGTTCGTCTAAGCTCCACTGGGCCTACCCAAAAATCCTCCTATTCTATGGTCACTCAGGCTAAGATTCAGAATCCTAAAATTGCTTTAGTATAACTTTTTGAAAATGGCACTGACTTAAAAAAATCTCACATTAAAACATGAAAATGACATCTCATTTTAATAAAAACTTTTACATAAACCTTAACAAAATATATATATATTAATATTAATTATATTACATTGAGAGATTTGAATTATTGAGATGTGTTATATTTTAAATAATTATTCCTATTATGATATATAGAAAATACTATTTCGATTATTTAAAAAAAATTACTAGTAAGGACACTGGTGCTTTTTGTAAAAATAAAAACCTATAAAAACCTGTAAAAACCTATACCCTCCATTGTAAACTATAAAATAAGAGAATATATGTTGATTAATCAAAATGTATATAAATAAATAATTTATTAATAGAAACCTAATAATAATATTATATAAATCTATTTATAATTAATTATAATACTTTGATAGATTATTTTTAGCATTGAATATATAAACAGCATGAATATTCCACTTAAACAGAATATGATAATAAATAGTTACCATTGGAAATGAATGGAGCTTTTGATTGATTAATAAAAGGAAATAAAATAGCCCAAAACATTGTCATATCAGAATTAAAATAAAATAGAATAAGTTGACCTGTGGCCAGGTCCGAACCGACCGACGGTTTGAAATAAATTAATTTCCAGCTACAGAAACAATTTCAAATAATTTTCATATATCTATTAATGTAATAAAAAACAGATATGGATACATAAATAATAAATATAAACATTTTTAATTTTATTTTATTTATAATATATATGCAAGACCAGGCTGTGACGTCATGCATGGCTGGATGACGTCATATAATTTTAAATCAAGAAAAAACTAATAAATATGATTTTTTTCGAGGATAAAACCAATACAAAATGCATGATTCGTGGTGATATATAAAAAAATCTCCTTTGGTGTGAAAATAACCCTTTCCTTCCTATCGTCGATCGCTAATACTACCACTTCCGGTTTCCGGAATTGCACCAAAAGTTGATCAATTCATCCCACTGATGCATTAAGTAAATATACCAAATTTCATCAAAATCGGTTGAGCCGTTCAGGCTGTACACATCTATACGGACGGACAGACGGACAGACATCATGCTAAAAATACTTTTTTCTGTTTAGAAAATGCATGATTCGTGGAGATATGTAAAAATCTCCACATGTGAAATTTGGTGTGAAAACAATACCTCCCTTACTATCGTCGGTCGGTAAAAATGAGAAATAAAAATATTTTTATTATCTCTTATTAAAAATTTCATTAGTTATTTTATTTTATAAATATTTATAAATATCATCTGCAAGTGTAACTTGAGTCAAAGATTAATTGCCATTAATTAATTCTTATTAATGTTAATTTAAAATATAATTAATATTACAATATTATACACATATTGAATGAATTTAATGATATAATTTAACTTAATATTATTTTTTATTTTATTGACCATCAGGATTTATTGAAATTATTTAATCTATTTTATTTTGAAATTCAGGAATAAAACCTACAGTCTTGGTAAAAATAATAATTTTAATTGATTTAAGAAAAATGATAACCATAGTATCAATTATTACCGACCGACGATAGTAAGGGAGGTATTGTTTTCACACCAAATTTCACATGTGGAGATTTTTACATATCTCCACGAATCATGCATTTTCTAAACAGAAAAAAGTATTTTTAGCATGATGTCTGTCCGTCTGTCCGTCCGTATAGATGTGTACAGCCTGAACGGCTCAACCGATTTTGATGAAATTTGGTATATTTACTTAATGCATCAGTGGGATGAATTGATCAACTTTTGGTGCAATTCCGGAAACCGGAAGTGGTAGTATTAGCGATCGACGATAGGAAGGAAAGGGTTATTTTCACACCAAAGGAGATTTTTTTATATATCACCACGAATCATGCATTTTGTATTGGTTTTATCCTCGAAAAAAATCATATTTATTAGTTTTTTCTTGATTTAAAATTATATGACGTCATCCAGCCATGCATGACGTCACAGCCTGGTGCATATATATTATAAATAAAATAAAATTAAAAATGTTTATATTTATTATTTATGTATCCATATCTGTTTTTTATTACATTAATAGATATATGAAAATTATTTGAAATTGTTTCTGTAGCTGGAAATTAATTTATTTCAAACAGTCGGTCGGTTCGGACCTGGCCACAGGTCAACTTATTTTTATTAAATTTTTAATTTCCTTAAAAATAAAAATATTTTGAAAAATATAAGAAAATAATCACATTATTGACATTATTTTAATTTGAATGAATTTTAAACAAGAAACTTTAAAAAAAAATTATACACTTTTTTCGGTAATTAAACATGCAAAAGAGAATAAAGTAAAACAATAAACGAGTTTAAAAGAAAATCGAGTGTTATATATAAAATATATAAAATAAAAAATGATCATGTTTATTTTTTTTAAATGTTTATTGTATTTATTATTTAAATTGATTGAGCGATCACACACATCAGTTAATATTTTAGAATAAATTTTCTTTTTTATTTATTCCAAAATATATTCCATTAATTATTTATTTATCTTTCATTGATAATGATTATTTATTCATTTGTTAATTTATTCTAATCAAATATTTATATATAATTTATTGACAATATTTTATTTTAATTTATTCTTCTATTCACATATGGAATCATCAAAGAAAAGTGATATTTACTCTTACATTTTTTAATATTTTATTTTTCAAAATCATTTATCATTCAATAATATAAAAAAAAATAGAAAATATTATTTTTTGTTTATTCGGTGTTTTTTTATATTTAATATATTAATGATTGAATTAATGAGGAAGGTTAACATAAATGGCTCTCTTAAATAATGAAAGACCGTTTTAATTAATATGCACGTAAAATTTAAGTGCTCTTTTGTTTGTACCTGCCCCATCAATTATAGAGTAATTCAATAAATATTGAATTAATTTAAGATGGTTCTTTTTGAAATTGATATATTAATAAATGGAATCGTTAAGTTTAATCGATAATTTTATACATTTTATTATTAGGAAGAGGAAAAAGGGTACTATTTTGAAAATTCTTAATAATTCCACTCGATTATTTAAATTCAATATTGGGATTTCAATGTTTTGTGTGATCTGGGTATGGACCTTCTCTTAATTGCTTACTTCATTTTCTGTTTACTTCATTTATGAATCTATTCTATAGTACTGTTCACACACAAATGAAAGTAATAATATATACACAGACAAAATTAATGAAATTTCTATTAAAATACTCGTTTTAATAAACAAATATTGCAAGGATATAAATCTAACTTAAGATAGACATTCCATTGTGATGTCCCATTTTTACCGACTGACAATAGTAAGGTAGGTATTGTTTTTACACCAAATTTCACGTGTGGAGATTTTTACATATCTCCACGAATCATGCATTTTGTTAGCAGAAAAAAGTATTTTTAGCTTGATGTCTGTCCGTTCGTCTGTCTGTGTGTCCGTATAGATGTGTACAGCTTGAACGGCTCAACGGATTTTGATAAAATTTGGTACATTAATAATGCATCAGTATGATGAATTGATCAACTTTTGGTGTATATCCGGAAACCGAAAGTGATAGTATTACCGATCGAGGATAGGAAGGGAAGGGTTATTTTCACACCAAATTTCACACGAGGAGATTTTTTACTTATCTCCTCGAATCACGCACTTTGGATTGGTTTTATTCTCGGGAAAAATCATCTTCATTAGTTTTTTCTTAATTTAAAATTATATGACGTCACCCAGTCCTTCATGACATCCCAGCCAGCGCCTCCTTATATATTATAAATAAAATAAAATTAAAAATATTTATGTTATATCCATATCTGTTTTTTATTGCATTAATGGATACATTTAAATTATTTGAAATTGTTTCTGTAGCTGGAAATTAATTTATTTCAAACCGTCGGTCTGTTCTATGCCTAGCCACAGGTCAACTTATTTATTAAAATTCTTAGTCAACTAATACTTATGTAATTTTAAGATTTTATAAGATTGTCTCCAAAATAATCAATTTTGGTTAACTTTTATAATATATTTCAACTATATTATTTCACTCAATATTTTCTAATGAATGGAAAAACTGTTGTTATTAGAGGTGTGTTTAGAAATTGCTTCCATTTAAAGATTTTATTAATGACTAGATTATATAATGAATGAAGTAGTAAGTTTTAAGCATTTTTTTATCTTAATTTTTACGATATAAACAAAATTAGAATTTTTAGATTCAAATCAAATATGCACCTATTTATGCGATGACTTTCGTCAATTTTGAAGGAAATTCTAAATATTCATCCCTGATGGAAAAAAACTTAATTACTTCATTTTCACGAGGCTCTTTTGATGAGAATTAAGATTTTGTAAATGCTCGAAAAGGTGTAAATTGCTTAGTGCCAGGTCTGGACTATACTCTTCTGGTTCGCTTTTAAGGCTTTGTGTATCCTGGCGTTATCTTGAAAGGAATGCAATACCCTTCTTGGGTGCCACTTCTCACTAATAAGCTGTTTCAATGTAATCTCTGGAATATAGGTTGTATAGGTCCGAATAGTGTGACTAGCCAAATGGAAGGAGCTTTTACTAGAGTATTCCTTTACAATTACATCGATCTCAATTTCCATTATTTTATGGTCATTTTTATCGATTCGTTTACCAGTGTATGTATCAATTTTGACGTTCATCTCTATTTTAGAAAGCTCTAACGTACAACTGTCATCACCAAACATAAAACAGTCAAATTACTTTTTTTCAAAGAAGTATGTAGCTTTTAAGAAGCTGTTTAGAATGACAAGATGTGTCATCTATCTGAAAACATTCGGAAATTATTACTTAACATTTATGTTATTATTAAAAAATATTGATATTTTTATGTTATTTATAAAAACTGCATAAAATCAAGTTTAAAAGAGAGTTAATCTTAACGTTCTACATTCGTAATAATTATTTTAAATTAGTATTTGAACTCGTAGCTAGCTTTAATCCTAACATTAACTAAAATGAAAGTTAAATACTTCAATTGCTAATCAAATTTATCAATTATTTATTTTTAATAATATAATTAACACACATTCAACAGAATAGTTTAAATACAATTAATTAACCAATTTATCAAATTATTTAGTCAGCTAAAGGGTAATGAATGGTTGGGATAAACTTCTGGACCCACTAAATGTTGGAATAGCTTGGGGCGTTTGATTATTCAAAGGAGTTTACGTATTTCTATAGGAATACTATATCAAGAGTTAATTTCATAACCTAACGACGCAGAGGAAATATTCACTATTTCTGAATTTGAATATTATATTAATAATAATAAATTAATCATTTCAAGAAAATAAATTAAAAAAATACTTTATTTATTAAAATATTATTATATTAAATTTCAGAAATATAGAAAAATAAAATAATAATATAATAATATGAATATAAATTTAGTGCGGAAAAGGGAATTATTTCACCAAAATTAATATCGAAGATAAACAAAATTAAAATGTATAAAACTGTTATGTGGTCGTTTTGTATTATATGGAGTGAGAAGTGGTCAATGACAGACAGGTTGTTTGAAAATAATACCCTTCGTAAAATTTATGGGTAAAACTAAAATGAAATCACAGAGAAAGCGTCCTCAAATATAGTTAACGTCGTAAAATAGAGAGAGACATCAAGTACACACTGTAGGTACAATATAATGAAAGATGTGACCGAATAGGGAGAAGATAAAAATGGAGAAGAATCTTATTGTGTTGTTCAATAAGGGCAAAGAGGTAAATTTATAATTATTGAGCTGGATGAATTTTTGCTTTGATAAAAATGTATATAACATAAAAAAAATATATTGGAAATGAGATCATAATAGAGAATGGAATGAATGACTGTAAATGAAATATTCATATACGAAAAGTCCTGACATGAAATGCTCTCGAGGGAGACATTTCTATGAAGTGGATATGAAAACAAAATAACCACAAACAATTTCATATTCACAAACATTAATCCTCCATTGATATAGATTTACTATAACAAATGATATAGAAATATCATGGAGATGTGATTTTTAACAAATTCATTATTACTTAAATAAATAAATATAGATAAAATTTTTTTCAAAATTTAATTTTTATATAAAAACCGTAATCAGAGCATACAATTAAATTATTAGAAATAATAATTTTTTTTAGTTTAATATATATATATTTTAATTTAGGAGTCTTCGCAGCATTTATGGGCTAAAGAAAGATGAGGTCAGAGAGAAATGGCGGAGATTACATACTAGGGATTGCATGACTTCTATGCACCCCATACATAGTTAGGTTTAGATAGGCAGGTACGTGGCAAGAATGAGAGATAAAGGACCGACAAAAAGTTTATTTGTGGGGGGACCGATTGTAAATTGCAGTAAAGGGGCTTATCTCGTCAAAATTATTGTACAGGAAAATCAAAATGAAAATATACTAAACAATTAATTTTCTGGTTGTTTTATAAGTGTGTGAGGCGTGGTCTATGATCTTAGGAGAAGTCACTGGAAATAGCGGAGTCTGCATAACGAGGCATTGCATGACCTCTATGCATCTCCATAGTCGAGGAGGTAAGAATTGGTACATGAGGGGTGGTGGCCAGGTGAGGCGGGGCTACCCCTCCTCCTAGAGTGATTTCCCTTCCACCACAGTCTTCTACTCTTTCAAACGTTCCGGGTGATAAAAAAGTAATTTTGACAAAGATTTTTATTTTATTTATTTATTTATTTTTTTGAATTAGACATCTCATTAGTTGAGATTCACTCACCTCTTACAATATTCATCGAGGTTAGGATAGGTTAGGTTGGGTTTTGTAGGAATGGTAGGGGCAAATGCGCGGGAACTGCTTGGCCGAGGGTGGGGGTCGGCTCATGCACCAACTCTTACCTCCTCGACTATAGTTAGGGTCATAAAATCGAGAAGTTCGAATGATAGATGGACAGGCGAATAGTCTATTTGTGGGGGGACCGATTAGAAAACAGGACGAAGTAAAAAGGGACGTAAGAGAGATAGGAGAAAATAGGAGTTGGATCGGGGTAGAATAGGATAGAGACACTTGGAGAATTGTGGTTGCTGCGGCCAAGAACTTTCGAGTTATATACTATTTTAAAGTGAATGGATGTGAATGAATAAAAGAATCAGTTTGAATGTTTCTTACTAGATCCATTTTTTTATAATAAATAAATTATCTAACTGATTGTAAGAAAAAGTAATAAAAAACAATACCTTCCCTTCCTATCGTCGGTCGGTAAAAATTATACTTTATTAAATTAAAATTTTATTCATACAAAGTAAACGTTCTACTAAGAACATTACACCTATATTACAAAGTGTTGCTGAACCACCATTAACATCGATTTCACAAAGTTCTTAGAAATTATGCATTCATTTATCTTCTCTTTGATGGGTTTTACATAAGAATTTGCATATACATCCTTACAAAATTCATTTAAGACAAGAATAGAACCAAAAAATTATTTTCTAATAAGGTCAATTAAATTAATACATCTATTATATAATATAATATAAAATGTGCGATATTGAATTATTATTAATCATATTTTTACACTTCAAATTTCAAAAAAATATTTATTACTTAGAAGTTTTATTTAAAACTTTTAGACGTCTTTCTTTATTTCATATTTTTATATAAATTTAGTTACATTTCGTTCTGTCTAGAAGGATTTTAAAATTGACATGTGAGTAAATTTTTTAATAATGAAAAAAATTAAAGATCTTTCAAAAAAATAGAAATGGTTACAATGTCCGACTTATTCGCTAGATTTGTTGTCTTTTTACAATTAAAAGAATTTTTTATGGAAAATGATTTGTATTAAACGATGAGTTAAATTGTCCAAGTGGTGTCTTTTACAGCAATTCCAGAAATCCGCTGCAAAACTATAAAGTGAAATATAGTTGGTAAAATATATTGAAAAATAATTTTACAATAATTAAATATTGACGCAAATATTTACAAGAAATTTTTTTTTTTATTTCTGTTTCGAAAACTTAAATATCGAATAAATATAGGTAAGTATATTTGGAGTTGAAGACAAATTTCTAATTTATATCACAAATATCAAATAGTCGATTAAATATTATTTGTGAAAAAATCTTTAAAATAAAAAGAATCTTAACTAATTGTTAAATGATAGACCCTTTAGAACCATAAATCATATTTTTAAAAAGAATTAAGATGAATACTAGATTTTGGGAATACATAGATACGGCCGATTAACTGAAATATATTTTTAACATTTTAAGAGGAAAATTAATACAAAATATAATTTTGATTGATCGTTTTAGTGTTTAAGACAGAACTATACAAAATATCTACAAATTTATTTTCTAAAAGCTAAAGATCAATCATTTAATTTCTTGTTAAATTAGCCTAAATATATTTATTTATAACATTTTGTGATAGAGTAAAGATTATTTTGAACATAGCTCAATACAATACGCATAATAATAACTCACTGATGCTAGACTCAAATTAGATTATCCAAAACAGTTTACGTTGAATGCAACACGTAACAGAAAATCTAATTTGTGATCGAACGTTTAATTAATTAGACATACATTTATTGATGTAAAATTAAGTTTTATAAGATGTGTTATGGGAGATAGACCGGAACTTTACTTATCATATTCCACAATTTATCTTTAATAAAAAGACAGTTTATTATTATTTATTAGTTTAGTGTTAATTTTTAAAAGAGATTTATTTATTTATGAAACATGTGTGAAAATATATAATAATGAAATAATAATAATTATAATATAATTATAATAATAATCTTAAATAATAATGTTGGCATTAGTGAAAATGTTAACGTTTATTTAAATTAAAAATTTAAAATAAATAATAATTTAATTAAAAATTATAGGATACATTCCAATGCTTTCTCTCTAGCTCTCTCAATAAATATTTGCTTATATATATTTATATTAAAGTTAGTGCTCGACAACAGAGAGCGTGGAAGCATTTGGAGGAAGCTTTTGCTGAAGGAACCTGGTTCCGTCATGGATTTTTGTAAATATAAAGCAAATTAAATATATATAATTAAATATGTATATAATATTAATAATTTGTTAGATATATAATTGTAATATTAAGTAAAAACTTATTTGGTAACCAAAAAGTCAATAAATAAATAAATATATTTATATTAATAATAAACCACTTGAATCATTGCAATAAATATAATTATGACTTTGATTTATATACCAAACAAAAAAATTGTTTTTATATTAACAAATTTATATAAATTATTTGTTAAATATTAATTTTTGGATAGTATAGGGTCCTTCATTGACGGGGGATGATTGTATTTTATCTTAAGAGAACGTTTGGGGATAGTAGGGGAATGATAGCTCGCCACTACCTGCATCAATCATCAGTTTTAGTAAGAAAATATTAAAAAAGTTTTTTTTTTTAAAACCAATTACTTAAGACTAACATTCCGTTTATTGTTTGCATGTATTTTATAGTTTATTTTTATTTTATAAATAATTGTACATTTTATTTAATAATTTTAATTTTAATATTATATGGGATATTTTAAAAGAGAGTATACAATTATTATTTTTGATGTTGATTTTATTTATTTATTTTCAATATGGTTTAATTTTAATTTGAAAGGTTTTTGATATTTTACTTTTTATATTAGAGTAGGTTCCAACGTTCCAAGAGTGAATCGAATTTACAGCTGACCTGGAAATAATTTTACTTTTCGCTTTAACTTTTTTGTTGTTAATTCAAGAGAGGATGAGAAAATGACTGATATCGTCAACCTAAACTTGTCTTCCACACGATCGGTGAAAATAAAATGGAAAAATAAAAAACAAAAAAAAAAATACAATACCTTTTTCATAATTTAATATGAGAAGCAGGGAAGCAAACGCGGCATTTGGACCATTTTAGCCCGAGCTGTGTCCCTTATTGATTTCAGTTATAAAGAGATTATATTGATTTTTTTGTTATATTCTACATATAATTACATTTTTTTCTTAATAAAATATAATTTATATTTCAATACAATACAATAAAAAAAGGAAATGAATACAACTATATATATAATATATATAAAATAAATAAAATAAAAAAAATATTATTGAAAATTATTATACTCCATTTCATTATATAGAGTTTCAGCTATATTTAAAATTCTTTTCATTATTAATTTGATTTTTATTTATGTCTCGTATATATATATATATACTCTATCATCATTATTTTAGTTATCATTATATGTTAAATAAAATCCAAAATTTCCAATATGAATTTTTAATAAAATTGCATTATTTTAGAAATGTTTAATATTTCTTTTATTTCATTAATAACAAAAAAGTACCATTAAATGAATTATTTTATTTTAATTTGATGGAAACAAAATTGTATCTAATATGTATAAATGAAGTATGAAAATTCACTAAAAACAATTTTATTTATTACAATTTGCTCTCTTTATTTAAAAAGAAAATTGTAATAATTCCAATATATCCAACACCACATAAATGGCCGGGCAAGCCGAGCCACCGCCTTGGGCGCCGAATATTGAGGGGCGTCTATATAAAAATAAAATATCTTTTTACATTCATTATTTTTTTAGATTTTATAAATAAAAATTGACATTGATTTTTTTAGCAAACAATAAATTGTTTTTTAACTTAATAATACTAAATAAAGGTCACAACGCAAATTAAATTATTATTATCAACAGATTGAATTATTGTATTATTATTTATAAGAAAATTATTTCTACAATATAATCAGAGAATTCATAATAACCAAAAAAAAAAGTTCAAAAAACCAAAATTTGCTAAATTAATTAATTTAGCCTGGGGAGTTCAAAACCCTAGAACCGCCCTCCCTATATGCATATATATATATATATTCAGGGTATTCATATATATATATTCAATATGTCTTTATAAGATATTTTTTAAATAGTTTTCAAAATATACAAATAATAAATTTTCTAGACTCTTCAGAAGTTTAGTGATTAGCACGACAGTCTACTACACTGAAAGTCGAGTTCGGGACTAGGAAAATTCAATAACTAATAATTTCTCTTTAAAGCTCTGCGTGATCCTCAGGGTCTATCTGCAAATAATAATAATAATAATAAATTTTCAATTTTTTTTTCCTTTATTGAATAAAATATCAAAATATGCATATTACCTATAAATTATACATAAATATATAATAAATAAATTACATTTGCTTTTATTCTAAATCAAATAAACATTTTTTAACTGTAAAATAAAGATACATCAAATCTTACATAATAGTTATTATTATCTAGTAAGATCTATGAATCTTTCAGTGTCATACATCTATACTAATTAAATTGTTATTGGTATATGGCAATGAATGAAAATTAACATTTTACTCTTATTTATAAAACTATCTACTAAATAATATAATGAGATAATCATTAAAGTATATCTTTACTTTTCAATTTGTTGTTTTCTCTCTTATTATTTTTATTATTATTATTATTATTATCGAATAGACTCTTGAAATTCACGCCAAGCTTTAAATATTTTTCATACCATATTCAATTCTAACTTTTCCTAGTTTTCACTTTCTCTTCGTGTGTTTTTTTACTTTCTCCTATTTATATTTTACAGGACTTCTTCTCTACTACCCTTTCTGTGATAGAACCTTTCATCACTCAATCTTCTCTCTCGATAGATCTTTAAATAGGTAAATCGTGATTAATCTTGATTTTTATAAACCAATATAAATAAATAATTCTATTTCAAGTCTTAAAATAATTGAATATTTTCTTTCTGATGGTTCATAAATACAAAAATGTGATTTATTAATTTTATTTCATATAATATCTTAATTTGATTTACCTTTTTAATACTTTTTATATTAAAATTAAAGGGCATTCAACATCCATAATAATTATTTAACAGTATGTTTGCATTTAATCTCTTTTGATAAGGTATTATTTCCTGGTATATTCTCTTTCTTTTCCTCTTGAATTTATCTCTTACTGAACGAAGAAACTAATAACAAAGAAGTTCTTTATACTAATTATATAAACTATAATTTTCTCTCTTTCTTTCTTTTTATAAACATACATCGTATTTTTCCAAATACAGGTAAATTTTATATACAATTTTTATTTATTTATTTGTTTTTTTGTTGAGAATATTAATAAAGAATAATCAAAAATTATTTAAACTAATAATAAAATTTGAAAATAAAAATAATTTTTTTGGACTAATTAGTCGACTAGAATTATTTAAAGAAAATGATTAAAATAAAATTTAAAAAAAAAAAATTCCAAAATTATCTTAGATTATCTAATGTTGTTTTCATGTCAAGGTTATGCGATAATTTTTTTATACAAATAAATTAATAAATAAATAATGTATTGATTTATTTATTTTTTTATTTGTGTCGATTATATATAATTTTGTCACTTGTATATTATAATTTTATTTTATTTTGTAGTATTTTTATATGTAATATATTATTATTTCATTAGTGGTAGGTAATAAATAGACAGGGCGTCTACGAGTATATATCCGAATTGAAATTTGTTTCTTTCTATAGATCAATTTGGAACTTTTATTAAATTTTATCACAATTAGGTTTCAAACGTTATTTTTTCTCTAAATCAATTGGCAGATACAAATGTGCACAGGCCAAAACAATAAATCAATTTATTCTATTTTCATCGTTCCATATTTAAATGGAAATAACAGAGTTTCGAAAATTGGGGAAAATGTTGACATAAGTGCATTGTTCCAGTCAAAGTGATAAAATTGTTAAAATTGATAAAGAAATTTTATCTTTAGTACAGTAATATAAATATACACATTTTTTTAAAATGAAACTCTAACTTTATAAATAAATAAATATTAAATTAAATTAACAATAAATAATTTTTAAAATAGATTTAAAATAATATTATAATTAAGATAGATTTTATGTTCATATAAGCTGAAGAAGTTTTAGAATCTTTTATCTATGATGGGAGTGATAAAAATATTCTTTGTATCCATTTCTGCTTTGAATATTTTATAAGAGTTGCGGGTTTTGCTTCTAGTGAGCTAAAAGATTTTGCAAAATCTACTACTATCATCGTAAACAATTCTTATTTTATGGGTCGAAAACAAAGAACTACAACTTTAAATAAAGCAGTAGCCTAGCGAAGAGGGATAGAGCGGTTTTCTGTTAGTGGTGACAGGTTTAAGGTAAAAATTATAATGTTTTTCGAGCTTATGAGCAAATCTTTAGGTTAAAAAAAATTTTTTAAGATGAATTATGCTATTTTGTGTGTGATGTACTTTTGCCTTATCGTGAAATTTATTTCTGCATTCAGTCAAGGTCCTACTCAAAAAATAAATTTATTTTAAAAATAATTAAAAATTTAAATCATTCATTCTGAATGAAATTCTTATAAACATTTAAAAATGAACCAAAAAATTTAAAAAAATTCAAAGATATTCTATTTATAGTTTAAATAAATATATTACAATCATATATGTATATGTTAAATTTTTTTTAGATGGTTTGTTTAGGATAATAAATTCATTAGGCCTATGGTATATTCTATTCTCAAAAAAAGGAAAATACAAATAAACAAATAAATATTATAATATATAATAGTAACCTTAATTTTTTTATGTTTCAAAATTGTTTCAATATTCTTATGAATAAAAAAGTTTATTCATATTTTTATTTTTATAGTTGTTGTTAATCATGGTACTTGTTAATTGTGTTATCTCCAAATTGAATGTGCCGTCAATTATTGGATGTTGAAAGAAACGGGAGGAGGAAGAATTGTAAGTTTTGTGGTATAATTAAATGAAGGCGCCACAGGGTGGGAGCTAGTGTATTCTCGTGGTCCGGGGTTCAAGTCCCGGGCCTGGCAAGGGAATTTCTCTAGCTAGAGTCTATGGAACGGAGTCAACCCAGCCTCCGGGATCAACATTATTGGGAAGCTACTTGATAAAAAGTAGCGCTTCCGATCATGAAAATCAAGCTAAAGGTTGATAGGACCGGTTCTACTGTTCATTCCTATTTACCTATTCCTACGTCTTCACTCTTCCCAATTTAATTATATCTATATTTATAAATATACTGTCTCATAAATAATGTTGGTATTAATTATAATAATTATTTAATAGTTTATATTTGCCTGAAAAATAAATATTTACATCTTGAAAAATCAATTTAATGAAATGACAAATTCAATAACTAATTTCTAATCATTTCAAACAGATTAAGAAGCCATACAATTAGAAGGGTCAGAAAATATGTATTTAGAAATGGGATTTAAAAAAACTGAGATAGAAAAATAACAACATTACTATAAAAATTATTAACATAACCATGTTATAACCAAATAACAGTCTATTGTGGACCACTCACACCTTGTGTAGACTTTCAATACATTCACTTTCTCTTTGTCTCCCTCTCACTAGACTGCCTTTTGTTATTTATATTTATATATATCTTATCTTTTATTAAGCTAGCTAAAATTGTTTGTTTGTATATATATATTACACTTTTTTAAGCTCTACTCGAATCCAAAATCAAAATTAAAAAAAATCGAAAATTTTTGGCGACAGACACACAGATATATAGATTTTATAAACGAACTAAAAGTTCGTTGAAAATTGTAAAATTTTTAAAGTATATAATAATAATTTGTATAAATTTGTTAAAGGGTCGAGCGATAGTTCGGTGTCCCAGGTATATTTTTATATCAACACGCCTGCTTTTCTATTTGTATGTTATAATTTGAATGGCGATTCGGTGAATCATTATTATTGAGAACCCCAGTTCCATTCATTTTAATCAGATTGATGCAATGATGCAACATTTAATAATTGTTATAAATAATTAAAGAATTGTATATCAATATTTTTAAAAGGGTCGAGCGAAAACCAGGTATTAATATTACCAGCCAAACCCAATAATAATGAATTATTTTTTTTAACTTAATTACCGAGCCGAGACTCGGGGTCCCGGTACTATATATATATATATAGATAGATAGATAGATAGATAGATTTGTTTATTCGCTTCTGACCAACCTAATCTACCCCTCAAAAACGGCTCGTGTATAATAATTAAAAAGATCTGGAGTATCTCCACTCGACTATCTCGCAAATTTCAATTGGATAAATTAACATATATTATATTTAAATTAAATTTAATTAATGAAATTTATACATTTTTCTCATCCTCAGTGAAAATGACTCAGGGACCTTCAAACATCAAAATCTCGACTTCGAAAATTTTCATAATCTCTGGCGAGATAATAAAAATATTAGTAAAAATAATTTATCCGACAATTCCTTACAGTTTGATAGAGAAAATTTAAATTTTCCTCTAATTAAAATGAAATTGATCTTATGAAATAGTTAAACGTAGGCGGACTGTATTTCTATATAATTGTGTCATTTTAATATTTAATATTTAACCCGTGGGCGGATGAAAGTCTCTAAAGACAAAAACATATATTGTAAATGATATAGCTACTGTATTTTTTTAATGGGCATGTTATTCAATTTCTTGAAAGCGGTAGAACAACACCGGGAATATATAATGTAACACAAACGGATCATTTTAATGGGAAGATCATATATATAAAACTATAATAATTATTAAAACAAGATAATTTTCGACACAATATATTTAAAAATTTAAATCACTATTATTTTATTTATTTAAAAAAGTATAATAATAATAATAATAAAGTATTGAAAAAGGTTTATAATAATAAATCAATTTTGAATGAATAAGTAAAAAAATCTATTTATTTATCAAGGATCATTTCTTCATTGAACTGAGAGGGATCAATAATAATATTAATATTCGGGTAATTTCAACATTTTTATTTAATTTCCATTTCGACATCCTATATAGAATCCCTCCATAATAGGCATCATTTGAAAATGTTGATTCAATCATTCAATCAAATTCATTTCAACTACTTTGGATTTTTTTTTTCCTCTTTTTTATCTTTTTTTAATTTGAGATTATTCAGATGAACTTCAATTCAATTTTAACAAAATATCATCTACTATTCAAAATTATTTTGATATGAAAATAAAGGTTAATAAACGTGATTTATTAAAAAAAAATGTTAAAAAATGTTTAAAAAAATAAATAATAAATTATTGTTAAAGAAGGAGTCTTTGGGTGTGTGGATAGCGACATAATAGATGTATTTTAATGAAAAAAATGTGAGATGAGTGTGAAAATTTTAGAAATTATTTAAAATTTAAATTATAATTGAAATAAATGATAAATATATACATAGAATAGATATATTTTAGTTAAATATATTGAATTATAAATGTTCCGAGTAGTTAGTTTCTTTCTTTTCCGCATCTCAGAATTATCGGTTTATATATATATATATATATATATATATATATATATATATATATATATATTTAATAATTTTCAATTATATATATAGCACCTGGTTCACCGAGCCGCGGATCGGTATTTTACAAAAATTATTTATTATAAACTATGAATATTTATGATAAGGATTATTATAAATACAAGTTAAAATATATGAAACAATTTCAAATAATTTAAAAGAACATAAATTTAAAAAAAAATAGTCATAAAACATACGACCCTGAAACGTACGTATTAATGCACCGAAAAACAGAAAAGTAGGGCCTGTAGATATAACATAATATTATTAAAATAAATATTTTTAAACTTATTTTGTATTTAAGAAAGCACTGCCCGGCGTTGCCCGGCGCCTTTTTTTATTATTAAAATTCCTATTTTAAATTAAGAAAAAACAAACAAGGATGATTTTTTCCGAGGCTGGAACCTATACAGATTTTTCTTTATAAATATTATCTATGGAGTGAATTTCAAAAAAAATTCTTAGAGTGGTTTCATATTTCAAAAATACAAATATATATTTATATATATACAATTATTGCAAGTATAATAAGATAAGATATAAAATATAATATTTTTAATAAATATATTAGAAAAGGAATTCCCAAGGACCACTTATGGTCTATGAAGCTTTGAATAGGTTCGACAGACCATAAGGGAGCTATTGGGGGTCAAAAAGAAATGTCCTCTTTCAATTACTATAAAAAAAGTAAAGGATTTCTTTGTGAAATAAAAAGTAAATAAAAAATAAATACAAACAATTGCCAATGGATCCTGCTAGACCCATTGTAGTAGTATTTTTTACACTTTTATATATTTATATAATATTTAAGGTATTTTTTAAGGAATTTTACATTGGAAATTGATTTAAATTTTCAATCTAAATAAAATACCATTTAAATTAAAGATTTTTTTGATTTGGTCAATTTTTTTGCAAATTAATATTTTTCAATAGTTTTTATTTATTAAAATATTTGATAAATAATTTTGTTCGTTTTTTATTTTTGTTAAAATTAATGAAAATATAAACCAATATTAATAAAATAAAATAAGTCAATATATATTTCGGGAACAAAATAAATAATCTACATAACTTAATTCCACAGAAAATTCCAGTGTTAAAAAAAATAAATAAATTAAAACATTTATTTTAAAATTGGAAGAGAAAATCGATAAATATTGCAAATATTTAAACAATCGGATTTCTATTTGAATAAAGTTTTAACTTGCATAGAAATGATAACATGTCATTTCAAGAGCAAAGGAAGAGAAATAGCGAGGATAATCTGCTTGGAAACAACATTCATAATAAATAGAAGCTATAATAGAAATTAACAAAAGAAAAAAAACATTCGGCTTATTTAACTATATACATACCTACATCTACATCTAAATATATATAAGGTATTGTTGTTGTTTATTATATATATGTATATAAATTAGAAATTCAAATTTAATAAAATATAAACGAAATGAAAAAAATCTCCAAGTAACAGAATATTAAATGATAGAATTTTAATAAAAGCTCATAAAATTATAAGCAATTTTTTAATAAATGGAATGCATAATTAATATATTTTTGAAAATATATTGTAAACATATAATATATTATGTTGCTATGTATTTAAGGTATATATTATTGATTTTTTTATATATGAAATGGATTAGTAAACACTTGCAAAAAAATAGATTCATTAAAAATATTTACAATGTGCTAAGTGATGAAAATCGATAAAATATCCTATAATTAATTATATTATTTCATAGAATCCATTATATTATTAAAAAGAATGTCCAAGAGGTAAAATTATAATCGGCTTGAAAGATTAATTATAATTTTTTAAAAGGAGAATGTATGAAATAATTGGGAATATTTTTAAGAATTTAAGGAAACATTTTTTTTTTGTTTTTTAATAAGAATAAAAAATACGCATCTTTTTATAAGGCTTTATTTAAATTAACTGTTTATAAAAAAAATAATCATTAAAAATATTTAACAATTTTTTATTAAAATATATATTAAAAAAATTACTTTTAAACGATAGTAATGAGAAAGAGGAAAAGTAGTGGTTATTCACAATCTTATTCTCAATTTTTTTTTCAATTTCAATTTGAAAGCTCTTTAAGCATTCATCAGATTGTAAAAATCATGTGTCAAATTCAATGCATCTTTTTGATTTGTAATTTTTTTTAAATAAATAATCTATGGCTATACTCAACGAGTAGGAGAATAAATAATAATAATTAAATGATTATAGAGTGATAAAGCAAAACAAAATTTATTTGAAATCACTAATACAACACTAAATTAATTCACTGCAATTTTCTTAAAATGTGAATTTTAAACGCTTTTTCCAATGTAAAATGTTAGAAACTGAACGACCCACTCCATTAGTTTTAAATAATGTAAAAGCATGAAATATCTGTATTATATTTTCTTATCGTTAAATGTCAATAAAATATAATTTTTTTATATAATAAAACTAAATAAATTTTAATCAAAATTGTCGTTTTGCAAAATAAAAAACTGACAAAAATAGTGAATTGTAACTTTTGAGCCTTATATATATGTAGGAATTGTCTTAAATACTTTTTTTTAAATTAATTCCATAATTTATTTTATTATTATTATTATTATTTTCATTTATTAAAAATAAAAAAAAAAATAAATATCATGAACAAGAAAAATAAAATAATAAAATAAATTAAAATATTTTCTGGGCGACAATAAATGTGTATTTCAAAGGAGTAAGATAGATAAAAGCATCTATATCTTATTTAAATAGAAGAAAACTAAGAATGGATGTGTGTTAATGAATGAACCTTTTGAATTAGCGTGAAACATCCACAAGAAGGATTTAATTTTGTTTTGTTTATATTCTATTCATGATATTTGAAACAAAGAGAATATTATAACTATCCACTTACTCGAGCAGTTGGTCGATTCTCTAAAAAAACTATATATGTATTATATATTAAAATTGTTAAGAATTACTCGTGTTAGTTCGGAGATATTCACATGATGGAGACAGAGATAAAAATCTGGCAATAATTAATCTTGGGAATTGAAAATACAGAAATGTTTAAATACTTAAGAACTATAATGACAAATGATAAGGAGAATTCAAGTTTAGAATAATCCTATCAAAATATTTATTGATTGTATTACTGTGAAAATTTAAATCTAGTGTATTGTGAGGTGTGGTCCTTAACTTTGGGTGGAGAATAGATTATTAGAAAATAAAGTATTGTCTAATATCCATGGCTTGATAAGGAAGAATGAATAATTGCATGATCTCTATGCATCGCATTAGTTAATATCATTAACTTGAGGTGATTGTGTTGGGGGAAAACACGTTATTTGAATGAGTTAGGAAAGTCCAGTGAATAGTTTGTTTAGAAAGAAATCAATTTAGAAATGATCAGTGTGAGAATCAAAATGAAGCGGTGGAAGAATTATCATTAATAATTATAATATTCTGATATAAATTTATTATATATATCTTTAAATCGGCGGCGAGCATTTTGGTCGACTTCCTTCCTTCCGACAAAACTGACTGCTGCTTGGTCTTTGGTGTGTTGTGGTGGATCCACATTTCATCCACGGCGCAAAAACTCGGTTTCAGTGATGGTTTTTTACCGCAAAAAATAATTACACGAAATTCACTTTTTTTCATTTTCTTTTCAAATCACGAGGTACTTTGCTATTAATGGATGTTGAGCAAAACTAAAAGACCCAGCTGGTACAAATTTCGACAGGAGTCAGCTGATAGTTGCCTGACAAGAGTAGTGTTGCCATTTCATTCAAGAGACGGGAAATTCAAAAAGTCAGGGACTTATACATATATATAAATAGGTATATATATATATATATGTATATATACTATATATATAAAAATATGAAAATTGAAAATGATCACTTTTTTAAATTTAATAATAAACGCTATGAATTATAAGATCAAAGGGTTTTCTTTTACATTTTAAGAAGGAAAAAGCAGAAAAGAACAATAATACTCTTTAGAAAAAGATTTTATTTAAAATTATTTAATTGAATCTCGATATTCATAATGAATTTGTCGAGTTGTAATGACTTCAAAGCGTATAAAAATGAAATTCTTAAAATTAATCAATTTTTATTATAGAATTGTATTCTGTGAATTTCAAAAAATTAAATAAAATGAATTTCTGTCTAATTAGTTTTTACCAATTTCAGTAATATTAATTATATTTAAAAATAAATTGCAGTTGTCTTTTGAAATTGTCCCTGCCTTGGAATTAAATTAATTAATAAATAATTAATTAAATTTCTTTTGAATAGATATTGAGACGGACAACATTTATTGCATGAAAGGCAGACATGGAAATGAGATTCTTAATATGTTTAAAATAATATTCTGTATAATATATTCTTTTTCTGTTTAAAAGAAAAAAATAATAATTATTTTTATATTTATGAGCATAATCTATATTTTAATGTCATAAGAGTAATGATACTAAAACTTGTTGAGCTTAGCATTTTTAGTGTTACAAGATCTTGTTTTCTGATATGCTGTTCATTTTTCGAAAAGATTGAAATTGGCCAGACTTTTCGTCATAAATCAATTCATAATTCAAGGGAGTTTAGTATTATAATGGTCCTATGAACAGCATAAAAATTTTTTTATCTTACTAAGCATATACCTTCGTAATAATATTCTATACAAATTCGTATATGTATAAATATACTTATATGTACCGGCTTTATAGAACAAAACAGAGACTTCTATTTAATAGATAGAGTGGAGAAAATTTTTCACTTCCTTAACTATAACTCATCTAAATATCTATCTATGGTGGAATTTATGCACTCGTTAGTTCTTGGCAGCGGCAACAACATCCTTATCCCACCACCACCATCAAATACCCTTCTTTTATTATTGGCTATCCATCAGTCTTTTGCAATTTGCCTTCAAACCAACTTTTCACTAGTCTTTTTTCACTTTAATTAGAATTTTATCAATCTTTATTGAAAATACATAGAAATCATGTAATTCTGATGATCATCCATCATCATCATCATCTTTCGATACATAAATTATACAAAGATTTTAAACCTCAAATATATTTATTCTATTTTTTCACACATGGATCTACCTCAAATTAATTTATATAATATATTTAAAATTTGATAATTTTCAATAAGAAATAAAATTCATTAAAAATATTTTAAAGAATAAGTGTAATGTAATCTCGATTTTAAATATATAAGTAAATTTTAATATTTTGGCTTATCACCACACACAATATATCAGTTTAATTTCTAAAAAGATAATTTTTAACCTCGGTAGTTTAACGTTTGTAATTTCGAGTTAGGATATTTTAATTAAATGAAATAATGATTTATTTGTCTATACATTACATGTAGTTTGAAGACAGATAAAAAGATAAAATAAAAAGTATTAAATTTTATTTTTTTTTCAAACGTATTTATTTGATAAGTTGAATTTTTTATGACATTTAGGTTTGTTTTAAATATGGAAATTTCTCGTCCGTGATCGAGGGCGGCCTTGGACCAGTACGCCTGCCCTTTAACTTGCACCTGGTCAGAAATTAAGTCCCCCTCCGATAATGGTAAAATAGTAGGGGATTGTTATAAAAATATTCACAGCCTATTTATGAACTATTTCATTCACCATTTTTCTCATTCCATCGTTAACCGTTAAATGAACTTTAGAGGTTGAAAATTCACCCCCTCAACCACCACTAATACTATTGTGAATTTTCTCATTTCCCATCGAGATGGGTAAAATGACAAGATAATTCAATTTCAATTTTCAATTAATCCAATTCTAGGTTTCATTTACTTTAGGGTCAATTTTTTTTTTTTTTTTTTGTTTTTTTTAAGATGAGGGGAAAGTTTTTTTTATATGTCCCTGGATGGAATGTTATGTTCTGGAAGTTCTATTTTAGAGTGAAAGATGGATGGAATACAAAAAGTGAACGGGAGAAAAAGGGGGGGAGGGGGGGTGTTCTTAGGCCATCTTATGGAAATTAATAGGAAATCGAAGAAGAGGGGTTTTGGAAGTGGAAGTCCCGAAAAATTGTGACTTATCTCGGAGGGGTGTCCGTTGAAGGACTGTCGGTGACCGACTCGTGTCGCCATATTCCTTGGCCTGATCCTCGGGCTGTTAGTAGCGCGTGCGCCGGGTTCCATGCGCTGATCCTGGTTCCGCTATCGATCGTCGCCCAACCGCCATTTTGCGGACCTGCCCGGCGCGCACTCCCCACATAGTCATTGAGGAGGACGATGCCCAGCCGCAGTTAGGCGCCCGGTTCCCGACGGTCTCTGTTCAGGTACGGTACGAGCATTCGCTCCCGCGGCGCCAGGCGCTTGGAATATTCGCATTTGTCCCATTGCGCTGGCCCTCGCATTTTGGCTTTTTTTTTTTTTTATTTTTTTCTTTTACATTATGCACGAATTAACGGTCACCATAATGTAACAATCTAGCGCCTGGCATTTGACCCTCTTATCTAAGGGAAACAAAAATAAAACTATGACGTCACAGAGAGTAGAGTAACCCCTCGCGAGAAATTTCATTCAATACTCTTAATTTTTTTATTATTTTTTAATTTGCAAAAAAATGAAATCTAATTTCATTTATCACAGCTATCGAGTTTTTTTTAAAAAAGCTTTTTAAGTTGAAAATTCTCACTATTTTCTTACGAATCTTAATTTTTCCCAATTCCATTTGATTCCACTTTTAATTTTTAATATTTATTTATAAAAAAAATAATTTTTTCTTAAATATATATAATTAATATTATAATCTTCAATTATATCATACAATACTCTATTTCTACATATTTCGATAATTTGGGCATTTTAATTTTCTTTATCATAAATATGTGTGTTACGGATACTCTTAATATACTAAGAAATCAATATAAGCCTAATTTACTTTATATATATATATATATATATATATATATATATATATATAATATGTGTATATATTCATTTATTGACTTTTTTTTAGAAGATGCAGAAAATCCAAGGACACGATTCACTTTGAAATTTCACTTATATATATATATTGATTGAAATTTAGATTATAGATTCATTTGCATAATTTCTTATGATGTAATAAATTATTATTGGAAATTTATTAACATTGCCATTTAAATTAGAGTTTTACTAGCGGTGAATTTATTTTTTATTTTAATCACAATGTATAAAATATATTATTCTAGAATTTAAACATTTTTTATTTTATATATATATATATATAAAATTTTAATTAAATGTTTTTTTTTAAATACAGTTAGAAGTTACTTTTTTAATTTAATTATATATTTTTATGTTTTTATACTGAATTCATTGTTCATTAATTGTAAAATATAGGATATATATTCATATATCTCGCGGGGCATATAATATCGATTTTTGAAACCGCCGAAGTTATATAGACTAATTTGACCTACTATGATGTTCTTTTTTTGTAAATTAATATTCTCTATGACTGATTTATTTTATTTTTATAGATAACTTCGCCAGTATGGCGCCTCATAACAAACCGCCTGAAGGGGCGGAAGGACAGGAAACTGTCAAGGATGTTGAGGGCTCCACCACGGAGGCAACAGGACTCTGTAAGTATCTTTTCCACATTATATTTGTCTTTGAAATACACAAAGTAATATTTTTCGAAAATAAAAAAATCACGCTTTATCATAATATTTCCCTATATATTTTTATTTCTTTTATGATACTTATTATTCCATACACATTGGTTTGGGAAGGGGGCGTGTATTTACGATCATATATGATCTGTAGAGCATGATGCAAAAAATATTGATTAGATTAAAGTCTTTTAGTTGGATTTGTGTAAAGAAAATGTAATAGAAAAAATTGTCATCTGCTATAAAAAAATGAAAAATAAAATACTTTGATTTAATAAAATATAACAATTTAATTCTCAAAAGAAAAGGTTTTACTTTATTTATGTAAAAAAATATTTTTTGAATCAATAGAATTAATAATGTATAACAATTGATAAATTAAAATGTATTAAAGGATTTAATTAACCCTAAATAATTTTTTTATTAAAATAGTT
This sequence comes from Labia minor, assembly GCA_963082975.1. Classification (NCBI taxonomy): domain Eukaryota; kingdom Metazoa; phylum Arthropoda; class Insecta; order Dermaptera; family Spongiphoridae; genus Labia; species Labia minor. Next base: position 24,445,108 of record OY720348.1, on the reverse strand, counting down.
TGTTCTATTTTTATCTAAAATGAGAACAATATGCAATAAATTTAATTAAATTATTAATATTATTCTCCTAATAATTGTGCATTAAAAAATTGTAGAATTTGTAATTTTAATTCTATTTCAAATTTAAATAAAAAATCAATTTTTAAATCTATTGTAAATAATCAAAGTTTGAAGGAATATATAATATTATTAAATATATATATATATTAATATTATATTATTTTATATATAAAATATAATTAATATAAATATATATATATATTAATATTATATTATTTTATATATAAAATATAATTAATATAAATATATATTTATATATAATATTTTATTAATCATTTATTCTTAAAACATTTATTTTATGTAATTAATCTGCAGATTGAAAATTTTTAAATTATTAATTAATATACTAAAAAGTAAAAAAAAATAATTTAATTATAAGAAAATATAAAACAAGAATAAATATTTCAAAGAAATTATAGTCTAACAAAAAAGTACTTACCACTCCCTGGGAGATATGCAATCAGAAATTCTCTACTGAATATTGGTATGCATGAATTTAAGGGAATTCACTATTAAATCTCTTAATAATTTTGACATTTTAATTTTGAGTATTTTAATTAAGTTTCTATTTTTATCTGAATCATTGAACGAGCAGTTAACTATATATATATATGAGTTAATTAAATAATATTATAAAATTTTATTTTATAAATAATTTTATTTCTCTTTTGAAAATTGTATCGTAGTATATTTCTTATCGTAATGTTATTTATTAAGTCACTTATTGTTAAAGGCTATCAAAAAAACGTTATTTTGTTTTCTTTTAAGGATTATTAAAAGAGTTACATAAAAAATAGTGCTAGTATAGTGCTTTATACTAAAAATAAGGAGACATAAAATATTTTTATAACTTGACCTAGTCAATAGACCATTAGGTGCTTTTAATCTTGCGACTTTACTATTTTATCTAATAAACAATGTCTTTAGTGAAAAGTAAAGTAAAAAATACAACACAATCTAATTTTATTAAAAGAATTTTTAAAAAAATAACTAATTCTAATTATGTCTATTTATTATTATCTATAAACTTTTTGATATTATAAATTTTTGGGTTATAATTCATGCAATTTCAATACAAGCACATTTTTATGCGATATGGAAACAATATAATATGATTGAATTAGGAGAGAATAGGAAATAGATGCTTTCTTAGCTTAAAAACTTTTTAGTATGGTGAAACTATAAAGAATATATAATATCTAAATGCTTTAACACCGAATGAATATTTAATCAAAATATTAATTTATGGCTCTTAAAAAAAGGAAATTTAAAAATAAAAATTATTACCATACATTGTAATATTTTAAATAAAATTACATGTAGTACGAGAATTCTATACTTCTCTTTCAAATTATAAAAAGTAAAAATTAATTTTTCAACACTTTTTGAAAATTTCTATATCAAACCAATTTATTAATTATATTTATTATATTTCTTAAAGTCATAAAATAATCCTTGAATAATCCTTGAATGAATTTTATACAATGATGTATTGGTAAAATAAGAAGTATGGGAACGCATAGTGGGAACAAAAAAGTCCTATTTTCAGCAAACTATTTTTTTCCATAAAAGTTTTTATTTTTTCTTATTCTTACTATACAAAATATTAACGAACAGAAAAAAAGAAATTCTAACAGTAGATTTAAGTGGGAGTTGTCGGGACATAAAAAAGTACTGGAACGCGTTCCGGTTCTGAAAAAAGGTAAGGGAACGTCGTTACCCCGCGTTCCCCTTCCAATACACCACTGATTTTATATAATTAATATAAAAAAAACAAAAATACATTCAAACAACATCAAATATATGTAAATATAAAAAATAATATTTATAATTATAGGTATATAAATAAATAAAAACAATGATTTTATAGGGTTAATAAATTCAAAACAGAGCCCCAATTTAATTAGTCAAATGTGATTGAAACAACCGTTATGTCAATAAAACAACAAAACAACCCTTTGATTACAGCGTCTTCTGTATATATAAATATGTTTACGGTTTAACGTCACCAGGCTAAATGTTATTAACTCTTTGCTACTTTTAATAAATCCAAATGTTAAACTTTTATCTATAATTACATTACCATAATAAAATCATTTATTTATAAATAAAGACATTTAATATTTAATATTTCATAATAATTCATTATTTTTTAGTTTTTTTTTTTTTGTTTTGATTAAGGGTCAATAAAAAAAATCTATTTTCTATATTTGTCACTTGATTAAAAAAAAGGAGTAAGAAATAAATGTATGATGGGCTATTAAATGTTAACCAAGGGACAAGAGAGTAGAGGGCAAGAACCTATTTGATAGGACCTGTAAAAGAGATCAGTCGAAAAGTTTGGGTTCAAGCCAAAACGTTGAAACGATAAACTAAACCCTGATCAACGATCTAGGGGGAAAATAATAGTAAAAGATTTCAATAAACATTTATATATATATATATATTTACTCTTCTTTATTTATTTAATCAAATGATTTATTTATATAATTATATTTGTTATAATATTAAAATATAATAAATATTATATTGATAGTAGAGAAAAAAATATTTATGGTAGCACATTACTATAATTTTTTTATTTTCATTTTCATATGTAGATAAAAGTGTATTATTATACGATGAATAATGATTATATAAAAATTAATTAAAATTAATAAATTATATATTCTAATGATTAAAATCGTATTTTTTATAAAAATTATATTAAAAACAAATTTGAACTACAAGCATATAATTCCATATTGACATGGGGATTAGCTCATCCTATGGAATTTGGGGAGGAAGGGTCGAAAATCGACAATTTCGTTAATTTAATTTTAAATTCATTCAACTGGAATTCGAAGGTCAGCTAAAATATTCTTAAATCCCTTTATTAATTAAATTACATTAATAATAATATTAACTTTTATAATATATTAATTATAATATGTATTATTTATATTATTCGTTTTAAATATTGTTAAGTAATTTAAATAATCACAGAAAATAAATTTAGTTTTTTTTTTTGTTAAATTTCGGTAAATAATTATTATTGTTTTTTTGAAAATACAGTCCTTCATTCAGTATATATTTTCTATGATATTCTATTCCTATCTGGAAGATCAACCAAGGAACTCTAATGTTAAGGAATTGGTCAAGATGCATTTTACAGTTTGCCTGACTGTGCCTAGGTGAAAGTAACTCTATATATATTTTTATAACATATTTATAATGGAGGTTTTTGATAGAAGAAGAATTGATTAAGGCTAATTTATGATTGATGATAATTGATGGCATTAGTGATCCTTGTTGTTAGTCTGGGTTTAAAACCCAATAATTATTATTATTTTTAAATATATATATATATTATATATATACTATATCAGAATATACAATATGAAAATTAATATTTTTTAAATTGAATTGATATATCATACATGAAAATGTTTTAGTTATTAATTACTTTTATTGATTCGTTTATTGTGTTTGGATATATATATATATATATATATAAGATATTATATTATATGAAAATATATATAATGGAATATTGCGATTAAATCTACAACTTTTTATTTATAAAATCTTTATTTTTTATTTCAAAAAAGGATGTTTTTTATTCATTCGAGTATAAAGGATATAAAGTTTGTACTTATTTCTCAATATTGTAAGTTAAAATTTATGGTAGGTGTTTTGGGATTTAGTTAAGATGGCTATCATAAAAAGAAAAAAAAATCTTAATTAGAATCTTCTTAAAAATCAAATAAGTGCTATATCCGGTATTGATTTTGTTCAGTTTAATATATAGTTTCAATACCAAGTATAGATTTTTTTAATACGTATATAAATAGATAATACTATTTTTGGTCTTATCAGCGGAGAACATCTGAAAGCAACTGCTGATAGAGATAATAGTATCTCTGCTCTGTTTTAAAATATAATGAAGTGAAAGATGCAACATAATGAACGGAAAGACAGTTCGATTATTCCCTCGTTCTGACCACCCCCACTCACGTCCATATCTCCAAAATATTTTTTTACCAAATTTATTCAGTATTCACTTTAATTTAATAATTATTCAATAAAAATTTTATTTCAATACAAAAATCAATATATTTTGGATTATATATACCACTTTGGAGAAAAGAATGACTATACCTAATAAAATATATTTATATGTTTTTATATTTATTTTATTTTTATTTTTGTTTTTATTGTGTTATTTTTTAACTTTATTTGGTAGACTAGGTCCATTTTAAATAACTTTCGCATTAATTTAAATTATTATTATTAATTTATATAAATTTTTATCTATAATATTAAACTTTGCGAGATTTGATCCATGAACGCCAAGTTTGGCGGGCCTGCATATTAAAAATTTACCTTGAAACAGCAATATAATAATTTAAATATAAATTATAAATAAAAAAAATATAATATTTTTTCCCATCATCGTAATTACATATATATATATATATATATATAGGAGATAAATAGACTTCTATTTTAGGATTATTTATTAATTATTTTAGATAATTAATATTCATTTTACATTATTATTTATTATTTATTTATATTATTAGTATTATTTACTATTCCATTATAAATATAATTGCACATTTATTTGATTCTAATGTTTATTTTTAATAGTATATATTTTTATTGATTAGGGAAATTTTCTCTTTTAATACGTATATTAAATGAAAATATATATTTTAAGATGTATAGCTTATAGAGGTTTATATTCCTGATTTAAGTACTACGGATCCAATCTTTTCTAGTTTATTACTTTAATATTAAAATTTCAAAAGTTGGCTTTAATTTGTTTTAGCATTTGAATGAATATGCTGTTATATATTTATTAATTTATAATGAAATTATTTTTCTCTCTGATATATGGTGAAAATTTCTCAAAGAACAAAAAATATATTAAAAATATTAAATCTGCACAGGCAATGCTTAAGCCGTGCTGTGGTCGATGTGAAATGTTACGGCTTTACTCTAAACCGAAATCTATAGTTTTTTTTTTAAATATAATATTTTATATTCAATGTCACCATAAAAGATATAAAATATTTTATTTGATATTCAATTTAATAGAAAATTGGAAAAATTTGTGAATCTTTTGTTAATATTATATTAATCTTAGATTATATTATATTTAACTATCATTATTTTTAAGATCTTCAGAGCATTTGAATACTCAATTCATCGTCGATTATTTTAGTTGTTTATCCTATTTAATTTCATTCTTTTATATATATATATAGTGTCAAATTGCATGACCTCTATGCATCTCCAGACATTGTTAGGAATATAAAATCGAGAAGGTAACGATGGCTAGAGCACGTGGCTAGAATGGGAGAGGAAAGAATGACGTAAAATATATTGGTGGGGAGACCGATTGGGAAACGTCCGCTTGGCAGACCAAGGACGCTGTAGGTGGACAAATGTAGGAAAGGGTGGTGAAAGAGATGAAAGCGGGAAGGATGGTTGTAGGTCAGGATAGGGACATTTGGAGAAATGTGGTTGCTGCGTTCCGTAGAGCCACAGAGATAGATAGATAACTAGTGTCATCGCTGGGAATCCTCTAGGCGAGAAAATTATAGTATCTGTAGATATTTATATTTATCAGTGTTATTATTTTTTTTATTATTAAATTTTAGTGTGTTATAAAAAGGACCTTTAGTATGATTGACATACAAATTAATCCTAAAAAAATTATAAAGAAAAATTATAGCATTAAAAAACAATTTATTTTTAAATATGATTTATTTTATAAAATCATGAAGAATATTTTTCTAGAAAAAAAATTGAATATAGAATAATTATTTGATTAATAATATTATTATTCTCTTTGTGTATAAATAATTATATTGAATAAAATGAATTGATATTAACATGTTCATTATTTAGGATATGAAAAAAAATCCATACTAAAATAATTAAGATTAATCCTTTTAAATATTGGGAAATTTATTATGAACATTTTAATGGATTTAATATTTATATTAATAAATTATAGATTTTCTATAGAGAGAGATAGAGAGAAATGATTTGAACTATTGTCTAGTTTAGTTTAGTACATTGGGTGGGCGAGAAACGTTGCCGTTTATGGAGAAAGCGATTATTGATTTAATTTCATTCAAACTCTCAGTGGTTTATATATAAAAAAACAAGAAATAGCAACAAATTTTAATGTTGCCTTAATTAAAATTGAAAGTAATTTTTTTAATTTTGTTCTTTTTACTATCTCGCTAGAGATAGTATTGCAATCACGAAAATTTTCGATGTCGAGATTTTGATGTTTTTATACGTTTTGAAGGTTCCTAAATCATTAAGGTTGAGAAAAATGTCTGTGTGTGTGTATATATGTGTGTATGTATGTAGACAAGATTACGCAAAAACGGTTTGGGCTAGAATCATGAAATTTGGTACACGGGCATTATTCAAAATTCGTAGTTTTCTATCGACTTTTGAGAAATGTAGCTCAACCGGAAGAGGGTCATTACCTACAACGTTTCAATTTTTTTCCTCTAAAGTGACCGTAAAAATAAAGATTTATGTTTGATAGTTTTTCACATGATTAAAAATTATATAAAACTGCTATATATAGAATTTCAGCTTGATTGAATCGCTGAAAGTACTGGAATTTTTAAAAAAATTTCACACTGCAAATTACGCGCCAACACGTGACGTAGTGCCATCCACAAAAAGCCAAATATGCGCTCGTTTAATAAATATTATTTATTAAATTTAATTTATAAATTATGATTAATTAAATTTAATTTAAACATAATATATGTTATTTAATCCAATGCAAATTGCGAGATAGTCAAATGGAGACACTCCAGCATATTTATTTTAATATTTATACCTACAATTCTTGTAATGATGCTTCGGTATACATGATTATATAAATTGATATATATATATATATATATATATAATAATACACATTAAAACTATTCTGAAAGTCACCCTTCAAAATATTATTTCATTAATCTCCCATTAAATAAAATAAATATAAATAAAAATGAATATCAATGATAGCAGTTTAAATAAAATGATATTTATAATTATTTATAAATAAATAATTCTGTTATTATCATCAAAATTGAATGAAAATTATCTCATGTAAATTCATTTATTTTTGATAACTCATTTTAAAGGGTCTTTCTTCAAATATTGTCTCTTCGTCATTAAAATTAATGACCCTAGAACTAATTGAATCCTCTACTCAAATCTCAACCTACTCGCAGCTTATCCTCCCCCTCCACTACTCCTATCTTTTATTCTAATTTGATGATGGATGCCAAAATTATTAATTATCATTCTTAAAACGATTTTCAAAATTATTCCAATGAAATAAACAATATAAATGTATATTATTATTATTTCTTATTATTGAATACTTTTATGGTAATTGATATGAATATTAATTTGAGCTAACATATATATATATATATACTCTATGGAAATAAATAAATTTAATTATTTAATATTATTATTAACTCATAATAATACTTTTTAAAATATTTTCTTCTATTTCTAATGTAAATAAATGATGAGAAATTGAGTCGTTTTGTTTTAAAGAATTTTAAAAATATTTTATTAAATAATATCTAATTCTAATTAATAATTAGATAATAATAATTAATCTAATCTTTTTTTATTACATTTTATGAAAAATTTATACGATAAAACTCTAAATTAAATAATTATTTTCAATACATTTTAACTTAATATAAAAATTAATTAATATTTTAATGAAACCTAGGTCTTAATATTTACTAAATTACTGATGAACAAATTATTTTACTAGGCTATATATATAATCGTATATATATATATATACATATATATATATATATATATATATATATATTTATATTTAAATTAAAATCATAATCTCCAAAATCTTCTCTAAGAGACAAATTTAATTCAAAGTTGTATTAGAAATCATAAAAGATTTATTTTCCAGATGGTGTTACTTTTTATTATTTAAAAGTTTTTTTTATATAAAAATCAATTTATTTAGATCAAAAAGGAATATTTCTTTGAGAAAGGGTAAATGGAAATATATGAAAATGTCAGCACTTTTCGGACTCTCTTTGAAAAATATTTTACTTTTTTTAATATTATGTTCATTTCAATTTCCTGAGAGAGAGATCCTTTTGAAAGTAAATAAGTTTTTTTATAACTTTGGGAAATTAAAAAGGATCTTTTTTTTTGAAATTTTAATAGGAATTATTTAAAAATATTACATATTATTGTTAATAGATAGTTTATAAAGAATAATTTAAAAAATAATCATGTCAAAATTATTTTTTTGATGGAAAATAAATTTAGGTCAACTTTCCTCTCGATTAAAAAATAAGTTGACCTGTGGCCAGGTCTGAACCGACCGACGGTTTGAAGTAAATTAATTTCCAGCTACAGAAACAATTTCAAATAATTTTAATATATCTATTAATGTAATAAAATACAGATATGGATATAACATAAATATTTTTAATTTTATTTTATTTATATGTAACATAGGGCCGAGTACTTACTTTAAAGCCGAGCATTTACTTGTACATAATACTAGAAGGGAAGGAACAAGATCATGCCACCTGTATGCGACGAGCGGGTCCAATTGGTTATTTAAAAACATCATTTAGCTTAAGTTAGTTTATTTGTTTAATCAAGATACAATTATTGATCGAGTTCAAATTATTAGTCTCTTCAAATTACAATTTATTTAACTTGTTCATTTTATAAGGTTACATTAATCCAGTTAATTATAATTTATGTAATTTATTTACTCAATCAGTTTTACATTAATTCTTTTAATTATAATTCACATAATTTAACTTGTTTATTTAATTAATTTTGTATTAATCCATTTAATTATAATTTATATTATTTAATTTATTTATTCAATCAATTCTACATTAATTCTTTTAAATATAATTTATTTAATTTCACTTGTTTATTTAATTAATTTTACATTAATCCATTTAATTATAATTCACATAATTTAACTTGTTTATTTAATTAATTTTGTATTAATCCATTTAATTATAATTTAAACAATTCAATTACAAGTTACCCGATAAAATGTATAGTAATTTAATTAGTAACATTTCATTTAATTTATTTCATATTCTGAATTCATTCAATTATAATTTACAAAATTTAATTATCAGTTACTTAATCAAATTTATATTACTTATTCAATTTGATATCAATATCTTTTGAAAATATTTTATTTAATTTATTTAAAATCAGAAATTCATACAATTATAATTTACACAATTTAATTACAAATTACTTAAGAAATTTATATTACTTTTCAATGTGATATTAATATCTTTTGAAAATATTTTATTTAATCTATTTAAAATACATGTTATTTGACTTACAATTTGTTGTCGTGTCGGCCGAACACTTACTATGGATATAACTAAAAATATTAACACTTGATATAATTAAAAATATTAACACAAACACTCACAATCACTTAACAATAATTCATCCCCTTATAATACATCATACACTGCACACTTTCCATCCTACCCCCTCTCTTCCCCTGCCGGGGGGCCTCCGTGTATCACATCTTACGACCCTTGTCACTTTCTCACTTTCTGACTCCAGGCCTGTCCGCGCTGTTTCTTTTCTAAGTCTTCTCCCCCTTCTCCTCTCCATTCCCTTCTCCTTCCCTAGGCACCCATCTCTCTTCTCTGTAATGCAAAAATCTGCACATTATGGTTTCGACTCATAACGGACGTCCCACGCGGTTCCTATTTCACCTACGCATTTCTTATTTCTTTCCCATCACCTTGAGCCATTTCACTTGCTGTCTCCTCTGTCTCCATCCTGTCTCTATCTCACTCCCACCCACGTACATCCTCTCGACTTAATCATTTCTTATTTTCTAGCAGACGCTACCTATGCGAATTCCATTACCCCCAGCAGCCTTGAACGGGCGGCCAGCGATAATCCATTATCAACATACCTCCGTCTCACTCCCACCCACTACAATCCTTCTTTCTTATATAACTATTATCATATTTTATTCTCACGGAATTATCATTCCACTAGGAATGCCAGCTAAGGCCTTCCTTCTTCTTATTCTATATATTATATATTCCCAGGGCTTAACACATTCTTACTCTATGACATAATGTATTTTATATAATCTATTTCTACACATTCTAAAGATAACATAATAATATATTTCCATTACACTAAGATAATATATTTCCAATATATTAAATATAATACATTTCCATCACACCAAGACAATATATCTCCAATATATTACACTCCACCACCTTTTAAAAAAAATTGTTTCGGGATAAGGATTTTTCACGAAACAATCCTTTTCAACCGTTCGTCCTTTCTTCTGTTTTGTCCCTGGTACGGCACCATCACTCCTTAGTGGACTCTGCAGCTTCCCGGCCTCCTTCTTCTTCCGTGCACGCTCCTTCCAAACGGATCGTAATTCCAGCGGGGTCATCCCTCCCCGTCCTTCGAGGAGTTTCCTACTTATACCTATAATTAATCCTAGTAACAATCTCGAGGACATCCTCTAACCAGTTTCGAACTGACGTTACTGCTTGCCCCAGGCGTCGTGTTTTGGTCTTTATCTTCCTTTAAATTTTATACTCTGGCATTCAATTCCACCAGATCTTCATTATCTAGAGTGTCAAAAACAAACGAATTTTTAGATCGTGCCCCCCGCGTTTACCAAACCACGTCGACTTCGCGCCGGGGGTAGCGTCTCATTCAAATGTGAAATACTCCCCTCCGTCATCTCGAAACTGGTTTTAATATATGGCATATCCTCCTTAAAATCTATCAACCTCAACGGTTCCCCTTCGAAGAGAGCGTATCGGTCATCCTGTAATTTCTCCCGAGACTCCCTGATGACCGATACCTTCTCTTTAATATATGAATAAAGAAAGATTAATTTATTATACGTCGACTTGTTCAAAATAAATTCCCAGTGGCATTACCTCCTCCCTCTCCCTCGCTTGCTTTCCCATCGTAGCGATAGTCTAACCTGCTAGAGAAGGAACAAAGATACATTACTCCCGTTTTTGTGAAAATTCCTAATGGTTCTCTTTTCGAACGCCCTCCCCTTTCCCTTTGGTGGGACCTCAACGGGTGGTTTACGACTACTAGTATTCCCTGTCGCCCCAGCTGTTGGGGAAGTGCTTGTTCTCGGGCTTCTGGTGTTGAGCTGGGCCTCCACGCCACCCCTAACCGTGGCATCCATAGTGGAACTTCTGGTCTTTCTTCGTGAGAGTCGTCAATGGCTTCGTAGTCCCGTTGTTCTTTCTTTCTACCCGCGAGGCTTGTCCTGTTTCCCCTTGACTAATTTGCTCACCAGTCTCGGTCTCCTGTCGCCGAGACTCCGAATCCCCTCCATCAATCCTGAGGGATTCCTCCTCCCCTTCTGGCTCGCTCTCCACTTGCACTTCTTCTCTCTCGGTGACAGACGGAATGCCACTAATGGCTCCAAATTCCGTGTCATCTCGTTCAGTGCTAAGTGCTCTCGCTTTCACAACTTCCTCTTGCACCTCTTCTACCACGGTGACCGACGGAATGCCACTAATGGCTCCAAATTCCGTGTCATCGTGTTCAGTGCTACGACTCCTTCTCCCACGACCTCCTCTTGCCCTTCTTCTCTCTCGGTGACCGACGAAATGCCACTAATGGCTCCAAATTTCGTGTCAGCACGATCAGGGCCAACTACTCCTCCAGGTCGTCTTACACTTCTTCCTCCCTTCTCTCCCCTCCGAGCCTTGTGTTTCTCCCGTTCATCTTCGTAACACCTGCCCCTACTCGCAGGGTTACCCGTGAGCCGTGTCTTCCGGTTGAAACCTCGCCCTCAGTTGTTTCTTCACCCAATCCCAAGTGATATCGTTGGGTAACTTCGGACGACCCTCAACGCCGTTCCCTCCATCTTCCATTCCACGACCTCCTTCCTCTGGTCGTCGGGTATGTTACTCATTGTGGCCAGCTGCTCAAACTTATTGAAGAATAGGTCCATTGGCCCCGTCCCCGCCCAGGGCGACATCCCCTCCACTATTCCCTTGTCCTGTCTTCCGGATTATCTCGCTCCTCTATTTCCCATGTTTCGCCTATGTAAACCTCCCCGTAAACCCTTTATGAAAACATCTACCAACGGTACCACTTCTCTTATGGTTTTATGGGCAATCGTGACTCTCTCTCTCTTTCCCCAAGTGGCCATATCTTTTAACTGTAAAAAAAAATTTTCTGATATCCCCATTCCCATCCCAAATGTCCTAATAGCTGACTTAGCATATAGCTGTGAGTTATCGATCTTGGTGTGCCTCGTTGTCCTAATTATGTATCTGTTCCTCCATTTCTCGTGGGGGGTGTTTTCAACTTTGATATTGAGCAAACACCAGGTCTAGGGTTTAATTTTTCCGTACTCTCCCTCATCTAAGAAAGAAAATCTGTTATCCTCCAGTTAGCCGATAGCGTCCAATAATTTTCCCGAGCTTCATTAGTTAACCCTCCAACCCTAAACCCTCAACCCCACACCTGACACCAGTTGTAACATAGGGCCGAGTACTTACTTTAAAGCCGAGCATTTACTTGTACATAATACTAGAAGGGAAGGAACAAGATCATGCCACCTGTATGCGACGAGCGGGTCCAATTGGTTATTTAAAAACATCATTTAGCTTAAGTTAGTTTATTTGTTTAATCAAGATACAATTATTGATCGAGTTCAAATTATTAGTCTCTTCAAATTACAATTTATTTAACTTGTTCATTTTATAAGGTTACATTAATCCAGTTAATTATAATTTATGTAATTTATTTACTCAATCAGTTTTACATTAATTCTTTTAATTATAATTCACATAATTTAACTTGTTTATTTAATTAATTTTGTATTAATCCATTTAATTATAATTTATATTATTTAATTTATTTATTCAATCAATTCTACATTAATTCTTTTAAATATAATTTATTTAATTTCACTTGTTTATTTAATTAATTTTACATTAATCCATTTAATTATAATTCACATAATTTAACTTGTTTATTTAATTAATTTTGTATTAATCCATTTAATTATAATTTAAACAATTCAATTACAAGTTACCCGATAAAATGTATAGTAATTTAATTAGTAACATTTCATTTAATTTATTTCATATTCTGAATTCATTCAATTATAATTTACAAAATTTAATTATCAGTTACTTAATCAAATTTATATTACTTATTCAATTTGATATCAATATCTTTTGAAAATATTTTATTTAATTTATTTAAAATCAGAAATTCATACAATTATAATTTACACAATTTAATTACAAATTACTTAAGAAATTTATATTACTTTTCAATGTGATATTAATATCTTTTGAAAATATTTTATTTAATCTATTTAAAATACATGTTATTTGACTTACAATTTGTTGTCGTGTCGGCCGAACACTTACTATGGATATAACTAAAAATATTAACACTTGATATAATTAAAAATATTAACACAAACACTCACAATCACTTAACAATAATTCATCCCCTTATAATACATCATACACTGCACACTTTCCATCCTACCCCCTCTCTTCCCCTGCCGGGGGGCCTCCGTGTATCACATCTTACGACCCTTGTCACTTTCTCACTTTCTGACTCCAGGCCTGTCCGCGCTGTTTCTTTTCTAAGTCTTCTCCCCCTTCTCCTCTCCATTCCCTTCTCCTTCCCTAGGCACCCATCTCTCTTCTCTGTAATGCAAAAATCTGCACATTATGGTTTCGACTCATAACGGACGTCCCACGCGGTTCCTATTTCACCTACGCATTTCTTATTTCTTTCCCATCACCTTGAGCCATTTCACTTGCTGTCTCCTCTGTCTCCATCCTGTCTCTATCTCACTCCCACCCACGTACATCCTCTCGACTTAATCATTTCTTATTTTCTAGCAGACGCTACCTATGCGAATTCCATTACCCCCAGCAGCCTTGAACGGGCGGCCAGCGATAATCCATTATCAACATACCTCCGTCTCACTCCCACCCACTACAATCCTTCTTTCTTATATAACTATTATCATATTTTATTCTCACGGAATTATCATTCCACTAGGAATGCCAGCTAAGGCCTTCCTTCTTCTTATTCTATATATTATATATTCCCAGGGCTTAACACATTCTTACTCTATGACATAATGTATTTTATATAATCTATTTCTACACATTCTAAAGATAACATAATAATATATTTCCATTACACTAAGATAATATATTTCCAATATATTAAATATAATACATTTCCATCACACCAAGACAATATATCTCCAATATATTACATATAATATATATGTAAGACCGTCATGAATGGCTGGATGACGTCATATAATTTTAATTAAGAAAAAACTAATAAAGATGATTTTCCCGAGGATAAAACCAATACAAAGTGCATGATTCGTGGTGATATATAAAAAAATCTCCTCATGTGAAATTTGGTATGAAAATAACCCTTCCCTTCCTATCGTCGATCGCTAATACTACCACTTCCGGTTTCCGGATTTGCACCAAAAGTTGATCAATTCATCTCACTGATGCATTAAGTAAATATACCAAATTTCATCAAAATCCGTTCAGCCGTTCAGGCTGTACACATCTATACGGACGGACGGATAGACATCATGCTAAAAATACTTTTTTCTGTTAAGAAAATGCATGATTCGTGGAGATATGTAAAAATCTCCACATGTGATATTTGGTGTGAAAACAATACCTCCCTTACATATCGTTGGTCGGTAAAAAATAATAATAAAAATATTTCGAGGTGTAATTAAAACAAGAGAAAATTTAAAAATCGTCAGATTTATATTAATATTAATTATCTATTTAAAGATTGATTTCTTGCAAAATTGTAATCTATCTTTTTATTTTTATTTTACATAATAATATAATTTATCATATTAATTAAAAGAAATAATTTCTATTTAATTTATATATATCAATTAATCTTAATTTTAGTACATAGGCAAATTTGAATCAATGAGATATGTAATATTTTGAATAATTATTATTGCTTTGAAAATATTGTTATTAGTATTTCGAGTATTTGAAAAAATCAATATCAAGGACATATGACCTTTTGTAAAAAATAAATCTGGAGTGTCTCCACTCTACTATCTCGCAAATTTGAAATGGATTAATTGACATTATATTTAAATTAAATTTAATTAATTATATAAATTATAAATTAAAATTAATAAATAATATTAAAGTATATTAATTTGTTTGACTCTTTGTTAATAACACCACGTCACGTGCTGGCGCGTGTTAAAAAATTTTAAAAATTAATTCCGGTAGCTGAAATTCTATATATAGCAGTTTGATCTTTATTTTCATGGTCAGTTTAGAGGGAAAAGAATGAAAACGTGGTAATGGTCTTCTTCCGATTGAGCTACATTTCTCAAAAGTTGATATAAAACTACGAATTTTGAATAATGCCTGTGTACTAAATTTCATTATACTAGCTCAAACAGTTTTTGTTTAATCTTGCTTTTATATATATACACACACACACAGACATTTTTCTCAACCTTAGTGAAAATGACTCAGGGACCTTCAAAACGTATAAAAACATAAAAATCTCGACCTCGAAAATTTTCGAGATCGCAAAATTATCTCTGGCGAGATAGTAAAAAGACCACAAAGTCTATACCCTCCATACAATTAAATATATGTTAATTAAATAAAAATGTATATAAATAGATAATATATTAATAGAAACCTTTTTCTAAATATAATACATTCATAGATTATTTTATATCATTGAATGTATATTCAGCATGAATATTCCACTTGAACATAATATGATAAATAGTTAACAATGGAAATGAATGCAAGCTTTTGATTGAATAAATAATACATAAAATTAAAAATAGCACAAAACATTGTCATATCAGAATTAAAATAAAGTAGAAATATGAAAAAAAAAAATTCTGCCTATTAATAAAAATTTCATTAGTTATTTTATATATTATAAAAAACTATTATTCAGAGTTTACATTTGAAGGATTTGATATAATTTATTTATAAAATTTATCAAAAATTTAATTTTTTATAATAAAATAATAACTTAACATTTTATTATATTTAAAGATTGGACTGACAACTCTGATTGAAACATTTCAATCACATACTACTATATAAACTTCTGATAATGACAAAACTGTCGAAATGATCATTAACTTGAATAAAAAAAAATATCTTGAAACATAAAACCGGGTCTTTTTTAATAACTCTCCTTTAACCTTTTTAATTTTATTATTAATTTTTATTTCTATTTATAGATTGAAAATTGTTACAAAAGAAAAGTTTTCTGGTCGAATTAACAGAAACTTAAGATTTGAATAAAGAAATATGTATTTTAAAAAACTAATTATCTATTTAGAAGTTTTATTTTTGTTTTTTAAATTGCTTGAAGCGCCACGCAGTCTGAGAGGCAACACACTTGACTGTACTCTTGAATATCATACAATTAGTTATTTTTACTATTTTTTGTTCAATTACAAATGATCTTTTTGAAATTTTTATTAACAAATTTAATTGGATACCATTTTTAAATTATACTGTTTAAAATAGAATGTCAATTGTGTAAATTAAAATCATAAAATTAAACGAGAAAGTTAAAATTATTTATTGGTGTATACTTACTTATCTAAATTAATAAACAGTATCTGGAACACCGAGCTATCGCTCGACCCTTTAACAAATTTATAAAATTTATTATTAGAAAATTTAAAAATTTTACAATTATTTAATTATTTATTATAATTGTTAAATGGGTTTTCTAAAAATCACACATCACAAATTTGTTTCCTAAATTGGTACAAATTAATTAAAATAACTTGATTTTCGTTTCAAAATGAAAAATATATTCAATTTTACTTGATAAAATATTTGATCCTATATTATATATTGTTATAATTAGATGGCTTCAGTTTTATATTTTTCAAAGTAGTAATAGCTCATAGACTGTTTCGATAAGGATTACTACGGATAATAATATAAATTCTGAAATTATATTGACACCTGTACTTGTCTATATTTTAATTAAGAAAGGTTATATTTTTTTACTTTTTATTTATAATAATCAAATATTATTTATATTATTTATAATTTAATCTAAAAAACATTTTAATTAATATAATATAATTTAATATTAATAGATTAAATTTATTCAACAATTTATTTGAAATAACATATTCTTTAATTACCATTTTAAATGAATATCAATTAAAAAAAAAATATTTGTAAAAAGTTTATATAAACAATTTTTGCTAATATAATAAGATAAGATGCAAGTAATTATAGATTTTATCAATGTTCAAAAAGTTAATTTTTATCTGATAGTTTTTGTAAATAGGAATCCATTTTTTAAATTAAAATTATTGTTATACCTATATAATCGAAATCTTAAAAGTATAGATGTATTAAACTATATCTTCATTGAATCTATGAGTATGCAGGGCCGGTTCTAAGGTTTGGAGCGCCCCGGGCAAAACAAAATTTGGCGCTATTTCATAGAAATTATCTTTTAAATAATAAATGTAAAATAATATTTAATTTAAATCGGCGTCCCTCAAAATTTGACGCGTTCTCGCCCGGATTGCACGTCCCATTATCCGACGTTAATTAAAAATATTATTAATCGATGTATATTTATCTTTAACATGATTAGAAAAATTGATTATGTATAAAATTTAAATGGAAAACTATTTTAGACTATAATTTAAATTACTAACCGTGGCAAGGTTAGTGTCAAAGAGAATAGCATGGATTTTAGTAGAGAGAATAGACAAATATTAATATAAAACAAAATTTGGCGCTATTTCATAGAAATTATCTTTTAAATAATAAATGTAAAATAATATTTAATTTAAATCGGCGTCCCTCAAAATTTTAAGCGTTCTCGCCCGGATTGCACGTCCCATTATCCGATGTTAATTAAAAATATTATTAATCGATGTATATTTATCTTTAACATGATTAGAAAAATTGATTATGTATAAAATTTAAATGGGAAACTATTTTAGACTATAATTTAAATTACTAACCGTGGCACCTTGTCAAAGAGAATAGCATGGATTTTAGTAGAGAGAATAGACAAATATTAATATAAAATATATTTTTTTTTGTTAGTGACAAGGTTATATTTTAAAGATAAATTTTTAAAATATTATTAAAATAATAATTTCTTAAAGTTAATGAAAATTTATACTATTAAAAATAAATTTTAAAATTGTATTATGTTAAAAGAAGTGGTTTAGTTATTATTTAATAAAATTATAAATGATTCAAAAATGGGTGTCTACCCATTACGGTAATATCATTTGTATTATTTTCAAAGAGATGGAACTTTATATGCCTATCTAAATTAATGCGATTAGTGTATTGATTAATAATCTCGTAAATAGTTTCATCCTAGGCTAAGGTAAATTTTTCATGTGTTGGTCCGCCGAATTTGATATCGAAAAATCGAACCTTGCCAAGTTATATAGATGAATTTGTATAATTAGGAGGAATGAGTATTAGATTCCGATAATAAAACGAAAAAAAAATATGAATTTATATAATTAGTTTCACTATCTTTTAATTTTCATAAAATAATATGATATATTATCATAATAAACATAAAAATATTAAAAATTGCTATTTTTCTTAATTGTTTATTATTTTATTTTGTAGTTGGAGGAGAGTCATCGACAATGTCTCCGAAAGAGACCGAGGAACCTGTTTCGGTGGCACCAACCAAAATCAGTGAATTTAAAGAAGCCCAAGATTATGTGTCAAAGAACTTGGTTCTTGTTTCTGTCCTAGCCGGTAAGTTTTCTAATTTTTTCTTACCAACATATTATAAAAAAAATTGGATTAATTGAAATTCTATCTATAAAAAAGAAAAATGAATTTTATAAATTTAAAGCCCTGAAAATGTGAAATTATTAAAAAAACGTTATAATTTATATAAGTTTAGTTCTTATAGTTATGTATTTATTCAATTTAAATAAAAATCATTTAGATTATTTTAAAAAATACATTTATTATATTGTAATATAGTATTTTTGTTGTTTGTGAAAATTAATTTGGGCACAACACAACATTTTTTTTCATTTTTAATTCTCTCAAATAATAAAGATAAAAAAACAATTCGAATTTTTTTACATCTGAATCTAATGTAATTGCGTTCTTATTTTTTATACTAAAATATTAAGTAATAATAAAAATCAATATAAATGGAAGAATAGTTTTTGATATATGAGTAATTTTTTTTTTAATTTTTGATATTTAATTTAAAATAATATATTTATTGGTGTCCCAAAGTATAGCACATCAACATTTGTGTGTTTCCGACCAGCTCCACTGATATTTATTTTCTATGCGTTTATTCAATTATTATCTTTTAAAAATGCAGACTCGTCATTCCTATAATTTTATCAGCATTCCTATAATATTATCAGTAAAAGAATTATTATTATAATATTTGTTAATCTTATTTGATAAAAAAATGATGGTAGGAACTTTATATCATAAATGTGTAGATTTTATTTATTTATTTATATTAAAAATTATATCTAAATTGTATATATTAAAGTAATGTAAATCAAAAGTTTTTTACCTAAAAAATATCAATTTTCTTTTAAGTAATTAACTATTAAATGTTTATCTCCATATGTATTGAAATTAATAATTTTGTAAAAACTTTTATTAAAATTAGTAAAAAAAATAGGTATTTCTTGAAGCAAAATTCTTTTACCCTATCCCCTCAAACATTAAATTTCTATTTTCAACTAATTGTACCGAAGCCATGTCATGGTCATTTCTTATACATTCCATTTTTTATCGATATAGTGTAATAATAATATAAGTAATTTTCAATTTAATAAGATAAGGGAAGTAAAGATGTGTTCCTCTGTTTATCCCACAGGAGTCGCCATTGTTCTTTTGTGCATCTGCATTTGCTGCATTCGACGATGTTGCCGCAAACGAAGATCCAAAGATGGAAAGAAAGGGCTCAAAGGCGCTGTCGACCTGAAGTCAGTGCAGCTCCTTGGATCTGCCTACAAAGAAAAGGTACGCATTTAACTGGCGGGCCACCTAGTCATATGCACGTGCATGCTGCACCCAGAACTAGGGGTTCGGACACTCAGCCAGGTTTCAACCTATTACACTTCCAAAACATACTGGAATGATCTGTTCCAGTGGCGATTTTAGCAATTTAGACAAAGCCAAGACGCTCTTTGGAAGGGTTAAAATACATCCATATATGGCTCAGCAGAATATTTGAATATTTAAGTTTGAGAATATAAAATTTATTATTTTAATAATAATAATTATATAATAATTATTTTTAAAACAGAACTACTACATGAGACTGATACCACCCTTAATTGCATTTGCATCAAAATTTAAGGATATAACGCCATCATTAACATAGAAATTGAAAATTAAATACAAAATGCAAGGGGGGGTAGATTTAAACTTAATATTAATATATATTCATTATTAATATTATATTATTAAATATTAATTTTAAAAAATTCAAAATAAATCATTTTATTTATTTACTGTTTTTATATTAATAAATACCATTACAAAGAAATAAAAATTATTGTTTACAATTTCTTCAATATATTAAATATTGAGCCTTTATAGTCCCCCCACCCATGCAGAGCCAATATTAAAAAAAAGTTAATTAAAATCTCAGATAAAATTTGTATAAAACATTAATAATAAAGATAATTAAATCTTTTTGTATATTTATATGTAAAGATATGTAAATTCATATTCGTATACATAAATGAGTATATATATATATATATGATCAATAAATCTTTTATTATAATATAATGTATATTAAATAATCCTGGCTGAGTGTTTATATATTTATAGCATTCTTAATAAATTGATAGATGTCACTTGCCTGAATAAATCTAGAATAGTTTTAATAATTTATTTAACAAATTTAAACTATTATAAATAGTTTGTAGTATTAATAAACTTTTTTTTTTTATTAATACTGAAGTTTGATAATTTTTAAAAAAAATATTTAACTATATATATTTTAACACACAATATTTGTTATAAAAAATAAAGATTTAAAGATATATATAATTAAAAAGTTTCTCACAAATGGTTGATTGAGTCAGTTTAGTTTAGTTTTTTGTAGAAATTAGACATGCAAAAATTATTAATCTAGTAATAGACTATCTGAATTTATATAACAGGTTAATTTTACACCAAATCAGTTTAAGATTTAAGAGAAGAAGATATGTAATGGAATTTTATGCAATTTTAAATATACATATTATTATATATACATATCTATTAATTTTTCAAAAAATAAAATATAACAATAATTTATATATTATATTTTAATTTTAAATAATATTCTACCTTTGTTTCAACTATAAAATTATATTTTTTTATTTTTCAAATTTTTCATATTAGAAAAATTTTTAAAATTTGAAAAAATATCCTAAAATAGATAATAGTTTTGTTAGTTAAAAAATTCAGATTAATAAGTTAATTTTCTTTTAAAATTTATTATAAATTATTAAATGATACAATCACCATATTGAGAAACATAAGCTAACAAATTTAATTAATTTATAATAAATAAACCTTTTTCATTTAAATTAAATTATATGTTAAATAAATTGTGTTTTAAATATTTCTATAAATACCCTACCTTTATTCGTTCTATTTTAGCAACAGATCAATAAAAGAATAGATGTGTTGTTATTTTTTTTAATAATTTGCACAATTTTGTCAAATTTAAACACAAATTTTGGAAAATCCTATCCAAATAAATTAAAAGATCCTTTGGATAGGATATCCTCCTCCCCCCCTCCACCAAAAAGCATGACAAATTTTTGGAGATATTGTATTTAGTTTAAAATGTTTAAATGGTGTTTTTGATAATTCTATTTAGTGAATTCTTAAAAAAAAGAATATATGGTATAACGTCTTTAAAGAACTGGTAGTACATTATTATTAAGGTAAATACATAAATTCCAAAACAATTTTTTTCTAAACTTATTTAAATATAATTATAAAAGAAAAGTTTATTGAAAATAATACATAATTTAAATATAAATAAAATAATCTATTCAGTGACAATTTTTTCTTTATTCAAGTCAATAAATATACGCTTATATATTTTTTGGGGAATTAATAAAGAAATCAATAAAATAAAAGAGTAAAAAAATCATATTCAATGATAATTGGCATTACATTTAAATTAAATGAAGAAATGAAATAGTGTATTGTAAATATTAGTCAGTGGCAAACGAATAAACAATCAAACAGGGCTCTAATTTTAGAATGGATATTAAAAAATTAATAATTGAAACAACAAGTGTTATATTTAGTACTAGTGAATCATATTTATTTTTAATCAAATTGTCAATTTAATGATTGATAAAATTTTCCTGAATTTTGTTGAAATTATGATGATTCAGCTCCAATAAAAAAAATCATTTTTTCTAAAACATAATTTATTATACTTCAATTCAAAAATAAGTATATAATATATATTTCCATCATAAAAAAATAAGAAAGAATCTAGAAATCTCTGGGAAAAGTATGTTTGTTTTTGTTCCAAGGAACCTCTGAAGGATTTCTTATGGGGGCCATACACTATGCGATTGCCTGCAGGTCGTCGCCTCAACAGGCGATCGTAAGACCAATATCGCCGAGTTCCATACACTAATAGTCAACCGCCTGCAGGTGGCCGTACTGAACTGTAGATGATAGCCTGAAGATAGCACACACTACAGTTCAGTACCTGCAGGCGGACTGTCGGTCAATGAAACAGAACTGCAGGAGATCCCCAGTTTTTTACCATCCGTCTGAAACGTTGCGCTATGTTTGTTTTGTCAGTTCTTGGGGAACCCCAAGAAAAAAGGGTCTGGGTAAAAAGTTGGCTGCGAGATAGAGAGGCTAGCTCACATTCCTCACTCCCAATCGTCGCTCTAGTTTCTTCATGGTCGGCTGTAAACAATAGCAAGTCGAAATACCACAGTGACGGGGTGTATACGTCATCACCCAATGAGTCCGACTTTTGCTGTTTTACTTTCTTCAACTCTTTACGGAACGCACATCTCAAGTTATTAATTTTTTTTTTCACTGTGTCAATGGTGGCTGACGGCACAGTTTTTTGATAGAACTTCAACAACTCACCGTACGCCTCATCCCGCAATCTTTTATTAGCGTAGGCATCGTTCTTGACTTTCCATAAACAGGGGTAGGCCCGATATAATTCAATAAATGCAGAAATGAAAGGAGGTTTCCCGTCCATCTTTCCTCGTCAGTCCAATCTCGGCTGGTGAATGATCTCACGAAAATTATCTCACGCAAAACTGATGGAAACGGTGACAACAGATCGTTTGCCTGCAGGCTAACTGACAGTGTGTGGTGGGGGGCGCATGAGATCATTATCCGACAGGTCGCTGCCTGTCGCGAATCTCTCAACCTATCCCCGCCTGCCCGGCGAGCACACACCTTCAGTCCGGGCGAACTGCAGTCCATTATCTTCAGATCAACTGATAAATGTGTGGGCAATCCCGATCTACGGCCTTACGATTATCTTCAGTTAAACTGACAGTGTATGGGGCGCTTTAGAGGTATAATAATTTCAATAAATAACACCAATAAAATATTACATAAGAACAGGATTTATAATGGTGTCCAATAATACTAGAATATATGATTCTAAAATTAATTTCTAGATAATTTTTATTTCATGCCTTATTTGATTGATTTTCTTTTATTTCAAGAAAAAAATATTTTAAATGAAGTTGAATATCATTTGGAGTAATGAAAAGAATATAACAAAAGATGGTTTTCGATAAAATATTACATACATAGCATTAGGAAAAGTTATAAATTTTTCATTTATATCTATTGGATGAAAGAGAAACCTCCCTCAACTTATTGGCATAAAAAAATGTATATTTAACACAAATATAATTAATTAATAAAAAAATGTCTCATATTCTTTATTAAATTTAGATATATAAAATAAAAGAAAAACTTTTCATTACTTGAAAATATAAGTTATTAACTTTTAAATTTTATTTGTATTAAAATATATATGATAATTGATAAATAAAAGTTTTAATAAGCTTTTCCAGTACCTATAGACATAATTAGAATATGTTTACAATCAACTATATTTTTTTAGAAATTATTTGTATTTAGACAAAATGTTATTATAATATGATTTCTGTATTCCTGAAATTAGATGCTCATCATATTATGATGGATGGATACGAAATAATTTTATATTTGAATTTTGAATAAAGTAACAATTTAAATTAAATAAAACTTAAATAATTTCAATAAATAGAAATTTTTTTTAAATATTTTGTATCTCCTAAGGCCCTCGTTCTTAAGTCTATATATGGTAATTTGGGTGGTCTATGATGGATCAATCATACTATTGTATATAATTGGATGGAAATGTATTCGCCAATAATCATATTATTAAAATGATTTTTTTTACTTTCCTTTGATAAACAAAAATAATCATTTAATAATAATAAAATATTAAAAATTGAATAATTCGTACGATTAATTCTAATTGGAGATATAGTCGTGAGATTTTGAAAAATGAATCGATGGGTTGGTTGTGGAAATTGAGGAAAGTATGGAAAAGAATTAGAGGTTAGGGTGCAGCTCCGGGGGTTGCTAGCAACTGCAGGGCCGACCGAGTGGCATGACCTGCCGCGGCACGCTTACAGGTCCAGCCCGACATGGAGGAGCTCACCGAGAACGCCGAGGATCAGGCCGACGAGGCGGAAAGCAAACAGAGTGAAGTCAAACTCGGCAGACTCCAATATAAGGTAATACACCCTAAAATTCATTTAAAAAATAATTTTTTTTAAAAAAGTATGAAGCTTATAATTTTTAACAAAATCGAAAATATTTCTATTTAATGTTTGATGAGTAAAGAGTAAGTAAGTAATTTGTTTGTTTTTTTATTACCCAGACCGTTTAAAAAGTTCAGTTATAATATTATATTATTATAAATACTGTTAGTTTATAACTTTTTGAATAAAGTACTCATAATAAAATACTATTATATCAGTATTCTTCTAAATTTAAAACGCTTCTGTTTAATATTAAAACAATTTCATACTTTTTTATACTTCTTTCAAATTTTTGAAAATTGTACATATTTCTTAGAACTTTGATTGATTAAGCCAGAGGTTCCCAATCTTTTCCGGTTTGCGGCTCCCTAAATAATCAAATTTTTCCGCGGCGCCCTCAATACATCAGATTTTTTTCTAAATTTTTGACTTTATTGAAAAATTAGAAAACTTTCCTTTTTTAAAAGCGATTACCAGCGATTAACAGAGAAAAATTAAAAACTTATACTCACTATTTTCCTTGGGATAATATAAAATATCTAATTGGCGGCGCCCTAACAACGGCAACGCGGCTCCCAGGGGAAACCGGCAATCAATGGATTAAGCCAGTGATTTTTTTTAAAAAAAAAAGGTAAGATGATTTTATGGGCAAACTTTTGAACATTTTCGATTATTTTTCAATTTTTTTCAATATGGTTCTAAAATAAGCGGGAGTGTCCTCCCCTAGACTTTCCCGCATATAATAGGTATAAAGAGTTGTGAATGAATATTTAGAATATGTAAACTTGGTATTGATAAAGAGCCAGTTGGTATTAGTTTATTGGTGTCAAATTTGATATTTGGTAACATTTATATATATATATATATAGAATAAAGTGCTACTTCCGGTTAACTGATATTTTAAATGTAAAAAAAACAGATATGGATATAATATAAATATTTTTAATTTTATTTTATTTATAATATATAAGGGCTGGCTGTGACGTCATATAATTTTAAATTAAGAAAAAACTAATGAAGATGATTTTTCTCGAGGATAAAACCAATACAAAGTGCATAACATGTGGAGATATGTCCTCACGTGAAATTTGATATGAAAATAACCCTTCACTTCCTCTCTTCGATCGGCAATACTAGCACTTCCGGTGTCCGGATTTGCACCAAAAGTTGATCAATTCATCCTACTGATGTAGTAAGTAAATATACCAAATTTCATCAAAATCCGTTGAGCCGTTCAGGCTGTACACATCTATCTACGGACGGACAGACGGACGGACGGACGGACAGACATCATGCTAAAAATACTTTTTTCTGTTAAGAAAATGCATGATTCGTGGAGATATGTACCTAAAAATATCCATAGGTGAAATTTGGCGTGAAAACAATACCTCCCTTACTATCGTCGGTCGGTAAAAAAGAAACGCTACTTGTATAGGTAAAATGTCACTTCCGGTAGTCAGATCATGATGAAATTTGGTATCTGAATTTTTTTCATATTTTTAAATCTATATACAAAATAGGAAGCAAATATCTCGAAGCAAACTGGTACTTTACTTGAAAGGTAAACGCAACCATTGTAGGTAAAGTACCACTTCCGGTTAACCGATTTTGACGAAATTTTGATAGAAATCTACAAACTGTGAATAATATCGGTGTACCAAATTTCGAAGTCCTAGCTTGATTAGTTTTTGAGTAAATTTGCTTACAGACATTACATACATACATACATACATACATACATACATACATACATACATACATACATACATACATACACACACACAGACATAATTCGAAAAATGGTATTTTCCGACTCAGGGAGGTCTAAAACGTCAAGATCTATCGAAATCTCGAAGTCGAAATTTTTGACGATTCCAATACTTCCCTTATACGAAGTATGCGGGAAAGTAAAAAAAGGTCAGATGATTTTGCGATGCTCTGAAACATTTCCGATGGAGGGAAGAAAAGTTTTCCAATTTTTCAAGAAAGTAAAAAATTTAGAAAAAACAGACCCCAAACCAGAAAAGATTGGGAACTTCTGGATTAAACGATAAATAAATACAAGGATAAATCAAAGCAACAAAAATCATTAATCAGTTTCAAGAATGGAACTTTGAAAAAGATGATCCTTATAACATGCTTACCTTTGAGATGATAAAAATCTTTTGGAAATTAATTTAATTAAAATGACTCTTTTCAAGTTATAATTTCATTAATTTAATTTATTTCATCTAAGTAAATAAGTAAAAATTTAACTTTTTACAAAAATTACATACTATATGAACCCTTTAATGTTATGCAACTTTAAACTTAAATATTTATTATACACTTTACATAAACTTTAATATAATAAATAGAATTAATTAAATACATATAAAAGGGACTACTAAAAATTTTAAGTTAAGTCAACAAGTAGTTTTTATATTTTTTATAGGAATAAGAAATAATTATGTTTTTTAAAAAGCCTGAGAATCATAATCAGAAATACTAAGATTAAAATTATAAATGTTTTAAATATTTTAGTTTTGAATATAATTCTTATAGACAATAAAAAACGACAAAAGTATTCCAGTCTGGAATTAACATCATTTCTTTTATGACTTAAATATGAATAAAATATGAGCGGCCGAATATTATAAAATATATGTGCCTGTAGGTCAACATTTTTAATAAAAGATGAACCCTTCTTTCATCAGCTCGAGTACGACTTCAATTCCAATAGTCTGGCTGTGACAGTTATCCAGGCGGAGGATCTTCCTGCCCTTGATATGGGTGGAACTTCTGATCCTTACGTCAAGGTTTATCTACTTCCAGACAAGAAAAAGAAGTTCGAAACGAAAGTTCACCGTAAAACGCTTAGCCCTGTCTTCAATGAAACTTTTACTTTTAAGGTAAATATATTTAAATTTAGAAAATGAATTGATTTAGTATCTAAAACATTCCATTAATTAGGAGTGTGAATTAATTTTAACGGAATTTTTAATTTAAAAAAAAAAAATTAATCATCCCTTTATAATAAACATATGAAAATTGTAACTTGTTCAACTTGCTCCATAACTTTAACCTCTTCAAACATTTTCATTCGGTCTTAACATTTGTTATATATTTTCCAGAATATAGCTTCAAAACTAATACTCAGTTTTTTAAATTTATATAGTAGAGCTTAATCATCATAAATTTAGAGGAACAGTCATTCACTTTTAAAAGTGAAATAAAAAAGATGGTCAAATTATCAGTAATGATAAATGCTATGTCATGATTTTGACAACAATATAACTGGATACTACAACTCTTGAAAATTGTTTAAAATTAATGTTCATTCCTTTTGATTTAAGGGGATCAAATCTTATCAAGTTTAATAATTTAATATAATTATTAAGTTACAAATTTAAAATAAATGGTTAAAGTTAACTTAGATTTCAACATTACTCAAAAATATTTATTAGTAATCTTAAAATGAAATTCTTGTTATTGTTTTATTGATTTTTATGGAATAATGTTGATATTTGCAGAGTGTTCCGTATGCCGATGCTATGAACAAGACGTTGGTATTTGCCATTTTTGATTTTGACCGCTTCTCTAAACATGACCAAATTGGAGAGGTGAAAGTACCCTTGTGCCAAGTAGATTTGGCGCAGACTATTGAAGAATGGCGTGAACTACAAAGCGTCGAGGGCGAGGGAGGACAGGTAGGATAAATTTCGCTGGTCTTCGAAATCCAACACAAAACCCTCCAGCTAACATCACATCTGACACACCTAAAACCCTTAGTCCTAAGGCTTATCATAAGACAATGGTCGCCATCGCTCTTCGTCCTCATTTTTATGCCTGATGTGCCTTTCGCCATCGCATCGCAATGCTGCTCTTCGGCGCCTCTCCTGCAGCTGCAGCAGCCGCCCATTTTTACAAATAGATGTTAGGATTTGATTAATTCATGTGATTTATATTAAAAAAACATCAAGAAAAAACTTATAATTCTTTGGCATCGAACGGATATTATCCAAACAATAGGTGCTAATAAAATTAATATTTTTTTTAAATAAAATAATTAATTTCAGACTCTTAATTGTTAAACCTCTAAACTGACCGTAAAAAT
The DNA here is from genome assembly GCA_963082975.1 of Labia minor. NCBI lineage: Eukaryota > Metazoa > Arthropoda > Insecta > Dermaptera > Spongiphoridae > Labia > Labia minor. The sequence goes on along the minus strand of OY720348.1, from coordinate 24,416,033 downwards.
GAAGATATATGTTTGATAGTTTTTCACATGATTAAAAATTGTATAAAACTACTATATATAGAATTTCAGCTTGAAAGTACCGGAATTTTTTAAATTTTTTAACACATTGACTGCCAATCACCCGCCAGCACGTGACGTGGTATCATCAAAAAAGAGCCAAACACGCGCTGGTTTATTAATATTATTTCTTAATTTTAATTTATAATTGAATTAATTTAATTTAATTTAAATATAATATATGTTAATTAATCCAATTCAAAATTGCGAGATAGTCGAGTGGAGACACTCCAGATTTTTTCATTATAATTAACAATATCGTGCTGTCGATTGTATTATATGGGTATGATTTTAAGGGAAATATTAATATATATATATATATATATATTTTGTTATTTATTCATATAAATTAAATACACATTTCATTCATCTTCTAATATTTATAAATAAGTTTTAATAGATAAAAGAAAATCTGAATGAACTTATAAACACATGAAGTTAATTAATATAATAAGTTTGACATTTTATGTTTAAAAATGAATCTGAAATTAATTGTAAGAAATTATGTGATTATTTTGAATTCTAATTAATATAATTTTTAAATTGAAATAATAAACCTCATTAGATAAATCGATTGTTAAATATTTAGCACCTAGATTGGATGATATACATTCAATGCTCAATCAAGACCAATTCAAGACTACATTATGTATATACACACAAAATACTCAACCATATTACCGGTAAGAATTTTAAAAAAATGTTTCTTGTTATTTGTTCTTTTACTTTTCTTTCTTTTTCTTTTTGTTTTTCTAATGTTTATTATTTCTTTACATTTTTAATTCATTTTATTTTATTTATATTTTATTATTATTATTATTATTGTTATATTATTATTATTATTATTATTTGGAAATCTTTCAGTTTCCCTTTAAAAATTCACCTATGTCAACTTGTTTGTTTTTAATTTGATATGTTGTTATCTGCTTCTTCAATTAGGTGGCTCTCATTCTTAGGTGGAATCATTTTTACTCCAAAAAATATTTTTCAGTGTTGTTTTTAGAGGTTGTAAACAGAAAAACAGATCATTAGCACATGGAAATAAATATCCTACCATCCTCTTGATTTTTTTTTGTTTTACTTATTGTTTTTTTTAATTTTTTTTTTTTTTTTTTTTGTATTTGTTTATTTAAACGCTTTAGCTATTTTTTTTAATCTATTAATTTCTTATAATTTAATTAATAATTTTTTGATTTATTATTTTATATTTTTTTTTTTTTAAGAAAAAAACAACAAATCATTTAATTTTATTATTTATGTATTTTATTTTTAATTTTTATATCATTTGTTGTTTTTTCTTTTTAATGTGTTTATTGTCTTTTTATATGGATGTCAGTTCGAGGCCTTCTCTTTTTTCGTGTTAGAAAAACTTCAACTCAAAAAATTGAATATCTCGATTGGATCGCACCCACATTCTTTTTTTTAAATAATAATAAATAAATAAAGATAATAAAAAATAATTAAGAATGCTCTCTTTTTTGCACCCACCTGCAAGAGTTGACTCGCTTTTTTCAACAATTTCTCCGCCCCTAGATGTTCATGCCACATATTTAGTTCATTTTATTAATTTCTTTTTTTTTTAAATAAATTAACCTGGAATCTTTACTTAAATATTAAAAAAATATCTATTTAATTTTTTTTACATTTCTCTTTTCACGCTCTTGATATTTCTATTATTATATCTAATATATATTAATATTTTAATAATATATTTTAATTTTGACATTTATTACTATTTTTTTATTACTAATGAACATCTAGAAAAGATTTTTGAAGCACAAATTGCCTGTCCAATTCCCGCATGTTTTGATAATGAAATTTTTTCAATAATTTATTCTCTGCAACATTTTATTTGCATTAAAATCTGTAATTAGTATTATATAAATATTCTTTAAATATTTTATTTTATTTCTTAATATATTTTTTGTCATTTTTTAATATTATTTATATATAATTATATACATTTATGTATATTTTTAATTAATTATTATATATTTATATATATATATGTATATGTATATATATATACATATACATATATATATTACTCATTTATTTATTATAATATATATAGTGTGTACGAAAGAGAGATGTATATGATTATTATATGTGTGTGTATGTGGGGTGTGATGTTCTTCTTACAAGGTATGTATTTACATTTTTAAGTAATATTATTAAACAAGTTTGAAATTTATATAAATAAACTGTTTTAGTTAATAAAGATTTAAAAAAAGAGAATCAAATTAAGTTCAGTTAATCCAAAATAATATTTGTATTATTAATAATTAATTTTCGAACAAATTCTATTATATATATATATATATATATATATATATATATTAGTTATGTGTGAAACAGATATTATTTTTGATTAACTAGTATTCATTATTAAATTTTGCACGGAAATACAATATAAGCACATGATTAATACTTCTATTTTTGCATGATTTTTTTTGCAGGATTTTGTTAAACTATGTAAAAAATATATATTTAATAATAGGTATTTAACATCATTTGAATTTAAATAAGCCCGTGTTAAATACCTATTCTAATTTATTTAAAAAAACAAAAATTCTCGTAGATTTAGCACAGATGAAAATTATTAATTAATTTTTGTATTTTTTTTTTTTTTTAATTTTTTACTGAGTGATTTTGATAACCATATATAATTATCAATCTTGTATTTCTGCTGTGTTTGATTATAGCTTATGCCCGGCCCGCAATGCAATAAAATTTTTAATCAAACTCTCAATGTTGAATTAGTTTATTTTTAATCAGTCTCATGGGGCAATGCCAGGTTTAGATAAAATTTTTTTTAAATAAAATTACTAATTAATTAAATAAATTGCGGAGCAAAGTAATTATTTATTCATGTTTGATTCTATATATTTTTTTCTCTCTTTTTCTCCCAAATTTACTCTACTGTGCTTTACGCCTCTCTAAATGGTTGTGCTCTCCAACATTGCATGATGCTTCAAATAAAAAAACAAACAAAATTACACGTAAGTATCTCATTATTTTATTTTTCTCTTCTCATATAAATCGTTATCTTAGTATACAAACAAATAATACGGTGTGTAGAATAAAAGAAAAAGTATCACCATCTTTTGTGCATGTTTGTGCAGGTCTTCTTGAAGCATTTGAATATTTTTTTTATCTTTTTCAAATCATCAAGATATTTGTCTCTAGCATTTGTTTGTGTTGTTGTTTATGGTTGTTGTTTTTTTTTGTTTTTTTTTTTTTGGAAAGTGGACATGATTTTGTTTGTGTAAATGAAATCAAACCTTTCTTGTATTTTGTGTGTGTCGTGCTTCAAGATGACTTGTGGAATTATTCTTTGATATGTGCAAATATATATGTATGTATATATATATATATACATATATTAATTATTTATTTATTTATATTTATAAATAATATTAGTGAATGGCTTCCGCCTTGTGTTGGCTGTGGGCATGCTGTTTCAAACTCTTTCAAAGCAAGCGCTTTCAACCTTTCAGATCCGCCGATCGAGCCTCTTGATCCATTTGTGTCAATTTTGTAATGAACTCGTTTAATTTTGATTTGATTTGATTTTTTTTCTTCTTCTTTGATTTTTTTTTCTTTAATTATTTCAATTAATTTATTTTCTATTACTTTGTTTTTATATTATATTATTTATATTCTATTCTTCTTTCTTATTTTCTTAATTCATTTGTTGTCTTTCTCCCTAAAAAAAATGCTATTCAACTTTACGTCAATAATTTTATCTCTAGTATCAATACATACTTCTTATAGAAATCTTTCAATCAATTACAAATACATATTTATTTATTTATTTTTAAACAAGAAATACTTCCCATATATACCTATATATATATTTATATAAATATAATTTTTATTTTTACTTTTCTATTTATGTATATAAATATATGAATATCTCATTTTCTTATTTTTTATTTATATATATATTTATTTTTATTATTATTTTAATTAAATATATTTATAAATGTATGTAAAAATTTAAAAATGTTCCCAAAAGTTGAAATAGCAATTGAAAATGTCTGTAAAAGTAAGATTGTCTAGTTTGTATTTATTAAACAATGATTTCATTTGAAAGTTAGCAACTTTCTTTTTTAATCCAAAAATACATTTTAGGAGCATACACATATATTTACAGAATGTGAAAGGATTTTTCAGTCCCCAACTTTTCTTCTCCCCACACACACCATATTCTTTTTTTTTTTTTTTTTTTTATTTTTAAAAAAATTTTTTTTTTTTTTTGTAATTATCTCTCCTTTAATTTTATAAATATAACTTTCCTCAAACGGGGATGATAATGGTTTTTCAGACAAGCACAATAAAATATTGAACAGCCCGATTGAGAAAAGTTTTCTTATTTTCTAGAATAAAAACATCTCTCCGAACTTGGATGTTGTGAAGTTATTTTTAAAATTATTTTGTCTTGATATATTAGAATGTTATGTGACAATAATTTGAATACAAATATTTTGTTATGCTTTTATTTCGGAACATACATAATCTAACGTACCTCATAGATTATGTGAACATTTGTATTAATGTATAACTTATCATTGATATCCTCTGTATGTAAAATGTTTTTTGTACTAACTCTTTCTCTAGTTCAGACCCATCTAATATCTCTTTGTGTTGACCACTTTGACTAGAAATTTGTTCTACGCAAATAATTGTCTAAAACTTTTTTAAAAACACTTACACTAATAGTTACTATAATAATTTTAAAAATTTACACAATAAATTTAGACAAATTAGAATAATATTCATTTTTTTTAGAAATAGTATTTTAATTTATCAAAAATCAACATCATTGTACGCTTTAATTGTTAGTGGTATAAGTTGAGCTTTTGTGAAATCGCTTTGGAAATTAAAAAGTCGGCATTTGATATATAACAAAGTTTCATTTTAGAAATTCATACATGTATATTGAAAAAAATAAAAATAAAAATATTATTAATAATAATAATACTAATACTAATAATAATAACAGTTCATCATGAGGAAATTAGTAGAAAATCGATGTTATATATTTATATAATAGGTGAAAAAAAAATGAATTAATAAGAAACATGGATTCTATATTATCGTTTTTGTGCAGGAAAATAAGTTGGGAGATATTTGTTTCTCCTTGCGCTACGTACCAACGGCAGGCAAACTTACTGTGGTTATCCTTGAGGCCAAAAATCTTAAGAAAATGGACGTCGGCGGTCTTTCGGGTGAGTAATTTTATTATTTCCTTATTGAAATTGTGATTAAATACAAATAAGATTTGTTTTTTGTTTTTTAAATTTAAAAAAAATTATTCTTCCTCCCATTTGAGGTATATTTTAGGAATTTATTCCCCTCTATTTTTGTTTCATTTTTCAAAAATATACATTATGTGAATAATCTTCTTCTATATATCTATAAAAAAGGGTTTTGTCTGCACATTGCTCAGAATTTAAAATGTTTTGCATATCTTCATGTTTCATGACCTAGACCAGGGGTCGGCAACCTTTTTCAATAGTCGGTCACATTTCTGAAATAATATAACAGGGGTGGGCCCACTTGATGATACTTAGAGCCATATTGAAAAATCGAAAATGTTTAAGAGTCTGTGATCGCCAAAACATTTTACTCTTTTTTTTAGAACCATATTGAAAAAATTTTAAAAAAGTCGAAAATGTTTAAAAACCTGATCACAAATACATTTTACCTTTTTTTTAGTAATAATTTAATACTTAGTAATTTGAATACGGGCACTTGAAAATGGCTTCGCGGGCAACTGGTTGCCGACCCCTGACCTAAACAATAGAAATCTGACTTTAGAATTCCCTAAGCCTGTTCGTCAATTTGAATGTATATATGTATGTACCTTGTTTGTCTGTCCAAGAAATTGGGACGCTATATAATTACTATGAAATTGCATCACAAGATTCTTAAATACCTCTCTTTTAACATAGGCTATAAATTATTAAGAGAATTTTTATTAAAAGACCACATTATTTGTATGGCTGAATTGGCTTGAATCGGAGCAAGCGTACGGTTACTTGAAAACGACTGCAGAATAAGCAGCTGAAACGTTGTACAATTATTTTAATTTAATAAATAATTTTATACAAATAATGTGGTCTTTTAATAAAAATTCTCTTAATAATTATCAAAATAACCACAAAAGCTTTAATAAATACATTTATAGGCTATAAATTTTATCAATATCTAATCAACAACTGGAGAAATTAATTTTTAACAATTTATATAATGCTTCATATTGTCCACTATCAATATAAAATTACATTAAATTTTGTAAATTATATGAAAATATTTAGAATAAAAATAGATATTGATAAATTTATAAAAACAAATACTCAATTTTAACAATAGATATACTTTTCATATATTTATAATTTTATATATATACGAGGGCTGTTCAAAAAAAGACCGAACTTTAGTCATAAAATATTTATTATAATACTTACAATTTTACAAATGCTTGTCCCCTTCAAAGTACTCCCCGTTGCTTGCTATGCACCGTTCCCAGCGTTTTTTCCACTGTTCAAATGCTCCTTGGAACTCGTTTTGTATGAGTTCACTAAATTGGTTCTTACTGCCAACTGATCGATCGCTGTGATGCGCGCGATGGCTCGTTTTGTTTCTAAAGAATGCAGTTAGGCTAGCACGCGCGTGCGACTTGAAACTATAACGCGTTTCATAGTATTTTAAAAAGTTCGGTCTTTTTTTGAACAGCTCTCGTATATATATTTTTTTTGTCCTACATCTGTTCATTATGAGGGGAAAATCTGCTCTTTATATATATACATATATAAATAATAGATAAATAAATAAAAATAATGTATTTTAAATCTTTTAAAAAAAAGTATTCTATCTATATTTTGAAATTAGTTTTCCATTCTACTTGGATGGTTAAATGATTGGACTGGGGTGGGTGACAATTTCTAAGTTCCTTCTAATCTTAGTACAATATATGTAGTAATTAGTGTGTGTGTGTACCAAATATGAGAATATATTAAATCAAATATTCTCGCTAAGAACATTCAATATTTCTGTGCAAAAATTACTCGGAGAGATTAAAAACCCAATAGAACAAACAAATAAACCAATTAATTTAAATTTATATTATTAATGAATGTATATATTTTAGGTTTATCTATAGTTTTATATAACGTTAAAATGATAATCTACTCTATAATTTACTCTAGCTTTTGATTGTCTTATATTTCACTGGGTTGACTCCGTTCCATAGAACCCAGCTAGAGAAATCCCCTTGCCAGGCCCGGGATTTGAACCCGGGACCACGAGAATGTGAGGCAGCTTCGCTACCTCCCACCTTTATGGCGCCTTACAAAAAGCAAATATAAAAAAATTATTAAAATATAAACTATAGAACAGTTGTTAAATAGTTAATTTGTAAATTATTTATGAGAATTTTTCATATAACTTTATCAACTATTTTTCCCACTAGAGATAATTTTGATATATATTCATTCATCTTTCTACTTAAGCTATATTAAAATATTTTGTTGATATTAACGCCAAATTTCTCAGAACACAATGTGTATAAGTACAATTTTATTGGTAGAAATAAAAATAAAAATAAATAATTGTAACTAAATACATTAATTGATTTAGTAGATATCTATCAAAGTGTGACTAAAAGTTTTAATTCAATAACAAAAAAAAAAACAAATATTTAAAAATAAATGAAATAAGAGGCAAAGTTGAACGAGGTTGAAACAAAGATACAAGTAAATACATTAGAAATAGAATTTTTAATTTAGTATATCTATCGGGGCCCTAATAAAATGGGTTTCAGTTCGAAATTATTTAAAATATTTAAATTATAGAGCTCAACAAAGTTGGATTCTTATGTTATTTATAACTAGAGATTAAGTTGTGAATAGTATTAAAAAAAAAACAAATACAAATAAAATATTTAAAAGTTTTACAATAATTTTAAATAAAATTTTATATATTTAAATGTTGATTTATGTATTAATTTATTTTTTAGATCCCTACGTTAAAATTGCTTTAATGCAAAACGGAAAACGTCTCAAGAAGAAAAAGACTAGTATCAAGAAATGTACATTGAATCCTTATTATAATGAATCATTCACTTTTGAAGTCCCGTTTGAGCAAATACAGGTAAAGACATATGTATATATTTTATATCTATTACATAATGTAATGTAATAATATATGAAGAGGTTTTTTATTTCTATATTGGATGTTTACTTTGCAGAAAGTCAACTTGATGGTGACCGTAGTTGATTATGATAGGATTGGAACTTCCGAGCCGATTGGAAGAGTCATTCTTGGCTATAATGCAAGCGGCACTGAATTGCGTCACTGGTCGGATATGCTAGCATCCCCTCGACGACCTATCGCACAGTGGCATACCCTTAAGGACCCCGAGGATGACAAGAAAGACTAAAAAGCTAGCTAATTAATTGGGAAAAGAAAAAGACACCTCAGACAAATCAACAGTGGGCCTCCCTTGACCGGCAATGCTCATGCCTTTTTGGGCTCATAACAGCCTTGTGCCATTGACATTCTCTTTTCCCACTCCCACTCGCTTCAAGAAGTGACAAGGGTTGAATCGAATCAATATATATAATTTTTTTTTATATTATTTTCTCTTTTTTAAAATAAACCATTTATACAATTGACAACGAAGCTATTCTTATTGTAGAAAAGTTGTCTATTTTATTCTTTTGGCATAACATTGTGTAGATATATTTAAGATTATAATATGGACGACTAAGAACTCGTGTATATATATATATATATATATTTATTTATTTATATATATATAAATATATACAAATAAAAAATATTATTTAATAATATTATAAATAAAAGATAAATGCACCTAGACTTATATTACATGTGTGTTTAATATTTATATCCATTATAATCATAAATTTGCCTGATGTACTTGCTTAGAGCATTGTCGGTCTAAAAATATAGCAATATTTTATTTTGTTCCATTCTATGATTAACAACAATTTGATAAAGGCTCTTTTAAGCTTTATTTCATATTTTCTTTTTTGAAAGCTTTTATAAATTCTTGTTAATCAATCTTTTTACATAGTTTTTATTGTTTACTATTTTATTAAATGTTTATTAAAAATAATAAAAAAATAAGAAAATAAAATAAAATTAATCAATCAAAAAAAAAAGCAAAACAAACGATTACTTTGATATGTCGTTGACGACACCTCATAATAAAAATTTAGATAAATATGCCAAATAAATTGCTTGAAAACCTGCCTTGAAAATTCTTGGGTTGAATTCTATCAAATTTCATAACACTTTCTATAATAGATGGCTCCTAAATTAGTTTCATAATAAAAACTTAGTTGTTTAATAAAAAAAGAAACAAATTAAAATAAAATAAATAAAAACAAAAAGCAAGTACCTACCAATTCTTAAGCGCAAATTGTAATAAATCAATCTTAAATCAACAAAAATATCATATATATATATATATATATATATATATATATATATATATATATATATATATTTATATGAAATTAATCAATTGTTGTAGCTATGGCTAAATCTTCAATTTCAATTTTTTTTAATTATAATTTAATATATTAATATTTATATATATAATAGATTATTTTAATTTATATAAAATTATATTTTACGTTATATATATTTAATATATATATATATATAAAATACAATAATAAATATCCAATTTAATGACAAATAAGGTCATTATTTCTAATTAATATTTAAATCTTAAAGATTAATAAAATCTTTAATGCCTATGAAATAAAAGTGTTTTATATACTTAAAAAAAATGGAAGAAAAAGGATCTCATATCAGAATACAAGAAATGCATAATGTGATTTATTAAGGCACCATTTATAGATTAGGTAATAATAAAAATGGTTAGAAATGAATTTAGTATATATATATATATATATATACATATGTATATATGTATGCATTAGAACAATTCAATATCTGATTTGTCAAATTTTTTAAGTACTGTGAATTTATCAGCATCATGTATTATACAATGCTTGTCTGAGATTCTTTACGAGAGTGAGGCGTAAAAATTAGGAGTTTGCTAAAATAACTGTAGACAATACTGATTCAAAAAAAAATATAAAGTATTAGGGAAGAGTCTTGAGAAATCGGTATATTTTAATTAAAATTGGAAAAGGTTGAATATGAAGACATTTCTTAGTGATTTCCTAAAAATAACGACTATAACGATCTTGTAAGACATTCTAGATAAATTAATAGACGTATAGTAGTGGATGTTATTCGGTTATTATCTGCATTGAGCTAGGTACCCATCTTGAAATGGGCAACTCTTTTTTGAGTATTAATTTGTCTCTTGACGTTTTTGGATGTAATTATGTGGGCCCATTGTTATGTAATATATAGTTTTCGAATATAATCAATATATATGTGCAATATTATATAATTAAAAATTGTAAATAAACATTTAGCTTTACGTGAGGAAAAATATATACATCTATTAATACATACATATAGTGTATATATAAATATATATATATATAAACGTATGTGTATGTTTGAATTTATTTATATATATATATATAACTATATATATATATATATATATGGCCTTTGATTCATAGTCATGATAGTAATGAGGTATGACCGAAAGTATTTTGAAATAATTTAAAGAGAGATATTTTCCTTGGGTAAATAAATTATTAGTGACACTTTAAAATATCACTTATATTTTTGGTCTATACGAAAATCTAAAGTTAATAATTACATTTTTTGTCAGATTTTGTTAATAATAAAAATAATAATAATAATAATAATAATATTGAAAAAACTAAAGATTATTATTTTTAGTAACAAGTAGTGGGTGTCATTTTTTTGTCTCTATCAAATGTGTGGAGATACAAAAATAAAACAGTGCTAAAAAAAGAATAATATATTAATAATTATAAAGAAAAAGAAGATAATAATAATAAAAGAAAAAAGTATATAATATTAAAAAAAAGAGAAAAATATTCGCATCAGCAAATGAACAAAGAAAAACTGTCCTGCCGAGTGTATGTCCCGCACTGTATCCCTTCGTAAATACACAATGAATGTAGACGTTTCCCTTATATAAAGAAGCCCACATTATCATAGGCTAAATAAAATTCACTGTTAATATTGTACTACGCACATCCATTCATCGATTTCTGTTTAGAAATCGATGAATTATAATGAGAAATGAAATAATAAATAAAATTAAAAAAGAACGTATGGTTAGGAAAAGTTATTTGTTAAGATGGTTTAATTAATTCAAATAAGATATAAAAAATTAATACTAAATGAAAATAAATAATATTGTTAATTAATTAAATATCAATGAAAATGACTGGAAATTCATATTGGAAAGTTACAAAGGCACTAAAATGTTTGGTATATTTTAATTTTCTTTAAAACGGTTAACAAAATACATTATACTAAATATATAAATATCTATCTATATTATATATGAATTTCTATATCAATTTATAGATAAATATTTATATATATATATATATTATATATGAACATAATTGAATATATTTATTATTTTTAGAAAAATACAACTAATTTAAAAGGTTTTATAAAGTTCACAGTTTGGAACTATCCGCCATGTATATTATTATAATATATATTCATGTTTCTTCGTTGATAGATATTTTATCAAATACAAATAAAAAACATATAAACCTGTTAATCTAAATAAGAGTGATCATTAGGCTACATTAATCTTGATAATATCTTCTTTTAAGAGTTCGATATTTTTTCAACATGTAGAGTGCTTCAATTTCTTTAATAATATATTCACCATGTTTTATCATCTGTTCAATTTTTTCTGGATCCGTTTCGTTTTTATTTTTTGTAAAAACCCTCTTAAGACCATTATGAAAATAATCAGCGCCTTTTGGATAATCTTTTCCTAAATAAAATAGCTAAAAGAAAAAAAATACATATATAATATATGAGAAAGAACATAATTTGATTAGTAATATTTTTAAAAAATTATAATAAATAATTTTTAATTATTTATATCAATGTAAATGTCAATATAAATATAACAAAAAAATTAGTTTGTTCATTTATTTATTTTGAAATCATAAAACAAATTAACAAATGTTTTAAATTTATTAAAAAATAATAAAACTTTTTCCTTTTTTTTGTGAAATTGAATAAATTATTTATTTATTTTTATTTAAATTTGTTCTTTCAGAATCTGGACATTAACAAAAAAATTATATATATTTGCATTAGTTTAAAGAAATAATAAATTTATTAATATTGGACAATATTTAAAGATAATTTATAACTTTATATTAAGGTCAAAATATTAAATTGTGGATTAATCAGTTTTGATCAGACAATATGCAATCAATCCTTAATGTTTTTTTTTATTTTAAATATATATATATATACTACATATTAAAAATTGGATATTTTCAAAACGTAGGATCTTAAAGAACTAATTTATCTATTTCTTTTAAATGTCCTACTTAAATTTAAAATTTAAATTTGGTATCTACATATGATGGGAACTTATCTATTCAAGTTTTTATAAAATGGGGTTTTACAATATTTTCTCCGTTTTCAAAATATTTATATTGTAAAATATAGTGCAAAATCGAACCAGAAAGTTTTATTTTTTAAGAAAAATTTACTGTTTTTTTTAGGTATTAAAAGGAAATTGGCAGTGGAAACAAAAATAAAAAAATTTATAAAATAAATCCAACGACATAACTAACACTAATTGTAAATTAAAAAATATATACATTGATATATATATATATAGGTAGGAAATATTCATAGGAGAGTGAAGAAAATTTAAATTTGAAAAGTTAAATTCTTATAATATAAATTAATACACTAATGTCAATTTGACATATTTAATTTAAAATAATTTATGAAATAATTGTATTTTTTAGATTTATAGAAATAGGGTAAAATAACTATACTCGCCTAAATCCAGATTTAGAATTATTTTGAGATCTAAGGATAATTATTTTCACCAAAACATATCCAAATTATTCTACGTGAAATAAATGATGGAATTTTTTCATTTAAAATATTTCTATAATTTTACTATGCTATTTTTGAGATTCTCTTTCTTTCGCTAAATATATATATAGTAAAGCTTTAAATATAATTCAATTACATAAAATTAAAAAATTTCTTAATTAATTCAGAATTATTAATAAGAATTATTTTATAGTAGATTTTTTTATATATACATATTAGTATTCTTTATTTTATATGAAATAGTGAGACAATTCAAGTTTTAATTATAAGATTAAAATTTTTTACACTACTTATTATGAAAAGAATGATTAACTATTGAAAACTAGTTTTGATCAAATGTATATTTTATTAGTTTTTTTTTATTATTATTATTTTTTTGTTAAAATGAAAAGGGTCAGAGGGCTAATTTCATTTTCATCATATTTAATAATTATTATTCAAATCATTTTCAAGTTAAAATAAAGAATACTGTGACAATACCAACCGTTTTATATAAATTAATTACTCTACTTCTTTGAGACATTTTTAAGCCAATGAATCTTTAATTATCAATAGTAAATATACATAAATAAGAGTTATGTAGAAACATTTTCAATTTGAACCTTCATGTGACTTTCAAATTATAATATTACGTCAAATCATTTGACATTTAGTAGTTATCTACTGAAATAACTTGATCAACGAAGAAAAAATTCAATCGCGCTTAAATATGAAAACTTATCTTAAGATAAGAGTAAATAAAATGTTAAAATTTGTGCAACTAGAAACTTTGATGAATGATAGAAAATTAATAAAATAAAACTCAACTTTATTTGAAAATATTAAGAAAGATCATGAGGTAGATCAGTGCTCCGCAACCGGTGTGACGCGGCACACTGGTTTGCCTTAAAGGAGATACATGAATATAAGAAATTTATATTTTTTTGATTTATAATTATATTATATGCGGATTTCTAAGTTTCATTTGATCGCGGCGGCACACCTGTATCTCCTTTAAGGCAAACCAGTGTGCCGCGTCACACCGGTTGCGGAGCACTGAGGTAGATGGTTGTAGAATGTTCCTCCCAGTCCCTATCATAACTAAATCAGTGATTTTTGTTAATAATTTAAACAAAATTATATTTATAAATAATTAATTGTATTTAATTTTTTGTTTACATGTTATTCAAAAGTTTTTACCACTTGGGATGGTTAGAATCAAAACGCATAAAATATTTGTAAATTGCTTAATTAAGTACTTTTCGAAAAAGAATGGAAGGCAGAATATTAATCATATAATTTCGTATTTCTCTAGTAAAATTTAGACCAGTATCGCCATCTATTTAAGAATTATAAAATCAATATGACAAGAGGAAAGAATAAGAAAGAAATATGAAATAATTAACCCACAGACCATCCGTAATTAACCTTCTTTAATCTTATAAAGACACTTTGATTTTTATTTGGATCTAAATCTTTATTTTATAATTCTATTCGTATCATCTAATTAATAACAAAATGTCAATAATTTTCAATAGACTTAGGTCTAGAGCTAGAGTTTTAAGGTATCTATCTATTCATTCGATATTCTTTAATAAAATTTATTTATAAGTAATATTTTATATTTTATTTATAATAATTTATAATTTTGACATTCAATGTTTTATTTCTATTCCAGAGGTTTAATCAACAACAGAAAATATGCTACTAATGAACAGGATAAAGTGCGAATAGATATTCTTAATAAGGGTGATACATTAATGATTGATTCATTTAGTCAGGTATTATTTCTAATTCTATATGAATATTTATTCTTCATTTTAATATACTATTTTATTATTCTTTATAAGAACCCAGGTGTTAATCTTTATCTGATTGACAGGTTAACTTTTTTATTTAAATAAAATAATTATCATTATTAACCACATTTATAAAATTTTTAAATGTCTTTTTTTATATTAACAATTGAACTTTCTAGATTGGTTTTCGATTGAATAATGGAATATTTGTTATGGGATCTATTGCAATTTTTCCAAGATCAGTAGTAAGTTGGAAAGTCAACAATTGTAATGAAATTAATGAGAAATCTCTGTCACTTTTCACTATATTAGAACCAAAATTAGGTAACGATATATATATATATATATATATACATATATAATTTATTAATATTAAATAAAATCAATAAATATAAATTGTTTGTAATTTTTAGAAATTCTTGTTATTGGAGTTGAAAATAATTACAATAATACCTATAAGAATAATATATACATTCACTTAAAAAAACATGGAATTAATGTTGAAATTCTACCAACAGAACAAGCATGCACCACATTCAATTTTCTTAATTCAGAATCGCGATACGTAGCCGGAGCAATGATTCCTCCTCTTAATATTCGATTTTTAGATGATGACTACTCAGAATCCAAAAGAAGAAAAGAATTAATAGAATTAACAGATTAATAATTTTATAATTAATAATAGATTAAAGTTATTGTATCTTATTTATTAAAAATAAATTTATCATTATAACTATTTAAAAATTGTCATTAATTTTTTCTCCTTTTGAAATGGCTGATAACGCCAGTTCAACCACAAAATTCAGATTCTTTAAATTCTCCATTCCTGCTGTCTCCTTAAGATCCATATATTTGATAAATAAGAAAATAATAATATAACTTTTATAGCCAAATGTTTTTAAAATATATATTTTTTTTGTATTTGTTGGGAAAGGATTGAAGATATTTAAAAATCAATTTTTATAGAATAAAATTATATATAATTGAAAATATTATAATATAAAGATTATATAAAATTTGATAGCCTATCTAATATAATAAGAAAGGATATTTGGATACATGAAATATCTTTAATTCTGATTTTTATTGTAAATTTAATTATTTAAAATTTATAAGTATTGGAAAAAATTGATTGGCGATAGTAACAGAAGTATTTATTTAATACATATATTTAAAATTAGTTTCCATGTCAACATTAGCATTTATATTAAATGGAATAAGGAACTAAATTCTTAAATATATCAATGAATTAAATACATTATATTATTTTATTTAAAATATAGAGATAAGTTTTAAAGAGTTAATGCCTGTTTAGTTAAATAGTTTTAACAGTATTTTTTTATTTTATTTAATAATAACTGATCATTTTAATATATATATTTCTATGAAATTGGTAATTTACTGTTTCTTATGGAAAATAAATAAATATTAATATAAAAGAAATGCTTTAAATTTTGATTTAAATTCATAATTGGATATAATTTTAAATGCTTTTTCTCTATTAAATTGATTAAAATTAATATATATATATATATATATATATTATATATTAAAAAAAGAAATATAAATATAGTCTCCAATTTATATTCAAGCATATAAAAAAATGAGTAGATTTTGATTAGAGCTAAATTAATTGATTATTTAATAAATTAAAAATATTTATTTTTTAAATACATTTTAAATAAAATAAAAATTTATCAAATGCATATTTCAATTTAGAAATAATGTATAAGAAATGTATGACAATTATTAACAATTAAATAATTAAATGTAAGTAGATTTGAATATTGTCCTCCGAGACTAGTCCCTTAGAAAATCTAGTCAGTAAATAGTAATAGTTTTCATTTTCATATTATTTCAAGACTCCAACTTAGTACCATACATTTTTACTACATTATATAAAAATACAATCTGTCTTGAAATTCATTATGAAAATTTCTCGATATATTATAAATTATTATTTGAGCAATAATTTAATCTCTTCTTTTTCTGCAACATCTAAATAGCTATCACCATTCGGCGTTTTACCTTCTTTTTCTGCTCCCTAAAATTACAAAAACCATGTAAAAATTTTTAAAATTTTTTTTTTTTTTTATTAAGCAACTATTAAAAATCCATTAGTTTTCTTAGTGATTAATAATTATTTATAAGTTAATATTTTATGAATGCATTATTTAAATAATAACAATTTTTAATTATTAAATTGTAATTCTTATTCAAATAAAAAAAATACAATAATAATTATTACATATATACATCTAAAGTGTTAGTTTTATTATAATACATACCCCATCAATTAATAATTTAACACAATTTGTGTGGCCCTCCCATATGGCTGCTAATAATGCGCTGATTCCATGTTTATCTTTCGTCTATAAAACAATTGAAGAATTGATATTGTAAGAATAACAAATTATGATTTCAATTATGTATTCATTGGTTGTTATTAATTTTAATTTAAACAATATTTGTATCAATATGTTTATCATTTAATAATTATTTATATGTAAATTTGAGCCACTAGAAACTTTGATGAATGATAAAAAATTAATAAAATAAAACTCAACTTTATTTGAAAATTTTAAGAAAGATCATATGGTAGATGGTTTTAGAATGTTCCTCCCAGTCCCTATCATCAAAATCAGTGATTTTTGTTAATAATTTAAACAAAATTATATTTATAAATAATTAATTTTTGTGAAAGATTATGTGAATAAATTTGCCATGCAATAAAGATATAATTTGATATGTCACTAAAAAAATACGCATACTTTTGTGGAAATCTATGTGCATTTTGTAATTTAATATTAAAAAATATCATTTCAAGTTTAATTGTTTGTGTGTAGATTAACAAATAGTTTATGAATGTAAATGTCTGTGTAAAGAAAAATTTTTATATATTGAATATTTTAAAAGTTCTCCAAATTTAAAGTGTTTATATATAAATATTATATAAATGGAGAATATCACATAATATTGTTATAATATTAATTTTGATACCAAGGGAATATTGGCGTAGGATTTGGATGTTTTCAAAGATATATGATTAAATTTTATTTTTAAATATTTAAAATATTTTAGATATAAAAACAAAGTATTGAGATAATATGGTCTATGTAGTATGGTTTTAATTTGAAAATTTATTTTTTAATATAATATTGTTAAGAATTCACTCAAACCTTATATGTATATTTTTGAATAAATATTGTTGAAATTCAGAAATTAAGGCTGTTAATTATATAAAAACTTACAATATACTTTTAAAAACAAAAGAAATCGACTCATCCAGTTATAATTTGTAAATTTGCATTAAATTGTTATTTTAAATTTTACTAATATGAATGTACAGGGGGGGTTACTAGAAAAGTTATTTATATAAATAAATTAAAATATAGGCTTAAATGACTAACCAAAACTTTATGTATTATATTTTAAATTTGTTCATAAGCTTGATATGATAAGCGCAGTGAAAATGATAAAAGAGTGCAAATTAAACAATTAGATTTTATATTAAAAATTTATATTTCATAATAAATAAATTGATTTATCAATGTGCTTTAGTAAATATCATGCTTCGAACGAATTGATACACATAACAAGCATGTTATAAAAATTATACATGGATTTTATATATTAAAATGAGTACCTAGGCATCGCTGGGCAGAGTATATTTATATTATATATAGATAAGAATTTCGAGGACCCCAGAAGAGTGTGTGTCTCTTTTAAGAATGGGGAATAAAATTGAAATTAATTTAATTAAGATATTCAATCTTTTATTTTTTTTTAGAGACTCTGTCCCTCTTCTCGCTTCATCATCACTTTATTAAAAGATTTTGACTACAATGTAAAGAACCTTGAGATTCTGAGTTCTAACATATATATATTTTAACAATTAATATATTAATGATTAAAAATAATATTTAATACATATTCATACATTTATCTAATTTTTCAGTCTTTCAAAAAAATAGTAAAAGAGCAAAGTAAATTTGATAAGAAATTTCAATACATTTTAATAATATAATAGATATATATAAATAAGTATTAAATAATAATTAACGAGTCTAGCGAGAAGAGACCCTAATTTTAAATAATAATAATAATAATTGAAAGGATTTTGTAAAGTTATAATGTAATATAAAATAGAAATTTTCTAATTGATTAACATTTTAATAATAACTAGTCAATTTGGATAAGACTTATGTCCTATTTTTTAATTCTAATTTATTTCCATAATTATTTAAACAGTTTAAAGTAAAATATTAAATAGTATATGTAAAATATTTATTTAATTAAAAAAAAACAACTATAAAATTGTCATCATTTTTTTATTGGAGAAATATTTAGTTAACATTTGAGATAAGAGTGTTATTAAAATTCAATTATGATAGGACAAGTGATGATGATATATATAATGAAAGTGAGTAGAGAATAACAAGTTCTATGATTTCAAAAACTACTTTATAGGGATCATCAAAAAAAAAAGCTGAAACGAGGTATAATGGTAATGAAAAAAAATTCTATTGAGAGAATCCAAATTAAATTTTCTTAATTAATAGGTGTAAAATAAATTTTAAATTATTATTATTATTACTAAATATTGGGGTATGTCGGAAACACAGGCTATTAACACCTCATTTACACTTTGTCGTCAACTGTCATCAAATAATTAAATATTATAAAAATAAATAATAAACAAAAATTATTGTTCGTTATCGCTTTTAGATTTCATTTAATAATAAATTAAATTTAAAGCTTGTATTTGGTTAGAAAGAACAATTACAAATAAAATGATTCAATTCCTCACAAGATGGATTTGTATATTTTGATGTTTGAGAATAGTTTTTTTCATTTATTGGCCCTTCTTGTGTCGATTCTTTTTAATTTTTTCCCCCTATTTTTTGGTTTTATGAGGAAGTCATTACAACCTCCTTTAAATAAAAATAAGAAAGAACTTTTTCATTTAAATTAACAATTATAACTCTAAATATGTATATATAAATTAAAAATGAAAATGTGTGAAATAAATTTCCATCTTATAATACCGACCAATTTGGTGAATAATAATAATAAAATATATAATGAAAAAATATTAATATAGAAACACAAGAAAACAAAATTAATTTATAGAGCAAGCTCTCCATATATATTTTATCAAACTGAGCGCTGACGAGGGAAGGGTAAATTTGAAAATATTTAGTTTTTTATTTTTATAATTTAATAATAATTTAATAGAAAAGTAAAATGAGAATAAAAAACTCACATTGACATCGGCACCTTTGGATATTAAATATCGAATCACATCATCTTGGCCATAATCTGCAGCATAATGAATAGGACATCTTCCATCAATTTCTTTATTAATATCAATCCCCTAAAATTTCAATGATTAAATCGAGATAATTCTTTGTTTTTTAAACAATCCTATATGATAAACTTACTTTTTTTTCTATAATATCTTTAACTTGATCCAAATCACCATTTTTTATACCCCAAACTAATTCACTCATGATCTATTTTAAACAAAAATACTGTTAAAATTATTTTAATTTATCTAGAAAAATAAATTAATATTTATATTTAATATTATAAAACTTTATTAGAATTGATAGATATTAAACTTAACAAGAATAAAGGAAGTCAAGATAGGAATCATTCAGAACTGACCTGAAAAAATCGGAAATGTCAGACAGTTTTTTATGAAAATAATTAAAAACGCTTTAGAAATATTATTTAAAACATTAATATAATTTTTATATTGATGTTTGATTTAAAATATATTAATAAATCTATTAATTATGTATATATAATAATTTAGCTGTTTTGGGAGGCAACTTTTGGAGTTGAGAACAGTTGAGAAGTAGTGGGTGGTGTTTTTTTCCCACTCTTATTAATACTTTATTCATAAAAATGAAGCGGTTTATTTAAATACCTTTAAATAATAATTAATAACCGTGATTAAATAAGATATATAGATTAAAAGGGATTTTTACATTTGTAACTGAACAATTTTTCATAATAAACAATATTGCGCAATTCTCAATCACATAAATATGATTATAAGATGACTAGTCTTAAGATAAATTTTCAAAAATGATTTTTTTTACTTATATATTAATTTATTTGTGGACCAACTCATCCACTTTTCGAAATATAGAAACTTATAACAAAATTTTACGTTTACATTTATTTACAATTTTTATTAAATTTTCTTTTTAATTAAAGTTTACCTCACACTACTTTATTTTATATCGAGCCATTTCTTTAGTAGATATAATGTAATCATAAGTTTACATTTCTAAAAATCTTCTTATTAATTCTTAGAATAGAGATTCAGCACCTGTTAGGACAATATAAATACTTCTTTAATATATATATATATATACAATTTTTGCTAGTATAATAATATATGATACTTCTTATCAGAATTGTAAATGCATAGTTCAAACCAAATCCCAAATACAAGTTTCTCTTGACCAATAATTGGTAATTCAAACACCTCATTCGGGGAAAGACGTCTTTTTCATTTTTAAAAAATATATATTCCCCTTTTTCTATTTCATTAATTTTACAAAATCTAATAAAGATGTGTATTTTTGACTAAAACAACTAGACCGCGCCCCAAATCACATATAAGAACTTATTTTTAGCCTTTAATCATTTTAATTTATCTATTGAGATTTAAATACTTATTTTTTAAAATTAATGGGTTGACTAAAATACTGCTTTTTGCCTTTGAACTTCAAAAGGAACCAAGGTGACCAAAGTGACCAAGGTGACCAAGACAGGCCAACTCTTTTTACTATCTCGCCAGAGATAGTATTGAGATCACGAAAATTTTCGATGTCAAGATTTTGATGTTTTTATACGTTTTGAAGGTTCCTGAATCATTTTCACTAGAGTTGAGAAAAATGTGTCTGTCTCTCTGTGTGTGTATGTATGTAGACAAGATTACGCAAAAACGGTTTGAGCTAGAATCATGAAATTTGGTAAACAGGCATTATTCAAAATTCGTAATTTTCTATCAACTTTTGAGAAATGTAGCTCAACCGGAAGAGGGTAATTACCTACAACGTTTTGAATTTTTTTTCCTCTAAAATTATCGTAAAAATAAAGATATATATTTTATAGTTTTTCACATGATTAACAATTTTATGAAACTGCTATATATAGAATTTCAGCTTGATTCAATCCCTGAAAGAACCGGAATTAATTTTTTAACAATCCAAATCACGCTAAGAAAGAGCCAAACACGCGCTGGTTTAATAAATGTTATTTATTAATTTTAATTTATAATTAATTAAAATTAATTTAAATATAATATATGTTATTTAATCCAATTCAAAATGCAAGATAGTCGAGTGGAGACACTCCAGATTTTCTGTAATAGTGGAAATATAGGCCCTATGTGTGATTTTTCAATTTCTAACAAACAAAAATGTAAGATGTAGTTTAACATTTATTTTATATAGAAGAAGAGTTGATTTTATTTTTCTATTTATTCAAAACATCTTGTTTTTTATAATATATTGTTGTTTTTTTATAAATGTTATGTTAGTACAGTTGAATATTCAAGAAAATTTAAATGTGTAAAAACTAAAAATGATAATTTCATTTAAATTAAATATTTTTTTTTTACAAATTTTACTTTTCAATAGCCATTATTATTATAAGGCGGAATATTTTGTAATTAATCTAATTAGTGAAAATGATGACATCTTGAATAAAGATTATAATTTATCTATCCAGAAAGAATTAAGCACCGCATGTAAATTCAATTATCATTCTCAAAATCTTTTAGAAGGCATTTCTTAAATTATTAACCCGTACAAAGCTAATTTTAAACCTGATATAAAAAATATTAAATAAATATATCGATTGAAATTATCGAATGAAAATAAAATATTCAATAGAATTAATTTTTTTTCAATCTATCGAATTATTCGATAATTTCTATCTCAATTAAAATGTCAAAAAAAATTTCAAATAAGAATAGATAATATATATATAATAATAATAAAAAATAACAAATTAAAATTATATTTAATTAAATATATTTTTAATTTCATAAAATTATTTTTTTGTTAAAATTATTTGATTTTAATAAATAAGTAATTAAAAATAAGACATAAAGTGAAAACCATGTATTCTATATTTTAATATATATGATAAATACGATAGATATTCTTGTCAATTCATGACAAAGAGTTGTGTTTACACTATCTCTCATTATATATAACATTAACATACATGTCAAAAGAAGAAATATAATGGTCAGTTAAGAGTATTCTTTTATTGTGCTCGAAATATTATTTTTCAATCTCAAATAATTGGTTTTTAGTTCCAATTTCAATGAGATCTTCTGTAAGTGTTATTTTGTCCACTCCTCCACCTAATACAAGTATGTCTCATCCAGATTATGACCAGACACCATACGATCATGCTTCTATTCTTGTATTAGTTAAAGATATTGGTAAGATTGGTTTAATTTTCTAAGTTTTAAAAAGTTGAAATTTTAAATGATAATATGATATATGTACACAAATGTCACTGTCTAACTGAAACTAAAATCATTATAATATATTTGGGAAGATCTACTTAAGTCCCAAAATATTTTTACATAACTATTTTTAATTAATTTTTTTAACATTATTTTATATAATAATATAATTTTAATATATCTATATTAAACAAAACAAATACTCATTAGAAATTAAAAAAAATAATTCAATCGTTGGTAAAGTGAGTAATTTCACTTATTGAGTGAAAAATTGATTAACATAAAATTTAGTAAAAATCTGTAAAATTGAATATTGTTTATGAATGATTTTCTGAGTTAGGGTTAAAATGAATAAAATATAGAATCAATAAATCGATAAATTCATGCTATAAAAACTTGTTCACAAGTCCCAGTTTTAACAAAAATTTGAAAACTTCACATACTATTTTCTTAATTTTAAAATAATTAAATATTAAATATAACATTTAAATGTATTCATTATTTTTGTCAGGGTGTAAACCATCAACAGATCTATTTCCAAATATATATTCAAGAATTTCAAAAATTAATCATATCAATATCTCAAACACATCTGGCGTTTTACGTGACATCACTACACGATATTTACAGGAATATCCAGTTGAAAATAATGATTGGGGCGATTTCCAGACTCATCGACGACTTCTAGGATTAATTACTATTGGTAACTATAATAATGATATATTAATATATCTTTCTATATTATAAAAATAAAAACTAAATTTTGTGTTTATTAAAAAATAATTACCTAAGAGATAAATGATATTTTTTATTGAGAATATTATGATTTACTGCTCTTATCTTAAAAATATAGAAAGTACATATATTATTACTTATAAATTTGTTTTTTGTTTATTTTGTTTTAGGTAAATTTGAAACTCAGGTTGAATTAAATGAACTTTGTAGAGTTCATGAATCTTTAAAAGTAAAATATACCTCCACTCTCTATAACTCGAGATGTGTTTTATTTGGGCCAAGCAATAATAGAAGTCCTACTACAGAAACTCCACCTCCTTTATTTACAACTCCTTCCAATTTTAAAACACGTGCTTTATTTTATTCTGATATGGAATCTTCAGATTTAGAAAGTCAAATCTCCGATTTTCTATCTTCCTTATTTTGGGTATTAGAATCCAAACGATTAGAAAGGAGCCGCGAGAAAATTGATAAAGTTAGCCTTTTGCTTGCTCCATTTGAGAGAAAAGATTTCGTTGGTTTGGATCTTGACACTCGAAGCAATAGAAAACGTTGTAATGGTCGAATGACAAAACATTTAGGCGATTTATCACTTCAAGCTGGTTTAGTTTCCGAAGCATTAGATTATTATAATACAGCTTCTGAGATATTAAAATCTATCAATGATTGGCTTTGGCTTGGAGCGGCTTATGAAGGAATGGCAGCCTCTTCAGTCACTGTTTTGTTTCCATTGAAAAATAAAGAATCCAAAGAAAATTTACCAGAATCCCAAGAACCTACCAAATTAAAGTAAGTTATTCCATTTTATTTGAGAAAATAGTTATTTTTTATTTTTATAACATGTATTTTCTTCAGTTCAGTGACTCATATTAATCCTTTCTCTGGTGCTGTTGCCACAAATGAACAAATAGCTAATGTTCTGACTCCAGAGAAAATTATAAAAAAATATCGAGAAGCTATTATTCATTATTCAAAAGTAATTGAGACTATTTTTCAATTGTTTTTTCTTTATCCATGGTAAAAAAATTAATGTATATTTACATTTTTAGTATCTAAATGCTGGAATTATTGAAACCGAAGCATCTTTCAAAGCTGCTCGTATTGCTATTAAAACTTTAAATTATCTTCAAGCTGCCAATTTTTTACAAAATGTCACTTTAATTAATTTAACTTTAAATGAACCTGAAAAAGTATATTTACATTAATTAATTAAATTATTAATTAAAGATATAATATATTAATATATTTCTTAAATTAATTTTAGATTAAACGCTTTGTCAATTTAGCAAATTTATATATTAAAATAGGATTTCATCGAAAAGCATCGTTTTGTACTCGATTAGCTGCAATGCGTCATGTTTCTCCCCAAAATGTAAACCCAGACTGGAATCAATGTTACAAATTAATGTTACAAACAATCACTGGACATAAGCTTACATTAGATCCGAACGAATTTTTAAAAGGTTGTTTATTTATAATTTAAAAAATTTTAATAACAAAATTACAATGATATTTATTTTTTAGTGGATATTTCGGGTTGGCCTTCATTACAAATTCAGCTTTTACAAGAGTTAATTATAGCTGCTACACGAATGGGTCATCCAGCTTTAGCAATCAGACATATGACATTTCGACTTCAAACATTATGGAAATATTTAACAGAAGATGAAAAAAAAGAATTCACTCTTCAATTACAAGCTCTTGCTGATCAATGTGAAGGTTCTCCAATTCCATTAGTGTTAGAT
The DNA here is from genome assembly GCA_963082975.1 of Labia minor. Classification (NCBI taxonomy): domain Eukaryota; kingdom Metazoa; phylum Arthropoda; class Insecta; order Dermaptera; family Spongiphoridae; genus Labia; species Labia minor. The sequence goes on along the minus strand of OY720348.1, from coordinate 24,390,162 downwards.
TCAGGGACAGTGATTCCACCTGCAAATTTGATAGATATTCCTCAAATAAGGTAATTTTTTATTTTTAAATTTTTGTTTAAAAACATCTGAAAACCTTAAATAAAAGTTTTGTTTCTTTTTTAGGAGTTTTACTTTAAAAAAATTAATACCGTCACTACAGCCAGAAAAAATTGAGATAGCTAAACAAGAATCAGGCCCTTTCTTATTTACTCCCATTCACTTTGGATCTTTAGAAAGATCAAAAAATAGTTCTAATAATAAAATGGGTAAAATTTTTCATCCCGTCTTATATGTATAACCGTAATTATAGATTAAAATTAAATATTTTTTTAGACTTTCTATGGGTTGAAGGAGATACTTGTCAAGTTGAGATTCAATTAATAAATCCTTTAAATTTTGAATTAGAGATTAAAGATATGGTATGTTTTTAGTATGTCCATATTTATAATATTTTTAAATTAATATAAATATATTTATTAAAGAGATTACTAACAAATGGGCCTGTTTTTGAAAGTGTTCCATCCTCATTGATTTTACCATCTGATTCGAATAGTCATAGTGTCATTTTGACTGGAACTCCAAAAGAATCAGGAGAATTGGAAATATTAGGTAATTAATTATTTTATACTGAAATGTAATATTAAAAAAAACGGAATTCTTTGAAGATTGTTGTATATCTAACTATTTCAAAATCATAATTACTTGTTTTTTATCAACATTGAAAAGTTTAGCATCTTTTTCAACATGTAAATTTAATTTTTTAGGTTATTCAACACATGTTCTTGGAGTGAAATCAAATTGTAAATTAGAATATTTACCAAAGATGGCTTTTCCTTCTTTTTTAGTAGATGTAATTCCTTCCCTGCCTATTTTAAAGGTATATTACTATAAATTTATATACTATATAAATTATATTTATTTGTTTTATTACATTATGTAAATATATTTTAAAATAATTTATTTATGATATTTTAGTTATCGACCACCTTAACTAAAAGGTCTAATATGGGTTTTAATTTACACCGGAACTTGGATTCGATGACCAGTGATAGTATATCACTTTATGCAGGAGAAAGGTAATGCCTGTCATTGAAAAAAAAACTTAATTGAGTTATTTATATGCATCCAGTCTCTATTCGTTATATATATAGTGTTTGAAAAAGTTATCGATGTTTTTATAAGTTTTTAAATAAAATATAAATGAAAGCATTAATGAAAATATTGTTTATCCCAGGTTAATAGTTGGATTTGATTCAAGTCTGGATTGATAAAGTCTCCAAAACATCATTTTTGAAACTAGAAAATAGATCTATTTACATTATTTCAATAGGAAATTAACATAGGCATATGTGCTTGACCTGTTGTTTTCTTTAAATGAAAGCAAAAAAGTAATACTTCCTGCAAATGGCTCTTATTGTTTAAAATTAGACCATTTTATAACAAATGACAATGTAAATAAAAAGTTCACTGATTTTTATGTAGTTTTATTGACAGTTTCCTTGATTTTGAGAATGTCATAATCACCGTCCAGAGCCATTTTTTGGAAAATATAGAGAACTTTTTTACAATATATATTTATATATATATATATATATATATATATAAAACAAGCTTATATTTATATTTATTTTCTAGTAATGAATGTACTTTGACTTTATTAAATAAAGGAGAAGTTCCAATCGAAATGATTGATATTTCATTTGAATCATCATTGGATTATTCTTCTCAACAAGAAATGTTTAAATGGGACAAGGAGCAACTCCAATCACAACTTCCAGTTTTACCAAACAGCTCAATAAACATAATAGTCCATATTTCTTCTATAGCAAATTTTATAAATCCTATCAATTTAAATTGGGAAAATGGTATTGTATTATTCCACACATGTATTGAGTTATTTGTTATATATTAAGAATAATATTAAATATTATTAATATTAATATAAGATGTATATTGTTTTTTTAAATTTAATTATAATTTTTTTCAGCAACAAGTAGTTTGGTATATTCAAGTCACCAAACGAGCAATCTTTCAGGACCAAGTTCTTTACCTTCAAGAATTAATTCTCCATCTATATATGGAAAAGACTTCTCCCATCGGAGAAGTGATTTAACTTCATCTTTTAGGTAATTTAATTATCTTATAATAATTAATTTACTCATTCCGAGTTTAGTAAAGAATTAATTTATGTTATGGTTTTATAAAATTTATATAGATTATTTAAATTATTAATGCATATATTTTGTGTGAAAATTAAAGTAAACTACTAATACTATCTTTTAATTTTTTTTATTTTATCAAACTTTCCATTGATACTTAAATATTATTAGACTAAATTTTACTAGATTCATATTATTAATTTAATTAATATATTAATTTTAATAGATCTAAAAATAGATGGCGATACCAGAACACTATAATAGTTAAAACAAATAAATACTAACAAAGGCCAAAAAACATACATATAAATAAATAATTCCTAAGTTATGCTTAATTATAATAGATCTTATTGTTAGTTTAATTGTCTTTATAAAAATAATAAAAAATTTATTTAATTAGATATTGAAAAATTAAAATGAAAGTAAATATTATATTAAAAATTTAAATTGAAAACTTATTAAATTCACTTAAGCTAAAAAAATATTACTAATATTGAATATTATTGAAATTATATTATTTTATTCTTTGAATAGATATAGTGCAAGTACTTGTTCAGCTGGTAGCAGTTTTAGCTCATCTCGATATCCTCTTGGGAAAGTGGCGAGACCCTTAGAGGCAAAGGTATGCATTTAATTACCTAATTTAATAAAAAACAGCTTTGTACTAATTGATTTAATTATAATTATTTGTTTTTTTTATTTGTAGACGATTGAAAGTCATATGAGAATCCGATATTCAGGAGGACCGGGTTTCTCGCAAGGATACTGTCGAATAAGTTCTTTGCCAATTATAGTTGAATTATTGCCATCGATACATATTACAAATTGGGATGTATTACCAGCTGAAACGTAAATAGATCAAAGATAATAATTGTCTTTAATTATTATTTTTAAAAATAATATCTAAATAAATTGTATGAATTAATTTTATAGGTCTTCTCAATTCTACCTGGTTCTTGATGTTGCTAATACAACAAATTATGAACTTGAACTCCAATATACTTCAACGAAAAATATATTAATCGAAGCTAATGAATCTTGCAAAATTCCTGTTCCTGTTGATAGATGCCCCCTTGATAAAATTACAAAAGTAATTTTCTTATTATAATACATTAAAATCTATTTGAATATTCATTTATGAATAATTGTTTTTATTATTTATTTTAGATGTATAAAAAAGAAAAATTATCAACTGAAGATTTTTTTGAAATTGAATCTATCTGTAGTGAACATATAGCTTCCAATGTAGATTTAAGATGGCGAATAATATCTTCTGAAAATAAAGGGAAAGTAACACTTAAGGGTATTTCCCTAAGTTCGGAAATGTTGGATCTAGTTCGAATGTCTCCTCTTCAATGGGGTAAATATGTTTAAACACTTTTTTATATATAGATTGTTTCCTTAAAAGAATGAAATTGTCTTTTTGGTTTATTTCATTAATACCTTTTATTTTGTTAACTAAGAATTTACAAACTTTATAAACATTAAAATAATGATTTGTTCTTTAGAAAAAAATCGAGTCTATTCAATTACAAATAATATTAATTTAATTAATGGTCATTTGATTCTAAAATTGGACAAATCACTTGATTGACGCCCTATTTATGTCCAGCTTAATTAATGCTTACTTTTGAAAGCAAGTCAAAAATAAAATTTGTTTCCGAGGGTTAAATAAAAGTTTTGAAAGAATTTAGATGAATTTTTAAATAAATACTTTGAGAAATATTTAAAAACAAAAAAAAATCACTTTCTATTTTGATGATAATAGTTTTTATAAAACCAAATTTTGTGGTTAAATCCTTGATAAAATAAAACTTATGAAAAGAAAAAAAATATATTAATAATCTTCTCTATAAGGAAAATCCGATTATTTATTAGTTTGATAAAGATTTCCTCACTATATTTATATATCTATATTTGTGTCATTTATTTTTCTTTTCAGATGTTGTATTAAATAAACAACCAATTAAATTACAAGAAGAATTAAGTTGGAAAGTTGGTGAATTCCTTGAATTGGGTATATCAATTCAAAATTTTTTAGAACGATCATTATGGCAGGTGACACTTTCTGTTGAATTTTATCAAGATCACCAAAATGGAATTAATAATTACCGTTTAGATAATAAATTAGCAATTACAGGATCATCCGTGGTATTTATTCCAGAGGCAAGTATATTTGAAATGATTTGAAACGCATTGAGTAGAGAGGAATGGAGAGGAAGAACGAAACCGAATTATATGCAAAAAATTAATTAAATTATTTTAGAAAATTATATTACAATAATCAAATCTTCTGTTTAAATGGAAAGAGCACTAGGAAAATAGATTCTGAAGGAAAAAAGAATTAATACTTTAGAGAAATATTCAATTTAATTATTATATTTATAAAATAAAAAAAGAAAATTGATGATAATTTTAAAAATATTTTGAAAAAAATAATCGATAATTTGGCTGATTTTCTATTAATCAAATTCTTAACATTCCAGTTGGCAAATCAAGGTTCATTTTATCATGAATGCGGAATTATTTTCTTCACTCCCGGACAATATAAAGTTGATATTCATTGTTCATCAAATGAAAATACAATTCAAAATAATCAAATTCTTTCTGAAATTGGATATTCATGGAAATTCATACCCTCACTAACAATAATTGTTGTTGATTTATAATTATTTAATATAGATTAAAAAAAATAATCAATTAATTGATAAGGAAATCAACCCAATTTTTCCTTAAAAAATAAAAATGTATGTATATTTATATATATATATTTATACTAATCCTCCAAATTATTCATTATGTATATATTGTATGAAAAATAAATCTATTAATTCAAATAGACTTGAATTTTTTAATTTGAATTGAAAAATAATAAAATATATTTTAAAATTTCAATTATTTTTGTACTTATTTATTATTCGTTATTAAAATTATTTTAGTTTACAAAGAAATAAATTAATTTCAAATATACTTTAATTTTAATTTATGATTAAAAATGAAATATAAGCTAATACTCATTAATAACAAGCTTGTTTATTTTCAAATTAAATAGTTAAATTAGTGAAACAAATTTATTTTTTTTGTTTCTACATTGATTTATAAAAAGGAAAAAACATTAGTAGATAATACTTTAATATCTCATGCTTAAGAACTATAATGGAATATAAGATTAATGAGTTTTTTAAAGTTATTAATAGAATAATTTCAATATCTTTATTATAATACTATGCATTCTTTGCTAAATATTAAAATTCAAAAGTGCATTTTTACAAAGCATATCACAACACAATGCATTAAGTATTTATTTATTATTTTATTATTAATCCTGAATTGCATACTTCTAAGAGATCTTAATAAATATAATTTTTTTAAATAATCATAAATTTTAAACAAAATATCATAAATATACATATCTTTAAAGGTAGGATTAATAATAAATAGTAAGCTTATAAATATAATATAGAAGCTTTTGGAATTTTGAAGATATATATAGCTCTAGTAAAAGTGCAATCAGGCTTATAATAAATTTCTAAAAGTGAAATGCTGAGAAAAAACAATCACAACACTTGAAATATAAAGTACAATAAAAAAAAATATCAGATCATTCCTTTTACAATAAGTGCACTTTCTAAAGAAAATTATCAAAAATATGCCCTTTTATGAGATTCTGGACAGATCTATAATTTAATTACAAGATATATTAAAAAAAATGATTCCATGACACCAATAGTTTTAAAAAATATATAGAAATATTGAAAAATAAAATTACCAAATATCGTAATATTGTATATAACGTATAAATATATATACAATAAAAGAGTGATTAAAAATTCATTAAAAATTTTCAATTATAAATTCTTTGAAAAGTAAATAAAAAAATCAAAGTGGTCAAAAATAAATTAATTTTTAAATATGAGGCTCCATTACATTCATCCTTATCGCACAATAAACATTGATAGTCGGTGTATTTATTAGTAGTCATGAGCTTATTTTTTAATACTTCACAAGGATCATTATTATCAGTTTTTTGGAAAGTACATTTTCGGAAAATTTCCATTTGATTAGTCACTAAAACATTAATAAAAAAAACAAAGAAATATATTAATATTATTTATAATTTAAAAAAATATTTATTATTACATTCTAAAATTATTGTGTCTAACTTAAAAATAAATAGATATAAATTTATTTAATTTATTTGATGTTTATATTTTGAAATTCAATTTTTATAGAAATAATTTGACGTATCCAAAGTGAACCAAACATGCATTAAGCATTTACAAAAATATCGTTATTGTTGAATAATACTGTTATTTATAATTTAGCTATAAAATTATGAATTTTTATTACAAATTTCATAAAAAATAAATTGAAAAATTTTATATAATGGAAATAAAAATTAATTGGTAAAAGCTGAGACCATGATTAGAATTAAAAATATAAGGAAAAGGCACAGCACTATATCCTTGTACTAAAAGAACCATATTGGGAATATATATATAAATTTCGCAATAATTTAACAAAAGAAATTGCCAGCTGTTTTGTTTTTTATATATTAATTATTTATTTAAAATAAATTCATCAATTATAAAACAAAACTCAAAAACAAAAAAATGTTTATTACCTTTATTGAGAGCAGTTGATTTTTGACAAGCTGCTGGAACTGCAAAATTACAACCAGTCGCTTTTAATTGTTTTGGATCTTTACAATTTGCATTACTCTCCGATGTACAATTAAAACAATTTAATGCCAAGCCTGAAAAAAATAAATAAATAAGTAAATAAAAATGAAATGAAATAATTTAGTTACTAATTACTTACCAAAATGAAATAAACATAGCAGGACAAATGCCCATGACATTACTTTGACAAAAGACATTTTTAAAAGAATATTGCAAATAGAGATTATCTAAAATATATATATATATAGAGTGAATAAGGTAAAAATGTGAAATAAATTGTATATAATGGATGAATCATATAATAACATTTATAGTAGCTTACGTAAATTTTATGTCAAAGATAAAAATTCTAGAATGTAATATGACAAAATTTAATTAATGTTGAGATTCAGTATCCAGGGATTGTGCATATGCAAAAATAGGATTAGCGCCCGATTTAAAATAAACTTTATAAAATAAAAAAAAATAATAAATGATTTTAATTTATTTATAATAATTAAAAAAATTATATTTTTAAAAATTGATTTGTATATAATGCGTTATGCCTGTCCATATTTCAGTGTGCTTTCCGTTAGAATTATTTTTTTTTATTCAAATTCAAATAATTACCCAAATTTGAAAGCCAAGTATTATTTTTTGGTCTAGTAAAACAGTTTACATTAAAAAATTCAAATGCACTGCTAAGATAAAACTTTTTAATAAATTTTTAAGATTATTTTAACTACTAATCTTGGAGATTTTAATTTGGGATAGAGATTTATACTGAGATACCAAGTAAAATAAAAATTTATTAAATAAGTTGACCTGTTGCCAGGGCAGAACCGACCGACGGTTTGAAGTAAATTAATTTCCAGCTACAGAAACAATTTCAAATAATTTAAATAAATCTATTAATGCAATAAAACCAGATATGGATATAACATAAATATTTTTAATTTTGTTTTATTTATAATACAGTGATGCCTCGCATAACGAACGCCTTGCACAGCGAACGCTGCACACAACGAACCACAATGACCATAATGAACGAAATTTCATGATTCATACAACGAACTCGCCCGAGCTTCCACAATCGCTGCTGTTGTATTGCATCCCCGTGCGTTTCACATAACGAACTTTTCGCATAACGAACTTGCTCCTGGAACGAATTAAGTTCGTTGTGTGAGGCACCACTGTATATAAGTAAGTGCTGGCTGTGACGTCATATAATTTTAAATTAAGAAAAAACTAATGAAGATGATTTTCCCGAGGATAAAACCAATACAAAGTGAATGATTTGTGGAGATATATAAAAAAACTCCTCGTGTGAAATTTGTTGTGAAAATAACCCTTCCCTTCCTATCGTCGATCGCTAAAACTACCACTTCCGGTTTCCCGATTTGCTCCAAAAGTTGATCAATTCATCATACTGATGCATTAAGTAAATATACCAAATTTCATCAAAATCCGTTGAGCCGTTCAAGCTGTACACATCTATACGGACGGACGGACAGACATCATACTAAAAATACTTTTTTCTGTTAAGAAAATGCATGATTCGTTGAGATATGTAAAAATCTCCACATGTGAAATTTGGTGTGAAAACAATACCTCCCTTACTATCGTCGGTCGGTAAAAATGAACTTAAAAGTTTAGATTATTACAAAAATTATTATCAATTCTATAATTTATTTTTTTAATGTCCCTAAAACAAATATTTTATGACACAAACCTATTATTTATTAGGCCTTGATTAATTAATTAAAGATATATATATTAACATATTATTTCAAGAGTGGAGTTTAATTAAATTAAATTAGTAGTATATATAGTATAGTAAGTAATGACTGAAAAGGACAGCCTTAAATGGTCATTTAATAAAAAAATAATTAAAAAAAAGTATAAAAAAATTAAGACTGCAATCGGGTAGTGACTGACTGTTATGCAATAGAGAGGATTATTTCATCAAAACTCTTTGAAGAATATGAAATTTTTTATTATTATTGGATTTTAATGGTGTTTCAGTTTCTAGTCTAGACCATTACTTCTTCACATTAAAATAAAACAATTTATTTTATTAAGTGAAATAGAAGATTAAATAAATAAATATTTATAATTGTGATTTTTTAAGTGCTAACATGAGGGTTTTATTTTCATTATTATATTCTGGATATCGGATAAAATATGAGGATTAAACAAGTTGGAGGCCCTTAGGTAGTCAAAATCTCGAGGCCTTGTTACCTAATAATTTTACAAATATTATTTTATTACATACAGATTTAGGAATAAAATTTTATTTTATAAAAACATAACAAATTATATCAACAAATTAATATTAACGATAATTATTAAATTTTATGTACAATAAGAAAAAAAAATTAAATATTTCAATTTCTTAAAAGCCTATCCCCCTAAGATGTCTATTCACAGATCGTATTGCGCTATTGAACTCAAATGGCGCAAACACGTAAACACGTTTGTCAAAACACGTAAATAAAAAAAACGTTTTTGCCTTTGGACCTAATTTGGAGTGCCTCCGAAGTTTCTTGGTCATTGCATCCTTAATCACAAGCCACCTTCATCCACATTTTTTTCTCATCCACTCTCCCATATTTTCTAAATAAAGAAATTTCTCGTTAACCTTTCCTCACCCCTTTGAACCATGTGTTACGCCTCGCAACGTCGGAACCTCTTTATACATGATTAATTTATTATATAATAAAAAACAATATTAAACATTTTTTTGCTTAATAGAGATTTTGCTTTATATAATATTTTTAAATGAAATACGTTATTAATTGAGATATTAAGTAATTTATTTTCTCTCTATAGAAATAATTTAAAGAAAGTTACCAAGTTCGAGAATATAAATAATAATAATAATAAATAAAATAAAATAAACAAATATTTTCTTTTTTTTTTGATTTGTATAATATATATATTTCTTCCATTTAACACAATTTTAATAAACGATAATACATACCTTTGAAAATATCAAATAAATTAATAATATATTATGTTTATTATATTCTATAAGTTTCTCTATTTCACAACTTTCATATATTAATTTCAAATAATAATAAATAATAAATACTTATAATTAATAAAATTGTATTTGTATTTAAGTTGGCAATGTTTTTCAAATTCACTTTCTAAACCAATTGGACCCTCTAAGTTAACACTGTGTCAAAGCTGTCAAATTTTTAAATACAATAATTTTTGTGATAAAATGTCATTACAAGTAATTTTTCCTTTTCTTCCTTATAAAATAAACTTTATCATCTTTCAATATTGTGTTCGTTGTGTGACTAATCCATCATAACATCATTTTCTTTTTTTTTTCTTGTTGACAATTTCATCTCTAGCAGCTAAGCATAATCTAATTAAATCTTTTATTCCCACTCTTTTTCAGTGTCTTTTATTAAAACCCCCCACCGTTTATTCCCGAATCATGATTATTTATCGACCAAAATATTTGTAAATATATTTTTCTCTTCTATATTATTATTCTTTATTTTTGACTGTTAAACAACACTTAAACTAATGCATTTTAACTATTTTCAAGCTTCCTACCATCACTTAAACTTTTTTCTACGAAGCAATGTTCCTCCAAAAATGACATTAAATTTATTTCTACCTCAATATCTGAGAAAAAAACGAAAGGTAAAATTCCTATTCATGATTCAAAAAAAAATTCATTTTAATATAATACAAATAAAATCATGATTATTAATTCTTTAATAATTTAATCATTTTATTCTTCCTCCATTCTGAATCAATAAATATTTTCTCCTTTGTAAAATTTATAAATTTGAACGAAAGGAGGAAGATTTGATATAAGACAATCATTTATATATTTTTTCTTAAATCATGTAATTAATATATTTTATTTTGTTTTTTATATTTAGTACCTACTTTTTAAAGAACTATAATAGATAGATAGAAGAAATGTCTTCCCACTTGAGCTAATTATAGGATTATAATATATGTCTTTTTTATTTTTTATTATTTGATGACCATAATAATAATAATTTTATTTATTTATAAACAAAAGTTAAACTTTATAGTAGATATTTTGAACCAATTTTTAGAAATTTCAGAATCATCTATAAACGTTTAAAACTCAAATTCAAATTTTTACTTCGATCACATTTTTTCATTAATATATTCAATATATATATAAATTTTAATTGATAATTACATCCATCACATATGTTTTCACATTTATTTTAATATTCATTTTATTTTCCTAATTTACTTTAGATAAGATTTTGTTTGTTTATAATATATACTTTATATTATCAAATGTATATATATCTAATATTTCTTTCTCTCATTTACAGAACGTACACACAAATCTCTTCTGTCTCGTTTATGCAGACCTCTGCCTATTTCTTTCGGCCTTAGTATATTAGCATTTCTTCATTGGCGACGCATCACAAAACAAGAAAAACCATTTAGTAATTTTGAAGTAATAAATAAATTTATTTATTTAAATATATACAATATTATATATATATATATATTAAATAATATTCATAAAGACTTTTTATAAATTAACATTTGTATATACATTCATTAAATGTATCCTAAAAAATGGCATTTATTTAAGAGTACAAATATTTTTTCTTATTTATTTATTTTGTTATTGGTATTTTGAAAACATGACTATTATTATAGATGGATTTATATTTACTGTTTATTTGATGAATTTACAGTTCAGGAGTAATAAATTTAAGATAATATATACAATCTGTAAATATAAAGATAAACATTGTCAAATTATTCATTTAAATATTTATTTATAATCGTTAGTTATCAGAGAACTTCCTAAATTATCACTTTTCTGAAATAATCAAACTTAATGAAAAATACTGTTAATTCTTTAAAGATAAAAACTATTTTGAATTAAAAACAAAAAAAAAAAAGAATTTTAATATCCAACCGAACAATAATCATTATTATATATATATATATAGTATATTATTAATTTATAAATAATATAATATTTAATAATTTTATAGATAATTGTTAAGAGATGTTCATTTAAATATAAATAGTGAACCAATATGAAAATTTCACAGGCGAACAATTATTTTAAAAAATAATTTTAATTTAATTAATCATAATATATTTTTGAGAGTTATATTATGAATGTAAAAATAATATATACAATTAATCATAATATATTTTTGAAAGTTTTATTATGAATGTGAAATATATAAATAATAATTGACTAATTATAATAAAAAACAAAACAAAAATAAACGTATTCATTAGAAGTTTACTCGATGAGTTGTAGTTTGAAAAATGAATACAATAAATAAATTTTTCAACTTAACTCCAAAACTTGTTAAACAATTTTGATAATATTCCAATAACACTGAAGTACGAAGGATAGAATGGCGTTTGAATAGTTTAAATCAGTTTAGCCGTTTTTGCAGAGTTTATGTCACAAAAATCTCTCTTACCCTTTTAAATATATAGTCAGGTTATTAGAGTAGCAATTTTTTAATCAAATAGAGATTTTAATTAAGAATAATCGAGTACTTAGTTGGTCGAAAATCATTGCGTATTTTCAAATTAAATATTATAAAGTATTTCATTTTTTGTTATATTATCTACCATTCATTTAATAATTAATTTTTTAGATATCTTGTTATAAAGCTGTTCCTTTAAGACTGCTATCACGGATTTGGGGATGGATTACTAATAAACCCCTTCCGGAAATACTCAGACCATGGATTTATTCAAGATATGCAAGTACTTTTGGATGCAATTTAGATGAAGCTGAATATACTTCCTTATCTGATTATCCCAGTTTGGCTGATTTTTTCTGTCGGTCTTTAAAAGAAGGTGTCCGACCTATTTGCTTAGGTTGCATCGTAAGTATTATATAAAAACATGAAAAATAAAAGAACTAAACAAATAAAAAAATCAAATCAGTTGATTAACATATTTTCTCAAATCAGGTTTCACCTGCAGATGGAACGATTGTTAATTTTGGTCCTATTACTGATTGTAAAGTGGAGCAAGTCAAAGGAATAACGTATTCTCTTCCTGCATTTCTTGGAGACCCAACATGGAAAAATACTAATAATATTAGCAATGATTATAAACCTGAACTATTGGATAATAAGAGTAATCAATTATATCAATGTGTTATTTATTTAGCTCCAGGAGATTATCATAAATTTCATTCTCCTGTAAATTGGACTGTCAATTTTAGAAGACATTTTCAAGGTATATTGAATAATAATAGTGTAACTGTGTTTTTAGTTTAAAATATATATATATATATAAATGATTGTTTTGTTAGTTATTATATTTAATCTGATAGGTTTGAATTTCACAAACTAAGAATATAGATTCATTTTTATACTAATGAAAGCAATTATAATTATTTTGAATATATTTTTTGTTTTAAAAGTAATTTATATTTTATTTACGTTTTATTTTGCTAAAACATTCTCATCATTACATTTCATATTTTATTTAATATAAACAAATACAAGTAACTTAGAAATAATTTTAATTATTTTATTTTATTCATTATTGAAATTAAATTTACAGTAATTTGAAAATAGTTTTTTTTTCTCTTCATCTATCATTATATAATAAACTTCTATAAATGTATCAATTATTGGTAATTATACAATATATTTATTATATAAATCTATTGAAATATTTTGTTTTTATACATTTTATTCAATTTTATTTTTATTTTTTTTTAATTATTTGTTATGTTACGTAGGTGAACTATTAAGTGTAAACCCAACTGTAGCAAAATGGATCCCAGATCTATTTACTCTTAATGAAAGAGCCTGTTATATAGGTAAATGGAAACATGGATTCTTTTCAATGACTGCTGTAGGAGCTACAAATGTAGGATCTATCAAAGTTTATTGTGACGAGGTGAATTTAATAAAATACCTTCACAATTCTATATTATTTTATTAATATATTTATTATTTCAGACATTAATTACAAATCAAAAATGGAGTAAAAATGGCAAATATTTTAAAGATCATATTATACAATCAAATGATGGAAAACCTATGAGTATTAATAAGGGGGACCCATTCGGAGAGTTTCGATTAGGTTCCACAATAGTGATAATATTTGAAGCTCCAAAAGATTATAATTTTAATTTAAATATAGGTCAAAAAATAAAAGTTGGAGAGTCAATGACCATAGATAATTCCTAATTTAGTTTTTGTATAATTTATTTTTATAAATATATATATATATATATATATATGGAAAAGGAAAAAGGTTATTATTTACTCCTTCGTATTTTTTCTATTATGAAAATAAAAAAATAATATATATATATATATAAATTTCGTTTTTTTTAGTATAATACAAGACCTAAATATTTGTAATTTTTGTATTTGAATTAAGACTGTGTCTAAAAATACTTTTGTAGTTTAATAATATAAACTTTATGAAAACTGTATTAACGATATATATTATTTATACGAGATATATTTATAAATTTGAATGGACTAAATTCTTGATTATGCGAAATAAATTTTGTTAATATAAAATAATAAAGAATTTATATATGTAAGTGTTTAATAAATTTAATCTATTTTAATTTAATACCAATTAGAAACTAAATTATTAAGATAATTTAAATAATAAAATAGTTAATAATTTATAAAAAGATATATTTTAATTTCATCATAAATGGATATAGAGAGTTACATATATAAATAAAATAAAAGAATTGCCAATATTTAATTTATGTTATAATGCAATTTCAAAACCCCCACTAGAGATATTTATTTCATTATCTTTTGGGTGTTTTAATGATTAATTTCTTTTAAATAAAACTTTCCTTTTAATATTTACTTGTATAAAGAAGTTTTTAGTTGTTTTACTTTAAACTATTTCATTATAATTCTTTTTTTTTAAAAAAAAAAAAATTATTTCATATTGAAAATGTTTTAAAAATAGGTAAAAAAAATATAGTCTAAAGCAAGTTTATGATGATTATTTGTATTTATTTTATTAAATATGAATAGAAGAGATTTATCTTAATTTTATACGTATATATTTTATATATATATTTTAAATTTTAAGAATACATTATTAATTATTTATATATAAAATAATTTTATAAATTATTTATAAAATGATATTTCCATTTGTCTAAAAATTTACTATACTAGACATATTAATATACAATATTTTAAAAATAATTTTTTACTTTAATTTTTAATTATGAATTTTTTGATAAATAAATATTTTATTTCGTCATTTCGGCCTTAAGGCTACATTTTTATTTACAATATTATCTACAATTATTTCCCTCTCTTAGTCTCCTTATTTGTATCCCTATATTCCCATATATGCTCGAATGCCTCCTTTTCTCTTCTCTACAAGTACTCTCTATTCCTCTTCTAATTACTCCCCCCATTCTCAGCTTCGTCTATCTCTTCTTAACTCCCTCTCTTTCTTTATCTCGTAAATATTCCTCCTGTAGAAAGTCCATTTTTTTTCTTGGAAATAATGATAATATTTACTCTTCTATTTTCTTCCAATTCTCTTGTATCTCTTCCTCCATACTTTTTGTGCCTTCTCTACTATTCAGTCTTGATGCATTCCCTTTATTATACTGATCAATCCTGGTTCCCCTACAACCCTACACTATTCAAAAACTCTTGTATTTCCTTCCCCATTTATTTCAACATCTGTTCTCTATACCTCTTACTATCTTCTTAATGTAAGAACTTGACCATCTCTCTTCTTCAATCTTAGCTATAATACCAGTATACTATAAAATTCTTCTCTTTGTAATTTGAGCTATATTCGTCACCCCTGTTTCTATTTCCCAAAGGCTCTGGCGTATTCGTGCTTATTCCTAATATTCTCTTTATAAATCTTGCCTGAATTCTTTTTACTTCTTGGTGGCCTTTCCATCCCCATTTCATTGCGTAAGTCCCTGCAGGCATTATTAGTGTTTTGAATAAGGTGATCTTTTTTGATATCCTTTATTTTCCGCAATATTTTCTTGTAATTGTCCACAATTCTTTGCGATTTGGCTGTTTGAGTTTTGATATACCCTATATTTATATTTAAAAACCAAAGTCGTATGTATTTTTATCTTTTTTACATTTTCTATTACTTATCCTCCGAAGGAAAATTTGTCTACCTTTCTGATTCCATTCCTAAATATCATTATTTTTGTTTTCTTAGTAATCACTTCCATTTTATTCTTTTTTGTATACCTTTCAATTCCCTTTATCATTTCTTGTAATCCTTCCCTGTCATCAGCCACTAACGCAATGTCGTATGCAAATTTAAAAGTAAATATTTTGTGCCGCTATTATCTATTTTCTCACATGGCACAATTGAGGAAGTTCATCGATGATGTTCAAGATCTTGAAAATAGGCGATACTGCTCAGCCGTGTTTCCCGATATATCCCAAGCTTTTGATAAAGTATGGCACGAGGGTCTTCTTCGGAAGCTTGATGGCATGCTTCCAGTGATTTATCATAGACTGATCGGTTCTTACCTGGATGGCAGAGCATATAGAGTTAGGGTGAATGATGCAATTAGTGGGGTCTTCACCGTTAGATCTCAAGTTCCACAGGGTAGTGTACTGGGGCCTTTTTATATTTAACATTCATGGCTGACTTACCGACTAAACCAAATATAACAATAGCGACCTTTGCCGACGACACAGCTATGCTTGTATCGCATAAGGACCCTAAAATAGCTTCTGCTATGCTCCAGGAAAGTTTGGAACTATTAAGGCCTTGGCTTGAGAAATGGAGGATAGCAGTAAACGAAGACAAATCAGCACACCTGACTTTTACTTTAAATAGACAAACCCATCCCAATGACAAAGACAGTTAAATATCTCGGTATGCATCTTGACAGACGCCTAACGCATTAACGATGCACATTAAGACAAAAAAGAAACAGATGAGACTCAAACTAAGCAAATTGTATTGGCTGCTCGGACAAAAAACCAAACTGACTATGGACAACAAATTATTAATTTACAAAATTATCTTGAAGCCTATCTGGACCTACGACATTCAGATGTGGGGGACCGCTGGCAAATCCAATAGAGACCAAATTCAGCGGTTTCAAAATAAAGTCCTAAGGCTAATTACAAGTGCTCCTAGGTATGTCCCTAACAGACTGATTCACAGGGACCCGGGATGGATACGATAGACGATTTAATAAAAATTTACAGCCTTCGCTACAACAACAGACTCCTTAACCATCCCAATCCTAAAGCTAGACAACTCCTAGACACTCAAGGACAATTGAGATGACTAAAAAGACTCAAACCGCATGACTGACAAGAGACATGACAAGACAAAACAAACCTGACGTTGGTGCTCAGGCGCGACATTGCGGGCTGTCTGCCCACTTAATATAATCTGTTTTGAATTATTTTATTTTATTTTGTTTTATCTTGTTTTGTTGTTTTATTTGTTATTATTTCTTGTTTATTATTTCTTGTTTTGTTTTTTGCTTTGTATTTTATTTTGTTTTTCTTTGTTCTAATTGAACTATACCATGTATTATATTGCCTTTGGGCAGATGTACAAATTATGTGGATGTCAAATAAAAAAAAAAAAAAATCTATTTTCTCAAAAAAGATATTTCTTTTCACCTTACCGGCTTTAAAATCAATAAACATCGTGATTAACCTATCATCCTTTTTCTTTAGTTTATTTTCTGAAAGTAAATATATTATTTATTGTTGATCTGTTAGCCCTAAATCCCCCTATATCCCCTCAATATTTTATATGGCACGTCGATCATGGTTATTCCTCTACAATTGAATGGGTTATTCATATCGCCGTTTTTAAATATTGGGCATATAATTCCATTTTTCCATGATTCCAGGATTTTATTCTCTTTCCAAATCTGGTTTATTACCTTTAAGAGTAGAGGCGTAGCGAGGGGTGTGGGGGGCAACGGGTGGGATATCACGCCCCGGGCGATACTGCCAAATAGCCCGCAAAACAAAAAATTGCTGCATAATTTTTATTTTTATTTTAATTAATTTTCAGAAAGTATATTTTAAATTTAGTGTCAGTGTTTTTAAAATATTTATTTATAAATATGTAAAATAAATAATAGGAATTTTTTGAACTAATTATAAAGATGATAATATACATTTCAAAATCTAGTTTTGTTTTCTCAACTACATTTTTTGGCTCAAATTTAAAGTCTTGCTTAAACCTATGACTTTATTTATTTATTAATTTGCGAGAATATTTTACATATACATATATTTTTTATATGATTTTCGAATGGGAGGGGGCACTAAAAAGATATGCGACAGGCGCGAGTTAAGCTCGCTACGTCACTGTTAAAGTTTTGTGTCATATGATAGATTTCTTCTAAAGCGAGTTAGATAACACCGATAACACTAAGAAAAGATCTATGTATGTGCTTATTATTTTTGTTTATTTAATTTTTTTTTTTAAATATTTTCTTTCTCCAAAAATATTTATTATAATCTTAATTCTTTCTTGTTTATGTTATTTATTCCTCTGAAAAATAAGTTTGAAAATAATAAGTAAAATAAACGATAAACAGGTCAAAAGAAACGGTTAGAAAAACTGGTTATTAAAAGAAAAGAATTTAACCATTTAATAATATATATCAATGGTGGCTAAACCGTGGCACGCGATTCACATATGGCTCTTTTTGAGTTTATTGTGGTTCAATTCAAAAATTTAAAGTTATCACAATTTAGAATTTACATATATTTACTGGAAAAAGGCTACGTCATGACACATATTTATTTACATATAATTATTTAAAGGAAATTTAAAATTTAGTTATTTCTGCAAGTTTTAAAAACTTTGTTGTAAAATGTATCTGATCTATCTCAACTCTGTCTACTTTATTACAATAGCAACAGCAGAACTATTGCAATCGGGGCGTACGACTTATTATTAATATAATTAGGTATTTTAATTTTTTATTTATTCGTAATTTTTACTTCTGTAACTACGAACTAAACGACTAAAATTTTTTTCCGAATTGGCTCTTAACCATTTTCGATTTTTCAATATGACTAAGTATCACCAAGTATGGCCACCCCTGATATATATAATACGAATAAAATTTAAAGATTGCGGTATTATTTATATGAAATTCACCCAGATGACGCTAGTAAGTGCAGCGCCTCGAGCGGTGTAGAATACAACTTAAAATGTCAGCTGAGTGGATTCTCTAAAATAAAATCAATACCTGATGTATCTTCAAGATATTTATGTCTTTAATTCCTGTAATGGAAGTCCAACTGATTCAAACAGAAGAATTTAATGATCTCTGTCGATTATGCGCTTCCAAAACCAATCTACTTGGATTACTTGGATTGCATATTTTCGAAAAAGAAGGAGATTTGCGACAAATAATAAATAAAATATCAGCATGCCTTCCAGTTGAAGTAATTCTTTTTCTCATATGAATTAGAGATATTTTGAGTTTTCAAAAACAAAAATAAAATAAAAATTAACACCTATTTTTTGACAACAAAATTATTATATTTTTAGGTAAAAATTACTGATAGATTGCCCAAAATGATATGTGAAGAATGTGTATATAAATTAGATTTGCTTTTTGAATTTAGAGAAAAAAGTTTAAAAACGGAACAATATTTTTATGAACTTCTCAAAAATAGCCAGCAGGTTGAAGCAATAGTAAGTTTTATTTTATTGAGTTTATATTTGGAAAGCTTGTCAATGTTTTATTTGTTTTATTGTTTTATTTTATAGATCGATGCTGACATAATCTTAGGAACTAATCCGATAGAAGAAATTATAGTTCATACCCAAAATACAACTCATACTATTAGTTTACCTCACGAAACAACACATGATATTTCTAATAATAAATTAATTAATCAAGAATTAAAATTAGAAATTGCTCAAAGCAATGTAGAGATTTCCACAAATAATTCTTCTGATAGGGACTCGACTTCTAATGATGCATTTATTTTGCCTAATATCAAATTAACTAAAGTAAAAAATTCTTCAAATTCGATTAAGACTGAACCAGAAATTTTTGTAAAGAATGAACCTAGTAATTGTGTTCTTATTAATCAACCAGATGTCACTGATTCTGAGATTTCAACATCGGATGATGAAAAAGACGAAACGAGGTTTGTATTGTTAAGAAATAATTTAAAATATTTTAAATTTAAACATATAATATCTTGTCACCTCCATCCACTAGTCTTTTGTTCACATCACTTATAATTATTGTATAATACTTTTGTATTTTTAAATCTATTATTAATCAATAAATATTACGAACAATTTTATATTTAAAATCTGAATTCACACTTTTCTTCTTATTTCATTCATCACTTACTTTTTTTTTTAATTCATCACTTTCATTTTGAATTTTTAGATCTTCCCAAGTTATCGAAATTTCTGAAGAGAATATTTTAACCCAAATAAATAATGATCCTGAAAATTCTTATAGTAAGGTAAATATTACATTACATTTCATTGTTCATTTTAATATTGAACAATTATCTACCACTTTATAGGACAAAATGGATATATTAGATGATAATAAAAAAATATCAAAATCTTTAAATTCGAATGATGATCCTAAAGAATCTACAGAACAAAAACGAAAAAAATGGGAGCCTAAAATTTGTTCGGAATGTGGGAAACAGTATAGAACTAATTATAAATTAAATGAACACATGCGTAAACATACTGGAGAAAAACCATTTCATTGTTCAACATGTTCGAAATCATTTCGGTAAGCTACATTTTTTATTATATTATGTAATTTATTTTATTTTATAATTTGGTCTTAGATTTGATTAGGTATAATTGTAATCTAATTATTAATTTTTTTTAGGTCCAAAATAGGACTGACAGAACATGAAGCTAAACATACAGGAAAATATGAATTTTCTTGTAGTACATGCGGTAAAGGTTTTCAATGTAAAAGTTATTTGATTGTCCATCAAAGGGTTCATTCTACATTAAAACCATATCCATGCACAACTTGTGGAAGAAACTTTAAAACAAAACAAGGTCTCCTTGACCATATGAATCGCCATTTGGGAGTGAAACCATATTTATGTGAAACCTGTGGAAGGAGGTTTGTTTACTATTTATAACTAACATAAAAAGGCATGTCGTGAAAAATTTGTTATATATATATGTATATTCTTCAATTTATATATTAAAAACTTAATAAAAAATATTTTATATAATTATTATCACTAATAATTTAGAAAAATAACAAATTATTTTTCTATTTTTCTGATATTATTATTAATCTTGGCCTCATTTTGGTTATTTATTTTAATAAAAATACAATAAAGATTTTAATATTAGTTTTTTTATTCTAAAGTATATAATTTATTATTAAAAAACATTAAATTAATATAAAAAGTTTACATCTCTCAAAATATTTCATTTACTTCTATTTCTATATTGCATGCAGTTTACTTTACTAGACAACTATGATACACTCTTATTTGGTTTTTAATATATAAAATTAAATTCAATATATATATTTTTTAATGAATGTGCATAATTGAGATTGAAATTTAAATATTTTATAATTAATTAATCATTTTATACCTATTGGGCCTACAAATATCAATTTAAATTAATATTTTTTTAATACATCATAAATATTTGTATTTTTTCTCTTTGTATATAATAAAAAGAAATATATCTTAGTGTAGTTAACTTTCCAAAGTAAGAAGGAAGTTATTAATGGTTTTATTTTAAAAGAAAAAAATAATTATATATAATTTAATAAAATTTTCTAGTATATTCATTTTTTTTAATTATTATTCTTTTTATTTTTATATTTTTTGCTAGCGCACTATAATATATAGGGTATATATGATATATTTGCTTCTAATTATTCATATAATTTAAATTAATATCTCTACTATATTCATTAGGTGCCAGGGATAGAAATTGTAATTAAAAGACTATCTCTGTTCTAGTGCTCGTGTTTATAGTGGCCCAAAAATCTTTGTTTATTCTAATATTATTTATTTTTATTTTATTTGAGTGAGTGAGTGAAGCATATTAGAACCTGAGTACTTTCGCTAACTCATCCTGCAAATCCTCCTATTGTAATTTACAATCCTGCTAATCCTTAACAGCCTTGTGTATTATTATAAGGCCTATTTTTTGTTTTATCTTATTATTATTGATTTTAATTAAAAATTCTATTTTTAAGGTTTATTACAAAGGGTCTTTGCAAATCTCATCAACGGGTTCATTCTGGAACCGACAATAAACAGCATCCCTGTACAATATGCAATAAACTTTTTGTTTCTAAATCTTATCTAAATACTCATTTAAGAATTCATACCGGTGAAAAGCCTTTTATGTGTGAGGTAAGTTAATAAACATAACTTTTAGATTTGGTCGTAGGCACTTGATAAAAGTATAGAAATTATCTTGTCACTTCTGAAATAATGATGTAACTATTGAAATAATAAAGCTAATAATTGAATTAATTTGTATTCAAGCCCAGAGTTGTTTTAGTTTTAATTTTCAACTTAATATATTCATAAATTAACAATTTCATAAACAAAATTGTTTTTTCTATTGAGAAAATTAATTTTCAGGTATGCGGAAAAGGTTTTCTCACACGAGTTGATCTTAAAATACATATGACAATGCATACAGGTGAAAAAAGTTTTGTGTGTGAATGGTGCGGCAAAGCATTTGCCAGAAGGGATGCCCTTCGATGTCACCGAAGAAGTCATACTGGTGAACGTCCTTACAGATGTGATATTTGCGGTCAATCGTTCACTCAATTTTCTCCTTTAACTATACATAAAAGACTCCATACAGGTAAAAATTTATTTTTATTTTTTATTATTAATATCTAGAACCATTCTTATTTCTTATATTGTCTATTGTATTTGAATTCTAGAAATAAGAATAATTATAAATCGGTTAAAATAAAAAATTGTTTTAGCTTTTTTTATAAAATATATTTATCATTTATATGGGTATTTTATAGGTGAGAGACCATATCCTTGCGATATTTGTTCCAAGGCATTCGTATCACGATCAACAATGATGGCGCATCGTAAGAAACATCATACTTAATTGAAAGTACATTCATGAAGTATTTTATTGATAACTTAAATACTAAAATTATGTTAATATTTAAAATTTATTTATTTGAACAATTAATGAAATTGTTTCATTTTGTTTATATGATATAATTATGCAAATTGAAAGATTCAGCAATATTATTATTAACAAAGAAATAAGAATTATTATGGAATATATGAAAATTAATTGGCTATATATATAATACACTCGAGGATTTGACATAAGTGATGTTTAAGAAAAATAAATTAGTTGGCTCGATTTTTTTTAAGGGTATCTACCAATTTTTTTTTTTTTTTATAAAAATTGATTGAAACAGTACAAGATGATTTGGGCTGATTTTTGAAAATTGTATTATTGATAACTTAAAATCAACATTGGCATTTCGTTTGAGTCTAGTGATTGATTGTTATTGATTAAGGTAAATCAGACCCATCCGTCATTTTCTGATGAATCTTGCTTATCTTGAATTGCAAGATCCAGATGATAACTGGATCAACATCGTGTTCTATGGTATCGAGATATAAGAAACTACAAGAAAGTAATATTTTGAAAGCTTGCTGTTGATCTTGAATCGGTCAATAAAACAAAATCTGAAGATTAAAAAAAATACAACGGAGAGTTTTAACATTCTTGTTCATGAATCATACACGATTCTGGAAGTTTTTATCTATATCGACAAAAAAAAATAAATTTATTTTTTTCTTCAAAATTTATCTTATTGATTATAGAAAGAGAAATATTCTATATTAATCAATTGCCTGTTTTAAAAATAATTTATGTTGTATTCTTATTCAATTTTAGAAATTTTTTGAGAAAAATAATTCATTCCAAGTGGTATTGTAGAAATTTGAGCACTCACAGGTAACTTAAAATTTTCCGCCCCTTGATTAGAGATATTAATCAGATCTAGCAATGATTTAGCTTTTGTTTCTCCAAATTTATCAAAAAAATACTCATCATATTCCAACTTTTAAATTATTATTTGAATCACTCTTATTGAAAAGTCAGTCCTATTAACATATTATAAAATATATAGATATATATATTGTGATAAAATATTTTCAACAAAAACAATTTATTTAATATTTAATAAAATTATTCTTTTTATTTATTTATTTTGTTTATTAAATATTATAATGCAATATATTAAATAGATTCGCTTATTTTTATGGAAAATATTTTTTTAATCAATGTTCGAAATATGTTATAGATAGTTTCATGTTTCAACCATATGTGTTCTTCTCTTTTATTATTATTATTTAATGTGTTATAGAATAAATTAAATAATAAAAAATTAAAAAATTTATTTATAAGAATATCTCTTTATTGTAAAACATTTTTAGAAATTTATACAACTTAATAGAATTTGTCAAATACATTTCTCTTTATCATGTCTTCCCAAGATATTTCTTTAACATATATAACTTTGGTATTAATATCTAATAAAATAAGTCATTTATATTTATACAGGATGAGGCAGTGAAACTAGCGATTATAAAATGCTAGTTTGTGCTTAAGGAGATTTATTTGTAATTATTTTGTATATACTGACTTAAACTACACATAATGCCATTATTATTTTCTGTGAAGAATTGCTTGCGCGGGTTGGTGAAGAAGATAAATTTTTTGATCACATCTGGATGTATGATGAAGCACATTTCTTACTAAGCGTCTATGTAAACAAACAAAATTTTAGAAGTGATCAGTTGGAAATCCCCACGAATTACACCAACAACCTTTGCACAGTGCCAAAGTGACAATGTGGTGTGCAGTGTCATCTCGTGGCATTATTGGTCCATTCTTTTTTTGAGGATGTAGCAGTGACTAACGAGCGAGCGGTATGTGAACAAGATTGAGATATTTTTTTTTCACATTAAATGACATTATTTCTTGAAGTTACATGGTTTCAGCACGATGGAGCCACTGCCTACACTTTAAGGCATTCAATAAATGCTTTACGTCATGCTTGTCTAAAGTGAGGCCCAAACGCAAATTATGAAAATATTTAAATTTGCTCATTTCTACTAAAAAATATTAATGTTTGCAATATTTTTCATGTTCATTAATAATTTTATAAATATATCTATCAAATAAAAAAATTATAATAAAAAGAAGTTATTTTATTTTAATAAAACTATATATACAGTAAAACCTATCTATAAGGATATTCTCAAAACACTGTTAAAAACAATGTTTATTGTGAATTAAAATGAATGAAGTAACTATTAGACGTGTTTTTATAGAGAGGTTTTACTGTAGTTAATTTTATTTCCATTTGTAGAAAAAATATTTATGTGCGGCCCAGCATATTTTTTTTTTTGCAATGTGGCCCTCGAATGGTTATAGTTTAGACACCCATGCTTTACGCCTACAGAGGTGACATTTGTTGCCCTGTCAGATCCCCTGATTTAACGGGGTGTGATTATTTCCTTTGGGGATATCTGAAAACCAGAGGATTTTTATAATGCCCACAAGATCTGCATGAACTTAAAACAGCAATTCTCGAAGAGTTTGCCAGTATTCCCAGGGACATGCTCCGACGTGCGGTGGATAATGTTTACGAAAGATGTCAGGAGGATGTAAGAAGGAATAGTCGACATTTAGAAGAAATAATTTTTGGAAAATAACTGGCATTTTTGTAGTTTAAGTCGGTATATACTAAATAATTACAAATAAATCTTAAGCACAAACTAGCATTTTATAATCGCTAGTTTCACTGCCTCATCCTGTATTTACGCTATTTGTTGAAATGTTATTAATTATGTTTTGTTTGGTTTATTTTCAGATTTATTATTTTTTTTCTTTCTTTGATAACAGATATTCTAGGGCAAAGAAATTAATTAATTTTACAAAATTTCTCTAATTAAGAAACTTGTCTATGTGAATCATATACCTATTACTATATTACTATATATATATAGTATTAATAAATTTTAAAATAAAACATAAAACTAAAATGTATTGCTCACAATCTTTTTATGTTAATTTAAATTTATCAACTTAAGAATACTCCACATCTTGATTCATACTAGTTAATTTTATATTATTTCACATAATATATTTATTGTAATAAATTGCATACTATTGTTACTTATTATCTCCTTAAATTTTATATATTCTCAAAATATTGGAAGAATTTTATCTGAATTTTTCTTATCTCGCTTTTAGATTTATTTTTATTTAGGCTCGTTCATTGTGTGTCATTTTTATTTTGATTGTGCGTAATATTTATCATATTCATTGTTAAACTAATATACATTTATAAACATATATCGTTAATATAATCCTTGCATTGGAAGTAAATCCGATTCAGAAAATTTTTGGAGTTATCTGGTGTGATAGCGGTAGCCATTTATTCATTTGGCTATTAGAAATTATTCTATGATCAATAGCAAAATACTGTGCATATGTTTATATGTATGTATATACATATATATAAATAATAGCAATTCATTTATATAGATATATTTAACAAAAAAATAATTCATCTGTTTTTTCTTCATTGATTATTTTTGTACTTTCATAAACCGAAATAAAAATAAAAACAAATAAATTATCTATTATAATTCATCTTTTAATTAATAAAACCATGTAAATTATATAATATTTTATTCATTTATATATAATGTTATATCTTTATCAAATTTATATATATTTTAAATTGAATTTTTGTTAAAAAAACAAAAAAATAAAAAAATAAATAAAAATCATTTTTATTTAATATCAATAAGATTATTAAATCTAAATGTTTAAATTTATTATATTTATTAAAGGTTTTCCTAATA
Source organism: Labia minor (assembly GCA_963082975.1). NCBI lineage: Eukaryota > Metazoa > Arthropoda > Insecta > Dermaptera > Spongiphoridae > Labia > Labia minor. The sequence continues at coordinate 24,363,450 of OY720348.1, read as the reverse complement.
GTGATATTTCTTATTGTAGTTCTAATTTATATATATGCATATATATATTGTGTATAAAACTAAAAGAATTTATATTGAAATTGTGTGAAGTTTATTTCTATATCAAATCATCCTTTACCTTTCAATTATAAATAAAATATATTATTCTGTTAATATAAAATTATATCAACATTAATATATATATATATATATATATATAAGTAAAATAATTCTATAATATATGCCAACATATTATTTACAGCCCTTGGAGACTTGAAAATAAATATATTAATTATTTTAAAGGATCTTTTTTTCATGTAGTTAAATTTAATTCAGTTATAGTATTCAGTTTGAAATTTGAAAATTAATATTTTTACACTTTTAATACTTGGAAAAAAAAAGAAAAGATATAATATTAAATTAAATTAAAAATCGAAAATCCGTCAGAAAAGTAAAGTTTACAATTTATATGTAAGCTAATATTTCCAATTTCTTTTAGAATAATTTTTAATAATTTACATTTTCAGGTTATTGTCAGTATTTATAATTGAATGAAATATACAACTTTTATGTATGTATCTATATTTATAAATTGAGCTTGACATTTAATTTAGTAAATACATAATAGCATTCTAGAAATTATAGTTTATTCATTTTTTGAAAAAATATGGTACAAACATATCAAAAGATATGCGGCCACATCAATTTAATTCAAAATGAGTTGTCATATCTGCCGAGAATAATCAGAGTTGGAAAAATCTCTGCATTTAAGTATATATATAAGAATTTATTATTAAAAGGAAATCCTAGTTTGATAATGTAGGAAAGGACGTGAGAGAGATGGGAGAGGGTATGGATTAGAGGGTTGTGGCGGTTGTCTGGGCTCAGTATAGGGTATAGGGATACTTGGAGAAGTGTGTGGTTGCTGCGGCCAAGAACTTTAGAGTAGAATACTAGTTTGAAAAAACATTAATTTTAATTAATATTTTATATGTATGTCTTTTTGCAAAATTTACTTATTTGGAGATTTTGTCTGTGATGATCTGTAATACTTTTAATATATATATATAAGATCTTTTAATCTCTCAATTTCTTTAAATATATTAATGATAAATGATAAATAGACATTAATATCTTATTTCTACTAAAATATAAATAAACCTTGATTTCAGATTTAATTAAATTAATTAAAATAATAACAATTTCACTTAATAGATATTTTATTATTATTTATTTATAAATTAAATTTAAAATTTATTCAAATAATTAGGGAGTTGTTAGAATTAGTATTTTTGTATTCTTTGAGAAAGGAGAATGGACAGTTTCTTTGAAACGATGAAGGCGTCAGTTGAATAGTGAATGATTTTACTTAAATTTTAAGTATTTTTAAAGCTGATTCTGAATATATTTTGATATAGTATATAAAACATGTACAAAATATAATATATAAATATAATTTATATGTAAAATATAAATGGTATAATGGAGGATATTACTAATAATAACCAAGCCAATTAAGAGTCAATTATATCGCAATATATCCGAACTGACTTCAAAAATTATTAAAACAATGGATTCTCTTTTCTACTTAAAACGTAAGTAAATCATATTTAAGCAATGGTAAAACCTTTATATCTATATAAGTATTTATCATTTAAACAACATTATACATTTTTTTATTAGAATAGCTAGGTGAACCAGATACTATATATATCCTAAATAGAATATAAGTATCCCAACTAGAACGCTGACGTCGATTAGACGTCTAAACCACGTCTAAAAAAACATCTATCTACCATCTACTAGACGTCCAGATTAATGTTGACATCGACCTAAAAACCTCCAACATTTAGACGTCTAATCGACTTGCCTACCCGATGTCAATTTGACGTCTGATAGATTACTGAACCGATTACTATAAAATTACATCACAATATTCTTATATACTACTATTTTAACATAGGCTTTAAATTATATCAATATCTAATCAATAACCGCAGAAATTAATTTTTAAAAATTGACATAATATTCCATGTTGTTCATTCAGAGCCTCGATTGGCTCAGTGAAGTTCGATTCATTTCCGACAATGAATATAAAATTGATAATTTTCGGAAAAAAACTATTATAATAATTAAATTTTAATTCTAATATCCAAACATCATTTCAATTATTTCATTGATTCTATAAGTTCTTATTTTAATTAATTTGATAAAATATTTAGATAATAATTATTAAATTATTTTTTATTTATTCTAAACTAGCTGCTCAGACCGCCTTTGGCGCTCTTCGCACCTATACAATGTCTATTTATTACGTATTATTTGGTTAAAAGACTGTATGTAATAGGTTTTCATTTATTTTATTTATTTAACTAAAACTATCTTTTTTAACTTATTTCGTCTCCTCACAACCATACAAAATTTAAATAAATTCAAATATTTATTTGTTTAATTTAATCTTATGAGTCATAATAATTGGTGTACAGAAATATTGAATGTTCTTAGCGAGATTAGATTTGATCTAAGTCGGGCCTTAGTTTTCCTTTAATATTCCTTTAAGTTAAAAAAAAGTTGAGTCCTAGCCCTGTCCAATTCATTTACCCATCCATGTTGCATGAGGTATCTAAATTTTCTTAATTTGGCTAGAACACTCTGGTTTTTTAAATGTAAAATAGAGGGAGAGAGAGATAGAAGTTATAATTATATTCGAATAGTGTATATATTATTAATATAAGTATTTTTTTTTATATAAATTTATCAATATATACATACATTTATTTTAAATATTCTCAAATACCCCTATTTTAATACTATAATTAAATATTTAAATTTTAAATTATTTTAATTGAATTCATATTTTTAAATTTAATAGCAAGTTGATTTTCAACATTTTTTATTTTATTTAAAGATATACAGACAAAAAAAATTCTAGAGTCATTTTTGTATTCTAGATGTCATGAAACGTAAAGATATGCAAACAATTTTAAATTCTGAGCAATATGCATACAAAAACCTTTATATATGTACATATATATAGATATAGATATATTTGAAGATTTCTTCTTTTCTATTTAAAAGCGTAGGTTATAAAATTTTATCAATGTCTAATAAAAAACTTAAATTCTTTTTAGTGTTTTATGAAGCCAAACATATTTTTACAACGTCAATTAAAATGACTAAATTATATTATTTAAGTTTTTGATTTTAGTTTAATTACTCAATTTCTACTATATTTTAAGTGCAAAAATGATTTATAGATTATATAAAAATTAAAATATGATTTTTTAGAGAATTGATGTAAAGGAGTATTTTCAATTTTTATTTTTTTAAAAATATATATTATCTCAGTAAGATATATTATTATTATTATTATTATTATAATACAATCAATTATTATATTATATAATACAATATTTAAAACTTACCGTTTCCGGTATCATATGCTGCTCTTCTTAGAGCAATTTAATATTTCAAAAATACAAATAAATATACCATTTTTCTAGTATAATAAGATATATATATATATGGAGAGGGTCCGAGGCCCTCATGACTTTATCACTTATAAATAATGAAATTTAATATATATAATTAAAAACTTGGGCTATAAAATATCATAATATATATAATATATAACAACATAATATAAAATATAAAAATGTTTCTAATCTAATTGTAAAAGAAAATATGTATACATTTATAAATCATATATATATATAAATATATAGATTATCTTTTTCTAATGAAAACATTCGTTAAATTATTTTCTTTATAAATTTTATTATTAACTAGCTGCTCAGAGCGCCTTCGGCGCTCTTCACACCTAGACGGGGGCTCCGCCCCCTGTACCCCCGAGTGGTACATAGTATTTGGTGGTTGAAAGTAGTAAAAGGTTTTCATCCATTTTGTTTCAATCAGTATATTACATAAAACATTCATTTCTTTTTGTGTTCTTATTTAAAAAATATATTTTAATTTAATCACTATATTAATTATATATATTATTATTGTATATGTTATATCTATCTACCTATGTGGCTCAAAGATACTCGAAAGTTCTTAGCCGCAACAACCACATTTCTCCAAGTGTCCCTATCCTGAGCCCTTGTTTCATCTCTCTTACGTCCCTTCCTACGCGTCATTGGTTTTCCAAGCGGACGTTTTCCAATCGGTCTTCCCACCAATATCTTTTTCCTCTCCCATTCTAGCCACGTGCCCTGCCTATCGCAGTTTTTTCCCTTTTATAACCCTAACTATTTCTGAAGATGCAGAGAGGCCATGCAATTTCTTGTTATGCAGTCTCCCCCATACCCGGTGACCTCATCTTTCTTTGGCCAATAAATGCAGGGAAGAATCCTATTCTCAAATACTCTGAATCTACTCCCATCTCCAAGGGTCATCGACCATGCCTCCCACCCATATAATGCAACAGGCAAAATAATCTTTTTATATATTCCCTTTGATAATAATTTTGAAGAGATAAGCCTCTTTATTGCAGATAACAGGCGTTTCCCGATTGCAACCCCGATTTAAATTCTTCTCAAATATTATTATCCTTCGTGATTACATTCAATTTTTCTACATATTCAAATTCTACATTTTGTATCTTAAGATTTTGTATGTTAATACTCTTCCTCTTTGTTACTAAATATTTTTTCTTATCCCTATTAATTTCAAACCTCCATTAAATTTTCCTCGCTATCTGTAATCGCAATTGCCGAATCTCCTATTATATTTAAGTCGTCTGGGTAACCTAATATTTTACAATTGATTTCCGCATCTTATTCTTTCTTTACTACCTTCAAGACAAATTTGAAGATTGATTGGATCTATTGAGTCATGCGTATGTTTTACTAAAGTCTACAAATAATTAGTAAACAGATTGAATATTGAATTCGCGGTTTTTTTCCTAATATCTGTCATAATGAAAATATCTTAATTAATGTTGGTCGATTTGGCCTGAACCCGCAATGATATCTCCTAATATTTCCTCCGCCTATGGTTCTTAAGTATTGTATATGTTATAATAGTGAAATAGAGTATAATATTTCTTGATCATTACATTTTGGTATTTTATTTTCATTGCTAGATTATTATTGAATATTTTTAATTATAATGAAACTTGAGAAAATGCAAAAATAGAGACTTGAGACAATTTATAAAAATTAACGGTATAAAACTGTGGCGGACATGTGTATAGGGTAAGGTGGAAGTCGGATGTTAGGAAAGGGCTAGAAATAAAAGCCGATGAGTCGGAGTCATAACTCATTTTATTGAATTCACCGTTTACACCATATACATATGCCCCCATCATGTTGTTGCCGTCATGGGCTGGCGCACGTTGGCGCGGCGCCATCTTCTTGTGGTGTGCGGCACCACAAAACTATAGATAAATGACCAATATATACATTCATTAATAGTATTAATTTAAATTAATTGATTTATTTGTTTTTTTTATTATTAAGTTCATTTATTAATTTTTCTAGATTTTAGTTAATTTCCTCCCTTAAAAGAAACTTATCTAATTCTGTGGTGCTAGGGGATTTGAAAATTATTCTTCGTAATATGAAGATTTCGCTTACAGTTTCTGTCATGTCCGACCTCCATCCAACAGTTATTTTCTGTTAAGTTTTTTGCTTCATTTAATCATGTGATCTATATATTTAATTTTTTTTGATTCATTATAATAAAATTTAAACAAATAAAAATTTTCACTTTGTTAATTTATATAAATTTCAATTTAAACTGATTGTGAGTGATACGCTTAGCCAATACTCTGAATAATTTGTGTACAAAAATATTGAATGTTCTTAGCGAGATTTGATATAATGTTGTCCTAAATCTGAATTAGAAGAAAATTATAAATTGCCTCCTCTTCCAGCCCAATTCATTTACCCACCCATGTTGCATATGGCATCTAAATTTCTTAAAACTCCGTTTTTTTTAATTTAAAATAGGAGAGAAAGAGTTTTAAATTATATTCGAATAGTCTATATATTCTATATATCAGTATTTTTTTTCTGAATTTAATAGCAAGTTGATTTTAAAAATTTTCCATTCTTAATGCATATGATTGATTACATGTGTTAAAATTTAAAAAAATTCAAATATTCTAATTTTTATATTTATATACAATTTAATATTATTTTTTATTAATATCATATCAAAAAAAGAGAATTTATTAAAAATTAAAAATAAAAAAAGAAGCCTATTAATAAAAAATTGAATGGTGATTTAATTATTTTATTAAATTAATTAAAATGAGACCTTTTAGAATAAATTATTTAATTGAAATGATATTTAAATATAAGAATTTAAAAAAATATTATATTCTTTGTTTGGCAATTGTTATTTAATTATGTGCAACATGATTCGACTTGCACAGAGCATCGTTATTTTTTATTAATATCACATAATAAAAATGAATCTTTTAAACATAATAAATAAAAAAGACATTTTAATAAATTTAAAAAATATACCCAATTTAAAAATGTCAAAAATTTAAAACAACTTTATATCATCATATTTTAATTTTTATATAATATATATATATATTTAGTAATTAATAATAGAGTAATTAAATTAAAATAAAAAACAAAGATAATATAATTCAGTCATTTTAATTCAGGTTAAATAATATTTTTTTTTTATTATTCAATGATAAAATTTATATATTATTATATATATATTATAGAAAAGAAGAAATATTCAATTAAATAAAAAATAATTTAAGATAAAAATATGATCTAATAAATATTTTAATTAAATTGAGAACTTTTAGAATAAATTATTTAATTGAATTGATATTTGTATATTAGAATTTAAAATAAAAAGCGAAATATTATAATAATTCTTCGATTGGGAATCGCTATGATAATTCATTGTTTGGAATGATTCCGCTTGGCCGACAGTGAGCCGCGAGCTGCTCTTGAATGAACAACACGGAGAATTATATAAACTTTAAAAAATTAATTTCTGCGGTTATTGATAAGATATTAATAAAATTTATAGCCTATGTTACTCTAGAGGTATATAAGAATATTGTGATGTAATTTCAAAGAAATCGGTTCAGCCAATTCTGAGTCTATAAAATAGTAATTTTCCGGACAGACAGACAGACAGACAGACAGACAGACAGACAGACAGACAGACAGACAGACAGACAGACAGACAGACAGACGTGAAAAATTCTAAAGTCACTTTTGGATTCTAGAGGTCATGAAACGCGAAGATATGCAAAAATTTTTAAATTCTGAGCAATGTGCAGACAAAAACCTTTTTTTATATATATAGAAAGATATATAAAAAATAAATGATATTATATATTTTATAAATGCAGGAGGCAAACGGGCACAGCCAGAATAATTTGATTGTTTATATTATTGCATTGAAAAGCGATAAGCGACTCGGCCAATTCTTAGAAAAATAATAATATTAAGATAATAAAATAAAATAAATTAAAATAAAATAAAAGAATTTCATTAGTATTCATTGAACAGTGGATAAGAAAAGAGGCCAAAATGGCTGAGTGAACTAACAGGTAATTAACAACTATTATATTGTATATATCCACTAATAATCACTTTTTAATTATAAATATTATTGTAATTAATCATAGTTATTCGTTTAATAAACTTCCTCTATAAATATATTTATTAATTATGATTATAATATTTTTCATATTGATAAACTCGTATAGTTTTATAAATACTTTATATACTTCAATTACTTTTTACAAGGTGAATTACAAATGATTTGTATTTGATATTCTTTGAATAATGAAGGAAAAACTAAAATTAAAAATAAAACCTGGAATGTCTCCACTCGACTATCCCCCAATTTGAATATGGATTAAATAACATATATTATATTTAAATTAAATTTAATTAATTATAAATTATAAATTAAAATTAATAAATAATATTTATTAAATCAGCGCATGTTTGGCTCTTTGTTGATGGCACCATGTCACGTGTTGGCGCGTGATTTGCAGTGTTAAAAAATTAATTCCGGTACTTTCAGCGATTCAATCAAGCTGAAATTCTATATATAGTAGTTTTATACAATTTTTAATCTTGTGAACAACTATCAAACATATATCTTTATTTTTACGATCACTTGGGAGGAAAAATTGAAAACGTAGTAGGTAATGACCCTCTTCCGGTTAAGCTACATTTCCTCCGCCTATGGTTCTTAAGTATTGTATATGTTATAATAGTGAAATAGAGTATAATATTTCTTGATTATTACATTTTGGTATTTTATTTTCATTGCTAGATTATTATTGAATATTTTTAATTATAATGAAACTTGAGAAAATGCAAAGTTAGAGAGACTTGAGACAATTTATAAAAATAAAATTAACATAACTATAGATAAATTAACAATATATTCATTTATTAATAGTATTCATTTAAATTAATTGATTTATTTGTTTTTTTTTATTATTAAGTTCATTTATTAATTTTTTTAGATCATAGTTATTGTCCTCATTTAAAAGAAACTTATCTAGTTCTGTGGTGCTAGGGGATTTGGAAATTATTAGTCGCAATATGAAGATTTCGCTTACAGTTTCTGTCATGTCCGACCTCCATCCAACAGTTATTTTCTCTCAAGTTTCTTGCTTCTCTTAATCATGTGATCTATATATTTAATTTTTTTTGATAAAATTTAAACAAATAAAAATTTTCAATTTGTTAATTTATATAAATTTCAATTTAAACTGATGGTGAGTCATACGCTTTGCCAAGACTCTGAATAATTTGTGTACAGAAATATTGAATGTTCTTAGCGAGATTTGATATAATATTGTCCGATTTGTCCTAAATCTGAATTAGAAGAAAATTATAAATTGCCTCCTCTTCTAGTCCAATTACCCACCCATAAGGCATAAGGCATCTAAATTTCTTAAAACTCCGGTTTTTTAAATTTAAAATAGAAGGAGAGAAAGAGTTTTAAATTATATTCGAATAGTCTATATATTCTATATATCAATATTTTTTTCTGAATTTAATACTAAGTTGATTTTCAAAATTTTCCATTCTTAATGATTGATTACATGTGTTAAAATTTAAAAAAAATTCAAATATTCTAATTTTTAAATTTATACACAATTTAATATTATTTTTTATTAATATCATATCAAAAATTAGCTGGAGTGTCTCCACTCGACTATCTCGCAATTTGAATTGGATTAAATAACATAATATATTATATTTAAATTAAATTTAATTAATTATAAATAATAAATATTAAACCAGCGCATGTTTGGCTTTTTGTTGATGGCACCACGTCACGTGTTGGCGCGTGAGATTTGCAGTGTTAAAAAATTAATTCTGGCAATTTCAGCGAATCAATCAAGCTGAAATTCTATATATAGCAGTTTTATACAATTATTAATCATGTGAAAAATTATCAAACATATATCTTTATTTTTACGGTCACTTTAGAGGAAAAAAAATCAAAACGTTGTAAGTAATGACCCTCTTCCGCTTGAGCTACATTTCTCAAAAGTTGATAGAAAACTACGAATTTTGAATAATGCTCATGTACCAAATTTCATCATTCTAGCTCAAACCGTTTTTGCGTAATCTTGCCTACACACACACACACACACACACACACACAGACAGACATTTTTCTCAACCTTAGTGAAAATGATTCAGGAACCTTTAAAACGTATAAAAACATCAAAATCTTAACATCGAAAATTTTCGTGATCGCAATACTATCTCTTACGAGATAGTAAAAAGAGAATTTATTAAAAATTAAAAATAAAAAAAGAAGCCTATTATAAAAAAATATAATAGAATACAATAATTTTGATTTAAAACAAATTTAAAAAAATACTCAAAATTTAAAACATCTCGTTTATATCATATGTCTAAAAAATCATATTTTAATTTTATATAACCAAGAAATCATTTTTGCACTTAAAATATAGTTGTAATTAATAATTGAAACAAAAACAAAAATAATATAATTTAGTCATTTCAATTGACGTTTTGAAAATATTTTTGTATTCATAAATCATTAAAAATAATATATTCTGTTTTTTTAACCTTTCACTTTCAAATAGAAACGAAGAAATATTCAAATATATAGAAAGAATAAATAAAAATTAAGTTAAATATGATCTAAATATTTTATTAAATTAATTAAAATGAGAACTTTTAGAATAAATGATTTAATTGAATTGATATTTAAATATTAGAATTTAAAATAAAAAGTGAAATATTATAATAATTCTTTGATTGGGAATCGCTATGATAATTCATTGTTTAAAATGATTCCGCTAGGGCCAGTGAGTCGCGAGCAGGGGGTGGACACGTAATGCTGGGGGTGGACTGGTCGCGAGATGCTCTTGAATGAACAACATGGAGAATTATATAAACTTTAAAAAATTAATTTGTGCGGTTATTGATTAAATATTAATAAAATTTATAGCCTATGTTACTCTAGAGGTACATAAGAATATTGTGATGTAATTTCATAGAAATCGGTTCAGCCAATTCTGAGTCTATAAAATAGTTATTTTCCGGACAGACAGACAGACAGACATGAAAAATTCTAAAGTCACTTTTGGATTCTAGAGGTCATGAAAGGCGAAGATATGCAAAAAATTTTAAATTCTGAGCAATGTGCAGACAAAAACCTTTTTTTTATATATATAGACTAGCTGCTCAGAGCTCCTTCGTCGCTCTTCACATCTAGACGGGGGCTCCGCCCCCTGTACCCCCGAGTGGTACATAGTATTTGGTTGAAAGTAGTAAAAGGTTTTCATCCATTTTGTTTCAAACAATGTATAACATAAAACATTCATTTCTTATTGTGTGATTATTTAAAATATATTTTAATTTATTTAGTAAATTAATTATATATATTATTATTGAATATGTTATATCTATCTACTCGAAAGTTCTTTTCAGCTACAACCACATTTCTCCAAGTGTCCCCGGTGACCTCATCTTTCTTTGGCCAATAAATGCTGGAAAGAATAATCTGAATCTACTCTCATCTCCCAGGGTCATAGACCATGCGTGGCTCAACGGTACTCGAAAGTTCTTGGCAGCTACAACCACATTTCTCCAAGTGTCCTTATCCTGAGCCTCTGTTCCATCTCTCGTACGTCATTCCCTGATGTACTCATCTTTCTTTGGCCCATAAATGCTGGGGAGAATCCTATTCTCAAATACTCTGAATCCACTCTCATCTCCTAAGATCATAGACCATGTCTCACACTCATATAATACAACAGACAAAATAATTGTTTTATATATTTTAATTTTCATTCCCTTTTATAATAATTTTGATGAGATAAGCCTCTTTACTTCATGATAACAGGCGTTTCCCGATTGCAACTTCGATTTAAATTCTTCTCAAATATTATTATCCTTCGTGATTACATTCAATTTTTCTACATATTCAAATTCTACATTTTGTATGTTAATATTGCTCCTGTTTGTTTCTAAATATATTTATTTATCATTATTAATTTCAAACCTCATCTCTTTTCCTACCTCGATTAATTTTTCCTCGCTATCTGTAATTGCAATTGCCGAATCTCCTATTATATTTAAGTCGTCTGGGTCACCTAATATTTTACAATTGATTTCCGCATCTTACTCTTTCTTTACTACCTTCAAGATAAATTTGAAGATCGAAATTTGAAAAAGTTTATCCGGATCTATTGAGTCATGCGTAGGTTTTACTAAAGTCTACAAATAATTAGTGAACAGAGATATTGAAAATTCGCGGTTTTTTTAATATCTGTCATAATGAAAATAGCTTAATTAATGTTGATCTATTTGGCATGAACCCGCAATGATATCGTCTAATATTTCCTCCGCCTATAGTTTATAAGTATTGTATATGTTATAATAGAGTATAATATTTCTTGATCTATTCATTTCGATATTTTAATTTCATTGCTTGATTTTTATTGAATATTTTTAATTATAATAAAATTTGAGAAAATGCAAAGTAGAGACTTGAGACAATTTATAAAAATTAATTTATAAAAATTAACGGTATAAAAGTATTGATTAAAACTAAAGATAAATTAACAATATATACATTCATTAATAGTATTAATTTAAATTAATGGATTTATTTGATTTTTTATTATTAAGTTCATTTATTAATTTTTTTAGATCATAGTTAATTCCCTCCCTTAAAATAAAAGAAGTATTCAAATATAGAAAGAATAAATACAAAATAATTTAAGTTAAATATGATTTAAATATTTTATTATATTAATTAAAATGAGAACTTTTAGAATAAATTATTTAATTGAAATGATATTTGAATATTAGAATTTAAAATAAAAAGTTAAATATTATAATAATTCTTTGATTGGGAATCGCTAGAGTTATATACATTGTGTAAAATGAGTCCGCCAGTCAGTGGGCCACGCCTGGCTCTTGAATGAACAACACGGAGAACTATATAAACTTTAAAAAATTAAATTCTGCGGTTATGGATTACATATTAATAAAATCTATAGCCTATGTTACAATAGAGGTATATAAGAATATTGTGATGTAATTTCATAGAAATCGTTTCTTATTTTTTGATGTTTATAATTCTAAATTACCGGTAAAGTGTCGGTTAAGTAGGAAATTTCTTTTTTGTTTGTTTCTATGACAGCAAAAAACTAAACAAATTACATACATACATACATACATACAAACACTCTCCTTTATATATATAGATAATATATTTTACAGGTAAAAAATGGTTTAAATAACTTATATAAATTAAAATTAAATTTTATAATGTAAAAAAAGATTATTTTTTTTCAATATAAAAATATTTTTTTTATTATTTCTCTTTTAAAATTGGGCATATTTTTAAGTTTGTTATCAAAATTAATAATAATATTCAATAAACTTTATTAATTATAAAAATGAAGTCAAAAAGTAAATCAATATAACACTTTTTATGTAATAAATTGTAATTAAATTCAATTTAAAATTAAAAAAATTAATTTAGAAAAAATTAATAAATTTAAAAAGACAAACTATATATTGAATATATAATGAAAATATTATAATATATTATATGAAGATATATTTTAGAATAAAATATTAATTTATCTTTGAGAAATGGAAATTTGAAACTTAATATATATATATATATATTAAAAAAATACTCATATTAAAAAAACTATTATCTATCTATCTATCCAAATTTTGAAATTGAGTTGCACTTCGGAACTGATAACTTGATAATGATTTGAACGAATGCATTAGGATGAGTAAAAGGCAATTTATAAATTACTTTTAATAATAGTAAAATATCAATAAAAATTGTTGTTAACCCGTTCAACATTAGATTAAATATTCTTACTAAGACAGATATTAGGAAAAAAATACGAATTCGATATTTCCATCTCTCTATCCCTTATTAATTCGCAAATTTTAGCAAAACGTCAAACTTAATAAATCAGAGAAAAACTCATCAAATTCTAATTTTAATTGATATTGCGAAAATATTAGTTTATATTATTCTGATTTGTCTCAAGAGCAGTAATTGTAGGATTACATCAAATATACTATTTGAAATTCGATATTGATTTTAAATAAAAAACGCGCTATCACCAATTTTACTTAATCTAATAATAAAATTGGAATATGTGATTAGAGAAATTCATGAGAAATTGAACGAAATCCAATTAGACAAAAAATTCAAATATTAAGTTTCGCAGACCATTTAAATATATTAGGAGATTCGGTATATTAAAGAATGCATTGAAAAATTGATAGATGTAGGAAAATGTTGGATATGCAATTAATAGGATTAAGGCAAAATATAATATCCGAGAGGAATAGAATCAATAAACAAAAATATCGTATAAAAAGTAGTATTTGAAATGAAAGTATTTAAATGCTTAGGATCTATAATAACAAAAGATAATAACACATGGTGTGGCTATTAATTTCTATGACTGCTCTAACAACAGAACAGATGATGTGAAAAACGTAATCTTTTAATTTCAAAGTAATCCCTAGTTGCCCTAATACAACACTCTGCTCGGATGTATAAAAAAAAACTTTGTACGTCCTACGCAAGGACAACGCCTATCAAGTTGGTTATGTCAATGAGGTGTCCTATGATCAGTAGAATGGGTCCTCTCAACCTTTACCTTGATTTTCTTGATCGGAGGCGCTATCAAGTAGCTTTTCCCCAATGTTGTTCCCGGAGGCTGGGTTGACTCTGTCCCATAGCCCCCAGCTAGGGAAATTCTCTTGCCAGGCCCGGGACTTGAACCCGGGACCATGTGAATGTAAGGTAGGTTCGCTACCCACACACCCAATAGCGCCTTCTGCTGGGATGTATATATTGTGAAAACAATTTTTAAAGACCTTTTTCGGAAGGCCCTTCAATGTTGCTGTCACGTTGTTCTTGATGTCTTTAACATCTACAAACCGTGTTTCTTTGATCACAGTTTTGAGTTTGGGAATATAAAATTTTCTTTACGATTTCGAGAAATTTTTCAACGAATCAATTTGTACACTCAATTTAGTATTCTTTTCATCTATGATTCAATTTTTTCAAGATGAAAAGAAAAGAATGAGGAAAAATAAAATATTATCTAGGAGTTTAAAACAACCACGTTCCAGTTAGTGATCAAAACGATAAAAATACTGCTTTAGTCGTTGAACATGGGGTTGTTGCGATCGTGGCGAAAAAGTCATTTGAGTTAATAATAGTAACCCTCGCAAGCAAGTGGAATGGGAAAACCCGCGTTAGCGAGTGTGAGCGTTTAGCTCACCCATTCATATAGTTTGGGGGATAGAGAAGGGAGAGGGGAAAGCATGAAAAAATAAATTTTAATATATTATTAGGTAGATTTATACCTAAACGATATGTATATACTTAGGTAGTACTAGATCAAATGTATTCCTAGATTTTTTTTTTCATTGAATTTTTTTTTGACCATTAAAATTTTGATAGCTAATTTATATTAGAAAGATTGGAAATGAAAAAATACAAATTGGTTATTTGTTTTTTTGCCCAATAGTTTTGGTTTGGAGCTCAATTAAATAAAAAAAGTAAAATTAAAAAAAAAAATCCCATAAATTAACTTTCTATAATAATCTCTAGAAATGTCAATAAAATTGAATAAAAATAAAAAATTAAAATGATTGTGTAAATTTTGAAATACATATAGTCTCTCTTTCTCTTTCTCTCTCTCTCTCACACACACACACAAATATATATATTAATATAAAAATAGTGGATTGATCATGATAAATGTAATATATATATATTATATGAATATGAATCTATTGAGTGAGTAACAAATTGAGAAATAAAGAATGTTTTTTTTTGTTAATCATTACTAAATTAAAAGCATAACCACTCAAGAAGGATAAATAAATCTAATTCATTACTTATCTATTTGTATTCTATTTCATTTATGTATACCTACCTACTTATTTATTTAGTTATTTTTTGAGGAGGAAACTCTTTTATCGGTACCCAGGCAACTTCGCGTGGGTTATGCTATGAGTTATCCATATCCACTACAAAACCCCCTCATTCACCCCGTAGAGACCGACTACGGAATCACCTAATGGAAAAACTTCACAACAGATTAGGGGTTTCAATTCAATTCTTTGCACCTGCTCTGTCTTTCCTTGCATTACCTTCAAGATTAATCTTTCACTTTCCTTCATTGTCATTTCTCTGTGACTATAAGTTCTACCAGGTTGCCTAGCGTGGAGGGGTGTCCAAGTTAGATTCTTGTAAAAGATATGTCTCGCAGTGTAGGCAGCGTGACTCGGAATTGTGGAACCTATGTAGACATACTCGGAAGTTTCCTTACCCGATTAATACTTGGGTTAGATAATACCTCGTATATTTGTTCATTTTTTTATATTAAGGATCAGTTTATGTTTCCAGCTACCACAAATACCTCCGTCCCATCTTTGTTGACATCTATGAATAGGTTTTTCAGTCTTTTCCTTAGCTTAGACTACTATTACACCGATAATTCTTTGTTGTTCAAATATTTATATTTTTTACATTTAGGTCTTTAGGTGGAATACCAACTATCACCAATGTCGCACTTCCGGAAACTGTTTGATAGTTGACTGAGACTCTTAATGATCGATATCAACTTGTTTTTGTTGGTTTTCATAGCATCGGCCATACAATAGTAAGGATTAAATAATAGTCACAAATAGTCTTCTTTTCTTTTCTCTAGGACCACAAACATTTGCTATTAAGTATGATAGTCTACCTGTTGTTATTGTAGCCATCTGTGGTAACTTTCGGATATGGGATCCGAGGTTGAGACTCCTGTCCAGTTATACCCCAACAGTTAATGCCTCGTGGCATTTTATATGTACTCTTTTTTTAGTTACTAAAAGCGCCTCTGTTTTTGTTATAGTTTTTATTTTATTATATTTTGAATTTATATATAGACAAATTTTATAAAGACTGAGATTTCATAAAAGTTAATTTACTTTAATAAATATTATTTTATTTAATTATTCATTATTATTATTATTATTATTGGGATGTGTGTTTTTTTACCTAATTATAATTTAATTAGTATTAATTCGATTTAATAATATCGTTTAAAAATAATAGTTAAATAAATAAATATAATTGATTTTAAATAGAATAAAGTTAATATTTTTTTTTGTAGAATATTAATACATTTAGTATAATTAGGGTAGATAATTTCTTTCCTAATTTGATAATCCTTATTTGATTTTAATGTGATTTTTTTTTATCTATTTAGAGAAGTGGGAGAGTGTTTAATGTGGGAAGTAATAATTGCAAACTAGTACACAATTAATATCTGGCCAAGGAGGATTCTTGGAGAAAGAGTGAAGGGGTTTGGTGAAGCCCCTGTCCTGTCAGGGTGGCGCACACCCTCCGGAGCGAGGTATTGATAATTCGGACCGGAGGGGCGAGGCCATGACGTCACCATCGGCTCCAGGCCCGGAGTCTGCTGCGGCGTCTCGCCGATTCATCTCTCTGCCATCCGAGGAACAGATCCCATCCAGCAGTCATAAGCAACATGTCGTGGGAGTCGATCGCCTCCAGGGAGTACCTGAGGTAATGTCGCCTACCAGCTTCAGCACCAGATCAGAGACCGCCTAAGGCACCCTGCCGCATGCTACACCGCCTTAGATACTCCCACTCCATCCCCTCTTTCAACAATTTCTCTGTCAATTTCACGAGTTGTTATTCAACTAAACAAAAAAAAAAAAAAAAAAAAAAAATAAAAATGACAGCCAGTCAAAATGAATATTAACGTTCATCCATTTCATATATCACTTCACTATTTTCGATTAGACAATACAAAAATAAATTATTCTATTGTACAATTTTTAAATTAATAAAAAAATGAATTAATCAAATCGATGTTTTTTATATCACCATAGATCGAAAATTAAAATACAAATACTTTAAAGGAAAAATATAATATTTTAAATTCTTTTTTAGGTCAATAGTTCACAGAAGGTCAAGTATTGATTGCTCCAAGTGGGGGAGGGGGGCGGCTCCTTTTGGGGTGTTTCCTTACTTCTTTCAACATCCACCCTATCAGGCTCAACATTATCCGGTTTGAGACTCATCTGTCACTTTGCCAATTTTCCTCTTAGCGTTTCCCATCGCTATTCATGAAATCAGCATTCGTCATCTGTCAGAGAATAAACGTTGAATACTTGACAGTTCACGTTTGCCATTAGCAATTATTATACTTTTCTACTGATATTTGCTCATATAAATAATTTTTTTCATTTAGTATTATTTTTTTTTTTTATTAAACGCATTTTCTATAAAATAATATCCAAAATATCATATGTTTATTATTTATTTAGTAAAATCAACATGATAATATTTCAGGATTAATAAATTTAATATGGATTTTAATCATTAGAAAAAAAAAATAAACTCGTCATTTCACTTTAAGAAATTATTAAATATTTTTTTTTAGATAATTTAATAAATTTAATTGATATCTTTAATAAATGAGTGAAAGAAGTCATAATATGTTGAGTATAATTTAAATAAAAATAATTCGTTACAGACCAAATTTCAATCATTTATTAAATTATTGAATAATATACCATTTTAAAATGGATTTTTTTTTAATTCGTGTATAATAATTTAAAAAATATATAAATAAGTTTCATTCGATTTCCCTACTTAATTATTATTGTTTAGAAAATATTAAATAAAAATTCTAGCAACCATACAAAAAAAAAAACGATTTATCTTTTATAAATATTCTAATTAATAAAATTTCTACAATGTGCTGTCATTGTAGAACATACGACAAAAGAAAGTTAGGACTATTATCAAAACTATAGTATATTTTATATGCTGATTATTAATATTGAAATAATATTTAAATATATTTTAATATTAATTATTGTCTATGACGATCATTATTCCTCGGGCCAAATATTATTATTATTATGGATAATATATATATATTTACATTTTTTCGCAAATTTATCTATTAATTGTGATTATGTATGTGTGTGCTTTAGTGGTTGTGCATTTGCATTCAGTTAACGAAAAAATACCCTCTCTAAAGTATAATCAAATATTGTAATAATCATAGCATATGCCAAATTATCAAGACATTTTTTACGATAGTATTTATACGAAGAATAGGGTTATTTTAATACGGGAATATCCTTGGAAACTAAGATGAATGGTCAACCTATTTATTAGAATTTTTAATTCTTTTAAAATTATTTATTTTTATAATAAAATCAAATTATAAATCACACACACACATATTTAAAATTTTAATGGTTGGACTATATTATTTTCTATATATATTCTTATATTGATATTAAATTTTTATATATATATTTTTTATTTTAATATTATTTGTTTCTTAATTTATTTTTTGTTAAAATTTTTTTATTCATTTTAAACAGAAGTTTTATTTATTTAAAATATTAATTTATAACTATATAAAGTTTTTAAAAAATTGTCAGAAAGTAATTTAGAAATTAAAGAAAAATAACTATTGAAGTCACAAAATAAAAGCGAATATTGTAAATTATAATTATTATTTTTTTTATTTCACTTGTCATTATAAATTAGAGTTCAGTAACAATCCAATTCTTTCAAATGTTCTTGGAAGGAAGAAAATGAACATTGGTCAATGTTTTTTTTTTTTTTGTTTGTTTGCAAGTCTGGAAATTTTCCAACATCCGTTGATCGACTAGCATTTGTCACTGCTACAAAATCGTCTTTTACCATTTTTTATTTTTTTTTCCTTATCTTTCTGGCCAATTTCCAATCTGAAAATTTCTTTGGCATTTAATTACTCTATTTTATTTAAATTTAATATATTTTTTTTTGTTTTATTGCATAATCAAATATATGTATATAGGGATGTGTATATATCTTTATATAAATTCATAATATAATTTTTGAAATACATAATATTTTGTATTTATATGATATAGAATTATGCAGGGGAGGTGGAGCTTCAGTGTATATCTTAAAAATCACAAAGAGAAACGTAAGAAAAAAAAATTATCTATCTCTATATATAATATAAATTTTTAATATCAAAAAAATTGTCGATTAATACTTTTGTTATTAAAAAATTGAAATATAATATTAATATAATCTATATAAATAAGAATCTTTTTTGTGTCGATATTGGAATTTATTAAAATTAAAAGAAATATTCTTTTTATTATTATTATTATTATTATTTTGGAAAATTTTTGGATAAAATAATTTTTCATAGGTAATATATATATATATATATATATGTATATATAATATTCTTTGAATAATCCACAAAATTCCAACACAATAATACTAAAATAAATACTTACTCTTTCATTGATAATAGAGCTATTTTAATGACGAAAAAAATATAAATTAATTATTAAATTTCATAAAAAATTTCTGATAAATATGATTGATTTTAATTGTGTTTTATTTTTATTTTTTTAATTTTTTTTAAACCAATAAAATTAATATTTTATTGATATATATTTGAAGATAAAATATATTATATTCAAATATATATTATTGAAATAAAAAAAAATAATGGAAAATGTTTTTTGTAATGATTGATATTATCTTTTTTATACATACATATATATATTATATATATATATAAAATGAATATTTTTTTACTTTATCTTTTGTTTTTAAAAAAAAGATTTCCCAAAAGATCACCTCATTTATTTTTCTTTTCATGTCTTTTTAGAAGAAAATCAAATGAATTGAAAAATAAACTTAAATGAAAAGTTCTTTTTGTTTGTACAATAAGAGAGAACAAGTCAACTTGTTTTATTCTATTTTAACATGAAAACATGATTTTAAAATGGCCGACTTGCAGGTAATTAAGATGACGATAGATGAGACATGGTTTCAATATTATTAATATATATATATATTATATATTTGGAAAAACATAATCTAGCCTTAGTATAATATTATATGTGGTATTATTTAATTTTTTGATTAAATTATTGAATTTAAATTAATATATAAATATATAAAATAATAATAAAATTAAAACTATATGATTATATATTGAAAAATATAATAATAAATACATTTTTTAGGAGGAAATTGGCAAAAGTGACATATAATTAACAATTAAATTACCATTTGTAGCTTTTACATACGTGCCACAGACCAACGTGCTTTTACATGAAACCTCAACTTTTCTGAAATTAATGAATTCAACTGGTTAAGATTGCATCAAAATCATAAAAAATAGATGCTTTGAATAAATAGAAAAAATCAATAGTATAATACTTGAAATAATATATTAAATAAATAAATAAAAAATTGTTATTTAAAAATATTTTGGGTGTTCCCAAATATATTATAATTTTAATTTGTCAGTTGGACAGTGACATTTGTGTACATATATAATTATCATTTAAAATTTCAACTTTTTGAAACTTAGAAAATTAAACCTATCTTACCAATATCTTCAACTATGAATTACCATATATATTAAAATATAGAATACATGGTTTTCACTTTAGGTATTATTTTTAATTACTTTATTTAAATCAAATCACTTTAACAAAAATACAATTTTATGAAATACAAAAAATATTAGAGATCGAATAATTCGATAGATTGAAAAAAAAAATCAATTCTATTAAATATTTATTTTTATTCGATAGTTGAAATCATTCGATAATTTCAATTCATATATTTATTTATTATTATTTATATCAGGTTAAAAATTAGTTTTGTTGACTTGATTTCTAACGCTTATTTTAGAAGAAATCCAAAAGAATTTTAGAATGATAATTTAGTTTGCTTGTGTGTGTGTGTGTTGTGCTGTGCTTAATTCTTTATATACCTATGAAACTCCATAGAAAGAAGAAAATATTTTAAATTAATTATCTTCATTCTTATATTTCTCGATTTAAAGTTTAATTATTATTTAATATACAATTTTTAGGACTCAATCAAAAGACTATTTTCTATTTCTAAAATTTTCAAAAATACATTAAACAAAAATTACATTAACAATTATATATTATAATCTAAAATATCTAAGTATGTAGCTTAAATATAATTATTAATATTATATTTTTTAATAATTTTATTGAAATATATACATAAATTTGTAAGTCTTAATTTAATATAATTTCTATAATGATATAATTTAAGTAAATTATGAGATTTTATATCATTATTTTAAAAAGCAACTAATTCGGAGTAGTTTGTTGTGTTTTTGTGTGATATAAGGAAATTGTGGAACTTGCTACATATCCTTAGATTTATTTCTTAACATACTTTATGTAAAAACCTCCTTTTTAACTTTACTTCAATTTTGAACTTAAATCTGCTTGTCTTCAAGAAAGACTTAAATTTTAATACCACTGTTTTAATAAAGAAAGACTCAAATGATGGAGATTCAAATATTTCCGATGCTATCTTAGGAGCTTAATTCAGATGTTTTATGGATGGATGATAACTCAGGAAAATCCTAAACTTCTTTTTAGTTTGCCGAATGTATTAACAATATTATAATGCTAATACGGGTGTATAGAATTACTAAATATGGAGTTAATATTGAAGTTTAGTATTAAAATTGGCCTAAAAACATGAGAATTTTATAAAATTTGTAAAAAAAAAAATGTCATCTTGTAAGAATATTTTACATATATATTAAAAAAATTACAATTTTGATGTAAATTAGTTCCTTTACCGCATATAAACAAGATAATAATGAGTAAATACTTGGCCTATATCAATCAAATTTCAAGAAATTGAGATCCAGAGTTGACAATTGATTCAAATGTGTAAGAAAACAATAGAGAGAAATTTGTTTATAGGGAAACCAATTAGGTTGATAATATAAAAGTATTACTAAGGGAATCACTGAGAATTGGATGAAGTCATGATAGAGATGTGGTTGGTGAATTTTTGAGTTCAAAAGCACCAAAGAGATAGATTTTTCAAGATGGTGTGATATAAAAAAATTCAGTTTGAGTTATTCATTTAAAAATGAAATGATATTAGATTTAAATATTTGAGCATATAATTAATCATGAATTCAATTCTAATTCCATTTCGGTATGGCTGTCATTCGAAATCCACACATTTCCCACTAAAATCACTCTTCGCTTCGTAGTAATCGAATTAACTGTCGGCATTCCATATTAAATACTCGCTGTGTAGATTCATCCCAGGTTAAGATCCGCCCATTCAATTATTATTATATCAAATTGTTATCAATGTCACCTAACTAATTCGAATTCTAAAAAAAAACATTTCTTGTTAGGTTCAATTTATTTATTAAATATAATTTTTATATACTACCATATAATTCAATATAGGTAAGAAACAATATAATAAATTATAATATTTGTTTTACTAAGATAATTAAATTTTCCTGAAAAAATTATGATATCTTAATTATAATATCATTGAATTATTTTTTAATTAATAGGAACTGTACCAGCACCTATTATCCGGCGCCGGACTAAACCTACTATTATTCCTCCTAACTCATTATTTTCCTATTATTCCGATTTCAATAACTCAAATTCAATAAATATGATTTAATGAAGACTATAATAATAAATAAAATAGAATAATCAACGAAGTAAACTACATTTGAGGAACAATAAATGCTATAAAAAAAGTCATTAAGTTTATTTAATACAATTTTAAATAGCATGTTTTGTAGTGGTTTTAGGCTAAGTTTATATTTCAAAAATACACTATCAGACCATTTATTGTTTTTTTTAATGTTGAGTGCTTTTATAAATGTGTTATAGTGGAACATAAATATTGTCTATCTTTACCATTTTTCATTTAATTAAATATTTCAATGAAATATTATATTTATAAAAATATCGATATATATCAAAATTGGGAAGCTACTTGATAAGAAGTAGCGCCTCCGATCAAGAAAATCAAGGTAAAAGTTGATAGGACCCGTACTACTGATCTTAGGACACCTCATTGATATAATCGACTTGATAGGCATTGTCCTTGCGTAGGACGTACAAAAGTCTGAGGGTTTTTTTCTATATCATGTATATTAAGGCGCCACAGGGTGGGAGGTAGCGTATCTAGCTTACATTCTCGTGATCCCGGGTTTAAGTCCCGGGCCTGGCAAGGGAATTTTTCTAGCTGGAATCTATGGGACGGAGTCAACCTAGCCTCCGGGAACAACATTGGGGAAAAGCTACTTGATAGCGCCTCCGATCAAGAAAATCAAGGTAAAGGTTGAGAGGACCCGTTCTACTGATCATAGGACACCTCATTGATATAACCGACTTGATAGGCCTTGTCCTTACGTAGGACGAACAAAAGTATAGGTATATTAAATATGGAATGCTTGACATATGAAATTTTGAAACGTGACCTGATATTCAATGATAAAAATACATCTATTAATTGATAATTTTCTATAATTTTCAATATTATTAAAAATTTTAATATAATTATGAGGTTTCTGTGTGTTGTCATTGTGTTTTATTCGGTCACGGGGCAAAAAAACAAAATAAAATCCTTTAGTAAATTAGTACATACATAATATATATACGTATGTATTTTAGGTAGATATCATAAAAATGCTTTATTAAATTTTAAGAAAAAATCAATCAATTTACATATCATTTTATTATTTTTTAATTGCATTTTTTTGTTCTGGGACATTTCCATGGGCCATTCCATATTCACTCATCTTTCTTATTATTTTGGATTAAAAAAATAAATTTAATTCATCAAATCACTATATCATTGTTCTTTTTCACACCATCACTATATATATCTTATTATTTTAATAATCAAATCATTTATTTATATATGTTTTTTTCATTTATTATTTAATTATACCCATCCATGTGAGTAATGTCAAACTTTAAATCATAATCAAAAAGTCACGAAAGCGCAGAAATTGTTTAAAAAAAATAAGAAAACAAAAAAAGAGAAAAGATTTTTTTTAATTTTCTTATTTTGTTTTCAATTTTATTTTTTCAAAGTGTTTTGTATCTTTGTCATATTATATTAGATAAATCAAATAAATTTAAGTACTTGACAGAGAACAGATGTATAATTCTAACAAAATAAAAACAACAATAACAAAAATTAATAATTTCCGCAGATATACTACAGGTTTTTTTCTCTCACACTTTAATAAAATATAAAATAAAGTCCAACACAAAAAAAAAATTATCTCTTAAATTTTTATAAATTAAGTTGATTAATATCTAAAAAAAAAACATGAAAGAATAGTAATTTAGAAAATAATTCGAAATAGATTAGAAAATGATAAAATTAGAAATAATGATAATTCGAAATAGATTTAAGAAATAATGTTAATAAATAGACATGGGGAGGGGGGATAAATGTATATATATATTAGAAAAATTAAATCTACTTGATACCTACAATAATTTCAAAATCACTAAATAGTTTTTAATACACCTTGGTCAGCACTTATAGTGGGCAAAAAATGAAAAATAAATAAATAAATATCAACCTTCCCTGCAGACTGAATAAATAATTTATGAATGCAGGTGGAGAGTTTCTTAGAAATTCTTTGAGATGGTGTGATCATGGAATAATAAAAAGTTTTTTTTTAAATAAATCTTCTTACATTACAAATATATACATTACATATATATTCGTATCCAATATATATATATATATATGTATATATATATATATTCATATATATATATTTGAAAAGAAAATCTAAATTTTCCTAGAACGAAAAAGTGATTGGATGATGCCATGTAAGGATCGGCGCTTCTTTTATTAAATTCAATTCAAATATTTTTTTTCTTTTTAGATAAATAAACATAAATTAATTGAAATAAATTTATAAAAAGTTCCAATAAAATTAAAACAACAAGTAATTAATTTTAAGTTGCCTAATTTAAAATTTTTCAATCTTTTTTTAAATTGTTTTACAAGTCAAATATCTTTATCAAGAAAAGGAAGAATCCATAGGAATGAACATTAAATAATTTTATATATTTATTAATTATTAAATTTTGTTAAATTTTATAAGTTGAATAATTCAAATACAAGAATATACAATTAAATTATAACTTATAGAAGAATAGTCTTTATAATGAGATTATATATATATATATACTATTATACTTTTATTATATTTTATTTTCTTGTGAAATAAGAAAAATATTTAAATCTTATGAACCTGACAATGATTAATTTCAATTCTAATCTATGTTCCTATTTCATTATTTAGGTAAAACGATATTAAATATTTTTTTTTAATATTTCTATTTCATTTTAAATTTTAAATATCAATTCCGGATTGATAAGAATAGAATAGAAAAAGAAGGGTTTTATTTTTTGTATATATATTTATCCAAGGGATTCGGGTAATAATAAGGATAGAGATTATTTTTTGACGAGGGTCGTGAAGCGCCGATCCCCAGTTTTAAGGGCGGGAATTGTTTTTAAGTCGAAATGGTGAATCCGTCTGTCCATCTGGATGGCAGTGCTCCAAGCATAATGCTTGGGGCCTCATGGATGGATGGCAGGCGGATGGTGCAATGGGTGGCTAGTGCCTGGGGGTAGTCGTCGTCGTCGTCCCTCCGGCACTGGCATGCTCGTCCCCTAGCCCTCGCCGGCCCAGACTCGGCTACGGCTAGCGGGGCTGGCGTGTCGTGGCTAAGTGGTTGAGCCTGTCGTGGGACGAGGAGCGACACTTGGTGGGTTGGTTCGGCAGCGGGATGGCCAGCCACCAGCTCTCCGCGACGGCGCTGCTGCCGTCGCCGGGCGGCTCGCGGCGGCCTCTCGACCTCTACCGCATGTCCGAGAGTCAAGCGGCGAGTCCGGTGCGCCGCGCCAGCAGCCTCGTCCAGTGCCTTCTCGGCTGTTCGAGGCGCGTCGACCATCACATCGCCACGCGAAGGGTCAGTGCAGGCGCACCTCCTTCGTCGTCTCTTTTCTTGCCTTCTTGTCTTTTTGGCATTCGATGGATCATTCTTTTTTTGACATCCATTCAAATTATAGCTATCCAATCAACTAATATTATTGATTTATACCCTCCATATACTTACTATGCATATCCTTATAATAAAAATAAAACACAGATACAGTGCATTTCTTAATATAATAGCTTAAAATGTAAATACTCATTCAATTTTTACATTGTACTATACTTAATATTTCACCTTTGCGATCAGACTTAAATATTTTCGACTTTTTTAAAATTTTTTCAATATGGTTCTAAAAAAAAATAAAAAAAAGGTAAAATGATTTTGCGATCAGGCTCTAAGTTTCACGTAGAGTGCCCACCCCTGCTATATTATTTTAAAAAATTACTCTTCAATAATAATTTTTTTAAATGAAAAATAATAGATTTTATGTTATTTTATGACTGGAGGGAATTCTGTCCTTGCCTAGGGCCGGAAAATTCCTTACTTAATCCGACACTGCTAATATGTTAACAGGGATGAGCAAGACTTTCATCCTTTTGGATTTAAGTCCAAAAATCCGAAATTTTTGGATCTGAAATTTTTATTAATAAACTTAACATAATTTAATAAGCAAATATACTCAAGTCAGGAATATAAAACCGTAAACATGGATTTGAACTATACTCCAAGTAATTACAAATAAATAATACGAAATATGCTACTTAATTTGAAAGTTTTTGATCATAACAATTACATACTCAATTGTCCTTATCCTGATTCGCATTCATCCAATTCCTAACCATTCTTAATTCTTTCATGTCTGAATTTATTATTATTTTCTCGCCTTAGTCATAATCTCTCTATTTCTCAATTTCCCCTTTAACAAACATTTCACTAGTCACTAATCCATCTCCTCGAGCTAAATATTCTACCCTTCTTAACCTTCTAAATTTTATAATTGTATTTTTATTTGGGAAGCAGTTATCCGTCATTTCAAAGTAATATAATCTAATTTCTGTTTATATTTAATTTTGCAGAGAATTTTATTTTTAAAAACTATATCTATCATTTACTAAAGTCATACATCACAACTCACATAATATAGGAATAAAAATGGTAAAATATATATATAATAATTTTATATATTTTAATTTTAATAATTCTAAACAATCATTTGGCTGAAATAATTTTTTATTTTAATCTTTACTTCTCAATTAGAATAATAAAGTAAATATGTTAAACATTTAATAAATAAGAATAATTAGAATTTTAACACTGTTTAGTGTTGTTATTTGTTTAATATACCTAT
Organism: Labia minor; assembly: GCA_963082975.1. Taxonomy (NCBI): domain Eukaryota; kingdom Metazoa; phylum Arthropoda; class Insecta; order Dermaptera; family Spongiphoridae; genus Labia; species Labia minor. The sequence continues at coordinate 24,335,775 of OY720348.1, read as the reverse complement.
CAGTAGTTACACCTCTAAAAAGATCTCTATTTGCCAGTAAATTAATTAATTTAAGTTATATTTATAATTGATTTTATTGTAATTTTTTCATAGTATATTTTATATATTTTTCAGAAAATTTATTTGAAAAATTATGGATCAATTCCACGTTTGATGTTTCGTATTCCTGTCTTGCTATTTTGCTCTCCCTAGTAAAATTAGTTTTATCCTCATCCATTATACAGCATTATTGTTAGGAAACTCATCAAAATTACTTATTACTCATTAATTACTTGATTTTATTGCTATCTTATTAATTATTTTTATTTATTTATTTTTCTTAAAAATAGCCCTCTTCTTAACAACCGTGCTATACTCTCATTATAATTGACAAACTTTCTCAGAAAAACTTTTATTAATTCAATTTCTAGGTCAAAAGGGACTAATTTATTCTCTTAAAATTGTTTAAATAATAATATAAATTATTTCATTAAAACAATTATTTTCGAAATTAACAAAAGACAAGCCAAATTGAATCATAAAATAATTTAGTTGTTTTTATCTGCAAATCTATTTTTTTAATCAAGAGTGACCAACAAGTGGATCCCAAAATGATTTTTAATCAATTCTAAGGGTACTTAAAAATATTCATCTCTTGTATAGTGTTTTAATGACTTAATCAATATTATGGACAAGGTTCATTTTAAATTTCTGAAAATCTGTATTAAAGAACCTGAATATTTAATTTATATTTAAAAAAATTAAAATGAAGAAATTGAAGTTAGTTTTCTACTTATTAAGTAAATTATTTAGTCTCTTGTTTTTGTTTTCTTTTTTTCTTAAAGCAACGTTTTCCAACCTGTGGGGGCGCGAAGGTATTAGAACCAATTTCAAGTGCCCGTGAAGGCAATTCAAGTGCCCCGCAAACTTGAAAATTTTCGATTTTTTTCAATATGATTCTAAAAACAAGGTAAGATGATTTTGTGATGCTCTGAACAATGGCCCACCTCTGTTGTTATATTATTTCAGAAATGTGGCCGACTATTGAAAAAGGAAATTAGATTATTAAAAAATTAAGGGGGGCGCAAGAATTTTTTTTAAAAAAGGGGGGCGCCGGTACAGAAAGGTTGGAAACCACTGTCTCAAAGGATTAATATGGATGTCAAAAAACAGATGATATCTGATGTTTATAAAATAAAAAATACAACAAGGCAAGATTAGTAATATTATCACAGACATGAATTTATATATAAATATATATTTATATATAAAATAAATAAAAATAATCCTCATTTTCAAATAATAATAACAATCAATAATTATTAAATAATGAGGATAAAAATATTGGGTATTTTTATAGTTTCGTAACTTTAAGAAAAAAAAAAGATCGAAAATGTATATTAATAGAATCAATACATTGTTAGTAATATATATGTATATATTTATATATATATAAGAGATGAACAGTCTGAAGATGCTACTTCAGACTAAATCGGGTTAATTGTGGAATGAGTAGGATTAAGAGCTTGGAAAATGTTCTCAAAGAACCACTTCAGTGTGGATTTTCGTGGATCAATATATACATATATTACTGAAGATTGATTTTATTTTATGTTTATATATATCTATATAGCACTGTGATCAAAAGATAGGTTAAAATTATTTATCTTTATGCAATGCATTTTTGCCAACATTTTTTCAATCCACAAAACAGTCACAAAAGACATCAATACTATCAATATTTTCTTTAATTCATTCGTCAAATCATCTTAATCATGTCGAACCAGTAGTATACTCGGAGAAGACTATATAATAGTCAGAAGTCGCATTGAGTGATTATAGTTAAGTAAATACTATGGTTTAATGCAGGGTTTCTTAAACTGGGGGTCGCGAGACTACTGAAAGGGGGTCGCAAAGATCTGATACTTTTGAATCATTATAAATAAAATTTTAAAATTATTAAATTATATATATGTGAAATGAATGGGTATGTATTCTTTAATCCTTATTTTATTTACATTGTAAAATAGTGCGATATTACATCTACATCTACGGTTAATATATATTTCATTATATGGAGGAGGGGGTCGTTTAAAATTTCCTAAGCTTGAAGGGGGTCGCTATATAAAAAAGTTTAAGAAGCCCTGGTTTAATGTATAATGTGACCGCGTGCATTATCGTAGTTCAGTGATGGAGGGGGGGGGGGGGCGGCGGCGAGCATATCCAAGAGAGAATTCTCGACTTTTTTTCAATATGGTTCTATTTTCGATTATTTTCCAATTTTTTTCAATATGGTTCTAAAAAAAAGGTCAGATGATTTTGAAATGCTCTGAAACATTTCCGATGGGGAGGGGCGCGATGAAAATTATGATTTAAAATTGGGCCGTGAATACTAAAAGGTTGAGAAACACTGTCGTAGTTCAAAAACCAAGAATCTGTGCTCATATAAGTAAACAACGCTTAACACTCAAATAATACGCCGTTTTTAAAAGTTTGAGCTGGCAGAAGAAATTTATAATGCATAACACTGCAATAATCAAAAATGAAAAATTCACCTTATTATTTGATCACAGTAGTAAATACGTGATATATAAACATACTAGAAATAAATAAATAAAATTGTAATAAATAATTAAGAATTTTAAGGTAAAAAATAAAATCATTCCAATTAAAAGGAAGTACTGCTGCATATATTGTATATATTCTATAATAATATATATTAATATAATTAATTAATATTAATATAATATATATAGTGTGTTTTAAAATTTAATTTATAATTTAAAGACTATTCATTTTAATATTAAAGAAAAAAAATTCAATCTTTTATTCCAAATATACATTACTGGGAAAAGTTTTTTAATATAAACATTTTTGATTTTGTTATTGATTGAATATAAAGAGAGCTACCAAACTTTTAATAAAATTTATTTGGCAAATAAAAATGAAGATAACATTTCGTGTTGATGGAAAATAATTTCTAGTTTTAATTCAATAACTGATAATGAATTAAATTATTTTATGATAACAAATGGTATTTATGTGTGAGTTATTTTCACTAGAAAATCTCTCTAAATAATTTATTTGTTCAAATAAAAGACAACTTTTGATAATCCCGGTTGGCATGAATTGACTCGGTCTCGCTCTTCTCTAATAACGTTACTTTCTCACAACGAAATATATATATAGACAAAATTATTAAAGGAGGAGGTAGATAGAGAGAGATAGAGAAAAGGGAATTGTATTATACAATAGATAGGTACAACCAAAGTTGCTTAACTAGAAACTCAGTTGGCTGCTATTCCTTTGGGTTTAATTTCTGACTATGAAAATAGAAAGAGTTCAGAATTGGAAATTCTTAGTGAAATTTTTTATTCTAATTTTAAATAAATAAATTAATTAACTTATTTTTTTTTTTTGTTAGCTTATATTTTAAGTATAAATTATCTTTAACGCTTTATCTATCTTTTTTCCAGTATGGTTTTAATAAATTAAGAGCATCGAGACACAGATCAAGTTTAAAAAATAATATAAACCAATTCAATTTGATTTATATTAATGATTGAGCAAAAATACACTATATATACACACTATATATATATATATATTTATATAATTATTAAATGATTAATAATTATAAGTAATACATATAATTAATACTATAATAACCATAATCATTATTTTTTCCTCAAGTATTCAATTTACTATTTATTAAATAAACTAATTTATAATCAGTACTTTCTTAAAGATTATGTTTTAAAAGATAATATCGAATTTTATATTTAAAAATAACTTTTGATTTTAAAAAAGGATACTAAAGAAAAAAAGATAAAATAATTTGTCTCTTTCTCTATATTCATTTTTCATTATAATATTAATGATTTTTTTTTTAAAGGATAAACTTCACTTATTTGCATTTAATTTAATTGTTGCTAGAATGAAAGGGTTAAGGGAATGCGATCGCTTTTCGACAATTCCAGAAACGTGGAGTACGTTTTCTATCAATTTATTTACACAGCATCCTCCCACTTACTTTCTACGTGAGGTTAGTAATTACATAGCAGCAGAATACAAATAATCACACACACACACAAATAATTCGCTTCAGTACATCGCTTCTATTTTATTAAAGGTCTCATTTCAACTCCCATTTAATTATGAAATTTAATACCTTAAAGATAATTTTTTTTCACTCATTCTGAGCAATAATTATATTCCTTAGTACAATAATGGTTTATTCGTGGTTGGTTCTGATTTCAAAAATGAAAGAATATAAAATAAAAGATAATAATTATTTTTTTTTTAAAACGTGTAATTGAAACCTCAAAACTTGTAAAAAAAAATTTGAACATCATCATCATCATTTTCGTTCTAATCTTTTATAAAAACAAAAACAAACCCTTTGAAGTGATATTTAACTTATATTTAAAAGTTAAGTTATTGTAATTTGAAGATTATACTTCAATGAAATAATTATTAAGGGTGCTTATCAGGGCCGGTTTTTAGGGTTTTGAGCGCCAAAACAAAATTTAACACCCTTTCATACAAATTATCTTTACAAAATAAATAAAAATGAACTTTTTAAGAGATTAAATAGCATTTGCCTTCATCAATGTTGTGTGTGATAAAAGTCATAAAAATTCTTAGGTTTTATTAAATAAGTAAATTAAGGAAATCTTTGTATTTGTCTATTAATTTCTTTTGTTTTTACTATTTCGCCAGATTGCGATCACGAAAATTTTCGATGTCGAGATTTTGATGTTTTTATACGTTTTGAAGGCTCATGAGTCATTTTCACTAAGGTTGAGAAAAATATCTGTCTTTGTGTGTGTGTGTGTGTTTATGTAGACAAGATTACGCAAAAACGTTAATGTTATTATTAAAGAAAAAATTATTTATTGCTTGCTAAAAAATCTGTCTCATGAAAAATTATCAATTTTAATCAATAAAATCTAAAAAAAATATATTTTATTTTGACATCGGCTTTTCTAAAAATTTTGCGCCTCACCCGGCTTGTCCATGTTTTTATCCAGTGCCGGCGATTATAAATAATTTATTCCTAATTAGCCCGTGTTTCTTTGTTATTATTTTATATATATTTAATTCATGTTTAAACTTTAAAGGAACGCATTTTGCCACAATTGATGAGATAAAGTCGGAATCGAAGAACGAGGTGATACCAAAAAGCGAATTTCAGAAGTGCTTCGTCGATTGGAAGAAGCGCCGACATAAGTGCATTATATCTGAGGGGAATTACTTTGAAGGGGACAAAATAGATATGGATGAATTAATAAATACTTTTCAAAATAATACAAAATTAACCTTTTCTTTTGAACAAACCTCGTGTATATATTTAATAATTATTTCTTTTAAAATTGATTGTGACTTAATATATATCTTTAAAACTATAAACATAATATTTTCATATCAATCTTATTTAAAATTGAACCAAAGGTGGCAATTTATAATGCTCGATGCGAAGGCTTTATTCCATTGAATGGAATTATTTCCTATTTTATATCTACTTTTATATAATTTCAAGCCCTTTCTTCACTTTAATATGATTCAAATGTATTCCATTGGCGCGACCCTCCACTATTATGCAATTCTATCCTATTCTCTTATCATAAAAAAGATGAACATGTACGGAATGATTTCTATCATTGTCAAATAGACAATTCAATTGAAAAGGGTTTTCTAAAATAATACGCCTAATAGTTTGTAAGGAAGAGAAGGACATTTATTTTGCATATGTCTTTCCATTGAATTGATTCAGCTGTCAAAGTAAATAACATGGTCACATGTGACAGAAACATGTCCATTATTCTATTCATTACAATATTTTAACACGAAAGTATTATTATTATTATTATTTTGTTTTGTTTGTATTATAATATTTATTATTAAGAACTTAATAAAGAAGTGATAATAAACCAGCTGTTTGAAATAAACGAATGGATGACATGTTAATTTATTAAAGACTTAACAAAGACTATTTATCACAATTGGATAGGATTATAGCTATAGCAACAACTCGTTGTGATTTGAGATTTTTATAGAGGGGATAAGCAACGTGTATATCCTTCTACAATATGCTATAATTAATACTCGTTTGGAGATTAAAATATAATATTACCACTCTAACTACAAATAATTGAGGCAAGATCACAATTATAAAGAATAATTTTTCATATAATAATTCTTTCGGAGTATTCTCTTTAATCGGATTTAAAAAAATCTGGAATGTCTCCACTCAACCATCTCGCAAATTTGAATTAGTTTAATTAACATATAATATATTTAAATTAAATTATAATTATATAAATTATAAATTAAAATTAATTAATAATATTTATTAAACCATCGCGTGTTTGGCTCTTTGTTGAGTACACCACGTCACGTGCTGGGGCGTGATTGGCAGTCAACGTGTTAAAAAATTTAAAAAATTAATTCCGGTACTTTCAGCGATTCAACCAAGCTGAAATTCTAAAATTATACAATTTGTAATCCTATGAATACTATCAAACATATGTCTTTATTTTTACTGTCACTTTAGAGGAAAAAAAATCAAAACGTTGTAGGTAATGACCCTTTTCCGGTTAAGCTAAATTTCTCAAAAGTTGATAGAAAACTACGAATTTTGAATAATGCTCGTGTACCAAATTTCATGATTCTAGCTCAAACCGTTTTTGCGTAATATACACACACATAGACAGATATTTTTCTCAATCTTAGTGAAAATGACTCATGAGCCTTCAAAACGTATAGAAACATCAAAATCTCGACATCGAAAATTTTTGTGATCGCAATACTACAGTATCTCTGGCGAGATAGTAAAAAACGTTATAAAAACCATGTTCTTCTCTCAATATAAAAGATTTCTAATAATATCTACGTCTTTCTTATATATATATATATATATATGTTCAAGTACTCTTATTATTATTTTTCAGAACCTATTCCATTAAATCAATAAATGGTACAGAATCAAAGGGTTGGAAATTCTTTCTTCTCCATAATTTAATTATCAATCTAAAGGGTAAAAATCATAACGCTATTTCAATCATTGTTTTACAAAAAAATCATACTTTCCACTCCCTCAAATTTATTATGGGCTTTTCACTTTGGAATGTCTTTTAATATTTTCTAAAATCACATTTAATACTAATATAATTAACGCCATGAACAATTCAATTTGCATTAATGAATTGAATAAATAATCTTTGACCTATTGTTCTTTTTAAAGAAGTGAAAGTGCCTTGGGTTATAGATACAGAAACATTGTTAAGCATATTAAAAATACATAAACATCTCTGTGAATATATTATTTATTCGGCTACACTCTGCAAACCGCCATTGTTCTTTTTGAATTTCATCCTTTCCCAAACGCGCAATATCAAGTGGGGATATATTTGAAATTCAAAGTGGTTCATTTGTTCTTTATACTATAATAATACTTAATTAGAATATAATTAAACATGATAATTGAATTTTGAGAATAGTAAAACTATTAGTTCACGCTTTGAAAACTATAATCATTTATTTATTCTTTTATTCGTAATGCTAACGATGAATAAAAAAAAAAAAATATAAAACAAATAAACTTAAACAAAGCTTAATAGGGTTTCATTTTTTTTAAAGAGCCTTATTAATTATTTGCATATTTTTACGCCAATTCTGATAGGACTTTTAATGGGCACTTTTGTGTTTTTGTTTAACGCATATATGCATAATAAATATTTTGAACATGACTCTTTTGCATTTATTTAAATTCTAAATGAAAATCTAATGGAGATAAATTTATTTTGCATAGAAAAAGATGTTTAAATTAATTCCAAACTAGAAGTATGCCTTTCTCTAATTAATTTTTTTTTTTGTTTTTGTTTTTGGCAAAATGTAGTAGAGAGACTAAAGGCGAAATGATCTTTTATTTATAAATAATTTTTAAACTTAGATATAAATATTTTATGTCTATTAGAGTATCAGAGATATTATACAAAATATTTTTAAATATTGTTGGTAGTGAAACCATGGACTTGTTTGAATTAATACCCCTTCTTAGCATGAATGATTTACGACTTCATTTACTTTCTTATTCTTTTCTCATCCTTCATGTAAATAAGAGACAAATTATTTTTTTTTAATGAAAACAAATTGACAATTTTAATTTAATGTAAATTTAATGGAAATAGAAATTTACTCTTACCAGCGATATTTTCTTTGAAATTATAATTTGGTTATTGGAATGAATTTTAAATAAATGGGTGGGGGCATTCTTTAGGAGTAGTATACATCTAATGTCCCTATATAGATCGAACAGGGTCTGAAGCTCTACAATCAACATAAGCACCAAGCAGCCGTTCGAAAATGGCGAAGCGCCCTTAAACGAATTCGAAAGGATGACGACAAATTCAACTTGCTCGGTTACCTCTATCAGGCGTATATGGATTGGGGAAAATATAGGTAAGTATGATATTACACCTTATTACCAATTCCATGCAACGATCAGCATGATGTAATCATTTTTTGGCTTTCTTTTTTTTTGTCTAACTACTTAACCCTGTGATTCGGTAGTTAACGTCCTATGGCCTTTTTGTCCCAAAGTACTATTTTATATCCAACTCTCAAACAAATACAGAATAGGGAATAAGAAAAGTGAAACAAAATGGATTCCGGCAAAATAGATAATGCGATCATAAAATAAAATTTTATATTGTCTAAACTTTTTATTATAATATATATATATATATATATATATTATATATATATATTAATGAAATAAATATATAAATAAATAATTCTTTTGTTAGACTATTATATTTTATAGTTATTTATAAAATTAAACTATTAATTCATTACTTGTTTATTGTAAAATAGGTATAAAATAAATTAGAAACATCCATCACACATCAATATCATCATTAATTGATTTCAAATTTCATTTCTCTAAAAATGTTGTATTTTTAGAGAGTCTTTAGAGCTTGCACACCGTCAACTGGGTATTGCCGAAGAGCTTGATTCACCTAATTTGAGGGCAGAAGCATATCTGAATTTGGCTCGAGCCCATCAAAGGTAAACACACCTCAACGTCAATAAATAATCAATCACATCTTTCCTCATTATACTTATTATTAGTACAATATATTAAAAGAATGTATTCATATTTTTAAATAATATACATATATTTATAAAATTAAGAGTCTTAGGGACCTTGACGTTTTGACATAAATCACCGGTTTCGTGGAAAACTTTTCTAAATAATTATACATTCGTTATGATTATTGAATAAATTTATTACAAATTAAATTGATACTTCTAATCTTTAAAATTCAATAGTGGACAATCCATTATCCTCATAACATGATGCCAAAATTTTTAGTAGTATGCCATTTGCCAGTTCAAGTCAAATGCTTGCCAATTATTATTTATTATTATTATAGAATTAGGTTTATTAATAATAATAATAATAGTGTTTTATATTTTTACTTTATAGTATAAGTTTGTGAAAAGTTTAAAGCTTTTTGGCACTATTGACTAGATAACTTTTATTTATTAGTAAATATATATATAATAGAAATTATTACTCAAAAAATGAACGATTATTTATTTAATTCTAAAATCATTCCAACCATTATGTAGATTTATTTCTATATACAATTTATATTAATTTAATTAAAAAAGAAATTTGGTTGAATGCTTATATTAAAAATTAGTAAAAATTAGAATAAATTACAAACAATGCATGAAATGAAAATAAACGAAGTTCTTTTTGTTTTCATTTTTATAAATTAACAAATATTATAATGTCACAAGAGATAGAAGAAACTATTGATAACAACCGGGCAGAAAGCAACATCCCCATATATAGGATCAAACTGTTGTCATCAGATTGAATCTGTCTGTACTTATTGCAATTCGGTGTATGAGAATGTTGCACCCTGTCTTTGTAAGCTTATTCTAAAACTAAAATTATATTGTATTTTCTTCGAATTTTTAATTTGTTTATATATATCAATATCTATATATATATATATATGATATATATATTAAATTTATTAAATAAATTAAAATATTTAAATAAAAATATAGGATATTTTTAGAAAACAATAATGTTTTTTCTTGGTTTTTATAGTAAAATTTTCTTTATAATATTTGTAATTTATTGTTTCAAAAAGTATGTATATTGCAGATTGGGTGGACTTGAACGTGCACTATCCTATGCCCGACATTCCCTATATAATGAATGTGATCAATGCAGAACAGCAGGACTCGTTCATTTGGCTCTCGCTTCAGTTCAACTGGAACTAGCCAGTTTTTGCAAAGCTTTGGAATCCTTTCAACATGCGCATAAAATTGCACAGAGCATTCAAGATCCTGCTCTTGAATTACAGGTCAAGTTTTTTGTTTTGTTTTTTTTTTTTTCATTCATTTATTTATAAATATCTGAAATATTTTTTGTTTTAAATACCTAACTGATAATGCATTGTATTGTTTTTTTGACCATTGGCAGGTGTATGTTGGTCTATCAGAATTATTTGGACGACTTCAGGATGCAGATAAATCGGCTCGATACGCTGCCAAGGCTTATGATTTATCAAGAAGCCTTCAATTGGGAGATTTGAACTCGAGACATCATCGGGCTGCACTCCTTCAAATGGCTTCCACACTTCGGAAACAGGGTGAACTCGGTGACGCACATGACTATTGTTCGGTAGGTGACATCTAAACAACACAAAATACAAAATTTGAAAAATTTCTCAATTATAAAATACTTTGGGCAATGTTTTTTTTAAAATATTTACCTAACTTATCTCCACAGTTTTCAGCATGAGCCTTTAAAAATCTTAAAATTAATGTATATTCCTACTTTCAAATTTAAAAAAAAAATATATATTATTAACTATTTTCATTAAGAAATTTTTAGAATTAACTAATTACAATACAGTAAATATAATTTTAATTTATTTACATTAATTTGATTGAATAGTAGTTGTTAAAATTTTCTGAATATAAGGGTCAATCTATATTATCTACTTAACTTAATTTGAACTGTCCATGACACATTCTAGTTAATTGATATTATTCTTATTTTCTTCTAATTACACTGTTATTTTTCAGGAGGCAACTAGGCTGGCCCTGGTTTCCGGCGACCAAATGTCCTATGCAAAGAGTATTCGCATAATGGGTGATATCTACAGAAAAAAGTGTGAAATTAACGTAAGTAAACCATGATTTATATACATTAATTGTTTAATTCTATGCATGTATTCTTTTGAATTTATAGTATTGGTACAATTTATGTTTTCCATCAATCTATCTCTAAATTAATATCGAAAATTCTTGAACTCAACAACCACTCTCTCTAAACATCTTTTTACTGGACAATCTCAATCCATTTTCTAATCTCTATCTAAATGAGTTTAAGATAAACAACTTCAGGACTAATCATGCCATTTACTGTTTTATATCTTCAATATTGAAACTGAGATCGTTAATAATAAATGAATAGTTTCTAAATATATTATTATTTTAATTTTGATTATTGTTCTTTTTGCTTTTTACCGACCGACGATAGGAAAGGAAGGTATTGGTTTCACACCAAATTTCACATATGGAGATTTTTACATATCTCCACGAATAATGCATTTTGTTAACAGAAAAATGTATTTTTAGTATGATGTCTGTCCGTCCGACCGTCTGTCCATTGTGTGTCCGTATAGACGGGTATAGCTTGAACGAATTTTGATAAAATTTGGTATATTTATTTAATACATCAGAGTAGCATCAACTTTTGGCGTATATCCGGACCCGGAAGTTGTAGTTTACAAAGTATTAATTTTATATTCATTGTCGGAAGTTTTGTATTACATTAAACTAACTGGTGAAATAAAAAAATACATATATATATATATATATATAATGTTGTTTTTTTAATTATTTTTAAATCGTCGGTCGGTCATGTGCCTGGCCACAGCTCATTTTTTAAAATTTTCTTCTATATCAAATTAATGATTATTCATTAATATTTAATTATAATAAATTTTTTTTCTTCTATTTATATTTCAGAAAGCTTATAAACAGTATGAATCAGCGATGAGTTCAGCAGCTCAGATGGGTGACCGATTGTGCCAGATGGAGGCAATGGATGGCGCAGCTAAATGTCTCGAAGCTTTACGACTTCAACAAAAAATTTGCAATTGCCGCCCATTGGAATTTAACAATCGATTGTTGGAGGTGGCCAGTTCTATAGGTGCTAAGGTTAGATTTATTTTTTTCTAGATTATTTTCTCTTTTTTTTTCTTTTAATATCCAACTATTAATAATCTGGCATTATTTTGTATCCTCCTGTTTATGTTCATTTTTCTGCATACTTTTTCTCTTTTTTCATGGGGGAAATTTGTTAGGAAAAAACAGACAACCTCTTACGCGTTTTCTCTTGCATGACCCAAATGTCTAGTTGCTGGTATACAGTGTGCAAGTTCGTCTTTCTCGGATTTACGCCAGTCTCGGTGACCACGAGCAACAGAGAGCACATGCACGGATGGCGCACTCCCTTGCACACGAACTCGGTCTAAGCTGCGCAGCCTGCCAGGAGCCCCTCGGTCTCGAAGCGGACTCCCTTGAGGCACTTCCCTGCTCGCATATTTTGCACGCCAGGTACAATCTAGACATCCATGTTCCCTTCTAACATTTAAGCACAACGCATTTGTCCCAAGAGCATTCTAACCACTGTTATACCCAACTATCGTATTATTATTCATGTTTCGATATATTTTTCTAATAGATCAATCATTCCTAGCATACTTTTTATTGTGATATAATATATCTTTTTTTTCAATTAATTATTTATTCTCTAAAAATTAATCTCACTTTATCTTACTTTTCTTCTATAATCTATTAGTTGGTTTGTATGAATAAATTTATTCTTTTTTTTTTAAATATAACAACAAATGTCCATTATTATATATAATATTTTATCACATTTATTATAATATTAATAATCTATTTCGGGGGCACTACTTTGTTAAATAAAATGGTATTATAATTGTTTCCCATATTTATTACTTTTATTTTTTATTGTAAATATAAATATTTCTTTCTTTTAATACAGTGATTCTCAACCACTGTGCCGCGGCACTTTTGTGTGACGCGAGATTTCAAAATGTGCCGCCAAATTTTACAAATGTAAAGTTCAAATTAAAAAAAAGTACTTATTTAGTTTATATGTATGTAAAAAAAAAAGGTAAAATGTTTTTGCGATCAGGCTCTTAAACATTTTCGACTTTTTTTTCAATTTTTTCAATATGGTAAATAAGTAAATAACTTTTACACTTATCTTTTTGTTTGTGTGCCGTCAAATTTTTAAACCGTTAAAAGTGTGCCGCGGTAAAAAAAAAAGATTGAGAATCTCTGTTTCAATATCAATGTTTCCCTTTAAGATTTTAATATACAAAATATATACACAAAACAACACCAAAATAACCAAATAGTAAACTTTGTTATAGTGGTTCGATGCAAAATAATTTGCCATGTTACAGATGTGCTTATGATATTCTGAAGAGAAGTAGTAAAAAGAAAAAGCGATTATGTCCAGATTGTCACAAGTCGGTGTCTTCCAAACTTTATTTATACTGCGAGGATCAATCCATGCCAAGGTGAAGAGAATTTTTTTTTGATTTAATTCTTAAGACAAACATATACGTGTATATGTACCTATTTATTTAATTCAACAAGAATATAAAACAGTTAATTTAGATCTTTGAAAAGTTTGAGAGCAAGCCAAAGTATAATTTTAATAATAAATATTTATCTTCTATATATATATTTAGATAGATAAATGTTTGCTGCTCAGAATTTAAAAATGTTTCTTCACTTTTCATCTAAATATGACTAGAATTTTTCATGTCAGTCTGTCTGTCTGTCCGGGAAATTGTGAAGCTATAAACATAACCTGGGCTGAACCGATTACAATGAAATTTTACCAGAATATTTGTATATACCTCTATTTGAACATAGACTATAAATTTGATCATTATCTAATGAAAAAAAAAAACAGAAATTATTTTTTTAAAATTTATATTAAGCTCAACAAAGCTTCACATTATCCAACGAAACTCAATAATTTTATTCGCAATATTATAATACACTACTAACGCCTCCATACATCTTCAGTATGAAATGCATTATAGGTATGAAATAAAAATATATATCACAAAATTTTAAAGTTGTTTTTGAGAAAAATATAAATAATCTTTTTTTCTCTTATTTTGCAGTTGGAAATCTTTCTTAAATAAATTATTTCAACACTAAAATAAATAATTTTAGTTTTTGTTTTAGTGCAACACACACACGTATAGAGAGCAAATTCTGAAAATAATGTTTTTCGATTAAGGGGACAAAAAGATCGAATCGTAGTTCAAGTGGTAAAGTGAGGTACGAAACTTGAGGACGAGGGTTCAAATCTCATTATGTTCAACAATTTAGAAATTGAAATAATTAATAAAGTAAATCTAGCAAATGTGTTAAAAAAACTCAGCAATTTCTTTGGTATTAAAACATTTCTATATATGAATTTGTAAAACATAAATTATAATAAAATTAATTTATAGATTTATATTTAACACTAACCTGATTAATGTGGAATATTTTTTTTCTTTGGTTTCTACAGACATCGATCCACATTTTCTTTGGGCAGCGTAAGTCTCCGAGCCAGTAGTCTTGCCTTGCACAGTCACCAAGCCACTTCCTCCGTGTAGAAACCACAAATTTTTCAATTCTTCTAAAAGATCCCCCCCCCCCCATTTCCCTCCTATCACCCTCTACTGTTGCTAACTTAACCAAAAAATCTTTCATCTCAACTATAATTATATATAATAACAAATGTGCATTAATAAGTGTCATGCAAATAATATATAAAATATATATAATATCGAATTATAAACACCTTAGCTTAGGCAGTTGTTTCCAATACAATCAACGCCGTTTACGTTTAATCTACATTTTTATTATTCGAATAATTAAATGATTTCTTTAAAAAAAAATGAAAAAAAGTAAATATTTAAAATATATACCAATAGACATAATAAACAAATACTCAATTTTATATATAATTCAAAAAATAAATAATAGTAGAAATTTTTCATTTTATACACTTTTTTTAAAGTAATTGGAAGAGGAAATCCTATGTGTAGTGACGGAAAAATGTTAACGCCATGGGGCGCTTTTAGCAGGCAATGGCAACCGTTTGATTGTCCAACAATAGCGCTTTCATTTCATAACATTTTTCCGCAACTATAACTATATTTTATACAAAAAAAAAAAAAAATTAAAGCCTAAGTAAATACTAATTTTTGAAGTGCATTTTCTGTCGGTATTTCTGTTTTAATAAGCTCATTTTAATTTTATTTTTTCCCCCATTTAAATTTAAATTAGCGAATTTGTGATCTAAGATGTAAATAAACAAAGAGCTTAGAAACTGCTCATAATTTTATTGTTTAAAAAATATATTGAATAATCAAAAGCTTAAGGTTATATACATTTTGAATAATACATTTATGTATTGAATTGAATTAAACTCGATGATGAACAAGCCGAAATTTGAGATATGATAACTGTGAACTCGAAATTTAAATTCTTGAAATATTTGTTGTTTTTGAAGAGAGGGAATGCCGAAAAATTTTCTGAAATTTATAAACATTTGCATTAATAAATTGCTCTTCTCTTATTTGATTGTACAAATGTGTTCATAAATTTATTAAAGAAAAAACATTGTTTTTCAATAAAATTTGGACATATTTGCATTGAAAGGGCCTAAGAACAAAAACAAGATAATAAAAGAAGAATAAATATTGAATCATGCATTCGGATACGCCTAGTGATGCCATCTCTACAATTTCCGTCTGTTTTCTCCATTTTTTTGGGTTTAAATATTATAATCTCCAGGGTGTGATAAATTCAATCGAATCTATCGCATATATATGACAACAAAAATTTTTATACTTGGGAAAAATAAAAACATATATACAAAATTATTTATTATATGTTTATGAATTTAATTAATCAAATAAATTATATATCTAGTCGTTTTTTTTAAACTTAGTTTCGAGGTGGCAACCCTAGATGCGTCTCTATCCTCTATCATGAAAGTATTAAAAAAACATATAGATATAGTACATTTTTATTCTGAAAATTTAGATAAATTATATAAAACTAAAATAAATAAAAATAAAAAAAAAAAATAAAAAACGGAAAAAAAATAGAATAATGAATAAATAAAAAAAAAATATTTATATTTTGGATATAGTATGAAGAAATATTTCAATTTCAAGATTATTCATTAGTGAATTGATAATTAATTCATTTTGGAATGAATGATATATAAATGTAAGTAAAAAACAATTAAATAAATATATATTCTCTTGTATATACGAATACGGGTAATAAAGGCTATTATTCTTAAAATGAACTTCAAAAAAGATTCATTTTTAAGATGAAGCCTTCACTAATAAATATTAATTCAATATGTATTATATATATATATATAAATATATATATATATACGTATATAAATGTGTAAATGTGTAATGATTAAAAAAGACAATTCTTCTATATTATAATAATCCAAATCTTAATTATAGCCTTTGAATTAAAAAAACTATTTAATATCACTTAATTAAAAAAATAAATAAATAAAAAAAATTAATCTAAATCCTAAGAAAAGTAAATTTAGTTAAAATTCTATAAAGAAATCGTCCTAAAAATAATATATATATTATAATTTAATTTAATTTGTATGTGTTTAATGTATGCATGTTTGGCTACTTTGTGACAAAAAAAAAATATGTAAACACTAAAAGACGGCAATCAAACCTTTGTTTGGAAACTTCTGCTTCTAAAACATTAAATATTATATACAAATTTAACATTAAAAAAAAAGGTAAATTAATTTAAAAATCAAATTTTGAATTTGAATAAAAAAAAATAAAAAAAAAAAAAATAAAATGAAATATTTTTCAAAACAGAGAAAGAAAAAAATATAAAATAAAATAAATCTCTAAATAAAATAATAAACATAGACATATGATAATCAAATATATATGGCCTATTTTGATTAGAAAAGAAGTATTGTTTTTTGAGATTGGAGAAAGTTTTAATCTCCTTGATTCCATTAATCAAATGGACCTATTCAAAGATAAAAACACGGAATCATTTTAATTGTGTATAATGTGGAAGAAATCATGCGATTGAATGCATATCATATGCATGCATTGCATATCATATTTGTATTTTTATGAAACTATTATAGTTTTGAAAAACTTTGATGAAAAAGATGATTGTTCAATAATAAGAATATAGGAATAAATATAAGCTTATTTTCTATTATATTAGAATCATAAATTTATTCTTTGATTCCAACTATATCCATGTATAAAAAATATATCTATATGGATATAGATATTAACAACAAATAACAAAAAAAAAATGCAATTTTTTAATTGAGCGCTTCTTATATATGTATATTGATAAATTAATTTCCTATGGAAGCTCATTTGTAAGTGAAATTACTTATTTGGAGATATTTAAGATTTCTATAAGAAATCTTCCATCCCTTTGTGCTTAAAAAGCAACCTAATTTCTCATCTCTCTTTTTTATCTGGAAATATAATTTTAAATGATGTTTAATAGTGAAATCGAAATTAATCATCGATTGGGGCAAAAAAAAAAATATACGAAATTATCTTTATAAATTTTTTAATTTATTCTTTAAACTCTCAGGTCAGAATATTTATTGATTATATTATTTTTTAGTCTTACCAAATTCGTTTATATTTATTTATATACTTATTTATTATGTTAAAACATGTATATATGAATATATAAGTGGAATTGAATCAAGTCCAAAAAATATACTCTATTTCTAATTAAGTTTTGATAAGATAGAATAAAATTTCTGCTATCTTCAAATAGAAAGGCGATGGGGGTGGGGTGGGGAAGGGATATTTCAATGGCCAAGTTAAACAAAATACCATCTAAATCTTTATATTAAAACAATTTTGTGATAAATCACTTAGAAATTTTCTTTATTTTGATTTTGATTGATATTTGATATTTATATATTGTCGGTGTTAATTTTTCTAATTTCAGTAATCTGAGGTTGAATATTTTCTAAAATAGGAATTCAAAAAATATAATATTAGCATTAATAATGATTTTTAAAATATTTTTATCAAGTTATTATATCTATTATAATTATTATTATTATTATTATTAATTAGTAAATTTAAAGGTGTTATTTGGCTTATTAAGAGCGTGCTTTTATTATGATATATATATAAATAATTTTTTTTGTTTATTAACCCACTTTTATGGGTTCTGGGGTTAATGCTATCACCTATTAACTTCACCACACCCACATAGAGCACCTTAATACTCCTCATCCTCCTATCCGAGCCAGAAATCCCACAAATCCCTCCAAACCTATAAATAAAAATCATTAAAATGATATTGTTATACCTCTTTGTTTTTATCATTTTTCAAGTGATAAAATTAAATATATTAATTTTATGTTTTTAAAAATTTTAAATATTTAAAATTCATAAATAAATATTTCTCCTGCTTTATTATTTATTTACAAAAATAGAGACAAACGAATTGAAAAATAAGATTATCTTAACTGGTGACAAACAAGTATACGAAATAAATATCAAAAATTTCTCATTAATAGTTTTAGATAAATATTTAAATAGAATTATATATTATTAAAAAAAACTAAAAAATGAATAATAATAAATAAAAAATTCCAAAAAAAAAAATTAACTACATAATTATGAAAATCACTATTTCGGTATATTATTAATAATATCTTTTTTATTAATTTACTTTTTAAAATTGTATTAAATAGAAAAAAAATATCAATAATATTAAAATAATAATAATTTATATTTAATTCATTTAGTATATCACATAAAATTTGTATATCCTAATGCTCACACGCTTTAAGCAAAATAACACAAAAACTTTAATTATTCCGAAAATAAAATTATAAATTTTTAAGAAATAATTTTATTTAGAAATTTGTTAGTTAGTGTAAAGAATGAAAATATATAATTAATTGATAAAATTATATTATAAAATTATTCAAAAATATAAAATATTTCAACGGGTCGATATATACCCTCATCTAATAATAATTTTCTCTTATTTTCCTTGTCCATTTCTCCCTTTAAATAATAAATGGATCATTTTAGTTTTAAGTTGTTTTTATATATTTTATTAAAATCATTACTAGAGAGAGAACAATTTTCTCTCGAATAGGAAAGCTTTGATTTATATTATCATTATAAATAAAAAGAAAATTTAACCTATTATTTACCGATAAATATTTTTTGAATCACTAACTAACAAAGCCAAGCTATATTTTTCATATTTTTTTTAGCCTCATGGCATTCAAAAAATAAAAAATAAAAATAAAATAATAATAATAATCAATGTATTGGGTATGATCAAAATAAATTAATTAAGAATTAATCCATTTCTAAGCGAACTTTTTTCAATCATTTTGTATAGAAAAGAGAGTAGAGTTCATTTACAAATATATAAATAAATTATATATATATTTTCGGAAAAACATTACATACAATCTCCAAGGTTGAATTTCCGTCAACGTCATGTGATACTTTATTGTTATATATCGATCAATCTCCTTCAAATAATTCAACTTGATTTTCTCTACTTTAAGAGTGTCCAAAATTTATTATTATTAATATTGTTATTTTGATTATATACTATTCTAGAGATTCGTGTAAAAAATAGTTTTGGATATGGAACATTCGAAGGTTGACTATTATTTTTATAAGTACATTTAAATCCATACAATTTTGATAAAGAAATCTTTAGAATTTAAAACAATTATTATTTAATATTTATTTTGAAGATGAAGATCGGGAAACATTTGGAATCAAAATTTAAAAGAGTTTTCTTTTTTAAATCATTTAATTCTATATATTATTATTTGAAAAGAATAAAATTTTGATTGATATACATTTAAACTAAATAAATTAATTATCTTGAATCTCTGAACATTATTAATTATATAAAAATTCAAGTTTTTAATTTCATTAAATCTATTATATTATATATATATATATATATATATAGTCAGGGCCGTTCCTAGGGTATATGCCGCCCGGGTGCGAGAATAATTTTGCCGCCCCTTCCCCCAAAGTTGTTAAAAATTTACAAATAAAAAAGATAAAGTAAATTTAAGATAATTTAGTTTTTTAAAAAATATCGAAAGTATTTAAGATCCTGATCGCAAAATCATTTGACCTTTTTTTTTATTTTTTTTTAGAACCATATGGAAAAAAATTAAAAAAAACATAAGTACTTTTAACATAACCCATAATTTTATAACAATCGGAAATATCTGAAGTTGACTGTATGCATACAATTATTTTTAATATATTTTTTATTTTTTATTAACATTGTTATAATAATAATAATATTAATAATACTGTTTTCACTCTGTCAGTTTATAATTAAAAAAGTAAAGTTATATTTATTATTCATTTAATTATTTTGCTAAGAATCAAATAATAAATTATGATTAATTATTATTACCTATAATTACAATATATAGAATAGAAAATGTTTTTCTAAAAAACAACGATTGAATTAATTAATTAAAATTGAATAAAAAAATCAATATTTATATAATAAAATACTAGCATAATGATTTTAATGAGATCCATTCATTCAATAATTAAAACAAATTCTCTTTCTTATAGAGATTTTTAGATTTTAAAAAATATTTTTTAACCACTCTTAAAATAAAATTAAAAATTAAATCATCCTATTTTATTTTAAAAAATTTTGACATATTAAATATGTTTAAAACAAATCAAATAAATATATAAATAAATAAATATTGTACTAAATAAACATTTTTTCATACCATTAGATTTATAAATAAATTATTGTTTTGTTTTTTATTTTGATAAAATCAAGCTATAACTATATTTAAAATGCACGACATGAAATTAATTCATTGATATATCTAACTTTAATAAGTTTGTTTTTTTAATTACAATTTTGATATAATCGAGTAATTTTATTAAATATTTTTGTGTATTTGAAATGTATTTTAATATATTATATTATGTAAATGATGGCTGGTTGTTTGAAAGAAAATTTACATTATTCGAGATATATATATATATATATTGGAAATTTAAAATTAATTTAGAATATTGTCCTAAAATTTAATATATTTATTCATCCTCCCCTACAAGTATAAAATTAATTTGTAAATTCAAAAATAATCTTTTATTTCTTGTAAAATTTCTTGCTTTCTCTCTCTCTCTCTCAATATATATATATATATATATTCAGATCATAATAAAAAACATTGAAAGTCAAACTTTTTCTTGAATTTTATATTAGTCTATTAAATAAAAAGAAGATAGAAAAAAAGCTTGTGAAAGATAACATGATAAGAAAATGCCAGCTTCAGAACATTTGAAACAATTCAAAAAAATAAATAGAAATATATTACATGGAGAAATTTCCTATTTAATGAATACTTCTTTATATTATAATAGTAATGACAAAATTGTATATGAAATCATATTTTTTTGTACCTGAGAGTGATAACTAAATGTGAAAAGTTTATATAATTTAATGGTAGTTATAGTTATATATTCTTGCATGTTATATATAACATATATATATATATGTATGTATTATATACAAACTGGTATAAATCGCTATAAAGAATACCATCAACTTTAAAGAACAAAAAGTACTTACTTTATTTTTGATTTTTATATAATTTAATAAAATCCTATATATAATGCTATTTCATTATATAACGAGCATCTTTTTCAACATCAAGTAGTAACATAATTATATATATATATATATTATATGTTTATAATATTTATTTATATATATATATATATTATATATTACATTTATACCTATATCATTATAATATATTAATCAATTATAGAATGCTCAACTTTACAATTAAACAGAATAATGATTTTATATAAAATAATTATTATTAGATTGAGTTTAAAAAATCTCTATATATATAAATATATATATATATATAATTTTAAGTCTAAATTAATCATTTCAAGTGCCAAATGAATTGCCAATATGTTAAGGCTAACGGCCTAAGTAATATAAGTGTTCGCATATTAAAAAATTAATATATATATATACATGTATATAAATGAATTCACTTAATGAAGTAAGTGACACTTGCAATATACGCATATATATGAAATTATACAAAAATTATTAATGGATACTTAATTGTTGTTAATTGTTTAAAAAATGTTATTTAAAATTAGAAAAAAAGTGAATAAAAAAAAAGGCAAATTTATAAAAATCATTCTGGTTGGTTTGTTTCATTTCTTTTGTCTTTTTCTTTTAATGATTATCAATTTAATTTAAATTATTATCTATCATTAATTATATGTTTAGTAACAAAGTATGAAAAATCTGGAGTGCCTCCACTCGACTATCTCACAATTTTGAATTGGATTAATTAACATTTATTACATTTAAATTAAATTTAATATAAATAATATTTATTAAACCAGCGCGTGTTTGACTCTTCTTTGAAGGCACTATGTGATTGCCAGACAACGTGTTAAAAAATTAATTTCTATACTTTCAGCAATTTAAACAATATATATAGCAGTTTTATACAATTTTTAATCACGTAAAAAACTATAAAATATATATCTTTTCTACGGCGAATTTAGAGGAAAAATAAGCTGGAGTGTTTCCATTCGACTATCTCGCAAATTTGAATTGTATTAATTAACATATATTATATATTTAAATTAAATTTAATTAATTATAAATTAAAATTAATAATTAATATTTATTAAATCAGCACATATTTGACTCTTTGTTGATGACACCACGTGATTTGCAGTGTTAAAAAATTAATTCCGATACTTTCAGCGATTCAATCAAGCTGAAATTCTATATATAGTAGTTTTATACAATTTGTAATCATATGAAAACTATCAAACATATATCATTATTTTTACGGTCAGTTTAGAGGAAAAAATTGAAAACGTAGTAGGTAATGAACCTCTTCCGGATGAGCTACATTTCTCAAAAGTTGATAGAAAACTACGAACTTTGAATAATACCCGTGTACCAAATTTCATGATTCTAGCTCAAACCGTTTTTGCGTAATCTTGTCTACATACACTTACATACACACACACACAAATATTTTACTCAACCTTAGTGAAAATGACTCATGACCCTGCAAAACGTATAAAAACATCAAAATCTCGGCATCGAAAATTTTCATGATCACTATCTGGCGAGATAGTAAAAAAAGTTATAAAAACCATGTAATCTTGTCTACATACACACACACACACATATATCTACATACACACACACAGAGAGAGACAGACACAGAGAGACATTTTTCTCAATCTTAGTGAAAATGACTCAGAGACCTTCAAAATGTATAAAAACATCAAAATCTCGGCATGAAAAATTTTCATAATTGCAATACTAGTGGCGAGATAGTAAAAATATACAAATATAGTATTATTTGTTATTTTTAGGCAGATTAAAAAAATACATTTTAAGGATATTTAATTACTAAAAAATATATAATGATCACCTTGTAATATCATTCCTTATTATTTTTTAAAATGTAAAACGTTAGGGCGGTGACGTTGCCTAGGCCTATCACAATTTGTATTAATAACCTCAAATGGCAAATGCCTTGGCATGTCACCACCCGCACGTGGCCTCTCCTCAATAACTTCTTCATCATCTATCTGTATCATCGAAAGATAAAAGACATACAGCCTTAAGAATCTAAAAACAAAATGATCTAATTAATTGTTATTTAAATTTATGGATATTAATTATTTCAATTATATTTATTATTATTATTAAAAAAAAAAGAAAAAAAAAATTTAAATTATTCAAAATAATAAATTTTGTTTTAATAAATCATAAAAAAAAAAATTATTAAAATTTTAATAGTTATCTATTTTATAAAATAAATGAAAAGAAATTTTAATTAGAATGAACTAAGAAAATAAAATATGTACTTATAATGTTTAATTTATCTACGCCATTACGCCATTTTAACAATCAATTAATATCAATTAATAAATCAACTTTGAAATATATTAATTAAAATCAATAAATCATAATTGATAATGTATACTATTCATAAATAAAAAAAATTATTTTTAGATTTAATATAAAAACAAGTGTAAACTAATCCCCGAATAGGGTTATAATTTTCCCTTGTATGTTGAATTGGAGTTATTAGTTATAAATATTTTATGTTTTTAATTTAATATTCAATGTCTTTATCAAATAAATGTATATTTATATTATCATAGAAAGATAATATATAAATATTTAGATAATTTAAACTTACAGAAAAGTAAAAATTACAATAAATAAGTCACAGAACATCATTATTAAAGTTTCTTTTCATTGCAATACATAATAAAAAATGGTGGATAATAAATGATTTTCGTATTACTTATGTTATATATATATATAAATATGGCAATATCATACCTATCTAAATAAATAAATATCTAAATAATTTAAATAAATTTGAATATACTTACATGAGAGTAATAAATAACATAAGCAAATAGATTATGTCAGACAGCATGTTTTCTATAATTCGATCTGCTTGTATGAAATAAATGAAGGATAATAATTGATTTTCGTTGATAATATCATATTGAACAGGTTGAATATTTATAAATATTTCGATTTATTATAAATTATATATTAAATATCTAAATAATTTAAATAAATTTTAATATCGTTATATTAGAGTAAAAGTAAAATAAAAAATAAAAATAAATCAGGAAAAAATCGATCTGCTTGGAAAAAACCAATAGAGGATAATTGATTTTCGTTGATAAATTCATATTACATATGTTAAATAAATATATATTATATATATATATATATATATTTTTATATACAATATAAAAATCTTGTGTCACCGTTTTTGACCATGAACTCCTCTGAAATGGCTGATAAACAATATCTAATTAAAAAACCCAGAAATTAATTTTTAAAAATTTATATTAAGGTCAACAAAACTATGGAAACTCAATCATGTGGGTGTAGAATAAGCAGTCGAAACGTTGTACAGTTATTTTAATTTAAGAAATTCCTTTAATAATTTCTTCTATATTAATTTATTAAAAAAGAATTCGATATTTCACAGGTAAAATATAATATCCTACTTATAAAATTAATTCAGGTAAAACTTTTTAATTTCTAATTTGAATTTATTTATTATATTATTTTTATTTTTTTAAATATACTTATGTTAAATGTTATGTAGTCTTCAATTATTTTAAATAACGAAATTGAAAATGCAAAGTAATAATATTATTATCTTTTGTAAAATTTTATTTCAAATCAGACCTTGATTAAATTTTTCTCAGCACTGGTTCCAATATTTTATTTGCTATAAATTGTAAAAAAATTTAAAATTAAAAATTTTTTGATTAAATGATTAATTTAACCTCGTAATATATAAATTTCAGATCCATCTATTGATGAACTACTAATCAATATACTTAAAATAAAGGTGATTTATGACCCTTGCGGGAATCTAAATCGTTTATCGCCTTGCATAAAAGATGGTTAATGTATAAAGCATTTTCCTAAAGTTTTCATCAACATTACAATCATAAATATTGACGGTCATCCAATAAGAAAAAATGGAAAATTGTGGAAAATCATTTACGATAAATATTAACAACGAAGACATTGATGTTGGCAATCGTTGGTTGGGTGGTAGCATATTCACCTCCGATAAGCAAAACATTCAATGTTCATTATAATGTAGAGTTCTGCAGTCCGGTGAAGAGTATTGAATACATTTGCAAATATGTAAATAAAGGCAGCGATATGGCTCTATTTCAACTTCAAAATATCATTGTGATTGTAGCCTTTTATCTTGAAAACGATTATTTTTTTATCAACGAAACAGCAATTGATCGGGTCATAAATCCACTAAAAACTACGAAATTTTTCGAATTATCATATGTAATCGTGAGGAACACTATTATTCCAAAATACCACTCTATTTCATGGAATCAAACAAAAAATGGATGCCCCGCAAACATGGTATACCAATTGATGTGCGTGCTTTTAGGCGGAGTATTTACAATCACTCCAAGAGAGATTGAGTGCTTTTATCTGCAACTGTTTTGGTTAATGTCACCTGCCTTCCAAGATATACGGAAAGTAAATGGACAACACTATCCAATATATTAAGATGCATGCCTTGCATTCAGAATCTCTGCAACACCATCCCTCATTTCAGTATGATTTTGTCAAATCGGAGTGCATCCTACTTAATTAATTTAATCTCATTCAGCTTTTAAGAGATGCCATTGAATATTCAAAATACTCCAGACGCAGAATGTAACATAAAAAACAAACATGGCCACAGTACTGAAACAATGCAAAATTAACATCTGGAAAAATGCACTATGACACACAAACATTCTCTTGAGGCATTGAACAGAACACTCAAAGATATTGATTTCTTAATTTTATTCTCACTATTTATGTTTAAAAAAAAAACATATTTACTTTTTTTACTTTAAGGTTTAACTATTAAGGGATCAAACAATTAATATGTTTTGTTAAGTATAATAAATTAAATAAATTATATTGAAAGAATGAATGGTTACTTTTTTGTTTTTACCAGAAATTATCGTCGACAGCACTATATTCCTCTTTTTTTAACAGATCCCATCCCCACACTTAAATTTTATTTTCATATTACTTTATAATTAACAACAAAATATATTCACTAAAAATATTTTATACGGCAGAACATTTGCCTGGTCACCTAGTATAGATGTCGTAGGCAGATGGCAATTTTAGAAAAATTGCATTTGCCTAGGCAATAAGCCATTTTCACTAGGAAAATGGCATTTGTCTAGACAAAAACTATTTGGCTAAATCTTTGTCGGTCAAATGCTCTCACAGTGCAATCTCAATAAACAAGTATATTTTGTTCGTTGTTTTTAAATAAATATGTTGGTAAAATGGCTCAATGAAAGTATGTGTTGTGCTAACGTAAGTAATTAAGATTCATGTTGAATCCATTTAATTTTAAGGATAGTTTATTATAAACAAAATATATTTAACAATATAGCAAAGAATTCGAGAATAAGAAATTGTTACCAAAGAATTCGAGTATAAGTAATATTTTTTCCAAATTATTTTGTTTATATCATTTTTTAAAATTCGTTTACTTATTAAATTGTTATAATTGATTAAAAGATTTTTTGAAAATAAATAATATTTGGGTATTTTTCTATTTCTTCCCTCCCACTTTTTTTTCCATGTTTGCTACTTTTAGTAATTGTAAGAACGGAATGCAAAGAAGGCAGACGAATACACTGATCGTGTGTCTTGTTCATCTGTTATCGGTCCAATAAATGTCGGACATTGTCTGAGCTATTTTCTTAGTCAAATTAAAATGAAATAATAGTTAAAACTATTTGGCCAACAAAGATTTATCCAAACGGCTGTTGTCTAGGCAAATGCTATTTTCTTAGTCAAATTGAAATGAAATAATAGTTGAAGCTATTTGGCAAGGTAAATGGCTTATTGCAAATGCTATTTTTCTAAAATTGCCATTTGCCTGCGATATATATATATATATATATATATATCAATTGTTAAAATTTAAATTTTTTTAGTTCTTTAAAGACATTTTTTTATTGATATAAAAACATGCAGTTTGGCAATGTGTGCAAGAAAGACGAATCCGAAAGCTAGTCTTAACACGAGATTCAATGCTATTCCGATTTCATAAAAGACCATATTATGTTTTAATAATCTTTTATTAAAAAAGGAGTATTAAGTACTTATTTCCTTCTAAAATGAAGCTTTTTCAATATGGTAATATACAGTGGCGTACCTAGAACTTTTGCCACCCGGGGCGATCTCCAGTTTGCCGCCCTTTTTATTATAAGTCAATCAAATAGTTGTTTTTATAAATTAATACACATAAATAAATTATTAAGTTATTTAATCAATATTAATTAAGACACAAAGTAAATTTTTTTACACATATTTGTATGCACTCGTAAACATATTAATATAATATTTACTCTTCTAGCTTTCATACTAGAAAAATCGTGTATAATGCTCTCAAAATTTATATTTATATTTTTTCCGCCGGCCCTGCTTTTCAAAAGAAAAATCGATGATTTAAAAAAATATTGGTATATCACTTCAAAGTAATCATATAAACTTTTCAAAAGAAATGACATTTATAAACTGATATCAAAAAATTTTAGGAAAAATTGCCGAACAAAATCGTAAAGATGCGTTTACGAATTCAACGAATTTTAATGAATACAATAAAATAAAATTATTATCCTGTGTTATTGGAATTAGAATTCAAAATTTACACTAAAATGCATTTATATACACCAAGGAATAATATTCGAAATCATATAGTTGATCATAATTTATATAAATCAAATAGTAAACTTATAATAATCATAATAATCATTTATTATTCAAGAAAGAAAAAAAAATAAATATGAAATGAATAAGTTGCTTTTTACAACTATAACTAAATATAAAAAATGCTAAGTGCCGCCCGGTGCGGACCGCACCCACTGCCCCCCCCCCTCCCCTAGGTACACCACTGGTAATATAAAATGATTTTAATCCTTCATAGAAACGGTTTTGTACTCATTGGGGGGTATGGCGACGGTTGCAACAATATATATATATATATATATATATATAAACATTAGTAGAAACCATTATTATCTTCTAATATTAGCAAACCTGCTATAGAATCAGTGGAACCTTCTCAGCTAATTTCATCCACCCTCTACAAGTTCTCATTCAGTTCCTTCGTTATCACATCGGTCTGAACATGTAATATCTCGAAAATTCACATGTATTTACGCCGGAAACAGAAAAACCTCCATTGAAGCTTGAATTCCCCCTCCCCCTTCGAGGAAAACAAGCAGAATTCGGAAAATCAGGTAATTTACAATTTACACAAATACACAAGAGTATAATAAAGAAATATACAAACAAATTAAAGCTGGTCTAAGTTAAACAAGTTAAAAAATGATCACCAATTATCATCAGAGGAAGATGAGTGTCTGCCATGTTTGTATGATAAAGTATTCAAAGATCAGACCTGGTGAAAATGGATACAGTGCATAAACTGTGGGCTTGGGAACAGTGCACACAAGGTGATTAGAGTTGTCACAATTGTGACTCTGAATGATTCGAAAATTAAAATTTATATTTAATTTTACCTTATTTCTCAAATATTTTTTATTTAAATTCTTTTTGTCATAAATTTGTTTTTTCAGATTGTCTAATAGGTATAATTAGATAAATAGTCCCTAAATAAAACCAATTAAAATATTAATATGAAATATGTTTCAACTGCGCCTGGTATAGGGATGATTAAAACAAATTATATTATTTTTAATTTGATCATAAACTAAAAATGAAACATCGCATAACCAAACTATTCCATTAGTAGATAGTTCTTGTATTTACCATATCTTCTTGATCGTTAGATTTATTATCCGGTATTCTATGGACGGTATAAGCTAAAATGTTTCAACTTTATCCATTCTATCCTACTTATGATGATTCATTAGTTTAAAATATTTAATTATATTTTTAAAAACATTATTTTCTTTTTTAATACAAAGAACAATTTAAAATTTCATTACTTACATAGTATACGTGTTTTAATTTAATTAATTGTTATTATCACTTCTTACTTTGACGTAAATACCACTTATAAACGAAAACCTCTATTTTTTTCTTTTAATATAAAATTAAGCATTATCATCTCAATCATTTTCTCCATTAAATATTCTAAATAACCTAAATAAATTATAAATAACCTTTATAAATAGAAATTTCTCTTTTTTCTCTCCTTATAAATATGGAATTTCTTTCATTTTAAATAATCTAAATTAATTATAAATAATATTGAGTATTAAAAAAATATTTGTGAAATAGTGAATAAAGAACTTTCTTCCACTATCCTATCATCCATCTTATTTGCTTTGTTGACCTATTAATATTTATTTCTATTCAAAAGATTTTAATTTTTAAAAAAATCTTAAACAATTTTCAATTTTTTTCACATATATATTTAATTTTAACAAAGAAATTAATATTTTTTTGTTTAAAATCACCTGTTCCTATATAAAAAATAATCATGTATTTATTGACAATTACTTTATTTTATAGATTATACTGAATGACCCAACTGATTGATTAATCAATTAATCATTTCACTTATAATTATCATTATTATTGCTAAAAATTGCTAAAAATTTATAATTAGTAATATCATGTTAATTCTAATAAGACCCATTTTCAAATTTATTGAAATACGATTACAATCAAAATGATATTGTCAATCAGTTTCTATAAAGTAATTTTATGATATCAATTTGTTTTAAGATACTAATTTTAACCTCCAACTGAATAATCTAAAAGTTTGATGTTTATTTAACACAACTCCTTGGTGTTTTATTTTTTTATCAGTATACTAGTTCTTAATATTAGCTATATAATAGATTAAAACACAATAATAAATAATGTAGAAGATTTTTGAATTATTTTAACAAAATTCAAAAAGGATTTAGAAAATCAACTTTATATTAATGTTAAGAACAAAAATTTTAATTAAAGTTTAGAACAGAAATTTTACATTAATGTTTACAACAAAATTTTTACATTAATGTTAACAACAAAATTTTTACATTAATGTTAACAACAAAATTTTTACATTAATGTTAACAACAAAATTTTTACATTAATGTTAACAACAAAATTTTTACATTAATGTTAACAACAAAATTTTTACATTAATGTTAACAACAAAATTTTTACATTAATGTTAACAACAAAATTTTTACATTAATGTTAACAACAAAATTTTTACATTAATGTTAACAACAAAATTTTTACATTAATGTTAAAAAAAAAATTGTACATTAATGTTTAAAAAAAACGGAACATATTCTTAAAGGAAGTTTTATTTTGAAGGAAAGATGCCTGGACGGTATCTGTGCGTGACTGTGGATCTCTGTGGTGTTACCACTTCTGGTGCCAGTAGGCGTGGCATGTCGCCGCCTCCCTCTGCAGGATTCTTTTCCTCTTCATTATCAAAGGAGTTTTGCTCCTGATAGGTATTAAACCACAAGATGCTAATACATAAGCTACAAAATAAAAAATAATAATTAGTTTATAAATTTAAAAGAGAATGAATAAAATTAATTATATATAGTTTTATAATTATAATATTTTAAATTTATAAAATAACTAATCAAAATAATTTTATTTCAATTAAACATTAAACATCAATAGCCTGGAGTCTTGTTTAAAATTATATATGTATATCCATATTTTTTTATTATAGAATTAAATAAAATAGAGTAAACGAATATTATCATATACTTATGTAATTTTAAAAATAGAAATGAAAATTAATTTAAAGCATATATATATGGTACTAAATTGTCAAATATTGTATTTAAATTATATATTATTAATTAATTTATTTTTATTCAAAAGTTTCTAAAAGTAAAATTTAAAATTATATAGCGAGAAGTAACTCTCATGACTGTCCAATTTATATTGGATATAAATAGAAGTGGTGAAAAATAGATTTTTTTTTTTAAATTTATTAATGTAATTTGAAAATATAAAATTTGAATTAATTTAAATTTGAAAATCTAAGATATAGTGTAGATATATTTTTTAAATTCAAGTTCTGAATCCACTTTGCCAAAGCAAATTCTTTAACTAGTTTTTTGATTGAAACTAATCTAGAAAATTCGACAAAAATGAAATTTTAGAAATTCACCCATAAAGTTATGATAAAATAAATATTTGTTGTGATCATGATAAACATCTTAATTATGTAATAGAAAATGTTTATAAACAATAAAAATTTTTTAAAGACATTAACTATAATCAATACATTTTATTTATTAAATAAATTTGAATGATATCTTACGCCATGATGATTATTGCGACCATAACCATATGGAAAAAGAAACAGACACCGGTCCTGATCAAATTGTACATTTTAATCACGTTAAATAAACGCTAAATTTCTAAAATAAACTAATAATATGATTTCAATAATAAGTGTATATCATAAATATCTTGAGAAAGAAAGAGCGAGACGGCTAAAATTTTTGCTGACAGATTATAAACAAATTCAGGGGGTGAAATATAAGAGAAAAATAAAAAAAAAAAATTAAAAAAATTAATTTTGTTTTTTTTGAATAATTATATTAGAATTATTATTATAAAACTTTTATTAAATATATGTATAACTTAAAGAAAATAATTTTTTTTTGTTGAAAATGGGCCCCATGTGAATATGAAATTGAAAAAAATGTTAAAAAATAAATTATTTTATTTTTACATTAAATATATATACAATATATATAAATAAATATTTATTTGTTGTTGTTTTCTTTTTATTGCATAATAAGTATTTTTTTAAATATTATACTATGCGTATATTTCAATAATATAATAGTATAATTAATTAATGCAGTATTGAATAAAAAATCCTTAAATAAAAAAAAAAAACAACATATTTTCATATAAGCATTTCATAATTATTTTTTAATAATTTTATTTTATCTGTACTCTTTTTTCTGCATTAGTTTTCACTATATCTATTAAAAAAACAATATAATTATTAATATATTTAATGATAAATAATAAAATAAAATAGAAATAAATGATTTTAAATAATTTTTTAACTATCACCACAAATACTATAATATTTTATTTTATTTTAATTTAAATTTAAATTTTTGTTTATTAGGAAAAATTTATTAGATTAGAAAGGTTGGTAATTTATGAAATTAAAAATTAATTATTCTCTCTTCTCTTTAATCATCCTATAATACATAATCTAACAATTAACAAATCACAAATCATTCTTAGAATTAACTTGCGACTAAAATATAAAATTCAATACAATATAAAATGATTGCAATGGTCTTTAATGAATTTATGGACCTTACTTATCTAATAATGGGTTTTTTGTATTCCTGTTTTGAATTCTTCCTAGCATGCTGTATTTTTATACTTTTGTATGTATATTTTCTTTTAAAAAAAATAGTATAACCTTAATTATATCAATTTTGAAAAAAATGTCAAATATTTAAAATTTAAATGTGGATTTGAATAATTTTTTCTTTACTTATATATAGATAAATACTAATTATTAACATATCTTATTTCATTTCAGCACGATAAATGTAAGACAATTTTTACATCTTTTTAAACCTATTGAAAAACCAGCAAGAAGAGAACCCATAACTCGCATTCAATATGCAAATCCTGAAGAATATACTCTACTACATTAAAATGATGTATATATACATGATATATATACATTAAATTTCTCTTGTTAATTATAAATATATTTACGTGTTAAAAAGTTCAACATTTATTGCAAATATAATTATTTATTAAGTTTCATGAGGTATTTAAAATACTTTAAATCCTATTGTTACTTACTAAAAAAATTAACATATATTGCATAAATGTAATTATTTATTAGTCTTCATGAAGTATTTAAAATACTTTAAATTCTATTATTATTTACTAAAATTTGTTAATAACTTAATAGTTATTTAAAATTAAACGAAAATTTTCGAAGTTCTAATTTTTGTTATTTTTATTTTAATATATATAACCAAAAGACAATTTTCCAATTTTGTCAGAAATCTTCACCCATAATAATATCAAAAATAAACTAAGAAATAGAAATTTCTTATTTTTTTTTTTATTAAATTTGATTTTGTAGCTTTATCATTTAACTTTGAATTTTTTCTTTTTTTTCAAATTTTAAATTTTTATAATTTTATAAATCTTAAAAGAAAATATTAATTATTTATAATTGAATGATAAGGTAGAATTTTAACATAATTATTTTTAATAATTAAGGAATGTGGGAGTTATAGAGCTGAGCTCAAGTCCTTCACCAGGCAGGGGCGGATTTAGGTCTCGGCAGTATAGGAAACTGCCTAGGGTTCAAAAAATCGTGAATTTTTTCACTCTTGCGATCAGACTTTTAAATATTTTCGACTTTTTTTTAAATTTTTTCAATATGGTTCTCAAAAAAAAAGTTAAAATGATTTTGCGATCATGATTTTTCAGGATCTAAGTATCACCAAGAGTGCCCACTCCTGCTATATTATTTCAAAAAAGTACTCTTCAATAATAATTTTTTTAAATGAAAAATAAAATAAATAATAGATTTTATGTTATTTTATGGGTGGGGGCCCGGAATTCTGTCCTTGCCTAGGACAAGAAAATTCCTTAATCCGGCACTGACCATAGGTATGTATAAATTGTATAAAAATATAATATACCTATATAAATTTGAATGATAAAATTTATGTATTTACATGTGTATACATTATATATATCTCGCGTATATTTAAAATACCGTCTTGAATTAAAAAAATAAGTATAATTTTTGTAACAATTTTATTTTCACATGTAAACTCTTATCTTAATCTATATATATATATATATATACCTATATTTCTTATTTAAGGTATTTATCCATTTTCCTTGAGCTTTTGTGTTACCTTCTAAAGCATATCGGTTTGTTTTCACTTCATCATCATCGTTATGACACTGACTTATATGATCTATATCAGTTTCTTGAATGCACCCATGCTCAATGCTTAATCGTCTATGACAATTCGACTTAAAAATCATTACCATCCCGCTGCTTAAAAGTCAACAAACTATCTAAACACTTTATTTTTTGGGCACCTCAACAAACATTTTTGCCTGAAACACATCGTTCAATAATTTATTTTATTATTCGATCACAATTGCATAGAGAAGCAAAACTTCATTTAAACTAATTTTTGGGTGGTGATTATTTTTAAAAATCTGTAAACAATTTTAAAGGGTATAAGTGTTAACACATATGAACAAATGTTTTTTTTATTGCTTTTGTAAAAACTTTTTTCCAATTTATTTTTTAGGGGGTCCCAAAAAAAGTTTAATTACAGACCCCGAAAAAGCTAGATGGTTCCAATTATATTCTAGCATCTTCAGGCTTTTTTTATAAATGTTTTATTTTATTTATATTATTTTTCTGGCGTATTTCTTGATGTCAAACAAGCATTCGACAAAATATCGCATCAAGGACTTGGATACTCAAATCATATCTTCAAGTAAGGGTAGAAAACGAGTTTTCCCAATATCATCCCATGTGTTCAGGAGTTCCTCAAGGCAGCATTCTTGGGCCTTTCTTGTATTCCTACACTGCGTATATACTAACAACGCAAGATTCATTTATTGCTACTTATGCCGATGATACCGCCATTCTCGTCACAAGCACAGATCCAAACAAGGCATCAAACAAACATCCAAAACTGGTTACATCGATGGAGGATTCATGTGAATGAATCTAAATCCAATCATATCGCCTTCACTAAAAAAAAAATCAAATGCCCAACAGTCTATTTAAATTAAAAAATCATCCCCTATAGTAACTCTGTAAAATATTTTGGATTACACCTTGAATCAAGACTTAGCTGGAAAATTCATATAGAAAAAAAAGAAATGAATTAAATATAAAATAATGTATTTGCTACCAGGACAAAATTCTCAACTTGCCTTAAAATCAAAAGTTTTACTTTATAAGTCAAAACTTATGCCAATTTGGTCATACTCATCTCAAATATGGGGAACTGCTATGCGAATCCAGTATAAGTAAAATTCAAAGAGTACAATCCAAGATACTCAGATGTATGCAAACGCCCAATGGTATTTTACAAACGCAAGTTTGCACAGTGACCCCTCAGTTAGGGAACTAATTCTTCATACATTCATTAAATATTCAAAAAAAACTTGAAATTAACCCAAAAACATCAGCTATTACTTTCCTGGACAAAAGTGAAGTGACCAGAATACTCAAGAAGAATCATGTTCTTGACACTGAAGAATGCTCTTCTTTGATCATTTGGAAAATGAAATTCAAATAGGGAAGTCATCAATTGACGACTTTCCCTTCAAGTGACATGTGAGTGTATGAATGAACTTGTGTGTCAGTGTGTGTATGAATGCAAACCTATTTCATAAAATTTTCTAAAAGTCTTATATAAGCTGATTGTAAATAGAAAATAAATTAAAAAAAAATTATATTATTTTTATTTTTTTTATTTCCTGCTATTGGTTTTGGCTCCTGGGAGGTGCTGCCCTGACTGGGCTACCAAAACCATGGATTCCCATTATGCAGCCCAATTGTGATGGTCTGTGCCAATATGATTATGACCGGCCCCGCTCTCGGCCATCGGAGGAGAGTCGGAATCAAATCCTTGGACTGATAACTTTTTAATGAATAACAAAATAACATAAGAAAACTTGGATTTGAATAATATATATATTATTCATTTTTTAATTAGAAATAAATATAAACTTTTCATCATCCCAATTATTATTAACAATTATACTTGATATTTTTTAATTGAAAACAACAACAAAAACCTTCATTTATATATTAACTATCATTTGTATTCATATATAAATTTCATTATATCTATTAATATATAAATAAGTTTGAATTAAATAAAATCTACTTTTTTTATTAAGAATTATAATTAGTTTATTAAATAAAAAACTTGAATATCCATATTTTATTATAAAAAAAAAAAATTCATATGGAACATTTAAAAATATTACAGTTGGGATATATATATATATATATATATAATATATTTTTTTCTATAATCAAATAATAATTCATTGCTTCTAAATATAAAGTTCTATATACGATTTGGATTTAATATAATTTATTTAATATGTATGATTAAGGATTATTTTAATTATTTTTATTTTTGGCATAATATTATATATATAATTATATATATAAAAGAAAAGAAACCATAGTACATTTCTTCATCATTCATCATGGATTCAATATTAGACTTAATTATTTATCAAATTGTTGAATGGATAGCCTTGGTTTTGTCATTGATTTTATTGTAAGTACATACTTATTATTTTAACTATATTCAATTGAAATCAAAATGTATAATTTTAAATGATATATGGAAATTAACTATTTTGCGTATAAATTGATTTAAATACTAATAGTCTGCTTTTATTATTGTTGTTCAGTAGTTCTTGCCTCCCAAATATTTCATTTAATATTATTTATCATTATTTTCCGATCAGTATTTATATATTTTTAAAATATTTTTGTAAATGAACTTAATTTAATCTTTTCCATTAAAAACAGTTACATTACTAAAAAAGATTGAAAAGGGCTATTTGTAAACATCTCCCCACCATAATTATAACATTTGACGTGAAATTAATTTTTTCAACCTGTTCTGATTTGTTGTCTATTCCCTATTTGAGTGTTTAGAGCCCGCACTCACCCCTTTTTAACTTACACATTAATTTTATAAATAATATATTTAACATAGTACAATAAAGATAATAACATTGAAATATAGCCCCACATCATTATTATGATATCAACAAAAGATTCTTTATATTATTTATAAATTATTCCTATAGATTTTTTTATTTCTAGATATGAGGTCGTCTACAGATATATACCTATGTTGAATAGAGGAACTGGAATGGATTATTCGTATAGAAATACTGGTGATGATCCTATACATGTAGAGAATCGCTCTGATATCAACGAAGTGGATTTATTTTACAGTTAATCAAATCACTAAAATATTTGTTTCATAACATGAATGAATCTCACATTTGAAATTAATTGAACATTTTTTTATTTTTTAACAAAAAAATAACAAATAAAAGATAATAACATATATTTTTTTGTGATTTTATACAATACTGTCAATAATATTAATTCCAAAGGTATAATGTACCCTCTCTTTATGCGCCTCATTATAACTATTCTAAAAAGAATAATGCATTCAGGAATATTCAAGAAATCAATATATGCAAAAAATATTTATTTATATATATTATATAAAATAAATATATATAAAAAAAATTAAAATATATTCAGATCATAGAAAAGAAGTTAATAAAAAATAAAATATTAATCTATTTATTTATTTTTCAAAATTAATTTTATCAACTTCAAAGTACACAACGTTCAGTCCAAAGCTTTGTTTTGTCGTCATTTTTTCCATTTCTCGAAACACATAGAAAAGTCTAGATCAGGGATTGCCTTCAAATTTTCCTCGAGTGGGATTTTATTTATACAATCGAATCAAAAAGATATCCCGATGCAGTTTTTTAGTTTGTTGAGCAGACAGAATTCGCATAATGCTAAATCAGGCGAATACCATGAATGTGGAGAATATGGGAAACAATATAAGTCGAAAGTTTTTGTCGGAATATTTTCGGAGAAGCAATGAAATATAGTTCAGTATAAAAACCCTAAGGAGTTTCTCTAAATACCTCTTCAGATAGATAGATTGTTGAAGATAAACTATTGATATATTTTTTGTTTACACTAACATAAATAAAATACATTTAATTTATATATATATATATATACACATGTAAAAATATATATAGGATACATGTTTTAAAAAATAAATAAATATAATTATTTTTAAAATAACATGTAAATAATTTTTATTTCATCCTCAATTTTCATAATACAATTAACCCACTTATTTAATAAAATAGTTTATCTATAGATTTTATATTATATTTATGCATATATTATTATTATGAATTAATTTTTTAAATGAATTTTAAACAATTTTTGTTTACTCGCCATTTCAAATTAATATTAAGAATCATAATCAACCGCCTAATCATAATTGGTTATTGAGCAACTTATTTTTTTGAAAACAATTTTTTTAAACTTATTTTTAACTGAATCAAATACATTTCACATTTTAATTAAATTTTATCAATTGTTTTTTATTTCCATTTTTTTTTTATTTTATATAAAAATAAAACATTTTTGTAGGAAATAGAAAGTTTCTACATTGATTTGTTGGGTTTCTATTGTAATTATCATAAATTAGGATATACAAAACTACATTAATTGCTGAGCAATGGATAGGGTTAATATTATCACTTTGAAACGTCTTCAAAAAGAAATTGAAGACATTAAAACGAACCCCCCAGTTAATTGTAGTGCTGGACCAGAAGAGGATAGTATATATAATTGGAAAGGAATAATTATTGGACCAAAAAACACCCCATTCCAAGATGGTATGTTTAGTTTTGACATTATATTTCCACGAAATTATCCGTTTTCTCCACCGGTTATTTTTTTTAAAACCAAAATCTATCATCCAAATATTAGGAAAAATGCATATGTTAGTATCCAAGACAAGAATTGGTCACCAGCGATTACCATTTCCCACTTTCTCGCAATCATCTGTAAATTATTTGCTTGCCCAAATTTGGATAAACCATTAAATCGTCGAATTGGAAGACAGTATAAAGCTCGACGAGAAGAGTTTAACATAATTGCTAGATCCTGGACACGAAAGTTTGCAATGAAACATGTAAATCCGACAAATGTATGATTAAGTTCCCTATATCCAAATTTTATAAGAATTTTTATTAATAAAAAGGTTTAGTGTAATAATATTATGTATAGTATAAGAAAATTATAGATGTGTATTTTTTTTGTATAATTCTTTGTTCTAATCTGGCGTTACCTATCATGTATTTCTGATGTGAAGAAAAATTCTATACTTATTGGTTTGTTTATTTTATATTTTATTTATATTTTTGTTTTTTGTTTTAGTATTTATATCTGGTAAATATATAAGCTATAATAACATGAAATCATTTTTGCATTCCTAAACATGTTAAGGATCTTAAAATTTAGGATGTAATAAGCGGGGCATATTGTATGAATAAATGTTAACACAAACTATTTATTTATTGATTTGCTATGTTGAGTTAAAAAATCAATCAAATTTAATACAATGTTAATGTTTTAATACAAAATATATTAAAATGGTTTGTAACTAATTATTCATTAAGTCCTCCTTTTCCACAGTCTCATAAAACAAAATTTTAATAAATTTTAATCTTACAAGTTAATTTAGAAATGTATATATACAGTGTTTTATTTAATTTAAAATCATGAAATAAAAATATATTGGAGATTGATTAATGAAAAAATAAAAGACAAAAAACAATTTAAATCGTAATCTTCTCACTGAAGATAATAGAAATAATCACCTATTTATTAAAATTAAAGAATCATTAAATACATGAAAAATTAAAAAGATTTGAAAATTTTTAAAAAATCTATAAAAATTAAAAAATGACAGGATAATTTATATACTTATGAAATATAATTAGTAATTCAAAGATATACTTTAAAATGTTTATCAATGTTAATTACCTGACTTTTAATAGTCATTAACAAATTGTAAATAAGAGAGTGATATGAATTAATATAAATTCATGTTTAAAATAAACTAAAAGTTAGGTATATTATTAAAATTTGTATCTTATTCATCCTTTATTCCTTTTTTTCAGAAAAAATCAATTTATATATCTTGAATAATGTTAATTTTTTTATTTAAAAATTGTTTATTGATATTATAACTTATCCTGTAAGTTATAATATCAATATAGAAAATTCAATAAATTTTGTCATTTTCATAAATGTCCCGATACATAATCGAGACATCCTCGCTGTGTGATTGTATAATGAAATACATTTGTTGACTTTCGTCCTCATCCTCTATTAAATTATCCTCGTTGAAGAATAATATTGATACAAGGCCATAACATCTAGTTAAAATAAATAAATAAATGATTTAAAAGATTTCATTAATAATTATGTTTATTAACCACTGTTGTTGATAATATCATATAAAAACAATTGTAATTACAATCAATTGTAATTAAAAAAAATGATAAGAAATAATTAAATTAATACTTCAGAAATGAAGTTATAAGAAAAATAATTTCATTTATCAATATTATTTTTAATTAACAAAGAATGCATGATAAATATTTGATAGATATTTATATTTTCTATGAATAAATTAACAAAAAAATCTTTTAATATAATAATAATTCTATAAATACTTTTAATTATTTATTA
Source organism: Labia minor (assembly GCA_963082975.1). Lineage (NCBI taxonomy): Eukaryota > Metazoa > Arthropoda > Insecta > Dermaptera > Spongiphoridae > Labia > Labia minor. The sequence continues at coordinate 24,294,647 of OY720348.1, read as the reverse complement.
TTTCAATATTTTTTCTTTATTATTCTTGAAAAAAACTTTAAATAATAGAATTAAAAATAAGTCTATAGAAAATAAAAAGTAAGTACCAAATTTTTAAGTTGATTTGAATAGTCATAAATTCTATTAAAATTTATTATTATTATTAATGAGATAAAATAAAGACTAAGAAATATAAAGATCGTATAAAAATATATCATATTGAATTATATATATATATGTATATAATAAATATAGAATTTTATTTTTAGAGATACATTAAATTAATTTATATATATATATATATATATAATTTCAAGATTATGATAGGAGGGGCATATGATTATACCATCCCATACGTTCTTATTCCTCCTTTGCCTAAAACTTGCCCAATGAGAATATCATTTATGAAGGGCTACTTCAGGGGATTGGACAAAAGAGTTTTTGAATAGAAAGAGGCATGAAAAGAAAGGCTCAGTCAGGGCAGGTAAGGAACTGCAATTAACTACGGGGTCCAATCAGGTTGCAGAGTGAGAATCGTGATCAAACAAATAAAAGGAACAAATATATATATATATATATATATAAATTTTCAGAGAAAATAAAATAAATAAATTGTCGGCAAAAAACCAGAATATTCACTTTCATCGGGGTAAATCATCAATCTAAAAAAATAAGACGATTGAATCAATTAAGAATGACAAGTAAAAGTATAATGATTAGAGAAAATTAAATATTATTAAATATTCCAAACCATCTCCATTCCATTCGTATTCTCTTCATATTTTTAAATTCTAAATTTGCTATTATATTCCCTTATCCTTATATTATAAAATATACATATGTATAGGTATCATTTATTATTACTAGGTGAAATTAAGAAATAAATATAAAAATAATTTTAACTATCGATAAGAGATTATCTCTAATATTTTATTAATTTGAATAATTTAAAAAGATTTTCTTATGCATCACTTGAGTAGAAAATCAATGCTTTTATAAGTTTGTTTTTAATGTTCATTTCAATTCTTCTAATTATAATTTTAAGATTTTATCAATACATGCACTATGATGTACACCAAGGATCGATTTATTTCTTCAGAAAATAGACGTAAGATGTCTTAATCTTTTTTTTTTCTTCTTAGAAGGATTTTTTTTTGTTTGTTAATAGAATGAATAAAAAAAAAAATAAAGTGAGATATCATTCTTGTTTTTCTCAATTTTGTCGCAGTTATCTTTTCATTTATTTTTTATATTATTAGTATTATATATATATATATATATATATATATATATATATATATATATATTAATGAGTAAATTGTTGTTTTCACATCAAATTTCACTTGTGGAAATTTTTACATATTTCCATGAATCATGCATTTTGTTAACATAAAAAATTATTTTTAGCATGATGTCCATTGTGTGTCCCTCCGTTATGTGTTCGTCCTTCCGTTGTGTGTCCTTAAAGCCGTGTACAACTTGAACGGCTTCACGGATTTTGATAAAATTTGGTATAATTTACTTAATTCATCAGTAGCATAAATTCATCAACTTTTGGTGTATATTCGGAAACTGAAAGTGGTATTTTCCCAAAGTAATTAATTAATTTTATATTCATTTTCGGAAATTTTTCACTTAAAATATAGTAGTAATTAATTTATTAGTAATTAATTTAAAAATAAAAACCAAGATAATAACCGTGAATATATTTGAAAATTTGAAAAATATATAAATTGTGTGTTCTTCGTCCTAAATTAAATTAATTATTTTGATGATATTCTCCTTTATTTATTTAATTTTTTTTTTCAAATTAACCTTTGGAAGATGAATTTTTCCAAATATATTGATTGAATTTTGAGCGGCCTTTAAAAATTATTTATTAAAACAATCCAAATAAACTGAAGGATTTTCGGAAGTATTTTCTGAAAAGGTAAAATAAAATGTATAAAAATAAAAAACTTAATAGGGTGAAGTAAAAAGTGGCTTCTGATTTGTGTGTTTACTTATAACGACTTACCCTTTTGATAAAATTCGGTATAATTTACTTAATTTAAAAATTATTTTTTAAAACAATCCAAATAAACTGAAGAATTTTCTGAAGGATTTTCTGAAAAGGTAATAATATGTATAAAAATAAAAAGCTTAATAGGGTGAAGTAAAAAGTTCTGATTTATTTACTTATAGCTACTTACCCTTTTGAATGAAGAAATCATATCATTAACGGTTCAATCCCAGCATTTCAATTGAACTGAAAATATTCGCAAATAAAATGGAATATAGGAATGATATATTTATGTTTTATTTTTTTAGTTTATTTCTTCTTTTTAATTTCAACATGTCAATATTTTATTTTCATGTTTGAAATTAATTAATTATAAATATTAGAGTAAATGAATTAAAATATAAAAAGGTTTTATAGATCTTGTCATTTGCTTCTACCATATATAGTAAATCTAATTTATTTGTAAATTTTGTTTTTTAATTTTTATTTTAAAAAAATAATATAACATATTTAAAAAAATAAACATTTTAAATGTATGTAATATTAAAAAAATCCTTTATATATAAAATACTATAAATACACTTTTAAGGTATTATATGTTTTGAAAATTTGATAATTTATTTCCATTAATTATAAAAATCTCATTTAATACCAAATGGCAAAAAATTTGTTCTTCTCATTGGTTTAAAAAGAGATTTACTTTGATATCCTGATCCATAATTTTCATTATATATATATATATATATATTAATGAACCAATGTTATAATTTAATGATTATAAGGAAACCCAACTTATACCTTATAATAAATATCGATAAAATATAAAAATAACAAAAACTTCAGAACTGTTAATTAGTAATTTATTAAATGGACATATAGATTAACAAACATAGTTTTTATTTTTTTCAATAAATTGTAGTAAAATAACGTAATGTTAGCAATCTATTTTTTTTTAAAAAAAAGTCGAAGAACGATATATTCATAATTTAAAATTAAAAAAATTTTCAAAAATTAATTACAAAAATATTTAAAATTAGATATAGCAAACAGATATATAATATATATGAATTTATTGTTAATTATTTTTTAAAGTTAAATTGTAGTCAATTTTATAAAATAAAATAGTTGAAATGTTTTGTTAATTTTTTGTCAATGTTTGCAAGAATGTTTGAATGAGTGCTCAATTTGACTATTTCTTACATAGATTGTATTTGTTTGTATTTTAGTTTCAATTTCGTTATTTACGAATACTTAAAATCACAAAATGAGTTACAGGTGTTGTGTTATTAACTGTAGAAAGAAGGCGATTGTGTTTATAAAAAATCATTTCAACCATCTACTCCCAGCGGTATTTGTATAAATCTATTATCTATTTAATGTTTAAAAAAATTAAAAAATCAAAAGAATCATAACTATAGAAAGATAGATAGATCATATATTCTAGTTTAAAACAATTTATTGTTAAATTTAATGTTTAAATTAAATAATTTTCTATATTGTTTACACAATTTTTAATTGATTAATTTTTTTATTTTGTTTTAGGAGATCATAGATTTACCGAAATTGATTCGAGGACCTCGATTCCCTCTATGCAACAGACATACAATTCCGAGTCTTAGAATTTATAAATGTATGATATGCAACAATGTGAAATCCAATAGATTAATGACACGCTTAGGTTTCTACTTAAATAGGGTAAAGAATATTTTTGCCAAGGATGGCATTAATGTGGATTTAAATGAACGTTCAAAATTATGTAACTTGTGTTCATATTTTTTTATTTTGCGTCTCCTTAAAACAAAATCCCAATTGACAGCGAAGAACAAAAGGTTCCTGTCCAATTACAAAAAGAGGTACTGCTTTTTAAATTAATGATATCCATCAATTAACTTTTAATTTAAATGAACAAATAATAATACTAGTTAATAATAATTAATTTAATCCACTAGGAAATTTCAATTTTACCAAGTGTTTAAAATTATTCCCATTAAACGTTTATTTATATACAATATAAAAATTGCTATTATCTTTCTATTTATTATATGAACTAGTAACTCAAATTATTCACCACTTTTCTTATTATTATTAACAAATTTAGAAAAAGATAGAAATTTTAAATTCATTTATTTATAAATTTGAAATTATTTAATTGTAACCTATGCACTAGTTGAAGTTTATGAAGTTGTTAAGTAATCTAAAATCAAACAAATCATTCCAAATTTTAAATTGATTCTTTATTAATTTTTTACTTTCAGATTACCTAACTTTGTTAAACATTCTTCAAAATATATAAGGATCGATCAATCGCAACAAATTAAAAAATTAGAATCACCTGATTCGGATATTGAAATTGTTTTTGAAAGGTAATTTAATTTTATTAATTCTATCTATATTTCAAAATAAAATTAATAACTAAATTTCAAAAAAATAATTTCAATTTTTCACATATTAATTATTTTATAATTTCAGATTAACAAAAAAAAAATATCAAACATTATTATCTACAACACATCTCAGGCCGCAATCACCTGATTCGGATATTGAAATAGTTTTCGAAAGGTAATTTATTTTTATTAATTCTATCTATATTTTAAAAATAAATTAATAACTAAATTTCAAATAAATAATTTCAATTTTTACATATTAATTATTTTACATTTTTAGATTGTCAAAAAAAAAACGTCTCATATTAAAATCTACAACCCATCCGAGGCCGCATTCACCTGATTCGGATATTGAAATTATTGCAGTAATTATCAATCCGAATAACAAGTTGGCCAAGTAATTTTTTTTTTTTTAATATTAATTTTTTGTATTAATTATATCTAATATAACGAAGAATTGGAAATCCAAGGTCGCAGGTATGTAGAACCATTCTCCCTTATAAAGGACTTGGTTTTTCTTTATATAAAGGCTTTTCCTAGTTTGTAAATCAATTAAAAAACATTGCCTTCCTTACTATCGTCGGTCGGTAAAAAATTATTTCAATATTAATTATTTTTTGAAAATATTATAAACAACAAGTAATTTATTTTTATTAATTCTATCTATATTTCAAAAAAATAATTTCAATTTTTACATAATTATTTTATAATTTCAGATTGTGTATAAAAAAAACGTCAACTATTAAAACCTAGAACCCTTCCAAGACCACAATCATAATTATCAATCCGAATATTAAAAGGCCAAGTAATTTTTTTTTAATATTAATTAAAATTGTACCTACTATAACGAAGAATTGCAAATTCAATGACGCGAGTATGTCGAATTATTTTGTTATGAAATTAAATTTATTATAGTTTTTTATTATTTTTAATATATAAAATAAATAAACAAATTATAATGTTTTTACTATTTCTTTTCTTAATTTAGCGGACCTTAAGATTCAACGTAAATGAGTTATCCAATATTGAGATACTAATTCTTATAAATGATGAATGACACAATGTGATGAATATTGAGGTGTTGGAGACGATGATGTTTCTTGGACATCAGTTGTCATCATGTTGGATGATGGAATATCATTATTTGATGATATTTGAACACTGGGAGGGACATTTCTTGATGTCATTTTGAGATGGGGGCCCAGGCCCCTACTTATTATTTATTTTAAAACTATTCGAAAAAGAAAAAAAAAATATTTTTTTTTTTAAAGATTTATTCTATTGAATAAGTGAAATGAGAAAGAATTATTTATAAATATATTTTAAACTATTTATAGACACTGAATATTTTTGTTTTTTGTTTTAGTATTTATATCTGGTAAATATATATAAGCTATAATAACGTGAAATCATTTTTGCATTCCTAAACATGTTAAGGATCTTAAAATTTAGGATGGAATAAGCGGGGCATATTGTATGAATAAATGTTAACACAAACTATTTATTTATTGATTTGCTATGTTGAGTTAAAAAATCAATCAAATTTAATACAATGTTAATGTTTTAATACAAATTATATTAAAATGGTTTGTAACTAATTATTCATTAAGTCCTCCTTTTCCACAAAGTCTCATAAAACAAATTTTTGAAAAATTTTTATTTTACAAGTTAATTTAGAAATGTATATATACACTGTTTTATTTAATTTAAAATCATGAAATAAAAATATATTGGAGATTGATTAATGAAAAAATAAAAGACAAAAAACAATTTAAATCGTAATCTTCTCACTGAAGATAATAATAGAAATAATCACCTATTTATTAAAATTAAAGAATCATTAAAATACATGAAAAATTAAAAAGATTTGAAAATTTTTAAAAAATCAATAAAAATTAAAAAATGACAGGATAATTTATATACTTATCAAATATAATTAGTAATTCAAAGATATACTTTAAAATGTTTATCATTGTTAATTACCTGACTTTTAATAGTCATTAACAAATTGTAAATAAGAGAGTGATATGAATTAATATAAATTCATGTTTAAAATAAACTAAAAGTTAGGTATATTATTAAAATTTGTATCTTATTCATCCTTTATTCCTTTTTTTCAGAAAAAATCAATTTATATATCTTGAATAATGTTAATTTTTTTATTTAAAAATTATTTATTGATATTATAACTCTATCCTGTAAATTCTATAAATTTTGTCATTTTCATAAATGTCCCGATACATAATCGAGACATCCTCGCTGTTTGATTGTATAATGAAATACATTTGTTGACTTTCGTCCTCATTCTCTATTAAATTATCCTCGTTGAAGAATAATATTGATACAAGGCCATAACATCTCTATCTCTAGTTAAAGTAAATAAATAAATGATTTAAAAGATTTCATTAATAATTATGTTTATTAACCACTGTTGATAATATCATATAAAAACAATTGTAATTACAATCAATTGTAATTAAAAAAAATGATAAGAAATAATTAAATTAATACTTCAGAAATGAAGTTATAAGAAAAATAATTTCATTTATCAATATTATTTTTAATTAACAAAGAATGCATGATAAATATTTGATAGATATTTATATTTTCTATGAATAAATTAACAAAAAAAATCTTTTAATATAATAATAATTCTATAAATACTTTTAATTTATTATTTCAATATTTTTTCTTTATTATTCTTGAAAAAAACTTTAAATAATAGAATTAAAAATAAGTCTATAGAAAATAAAAAGTAAGTACCAAATTTTTAAGTTGATTTGAATAGTCATAAATTCTATTAAAATTTATTATTATTATTAATGAGATAAAATAAAGACTAAGAAATATAAAGATCGTATAAAAATATATCATATTGAATTATATATATATATGTATATAATAAATATAGAATTTTATTTTTAGAGATACATTAAATTAATTTATATATATATATATATATAATTTCAAGATTATGATAGGAGGGGCATATGATTATACCATCCCATACGTTCTTATTCCTCCTTTGCCTAAAACTTGCCCAATGAGAGTATCATTTATGAAGGGCTACTTCAAGGGATTGGACAAAAGAGTTTTTGAATAGAAAGAGGCATGAAAAGAAAGGCTCAGTCAGGGCAGGTAAGGAACTGCAATTAACTACCGGGTCCAATCAGAATGCAGAGTGAGAATCGTGATCACACAAATAAGACATTGCAGGAAAACTCTTTCCACAGCGCTCGACCAAGATGTGGAAAAAACCTCAGATAAATGAAGTAGAATTATTTACTGAGGAAGAAATATCTGATGCTGGAGCCAAACTAAAAAGTAGACGGGCCCCTGGACCAGACGGCGTCCCTCTAGAGGTACTGAAAACAATCAGCCGAGAGGAACCCAATATGTTGGCAGGCTTATACAACAATCTCCTGGTAAAAAGTGAATTCCCACAAGAATGGAAAATGGCAAAACTTGTGCTAATACCTAAGCCTGGAAAACCTAGGGGAGAAGCAAATTCCTATCGTCCTCTATGTATGCTAAGTGTGGGAGTGAAAATGTTGGAGCACCTGATCCTGAAACGTCTCAAGACTGACCTGGAAAACGGAGAGGATCTAGCGGCAAACCAATTTGACTTTAGAACTGGAAGATCAACTATCAATGCTATCCAAAAAGTGATAGATATTGCAAATAAAGCGAATAAAGGAAAAACCAAGCGGAGTAGAAGACTATGTGGACTTATTCTTCTAGACGTAAGGAATGCTTTTAACTCTGCCAACTGGAATATAATAATGTCTGAACTAGAGAGGCGGAAGGTGAGATCGGAAATATTTGGTCTGATAGGAGATTATTTAACAAACCGCAGTTTAAACATAGAGGACTCTGAGGGGAACATGTGCAATATGGATGTAACATGTGGAGTGCCTCAGAGATCTGTGTTGGGCCCCACCCTATGGAATGTCCTATACGACGGTCTACTCCGAATGAACACTCAGGAAGGAGTGAGCCTTATAGCATATGCAGACGATATTGCTGTAGTGGTGGTCGCACAGTCAGAAGAAGAGATTATGAGAAAGGGAAACGAAACCATCCGCGACATTGACAAATGGATGACTGAAAATGACTTGAATCTTGCTCCATCGAAAACTGAAGCAATAATGCTGACAGGCCGTAAAAGAGTTGGAAACATCTCCTTTACCACTCGCGATAAGACGGTAGAAACTAAAAAGCAGGTGAAATATCTGGGCATCGTCCTGGATACCAGATTATCTTTCGGTCCACATCTGACCTGTGTAATGGAAAAAGCAGTAAAGTCGTTTTCTGCGCTGGCCAAAATTATGCCAAGAATAGGAGGCCCAAAAACGAGCAAACGAATGGTACTTTCTGGTGTCATGCAATCTATCTTACTGTACGGAGTCCCAATCTGGAACGAAATTTTGGCCTACGAAAGGTGGAAAAGAAAGCTAGGGAGCATCCAAAGAAGGATGGCCTTGAGAATCATCTGCGGATACCGCACTATCTCAGGGGATGCATGATTGGTCCTGTCTGGGTGCATCCCGATAGAGCTTCTTGCACAGGAGAGAGTTGCTCGCTACAACAAAGAAAACAACTTTGAAGACAAAAATGCAGAGAGAAGCGGTACAATAAGAAAATGGCAAGAAAACTGGAAGGCCTCAGAAAAGGGACCATGGACCAGAAGGCTCATCGGCGAAATAGATCCATGGATAAATAGAAGACACGGAGACCTTGACTTCTACACCACACAGGCGCTCTCAGGACACGGCTGCTTTCGCACGTATCTGTACAGGATGAGAATCACCCAGAGCCCTGCGTGTGCATCCTGTATGGAGGATGATTCACCGGCACACACGCTTTTCTCTTGTAAGCGCTGGGCAACACACCGAGAGGAGCTATTCCGTACAACAGAAACCGTTTTGAACGAAGACTCCTTAATTGCATTAATGCTGAAATCGCAAGAGCTCTGGAACTGTGTATGTAGGTACATACGCACGGTCCTGCAAAAGAAGATTGACGAAGATCGAATGTAATGAGATACGAGGAAAGTGATGACCAGATGTATGCTAACGCGGTTCCTGGTCATCTCTCTTCTCCAGAAAAAAATGGAATCAGGATCAGGAAGCAGAGGAATGGGGTTTAGTGGGTATGCCCCGGCGAGTCCCACACACAGGCTATAAAAGCTTCCCCAACCCTCTATATAAAAAAAAAAAAAAAAAAAAAAATAAAAGGAACAAATACATTTTCAGAGAGAAAATAAAAATAAAATAAATAAATTGTCGGCAAAAAACCAGAATATTCACTTTCATCGGGGTAAATCATCAATCTAAAAAAATAAGACGATTGAATCAATTAAGAATGACAAGTAAAAGTATAATGCTTAGAGAGAATTAAATATTATTAAATATTCCAAACCATCTCCATTCCATTCGTATTCTGTTCATATTTTTTAAATTCTAAATTTGATATTATATTCCCTTATCCTTATATTATAAAATATACATATGTTTAGGTATCATTTATTATTACTAGGTGAAATTAAGAAATAAATATAAATAATTTAAACTATCGATAAGAGATTATCTCTAATATTTTATTAATTTGAATAATTTAAAAAGATTTTCTTATGCATCACTTGAGTAGATAATCAATGCTTTTATAAGTTTGTTTTTAATGTTCATTTCAATTCTTCTAATTATAATTTTAAGATTTTATCAATACATGCACTATGATGTACACCAAGGATCGATTTATTTCTTCAGAAAATAGACGTAAGATGTCTTAATCTTTTTTTTTCTTCTTAGAAGGATTTTTTTTTGTTTGTTAATAGAATGAATAATAAAGTGAGATATCATTCTAGTTTTTCTCAATTTTGTCGCAGTTATTTAATTTTTTTTCAAATTAACTTTTGGAAGACGAATTTTTCCAAATATAGTGATAGAATTTTGAGCGGCCTTTAAAAATCATTTATTAAAACAATCCAAATAAACTGAAATATTTTCTGAAGTATTTTCTGAAAAGGTAATAATATGTATAAAAATAAAAAGCTTAATAGAGTGAAGTTAAAAGTTCTGATTTATTTACTTATAGCTACTTACCCTTTTGAATGAAGAAATCATATCATTAACGGTTCAATCCCAGCATTTCAATTGAACTGAAAATATTCGCAAATAAAATGGAATATAGGAATGATATATTTATGTTTTATTTTATTAGTTTATTTCTTCTTTTTAATTTCAACATGTCAATATTTTATTTTCATGTTGAAATTAATTAATTATAAATATTAGAGTAAATGAATTAAAATATAAAAAGGTTTTATAGATCTTGTCATTTGCTTCTACCATATATAGTAAATCTAATTTATTTGTAAATTTTGTTTTTTAATTTTTATTTTAAAAAAATAATATAACTTATTTAAAAAAATAAACATTTTAAATGTATGTAATATTAAAAAAATCCTTTATATATAAAATACTATAAATACACTTTTAAGGTATTATATGTTTTGAAAATTTGATAATTTATTTCCATTAATTATAAAAATCTCATTTAATACCAAATGGCAAAAAATTTGTTCTTCTCATTGGTTTAGAAAGAGATTTACATTGATATCCTGATCCATAATTGTCATTATATATATATATTAATGAACCAATGTTATAATTTAATGATTATAAGGAAACCCAACTTACCTTATAATAAATATATTGATTAAATTTAAAAATAACAAAAACTTCAGAACTGTTAATTAGTAATTTATTAAATGGACTTATAGATTAACAAACATAGTTTTTATTTTTTTCAATAAATTGTAGTAAAATAAAGTAATGTTAGCAATCTATTTTTTTAAAAAAAGTCGAAGAACGATATATATACGTAATTTAAAATTAAAAAAATTTTCAAAAATTAATTATAAAAATATTTAAAATTAGATATAGCTAACAGAAATATAATATATATGAATTTATTGATAATTATTTTTTTAAGTTAAATTGAAGTCAATTATTTAAGTATAGGTTCCTATATTATTTTTATAAAATAAAATAGTTGAAATATTTTGTTAATTTTTTTTTGTCAATGTTTGCAAGAATGTTTGGATGAGTGTTCACTTTGACTATTTCTTACAAACATTATTTGTTTGTACTTCAGTTTTAATTTCGTTATTTAAGAATACTTAAAATCAAAATGAGTTACACGTGTAGTGTATTTAAATGTGCAAAGAAGGCGAATGTGTTTTTAAAAAATATTTTCAACAATCTAATCCAGGTGGTATTTGTATAAATCTCTATTATCTATTTAATGTTTAAAAAAATTAATAAATCAAAAGAATCATAACTATAGTAAGATAGATAGATCATATATTCTAGTTTAAAACAATTAAAAAATTAAAAAATTTAATGTTTAAATTAAATAATTTTCTATATTGTTTACACAACTTTTAATTAATTAATTTTTTTATTTTGTTTTAGGAGTTCTTCCACTTTCCGAATATGACACGAGGATCTCGATTAACGCTATGCAACAGACATACAATTCCGAGTCTTAGAACTTATAATTGTAAGATAAAGAACAATGTGAAACCCACTAGATTAATGTCACGCTTAGGTTTCTACTTAAATACGGTAAAGAATATTTTTGCCAAGGATGGCATTAATGTGGATTTAAATGAACGTTCAAAATTATGTAACTCGTGTTCATATTTTTTTCTTTTGCGTCTCCTTAAAAAACAATCCCAATTGACAGCGAAGAACAAAAGGTTCCTGTCCAATTACAAAAAGAGGTACTGCTTTTTAAATTAATGATATCCATCAATTAACTTTTAATTTAAATGAACAAATAATAATACTAGTTAATAATAATTAATTTAATCCACTAGGAAATTTCAATTTTACCAAGTGTTTAAAATTATTCCCATTAAACGTTTATTAATAACAATATAAAAATTTCTATTATCTTTCTATTTATTATATGAACTAGTAACTCAAATTATTCACCACTTTTCTTATTATTATTAACAAATTTAGAAAAAGATAGAAATGTTAAATTCATTTATTTATAAATTTGAAATTATTTAATTGTAACCTATGCACTAGTTGAAGTTTATGAAGTTGTTAAGTAATCTAAAATCAAACAAATCATTCCAAATTTTAATTTGATTCTTTATTATTTTTGACTTTCAGATTACTTAACCCTGTTAAAAATTCTCAAGAATATATAAGTATCGATCAATCGCAACAAATTAAAAAATCAGAATCACCTGATTTGGATATTGAAATAGTTTTCGAAAGGTAATTTATTTTTATTAATTCTATCTATATTTCAAAATAAAATTAATAACTAAATTTCAAAAAAATAATTTCAATTTTTCACATATTAATTATTTTATAATTTCAGATTAACAGTAATAAAAAATATTAATCATTAAAATCTACAACCCATCTCAGGCCGCAATCACCTGATTCGGATATTGAAATTATTGCAGTAATTATCAACTATTAAACCTAGAACCCTTCCAAGTTCATGTCGAATTATTTTGTTATGAAATTAAATTTATTATAGTCTTTTATTATTTTTAATATAGAAAATAAATAAACAAATTATAATGTTTTTACTATTTTATTCTTAATTTCAGATTGCCAAGTCTAGCGGACATTAAGATTCAACATATTCTGGCGTGGCCTCACATCAGTGTTCTAAGGGGGGCACAGAGCCTGAAAGCTTGAGAACCCCTCCTCTATTAGTTCTTTCACTGGTTTCACTTTTAAATCCAAGTGCAGTCGTTCAGCCCTCATGAATCTTGGGGAGTCTTTGATTGATCTTAACACTTTATTCTATAATTTTTGTAATTTGTAATTTTGTGTTTTTTTAGCATATCCAATACAAATATCTAAATTTCTTATTCAATTTTTCTATTTTTATTTTAATACACCAAAAGAATGAACTTCATTTTTTTAGTGAAATTTTAAATTTAAATTAAAAGTATATTTGTGACACATAGGCACTAGGTTGTTTATGAATAAGTTAAGTATTCTAAAATCAAACTTAAAAATATAAAATTTAATAAGAATAATTTTGAAGTTTGGAATTTAATAATATGTTTAATCTTTTCAAGCTTGATTTTATATATGAAAAGATTGATTAAAATATACTTAATTTTGAAATACAAAATAACTAATAATAATCTGTGAATTTTAATAAAAAAATAATTTATTTTTATATTTTCTTTCTAAGTTTGTGCTACGTTGTGCAGCAAACGCCAGTCACCCATCTCAAAAAACAAACCGGAAAATAAAAAAAAAACCGTTTTTTGCTGGCACCGCCATTTTTTTTTCCAAAAAAACAAAAATTGTGCTTGATACTACCTTGGCTACTAAACATTGTGCCGCAAGCAGAACTCTGGCTCTTTCCGTTTAGGAGATAAAAAATATCCAAATTTAATATTATAAGACATATTATTAAACCTCATATAACTTTTTCAGAGTGACTGATAAACAAATTCTGCGAGTTGTGCTAAGTTGTGCTGGTTGAATACAACAAAGTATCATTCTTTAATAAAATAAAAATTGCGTAGCTTGCCAAAAAAAATGGCAAAAAGTAATGTAGGAAAAACTGAAATTTTACATTTTTGAATTTTTGAAAGTTGTGCTGAATTGTGCTAGTTCAAGCACAACAACTTTTTCTAAAGGCACAATTTCGTCAGATCAAAACTGTCCATGGTACAGCGTAAAATAGATTTTGGTTTGCCCGCTAATCATTATTTCGATCTTTAATTGCATTTTAATCTCGAACCGTCACAGAAATCCCAATTCTTCGAGTTGTGCTGAGTTGTGCCGACCGAGTACTAAAAGGAACTGCTGATAGTTGTATCAAAAACTGCGTAGCTTGCCAAAAAAATGGCAAAAAGTAATGTAGGAAAAACTGAACTTTCACATTTTTGAATTTTCGAAAGTTGTGCTGAGTTGTGCTAGTCAAGCAACGATTAACGTAAGAGTACTTGACAGACCAAGTCGACAACAAAATCTTCGTGCCGTTGAATTTGCTGGCGATGCCCTGACACTTTACTGGAATCCACCTAAAGATAATGGTGTTATTGTTGATACCAATTATATTGTCGAAATAATGGTATGATGATGAGAGTAAATGAAGAATATGTGGTTATACAAGGGAAAAACTAGAATATGTGATGGAGTGTAAGTTTTTGATGATGGAAATGAGTGCAAGATTGATTGAATGGAAGGAAAATTGTGATTGGATTGGAGTGTTAGACGAAGGATTATGTGTGGAGATGTGTGGATGGTGGAAAATATGGAAAAACTGAATAAAAGAAGACGGAAAAGATAAGAAAACAGACTAAATAAATGAGTAATATGAATGTATAGTTTGATGTAATTCGGGTTTAGTTAAGAATTCAAATAAATATATATAGAGTTTTAACCATAAACCTAAATAAGGAAAGTGAAGAATCAAATGAATAGATATATGAATAAATGAATAATTAAGTAAATTATAATTTCTAATTAATTTTTATTGAAATATAGAATAATTTGAATGAATCAAATATTTTAATTGATTTTATATATATTAAAACACAATATATAAACTTACTTGTGTAAATCGGGTATTTATGACAAGATTTATTACATCCCCTGATACAAAAAATACTCTATTACGAATGTATAGATTTGGACGTTTGATTTATATGTATCTCTGGACATAAAAGAAAAGAGCCTGCGGATTTTTTACTAAACAAGGAGCTTATAAAACAGGGTTAGACTTTCATTATATCTGTTTATATGACTCTTTAATTACATGAAAAGAACAATCCAAGACATTTAGGCTCAAAAGCGGAGGAGGAAATGGTGAATATTTTCATTTCGAATGCCTATTGATGTTGATGGATCTTGTAAAATTAAAAAATATAAAAATTCTAAAAATATTGATAATTTGTTAAGTTCCTGGATAGGATTAGATCATTAGGTTATTAAACAAAATCTAATATGTATTTATTTATTAACAATTTTTCATGTATATATAGTTAGTTGTTTTTATTATTATTTATTTGTTTAAATTCTAATTAAGATATATTACTTTACAGTCCCATATTTCAGCTGAAATATTTACTTATTAATTTATTGGATATATGTTTTATTGTATTGATAGTTTTTTGGTTAATAGAAAATTGTGTTTTATTTTTCTAAGTATTTTATCCGGGCGGGTAAATTCTGACACAATGGAATCAGTCAGTTATTGTATTTGCGTTTCCTAATTCTTGTTATTCTTATATTACGCTTGGACCTCCTCCTGACTCTTCTATAATTCTGCCTTCTTCTCCTTAGTCTATTCCTTCTATCTCTATTAATCCTCTTCCGTTTCTTGGTTCTTCTCCACGTCTAAAAACAATTACATTCTATAGATTGATATAATTATATGTTATTGATATTAGAGCGAGGTATCCAGGGGTTGTACCCTATTAATATTAAAAATTCGCAATTTTAGTAAAATAAATCTAATTATCTCTCTGTACGAGTAAATGGTTCTAATATGTATTAAATATTTAAAAAAAATAAATATAAATATATTGTTAATTATCTAGAACAAGTACTTATTCTAAAAAATTAAAATATTATTAACTAATATACATATATCTAATACAATTAAATTAAAGAAATAAGATAACTTAAGTATATAGGAATCGAATTATGAATAAATAGAAGTACTTTTTATAACTAAATTTAGTAACAATTTATTATTATTGATAATATTAGTTTAAAGTAGTGGTTGTTAAACTTTTTTGGGTCACTTTTGGTTAACTTCCCTATTAATAAATATGTGCACAATTTTTTTTATTTTATATTATACCTTTCGCGGACCCCTGACATTTTACGGAGAACCCAAAATCAATTTTATTTATCCAAAGACCCCCTGAATGGTTCCATGGACCCCGTTTAATTTATTCAATAATTTTTTATTATAATTAAAGTAAATATTCAAAATAATCAAAACAATATTTAATATTTCAAATTTAAATTTATTTTATTTTAGAGAAATTATTCAATGCAATGAAATCTTTATAATCTTGATAAATGGAAAGAATAATTTAATTATTATTTTAACATCTTATTCGAGATATTATTTAATAGTTATTATTGAAATAATTTCGGTATAATTCAATTTATAAATTATTTTCAATCTTATACTTACAAATATAAAATATTCCAAGTGATAAAAACACATACAAAAATAAATAAATAAATATAATCAAAATAAAGATAATTTAATGAGAATATTTTCATTTCAAAGACAGAACAGAAAAAAATATACATAATATACCTTTATATAATTAATAGAAAATATTACCTACCTTATTAAATATCCACACAATTAGAAGTATTATGGGCTCCAGAAACCAAAATATAATATTTATTATCATTTTGCTAAATGTTTACTTCCAATCTTGAAATTCAATATCTACAAAAAAAGGAACATATATAAATATATTAAGTAGAATAGTTCTATTACCTAATAAAATAAGCATTATATATTATAAAAAAAGAAAATTATTCAATTATTTATTTACTATTTAATAAAAATTTACTATTATCTTATTTGTATTAAATACATTGAAAAATATAAATTAATTATTTGAATATTATACAAATTCATAAGAAATTAATATGAAATAATAGATGAATAAGATAATATTTAAGATAATTATCAACATCTTTACCTTTGTGAAACCGAAAAATATCAAATATAATAATCAAATGTTTTTATATAGAAATAATTTCAAATTTGATTTGATTTTTACTTATTTTTAATAAGCCAATTTATTAAAAATTATTTTAGTTAATATATATAAATATTAATTTATATTTATTTTTAAATATATTTTTTATTTTACAAACTAGTTATATTTTTTGTTTGTGAGCAACTAGTGAATGTTCAGATTCAACTCTATACCATTCGTAATCGTTGACGAAAATCACCGAGTGTTCCCGAACTATAACTGAACACCCGCCATTTTGTTTTAATATTATAATGATTGATTATTACTTATAAAGTTATTTAATATAATTAAATCAATTAAATAATTTTGAAAATTTTACCTCCGTTATTACATTCAACACTATCCCAATTGTAATTGTTTCTGAAAATCACCTAGCATTGCTGAACCATAGATATGAACATTCGCCATTTTATTTTAATGTTATAATGAACAAAATTAAATGATATAATTAATAGGATTAAAAATATTTTTTTATTATAAATCAAAAATATATTAAATGGACATATATAAATTAAAGTATATAAATATAGAATACATGTTTTAAAAAATAAATAAATATAATTATTTTTAAAATAACATGTGTAAGGAAGACCGTTTCAAATTGGGACCACTTTGTAGACGATCCACTCACGTTGGGTGCCAATTTATATGGGGATCTAAGTATGGGGCACTTGTAATGACCCACGATGACCGTGAATTGTTAATTATGTTAAGTTAATGATGGGCGCCAACTTTGGATATCCCAAAGTATAAAAGGGTGTTGAAAAATATTAAGGGAAAAGGGAAAACAATAATAATGTTCACATTAATTTACTTTAATTAAATAAAATAAGAAAATGAACAAATTATATATACAAATTTTAAATAGAAAAAAATAAGAAAATGTAATAAACTATTATCACTGGAATTAGCAGAAATAATTATCACATGGGTGTGATAATAAGGATTATAAACAAAATAA
Organism: Labia minor; assembly: GCA_963082975.1. NCBI lineage: Eukaryota > Metazoa > Arthropoda > Insecta > Dermaptera > Spongiphoridae > Labia > Labia minor. The sequence continues at coordinate 24,276,525 of OY720348.1, read as the reverse complement.
TTATATCAGGGTGATATCTGTTTATCGACTGTATCAAGGGTCTGATGATAAAAATGATTATATACAAAATAATTATATCACGGGACGTGATAAATACCAGGTCATATCGGGAATATATCACTTGTTCAACTGTCCATTCTCAACTCTCAAAAAATATTAGAACTTGGAGGGATGGTTCCTCCCCTTAGTCGAAATATAATCTCTCTCTATATATATATTACATTTTATAAGAATAATGCAACAAAATAAGTTTGTTAATAAAATAAGAAAATAGGAAAACAAATTAAACTAGGAAAAATAGACATACAAAATAAAGTGTATAATAAAAAAAAAATAAAAAGAATATAAATACTTTGTCCGTTAGACATGTAAATAATTTTTTATTTCATCTTGAATTTTCATAATACAATTAACCCACTTATTTAATAAAATAATTTATCTATAGATTTTATATTATATTTATGCATATATTATTATTATGAATTAATTTTTTAAGTGAATTTTAAACAATTTTTGTTTACTCGCCATTTCAAATTAATATTAAGAATCATAATCAACCGCCAAATCATAATTAGTTATTGAGCAACTTATTTTTTTGAAAACTATTTTTTTAAACTTATTTTTAACTGAATCAAATACATTTCATATTTTAATTAAATTTTATCAATTGTTTTTTATTTCCATTTTTTTTTATTTTATATAAAAATAAAACATTTATGTAGGAAATAGAAAGTTTCTACATTGATTTGTTGGGTTTCTATTGTAATTATCATAAATTAGGATATACAAAACTACATTAATTGCTGAGCAATGGATAGGGTTAATATTATCACTTTGAAACGTCTTCAAAAAGAAATTGAAGACATTAAAACGAACCCCCCAGTTAATTGTAGTGCTGGACCAGAAGAGGATAGTATTTATAATTGGAAAGGAATATTTATTGGACCAAAAAACACCCCATTCCAAGATGGTATGTTTAGTTTTGACATTATATTTCCACGAAATTATCCGTTTTCTCCACCGGTTATTTTTTTTAAAACCAAAATCTATCATCCAAATATTAGGAAAAATGCATATGTTAGTATCCAAGACAAGGATTGGTCACCAGCGATTACCATTTCCCACTTTCTCGCAATCATTGGTAAATTATTTGCTTGCCCAAATTTGGATAAACCATTAAATCGTCGAATTGGAAGACAGTATAAAGCTCGACGAGAAGATTTTAACATAATTGCTAGATCCTGGACACGAAAGTTTGCAATGAAACATGTAAATCCAACAAATGTATGATTAAGTTCCCTATATCCAAATTTTATAAGAATTTTTATTAATAAAAAGGTTTAGTGTAATAATATTATGTATAGTATAAGAAAATTATAGATGTGTATTTTTTTTGTATAATTCTTTGTTCTAATCTGGCGTTACCTATCATGTATTTCTGATGTGAAGAAAAATTCTATACTTATTGTTTTTTTTATTTTATATTTTATTTATATTTTTGTTTTTTGTTTTAGTATTTATATCTGGTAAATATATATAAGCTATAATAACGTGAAATCATTTTTGCATTCCTAAACATGTTAAGGATCTTAAAATTTAGGATGGAATAAGCGGGGCATATTGTATGAATAAATGTTAACACAAACTATTTATTTATTGATTTGCTATGTTGAGTTAAAAAATCAATCAAATTTAATACAATGTTAATGTTTTAATACAAAATATATTAAAATGGTTTGTAACTAATTATTCATTAAGTCCTCCTTTTCCACAAAGTCTCATAAAACAAAATTTTTGAAAAATTTTTATTTTACAAGTTAATTTAGAAATGTATATATACACTGTTTTATTTAATTTAAAATCATGAAATAAAAATATATTGGAGATTGATTAATGAAAAAATAAAAGACAAAAAACAATTTAAATCGTAATCTTCTCACTGAAGATAATAATAGAAATAATCACCTATTTATTAAAATTAAAGAATCATTAAATAAATAAAAATTAAAGATTTGAAAATTTTTTAAAAAATCTATAAAAATTAAAAAATGACAGGATAATTTATATAATTATCAAATATAATTAGTAATTCAAAGATATACTTTAAAATGTTTATCAATGTTAATTACCTGACTTAATAGTCATTAACAAATTGTAAATAAGAGAGTGATATGAATTAATATAAATTCATGTTTAAAATAAACTAAAAGTTAGGTATATTATTAAAATTTGTATCTTATTCATCCTTTATTCCTTTTTTTCAGAAAAAATCAATTTATATATCTTGAATAATGTTAATTTTTTTATTTAAAAATTGTTTATTGATATTATAACTTATCCTGTAAATTCTATAAATTTTGTCATTTTCATAAATGTCCCGATACATAATCGAGACATCCTCGCTGTGTGATTGTATAATGAAATACATTTGTTGACTTTCGTCCTCATCCTCTATTAAATTATCCTCGTTGAAGAATAATATTGATACAAGGCCATAACATCTAGTTAAAATAAATAAATAAATGATTTAAAAGATTTCATTAATAATTATGTTTATTAACCACTGTTGTTGATAATATCATATAAAAACAATTGTAATTACAATCAATTGTAATTAAAAAAAATGATAAGAAATATTTAAATTAATACTTCCGAAATGAAGTTATAAGAAAAATAATTTCATTTATCAATATTATTTTTAATTAACAAAGAATGCATGATAAATATTTGATAGATATTTATATTTTCTATGAATAAATTAACAAAAAAAATGTTTTAATATAATAATAATTCTATAAATACTTTTAATTATTTATTATTTCAATATTTTTTCTTTATTATTCTTGAAAAAATCTTTAAGTAATAGAATTAAAAATAAGTCTATAGAAAATAAAAAGTAAATATACCAAATTTTTAAGTTGATTTGAATAGTCATAAATTCTATTAAAATTTATTATTATTATTAATGAGATAAAATAAAGACTAAGAAATATAAAGATCGTATAAAAATATATCATATTGAATTATATATATATGTATATAATAAATATAGAATTTTATTTTTAGAGATACATTAAATTAATTTATATATATATATATAATTTCAAGATTATGATAGGAGGGGCATATGATTATACCATCCCATACGTTCTTATTCCTCCTTTGCATAAAACTTGCCCAATGAGAGTATCATTTATGAAGGGCTACTTCAGGGGATTGGACAAAAGAGTTTTTGAATAGAAAGAGGCATGAAAAGAAAGGCTCAGTCAGGGCAGGTAAGGAACTGCAATTAACTACGGGGTCCAATCAGGTTGCAGAGTGAGAATCGTGATCAAACAAAAAGGAACAAATATATATATATATATATATAAATTTTCAGAGAAAATAAAATAAATAAATTGTCGGCAAAAAACCAGAATATTCACTTTCATCGGGGTAAATCATCAATCTAAAAAATTAAGACGATTGAATCAATTAAGAATGACAAGTAAAAGTATAATGATTAGAGAAAATTAAATATTATTAAATATCACAAACCATCTCCATTCCATTCGTATTCTCTTAATATTTTTAAATTCTAAATTTGATATTATATTCCCTTATCCTTATATTATAAAATATACATATGTATAGGTATCATTTATTATTACTAGGTGAAATTAAGAAATAAATATAAAAATAATTTTAACTATCGATAAGAGATTATCTCTAATATTTTATTAATTTGAATAATTTAAAAAGATTTTCTTATGCATCACTTGAGTAGATAATCAATGCTTTTATAAGTTTGTTTTTAATGTTCATTTCAATTCTTCTAATTATAATTTTAAGATTTTATCAATACATGCACTATGATGTACACCAAGGATCGATTTATTTCTTCAGAAAATAGACGTAAGATGTTTTAATCTTTTTTTTCTTCTTAGAATAATAAAGTGAGATGTCATTCTAGTCTTCAGTAATTTCCATGAAAATAATAATTACTTCATGATTATGAGTAATATTATTAAATTGAACATGGATATCATTTTTTGCCTAAAAATTTAAAATAACTATATCCCTAAAAATATTGAATTAAATTAGTAAATAATCTGATGAATTCAAATAAAGTTAGTTAATTAAAAAGGAAATTAAATATACTTACATTATTAAATGACCATATATTATTAATAGGCCATATAGTATCCAAAGGATCATGACTAACAATAAAACTAGCATTTTCTTTGTGGTTAATGAATATATTCAATTCAAATATATATATCAGGGAGGTGGGAGGGAACACACAAACTCAGTGGCGGATTAAGTTGATTGGGGGCCCCTGGCGGTAAAATTGAAATGGGCCTTCTTTTATTTATAATTATAATTGGAAGACAAATTTTGTTTATATTATAATTTAGGCTGGTTTTTTTTGTGGAAAATTATGTGAGCAAAATTTTCATCATGAAAAAAAACTTTAAATTTTATTTTATTTGAACTGCAGGCCGTTTTGATATGCATATATGTATAAAAAAACTAATTGTTCCGACAATCATTCTCTTCATTATGCTGATGATTAGTCAATTAAAAAAGTTTAATGGAAAAATGATTACAAAAAATAAAATATAAACAAAAAATTAACACGTAGAGCCGGCCCTGCTGAAAAGAAATCATTTAATTTTAAAGTTATGTGTGAGTAACAAAGCTAATACCCTTCGAAATGGGTTAGTTTGTTAAAAAAAACTTCTCGATCTGTGTGTGTGCTCTGATCGACATAATTTTTTGATATATAATGTATTCTTATTTTGAAATTAAATTCGCTTACCGCTTTGGCAAGGAAAGGCATTTTCTTTTAATCGAACAATTAACTGCGACGATCTATCAAAACACTTCATCAAAATGATTTGAACAGAGACTCTTCTTGATATTTATCGATATCTCGAGTTTAATTTGAAATTAAAAAGCTTATTTTGATGAAATATCCATTAAATGGTCAATTACTGGCACAATGGTCCACCGCTGATACATTTACCTCACCTTCTTCTATCATTCTTCGCAAATGTTCATACCATGTTATTAATAAGTATATATCATTTATTTTTTTTTAATAAAATTTAATTTATTAATACTACTTATGTTTTTACTAGATATCGTCATTTACCGTGCCCCAGTGTAAATGTGGTGGCGGGAGAACAAATGCCTATTATGGTATATAATGAAGAGCTTCTCAATGAATATCACAGGGGTAATTTGTTAAACAGGAGGAGAGTCCGTTATAATTAGCAATTTAAAATAAATAACTTTTCGAAAATACTTTTTTTATAAAACAACAATATTGCACTTAGAAACAATAAATCTTAAATGAATTTTGATCAATAATTATATGAGTTTATTTTTCTTGACTATTTTAGATATATATCTTCTAATTATAAAATAAGGTATAACTTTTTTTGTATTTCATGTATCACAAGAAATTTGATAATTTGTCTCAAGAAAAAAGGAATTTTCCAATTTTAATCGATATTAAATCAATCTAATATAGAAATTTAAATTATAATTATAATCGATGCATTTTTTAATGAATAATTTAATTATGGACGAAAAAGAAGGAGTTTAAAAAAGGGCAAAAAAGGCAGTTAAGTGTTCTTTATTTTATTTTCATGTGTATTACAATTCTCTACGCGAACAATGGTAAATGACCAACAAAAAAAGATTTATATGAATATTAATTTAAATTTGAGGTAAAGTGATAAGTAAATGTACTTGGTATTTATGAGGTAATAAGTAATCTTTGTTCAATCTGCATTCTGTAATATATATTACAATATCAGTACAGTTCTTAAAAATATGATAAGAAATATTTATAAAAATACTCTTTTTCAATTCTGACCATTTGTTTTAACGATTCCGATTATATACTAACAGCACAAAAGGGAACAAAAAATTTCTAAATGAAAAGTAATTAAAATTATTTATGGACAATAATCTCACAAAATCGATTAACGTATCTGTTACAGGTGAGCATAAAAATAATTGTATAAAATCAGATTGTGATTATTTAACAAAATATTTTGTATAGAAATAATCACCTATTTAGGTGTAATTATAATTAAAATTAAAGAATCATTAAATACATGAAAAATTAAAAAGATTTGAAATTTTTTAAAAAATCTATAAAAATTAAAAAATGACAGGATAATTTATATACTTATCAAATATAATTAGTAATTCAAAGGTATACTTTAAAATGTTTATCATTGTTATATACCTGACTTTTAATAGTCATTAACAAATTGTAAATAAGAGAGTGATATGAATTAATATAAATTCATGTTTAAAATAAACTAAAAGTTAGGTATATTATTAAAATTTGTATCTTATTCATCCTTTATTCCTTTTTTTCAGAAAAAATCAATTTATATATCTTGAATAATGTTAATTTTTTTATTTAAAAATTGTTTATTGATATTATAACTTATCCTGTAAATTCTATAAATTTTGTCATTTTCATAAATGTCCCGATACATAATCGAGACATCCTCGCTGTGTGATTGTATAATGAAATACATTTGTTGACTTTCGTCCTCATCCTCTATTAAATTATCCTCGTTGAAGAATAATATTGATACAAGGCCATAACATCTAGTTAAAATAAATAAATAAATGATTTAAAAGATTTCATTAATAATTATGTTTATTAACCACTGTTGATAATATCATATAAAAACAATTGTAATTACAATCAATTGTAATTAAAAAAAAAATGATAAGAAATAATTAAATTAATACTTCAGAAATGAAGTTATAAGAAAAATAATTACATTTATCAATATTATTTTTAATTAACAAAGAATGCATGATAAATATTTGATAGATATTTATAATATCAATAAACAATTTTTAAATAATTCAAGATATATAAATTGATTTTTTCTGAAAATAATAATTCTATAAATACTTTTAATTATTTATTATTTCAATATTTTTTCTTTATTATGCTTGAAAAAAACTTTAAATAATAGAATTAAAAATAAGTCTATAGAAAATAAAAAGTAAATATACCAAATTTTTAAGTTGATTTGAATAGTCATAAATTCTATTAAAATTTATTATTATTATTAGTGAGATAAAATAAAGACTAAGAAATAAAGATCGTATAAAAATGTATCAAATTGAATTATATATATATGTATATAATAAATATAGAATTTTATTTTTAGAGATACATTAAATTAATTTATATATATATATATATATATAAAATTTCAAGATTATGATAGGAGGGGCATATGATTATACCATCCCATACGTTCTTATTCCTCCTTTGCCTAAAACTTGCCCAATGAGAGTATCATTTATGAAGGGCTACTTCAAGGGATTAGACAAAAGAGTTTTTGAATAGAAAGAGGCATGAAAGGAAAGGCTCAGTCAGGGCAGGTAAGGAACTGCAATTAACTACCGGGTCCAATCAGAATGCAGAGTGAGAATCGTGATCACACAAATAAAAGGAACAAATACATTTTCAGAGAGAAAATAAAAATAAAATAAATAAATTGTCGGCAATAAACCAGAATATTCACTTTCATCGGGGTAAATCATCAATCTAAAAAATTAAGACGATTGAATCAATTAAGAATGACAAGTAAAAGTATAATGATTAGAGAAAATTAAATATTATTAAATATTCCAAACCATCTCCATTCCATTCGTATTCTCTTCATATTTTTTAAATTCTAAATTTGATTTATATTCCCTTATCCTTATATTATAAAATATACATATGTATAGGTATCATTTATTATTACTAGGTGGAATTAAGAAATAAATATAAAAATAATTTTAACTATCGATAAGAGATTATCTCTAATATTTTAATAATTTGAATAATTTAAAAAGATTTTCTTATGCATCACTTGAGTAGAAAATATAAATAAAATGCTTTTATAAGTTTGTTTTTAATGTTCATTTCAATTCTTCTAATTATAATTTTAAGATTTTAACAATACATGCACTATGATGTACACCAAGGATCGATTTATTTCTTCAGAAAATAGACGTAAGATGTTTTAATCTTTTTTTTTCTTCTTAGAAGGATTTTTTTTTGTTTGTTAATAGAATGAATAATAAAGTGAGATATCATTCTAGTTTTTCTCAATTTTGTCGCAGTTATCTTTTCATTTATTTTTTATATTTTTAGTATTATAAACATAAAAAATTATTTTTAGCATGATGTCCATTGTGTGTCCATCCGTTATGTGTTCGTCCTTCCATTGTGTGTCCTTAAAGACGTGTACAACTTGAACGGCTTCACGGATTTTGATAAAATTCGGTATAATTTACTTAATTTAAAAATTATTTTTTAAAACAATCCAAATAAACTGAAGAAGTTTCTAAAGGATTTTCTGAAAAGGTAATAATATGTATAAAAATAAAAAGCTTAATAGGGTGAAGTAAAAAGTTCTGATTTATTTACTTATAGCTACTTACCCTTTTGAATGAAGAAATCATATCATTAACGGTTCAATCCCAGCATTTCAATTGAACTGAAAATATTCGCAAATAAAATGGAATATAGGAATGATATATTTATGTTTTATTTTATTAGTTTATTTCTTCTTTTTAATTTCAACATGTCAATATTTTATTTTCATGTTTGAAATTAATTAATTATAAATATTAGAGTAAATGAATTAAAATATAAAAAGGTTTTATAGATCTTGTCCTTTGCTTCTACCATATATAGTAAATCTAATTTGTTTGTAAATTTTGTTTTTTAATTTTTATTTTAAAAAAATAATATAACTTATTTAAAAAAATAAACATTTTAAATGTATGTAATATTAAAAAAATCCTTTATATATAAAATACTATAAATACACTTTTAAGGTATTATATGTTTTGAAAATTTGATAATTTATTTCCATTAATTATAAATCTCATTTAATACCAAATGGCAAAAAATTTGTTCTTCTCATTGGTTTAAAAAGAGATTTACATTGATATCATGATCCATAATTGTCATTATATATATATATATATATATATATTAATGAACCAATGTTATAATTTAATGATTATAAGGAAACCCACTTACCTTATAATAAATATATTGATAAAATATAAAAATAACAAAAACTTCAGAACTGTTAATTAGTAATTTATTAAATGGACATACTGATTAACAAACATAGTTTTTATTTTTTTCAATAAATTGTAGTAAAATAAAGTAATGTTAGCAATCTATTTTTTTAAAAAAAGTCGAAGAACGATATATATTCGTAATTTAAAATTAAAAAAGTTTTCAAAAATTAATTATAAAAATATTTAAAATTAGATATAGCTAACAGAAATATAATATATATGAATTTATTGATAATTATTTTTTTAAGTTAAATTGAAGTCAATTATATAAGTATAGGATCCTATATTATTTTTATAAAATAAAATAGTTGAAATATTTTGTTAATTTTTTTTTGTCAATGTTTGCAAGAATGTTTGGATGAGTGCTCACTTTGACTATTTCTTACAAACATTATTTGTTTGTACTTCAGTTTTAATTTCTTTATTTAAGAATATTTAAAATCAAAATGAGTTACACGTGTAGTGTATTTAAATGTGCAAAGAAGGCGAATGTGTTTTTAAAAAATATTTTCAACAATCTAATCCAGGTGGTATTTGTATAAATCTCTATTATCTATTTAATGTTTAAAAAAATTAATAAATCAAAAGAATCATAACTATAGTAAGATAGATAGATCATATATTCTAGTTTAAAACAATTAAAAAATTAAAAAATTGAATGTTTAAATTAAATAATTTTCTATATTGTTTACACAATTTTTAATTAATTAATTTTTTTATTTTGTTTTAGGAGTTCTTCCACTTTCCGAATATGACACGAGGATCTCGATTAACGCTATGCAACAGACATACAATTCCGAGTCTTAGAACTTATAATTGTAAGATAAAGAACAATGTGAAACCCACTAGATTAATGTCACGCTTAGGTTTCTACTTAAATACGGTAAAGAATATTTTTGCCAAGGATGGCATTAATGTGGATTTAAATGAACGTTCAAAATTATGTAACTCGTGTTCATATTTTTTTCTTTTGCGTCTCCTTAAAAAACAATCCCAATTGACAGCGAAGAACAAAAGGTTCCTGTCCAATTACAAAAAGAGGTACTGCTTTTTAAATTAATGATATCCATCAATTAACTTTTAATTTAAATGAACAAATAATAATACTAGTTAATAATAATTAATTTAATCCACTAGGAAATTTCAATTTTACCAAGTGTTTAAAATTATTCCCATTAAACGTTTATTAATAACAATATAAAAATTTCTATTATCTTTCTATTTATTATATGAACTAGTAACTCAAATTATTCACCACTTTTCTTATTATTATTAACAAATTTAGAAAAAGATAGAAATGTTAAATTCATTTATTTATAAATTTGAAATTATTTAATTGTAACCTATGCACTAGTTGAAGTTTATGAAGTTGTTAAGTAATCTAAAATCAAACAAATCATTCCAAATTTTAAATTGATTCTTTATTATTTTTGACTTTCAGATTACTTAACCCTGTTAAAAATTCTCAAGAATATATAAGTATCGATCAATCGCAACAAATTAAAAAATCAGAATCACCTGATTTGGATATTGAAATAGTTTTCGAAAGGTAATTTATTTTTATTAATTCTATCTATATTTCAAAATAAAATGAATAACTAAATTTCAAAAAAATAATTTCAATTTTTCACATATTAATTATTTTATAATTTCAGATTTACAGTAATAAAAAATAGTAAACATTAAAATCTACAACCCATCTCAGGCCGCAATCACCTGATTCGGATATTGAAATTATTGCAGTAATTATCAACTATTAAAACCTAGAACCCTTCCAAGTTCATGTCGAATTAATTTGTTATGAATTTAAATTTATTATAGTCTTTTATTATTTTTAATAGGGAAAATAAATAAACAAATTATAATGTTTTTACTATTTTTTTCTTAATTTCAGATTGCCAAGTCTAGCGGACATTAAGATTCAACTTAAATGAGTTATCCAATATTGAGCTACTAATTCTTATAAATTATGAATCACACAAGATAGATTAGCTGGGATGGGAGACAATTTATAGTTTCTACTCATCTTAAAGAATATCAATTTGCGATTTAATTATTAATTCATAATAAGAAGAACATTTATTTCTTTTCACGAATTATTCAGTGTTTTGATAAAGCCTATGTGACTCATTTTAAATTTAAACATATACAAATTAACAAAATGAAATTTGTATTTTTACACTTTTTAATATAATGAATCAAACAAGTAGTTTATTTTTTGTACTTTTTTGTCATTTTTAATATAGAAAATAAATAAACATATTTTAATGTTTTTACTAATTTTTTTTAATTTCAGATTGCTAAATCTCGCGGACATTAAGATTCAACATAAATGAGTTATCCAATATTGAGATACTAATTTTCATAAATGATGAATCAAACAAATGTGAATTAATTAGATAGATCACTTAACTAAAATAATGCGAAAGACACGCAAGGAACTTGGTTATTTATGGGCAGACCAATTGACAAACTTTCAGTTAGTAGGCTGGTTGGATGGGTGAAGGGGGTTTAGACCTATCGCGATTCACCCTATTTGAGATATTCTTTTGAACTAGAAAAGTATCCAACCCTAAAAAGGCCCAGAAAATATGTCTCCTCGAACGTACAATTTTCTATTCACCATATATTGGAAACACAAATGTATCGATCGTACACACACACATTTAAGTCAATTTTCTATTCAACATATACTTTTAACACGGAAGTATATTTGTGACATTATTATAGGATTAGATCATTAAGTTATTAAACTAAATCTTATATGTATTTATTTTTATTAACAATTTTTAATGTATATATAGTTAGTTGTTTTTGTTATTATTTATTTATTTAAATTCAAATTAAAATCAATGAGAATCGCTTGAAAATTTTGTTGTAAAAAAAAAAGGTTAGTTGATTTTCAGGCCAAACTCTTCGAACATTTCCGCTTTTAATTTTCTTTCAAAATGTTTCTAAAAAAAAAAGAGGGCAGATGATTTTGCGATATTCTGGCGTGGCCTCACATCAGTGTTCTAAGGGGGGCACAGAGCCTGAAAGCTGAGAACCCCTCCTCTATTAGTTCTTTCACTGGTTTCAATTTTAAATCCAAGTGCAGTCGATCAGCCCTCATGAATCTTGGGGAGTCTTTGATTGATCTTAACACTTTATTCTAAAATTTTTGTAATTTGTAATTTTGTGTTTTTTTAGCATATCCAATACAAATATCTAAATTTCTTATTCAATTTTTCTATTTTTATTTTAATACACTAAAAGAATGAACTTCATTTTTTTAGTGAAATTTTAAATTTAAATTAAAAGTATATTTGTGACACATAGGCACTAGGTTGTTTATGAATAAGTTAAGTATTCTAAAATCAAACTTAAAAATATAAAATTTAATAAGAATAATTTTGAAGTTTGGAATTTAATAATATGTTTGTTTAATCTTTTCAAGCTTGATTTGGTATATGAAAAGGTTGATTAAAATATACTTTTAATTTTGAAATACAAAATAACTAATAATAATCTGTGAATTTTAATAAAAAAATAATTTATTTTTACTTTCAACACACACAAACTTAATTTTTAATAAAATTCCTTTCATAATTCAAAATATAAAATAATAAAAATTTATATATATATATATATATATATTTCAACCGATTGGGGATTGTGCTGCTCTAAGGCGGGTCTGCTGCGTTCTAATCTGTGCATATAAATTTTAATTATATTTGATAGTTTTGATTAATAAATTTATTTTATATCTTTTCTATTATAACTAAGAAGACGCCTCGCTGTCTCAAATTCCGGGTTCAAGTCCCCGGGAATATCTCTAGCTGGGGTCTATGAGACGGAGTTAATCCAGCCTCCGGGATCAACATTGGGGAATAGCTACTTGATAAAAAGTAACGCCTCCGATCAAGAACATCAAGGTAAAGGTTGAGAGGACCCGTTCTACTGATCATAGGACACCTCATTGATATAACCGACTTGATAGGCGTTGTCCTTGCGTAGGACGTACAAAAGTCGGAGGTTTTTTTTCTATTATAACTAAAATTTACATTTCCCATTTATAAACAGTTAACATTAATTAATCGTTCATTGTCAAGCCGCCAAATGGATGAGATGGGTGACGTGGGTTTAGACTCCCTATTTGAGATATTCTTTTGAAAAAGAAAACTATCCATCCCTATAAAGGCCCAGAAAATATGGCGATCGTACATTTAAGTCAATTTTCTATTCAACATATACTTTTAACGCTGGAATATATTTGTCACATTATGATAGGATTAGATCATTAAGTTATTAAACAAAATCTAATATATATTTATTTATTGGATAAAAATTTTTCGTTAATAAAAAATTGTTTTATTTTTTCTAAGTATTTTACCCGGGCGGGTAAATTCTGACACAATGGAATCAGTCAGTTATTGTATTTGCGTTTCCTAATTCTTGTTATTCTTATATTACGCTTGGACCTCCTCCTGACTCTTCTATAATTCTGCCTTCTTCTCCTTAGTCTATTCCTTCTATCTCTATTAATCCTCTTCCGTTTCTTGGTTCTCCACCTCTAAAAAAAATTACATTCTATAGATTTATATAATTATATGTTATTGATATTAGAGCGAGGTATCCAGGGGTTGTACCCTATTAATATTAAAAATTCGCAATTTTAGTAAAATAAATCTAATTATCTCTCTGTACGAGTAAATGGTTCTAATATGTATTAAATATTTAAAAAAAATAAATATAAATATATTGTTAATTATCTAGAACAAGTACTTATTCTAAAAAATTAAAATATTATTAACTAATATACATATATCTAATACAATTAAATTAAAGAAATAAGATAACTTAAGTATATAGGAATCGAATTATGAATAAATAGAAGTACTTTTTTATAACTAAATTTAGTAACAATTTATTATTATTGATAATATTAGTTTAAAGTAGTGTTTTTGGGTCACTTTTGGTTAACTTCCCTATTAATAAATATGTGCACAATTTTTTTTATTTTATATTATACCTTTCGCGGACCCCTGACATTTTACGGAGAGCCCAAAATCAATTTTATTTATCCAAAGACCGCCTGAATGGTTCCATGGACCCCGTTTAATTTATTCAATAATTTTTTATTATAATTAAAGTAAATATTCAAAATAATCAAAACAATATTTAATATTTCAAATTCAAATTTAAATTTATTTTATTTTAGAGAAATTATTCAATGCAATGAAATCTTTATAATCTTGATAAATGGAAAGAATAATTTAATTATTATTTTAACATCTTATTCGAGATATTATTTAATAGTTATTATTGAAATAATATTTCGGTATAATTCAATTTATAAATTATTTTCAATCTTATACTTACAAATATAAAATATTCCAAGTGATAAAAACACATACAAAAATAAATAAATAAATATAATCAAAATAAAGATAATTTAATGAGAATATTTTCATTTCAAAGACAGAACAGAAAAAAATATACATAATATACCTATATATAATTAATAGAAAATATTATCTACCTTATTAAATATCCACACAATTAGAAGTATTATGGGCTCCAGAAACCAAAATATAATATTTATTATCATTTTGCTAAATGTTTACTTCCAATCTTGAAATTCAATATCTACAAAAAAAGGAACATATATAAATATATTAAGTAGAATAGTTCTATTACCTAATAAAATAAGCATTATATATTATAAAAAAAGAAAATTATTTAATTATTTATTTACTATTTAATATAAAGTTACTATTATCTTATTTGTATTAAATACATTGAAAAATATAAATTAATTATTTGAATATTATACAAATTCATAAGAAATTAATATGAAATAATAGATGAATAAGATAATATATAAGATAATTATCAACATCTTTACCTTTGTGAAACCGAAAAATATCAAATATAATAATCAAATGTTTTTATATAGAAATAATTTCAAATTTTATTTGATTTTTACCTATTTTTAATAAACGAATTTATTAAAAATTATTTTAATTAATATATATATATATATATTTATTAGTATTTTTAAATATATTTTTTATTTTACAAAATAGTTGTTTTTTGTTTGTGAGAAACTAGTGAATGTTCAGATTCAACTCTTTACCATTCGTAATCGTTGACGAAAATCACCGAGTGTTCCCGAACTATAACTGAACACCCGCCATTTTGTTTTAATATTATAATGATTGATTATTACTTATAAAGTTATTTAATATAATTAAATCAATTAAATAATTTTTAAAATTTTACCTCCGTTATTACATTCAACACTATCCCAATAGTAATAGTTTCTGAACTATAGATATATAAGACTAAAGACATCCGCCATTTTATTTTAATGATATAATGAACAAAGTTAAATGATATAATTAAATCAATTAAAAATATTTTTTTTATTATAAATGATAAATACATTAAATGGACGTATATAAATTAAGGTATATATATATATATATATATATATATATATATATATAAAGGTATATATATTATATATTTGTTTGATATCGATTGGTATTATATATATATAAGTTAAGGTTGGAATATTGATGAAACCGTTTTTAAAAAACAATTTATTTTTATTTTTAAAAATATTTTTTTGTTTTATAAAATAAAATGGTAATTCGAGTATTCTTTGTTTTTAGCAAGTTTTTTTATTTATTTGAATAAATTACAATTCTATTATAATTATGCATACAAATAATTACAAATGTTAAATCGAGTTCCTTTGAAATTTAACTCTATATATACAGGTATTATTTTTTTAACTTATTTTCAGTATTTGTTTGTATTTGAAATAATAATTTTCAGGTTATTACCATGTTATGACCATATGACGAACCTACTGATAGTCAAGTTAAATAATCACCATCCATAAAGAAACAATAATAAAAAGATAGTTTTATAGAAAATAAATATATTTTAATATTTTAAAAATCTTCAGAATATATAAAATATATAAAAATAAATCAATATATTGCATATACACTTTGTAAAAGGATAACGCAATAAATTTTTGTAAAAACTTTTTAAACTATTTTACTTTGCTGAGATGCATTTAGATATTTGCTGTGATGTGACCTTTTCTAAGGCAAAAAACAAAATCTAGTTCCATTTAATACAAGAATTTACGAATTTTCTTGCAACTTAAGGAAAAAAAAGAGAAAAAATCAAAATTATACACAAAAATAATGAATGTAAAAATATATTTTATTTTTATATTGGCGCCCCTAAAAGTTTGTCACCTTTTATCCGTTGTTGGTCTTACTCTTCACTCACATCATCTAAGTTTGAAAGATGGTCGTACAAAAAGTAGACTTTTTAGAGCTCATCGGGCAAGCAAGACTTTTAAAATTGTTCATCATGTCAGCTACGATAAACCCCTACGTAGGAGCTTTTTTACATTGTTCAAAATTTCTTTATGATATCCAAGTCTCTTTCCCTATTTCTTCGAAGTTGAAATCGATCATTAATGAAAGAAATTAGTTTTTTTCAAAATCAGCACGTCAAATGGATACAGAAATTATCTAAAGTTATTGAAACAATTGATCGTTGGTCTGATTAATTAATATTTAATTGATGATTGAGATATGCACTATTTTTGATTAAATTTATCTTAAATATTAATAATTTATAATTTTATTTATTTTTAGGGAGCTCTTTAGTCCTATGTAAAAATTAATCTAGAGAATTCATCAATGGTATTTACTATTAGAATAGAAATGAAACAAAATAGAACTTAGTATTGTAAAGTTGTACCATTTAATTGATTAAAATAAAATTAAAATTTATTAAAAAAAAATTTTGGATGGTGATAAAGATTACAATTGAAACACACTCAGAGTACTTTCATAGTATTTTATTTATTATCAAAAACTTACTTTGTTACATCATTGATTAAATTCTCGTTTAATTTTTTAAATTTAATATTACTTTTTTAAAAGAAAATAAATATAAAATACAATTGTAATATAATAATTTAAAAAACTATTTATTCTATCTATTAGCTTATAATATATATGCGAACTGTTTCTATTAATTTAATTAAATACCTACATACAGTCAGTGTAACAATGTTAGAATTTGATTCATTCTAATATATAAATTCAATAAAACTATTAGTAAAATATTAGAGAATATTGTGTTGAAATTATTTGATAATTACGTCATTAATTAAATTTTATTGATTTTAATTTGTTTTTTGTTTTTTTTATAATTCTTATTTAATTAGTCGTTTATTAACTTTTTATCTTTTTGTCATGAAATTAAAACTCGTCATCACTATCGTAAAATTCAAAATAGTCCCTGTCCCGGTCTAGCACATGAATATACCGTTGTTGATCATTATTATATACCACGACGGCGTATCGTAATCCATCCACCTCCGGTGGAAGGTGCCGGTTCATCCGTCGGTAAAAACTTCCAGCTATATATTTCAAAATCTCTTTTGACCTAGAAATAAGAAAAAATATATATAAATCCGATTTATATAAAATAAATATTACTTATGATATTTTTACTAAATGTGTATTTATAGTTCTTAATATATTTAAATGCAATTTGAAGGTTTTTTAATAAGACAATTTTTACTTTATAAAATAAAATTATATTTATTTATATTAATATTTTTTAATTATTCTTTTAAATAAAAATCCATTTAATTAAAAAAGAAAAATTAAGAATTAAGTTAGTATTATTATATTATATATCTCAAAATAGTAGATGTTTTTGATTTTTTTAGCAAGTTGTTAAAATTTCACAAAAAAATATCTATAGGAAGTAAAAAAAAGAATTTGATTTTGTTCACAGAAAATAAAATTAAAGTGTATATTATTATATATATATGGTAGTCTTAGAGCAATTTAAATAAAAATTTCTGGATACAGTTAACAGTCCCACTGGTTGAACTATAAATTTCAATGGATTACCAAGGAATCTTTCGGAAACAAATAAGATACTACTTACATTACATAGAGTGCAATTAATACTAAATAAAATTCAACCACCAGAAGAATATAAAAAAGTGTAACATAGAAAGGTATGGACGCTATCATGCTCAACATCGTGATTCAGGAAAAATGAACTAAGTTACTTTTTCTATGATTAAAAAATAAATAAAATTACCTTAATGTTCATAAAGATTATCTTGATTTTAATATATAAAATACTTATTAAAATAAAAAAAATATATTATATATTTATTTATTTTTATCTTTTCACATATTTAAAATTTAAAAATAAAACTCTCTATATATAGGTATATAAATAATTCATTTAGGAAAGACATGAACATTTCATTATGAAAATAAGAAGGTTCTTGATATAAAATTTGAACTCAATAGTTTATTTATAAAGGAAATATTTGTGACTTGTATTAAATATTCGGTGAGTTATTTTCAAAATAGTTTTATTTTATTATTAAATTATTTATTATTTTATTATTAAAAAGAAAAGAAAATAATAAATAGATAAAAATTAAAGAAAAATGGTAAAGGAAAATCAAACCATTTGAATGAATGAATGAATTTGATTATTTAATATTTAATTTAATTTCATATTTGTGTGATTATTAAAAAATAAATAAAATAAATGCATATATGTTTAATATATAAAGATATATTAATGTATGAAACATAACATCGTCATTTTCAAAAATTAGTATTTTTTATATACTATTACAAAATAATTTATTATAATTTTCACAAGATTTATTTTTCTTTAGTCATTTAATTTGTTTATCAATTATTTTTAAATACATTTTTTAGGTAATATATTTAATTATTAAAATAATATTAATAATAATGTGAAATGTTAAAAAATAGCTTATAACGAAAAATGTCAAAAAATAAAATTTCTAAAATTGTTAGTCTTATTATATGATCTAATTGATGTTTTGACGTTGTTGTCGACGTTGTCGAGATTGTCGACGATGTTCTTCAGTAATTTCCATGAAAATAATAATTACTTCATGATTATGAGTAATAAACTGAACATGAATATCATTTTGCCTAAAAATTAAAAAAAAATTATATCCTTAAAAATATTGAATTAAATTAGTTTTCAAAGTAAATAATCTGATGAATTCAAATAAAGTTAGTTAATTAAAAAGGAGATTAAATATACTTACATTGTTAAATGACCATATATTATTAATAGGTAATATAATATCCAAAGCATCATAATTGCTAATAAAACCAACATTTTCTTTGGTTAATGAATATATTCAATTCAAATATATATATATATATATATA
Organism: Labia minor; assembly: GCA_963082975.1. Classification (NCBI taxonomy): domain Eukaryota; kingdom Metazoa; phylum Arthropoda; class Insecta; order Dermaptera; family Spongiphoridae; genus Labia; species Labia minor. The sequence continues at coordinate 24,257,141 of OY720348.1, read as the reverse complement.
TATATTTACTATTTAAGTAATAAAAGCTTTAAAGAACCCGTAAAAAATATTTTTTATGAATTTTCATAAAATATTTTTTTCAAATTATTTCTTTTTAATTTAATATATATATATATAATGAATTTAGAAATTAAAATTACATTGTTTTATTGTTAAAATATTTCAAATTAAATATATTAATCAAAAAAAAAAAAAATACGGTATTTTTGAAATAGTATATTAAAAAGTTTATAAAGTTTAAATAAAACAATACAATATTAAATTATAAATTATATTTATTAATATTTTCTAGAGAAATATAGTAAATCATTTATCAATAAAATCGATATTGATTTATTTATTAATTAAGTAATTTTTATAAATTTGCTCAAAATATAAAATTTCATCCCAATGATATTTCATTTGAAAGAAACCACTGTATAGTACTAAAATAACGGATTTTTATTAAAATAATCATTTAATTAGATTTTTTCCCCAAAATCAATAAAAATAGTATTTTTTTTTTAAGTATAAGGTAAAATTGTTTTTTAAATAAAGACAAAAATATAAATAAAAAGAAAAATTTAAATTAAATTTTTTCTTGTTGAAAAAAATTAAATTTTTATTTCTCATTTAAATTTTTTAATAATATCTTTCATTTTAAGGGGTTGAGTGAACTGAGACGCCAATTCACCTTATTACCTTAACAATCACTCACAACCACTCCAACTTTCTAAAGAACAATACATAAAGGTTAATTAATTTTTATTATTCATTAACTACTAAAAAATAAAATATTTTTTTAATTTTACTAAACATAAAAAGGATTCAATTTCTTCATTTTAATATTCTTTTTATTCTTATAGAAATTTGAATTGGTCACATAAATACTGATTTATTTCAAGAATCATGTCGATTATATTATTAATAGTTCTGGCGATAATTATTAGCTACATGTTCTTTAAGCGGTAAATATTATTATTTTTTTATTTCTAATAAATTGAATTATAAATAACTAGATATTCATATATAAAAATTTTATATATAGATATGAAGACAAAATACGAGGTAGAAGATTTTAATTGCAATTTCAAAACTAAAAATTTATTATACAAGTCATCCACTCATGGATTTGGATAAAACTTTACCAGTGAGCTCCTATTTTAATTCCAAGTCGCTTCTAGTTAACGAGATAAAAATTATTAAAATTTGCATATAAATCCATTGATATTTTTTAGCCAAAAATAATAAGTGATAAGAATAAGTGAATAATTAGTGAATTAGTAAATAAAGCATTACTTAAAGGCACATTTCGACGTTCATAACCAGCAAATATTTCACCTCAAGCCGGGAAGCCAAGGACGTATTCGTACGACAAATCTAACGTAACTGCCGGACCACGAGTCCGCACTCGCTGACTTCCAGTGTTTATATAAATATACATTTCTCTGCCATCTCTCGATAAATTATTGCATTTTTTTAAAACTACAATAATTATACTTTCTCTTTTTTATTGTTTGTTTTTCGAACACATGTTTTTTCAAAGAAGAAAAAACTGTTTTTTTTCGAGAGTCTTCAAAACTGAAATTTCTAAGCTAAACTGATTAAATTTTTTGTATACAAAGAAACATCTTCCCTTGACATTTCTAGAAAATTTTACAAATTTATGTTGAGTAGTTTATGAGATATTAATTATTTTAGGTACGAGTGCAAGAAAGTGCATGCCTAAAATAATTAATACCTCATTTAATTCCCGGCTTGAGGGGTTAAAAATCATTATTTATCACGTAAACTAGAAGCGACCCGCAAAAATTGCATAAGAAAGTTTATTTGGAATTAAAATAGGAATCCACTGGTAAAGTTTTATCCAAATCCATGATTGGATTACTGTTTTGTATAATTACCAATAAATTTATCTATTTTTTAAAACATAATATATATATAGGTATATATATATATATTTAAACTTATTATTTTTAAAGATGGATTGGTTTCCAAGATTATTTAACTGACAATAATATTAAAACATAACTAAAATATAAGAATATTTATATTCATAATAATAATTTATGTAAATCATTTATTTTTAAATCATTTTATTTTTATTTTCCAACACCTTGGTCCTAAGAGACTGTTGGATGTTAATAAAATTTAATTTAAATAAATTTCATTTATTTATATATTTGTAAATTCAACCTGAAAACATTTTTATAACTATTTTCAATCTATAAATTGAATTGAAAATTAATAATAACATTGAAAAGGTTAAAGGAAAGTTTTTAATAACACGGTTTTTTGTTTCAAGATAAATTTTTTATTCAATTTATTATTCATTTAGACAGTTATATCATCATCACAAGTTTGTACTATACTGCAGTCTTGAAACTAAAAAATCGAATGTTTTTAATTACTTTCCTTTAACCTTTTTAATTTTATTATTAACTTTAATTTCCATTTTTATAGATTAAAAATTGTTATAAAAATGTTTTCAGGTTGAATTTACAAATAGATACTTTGTTTCAACGAAAGCTATCAGTCCAATCTTTAATAATATATATATATGTGTGTGTGTGACATTCATCTTCATATTTTATTTGATATAAGGTAAATGTACCAGTGATGGACCTCCTTAAGATAAATTTTCATAAAAAACACTTTTATTCTGTAATAAAAGTGAGAATAACTACAAAACACGTGCTAACATATTTTATAATTATTTTTAATTATCACAATATCAAAAATATTCGGTTAATGTGTATTTAAGTACTTTTTTAAATTTAAAGTTGCTCATTTTGAATCTTTTCTAATTAATCTTATTTAAATGATACATAAATTTAATAAAATATATGTATTATTTTATTAATACGAAAATTTAAGTAATTGACCACTCCCCCTCCCCTAATTGTTAATGTTCACATTAAGAAAATATTTCAAATTGATTAATATACCTAATTTTAATTATTAATATTTAATTTAATTTCATATTTTGTGTGATTATTAAAAAATAAATAAAATAAATGCATATATATGTTTAATATATAAAGATATATTAACGTATGAAACATAACGTCATTTACAAAAATTAGTATTTTTATATACTATTACAAAATAATTTATAATTTACAAAATATTTATAATTTTCACAAGATTTATTTTTCTAGTCATTTAATTTGTTTATCAATAATTTTTAAATACATTTTTTAGGTAATATATTTAATTTTTAAAATAATATTAATAATAATGTGTGAAATATTAAAAAATAGCTAAATAAATGTCAAAAAATCAAATTTCTAAAATTGTTAGTCTATATGATCTAATTGATGTTTTGACGTTGTTGTCGTCGTCGAAATTGTCGACGATGTTCTTCAGTAATTTCCATGAAAATAATAATCACTTCATGATTATGAGTAATATTATTAAATTGAACATCGATATCATTTTTTGCCTAAAAATTTAAAATAACTATATCCCTAAAAATATTGAATTAAATTAGTTTTCAAAGTAAATAATCTGATGAATTCAAATAAAGTTAGTTAATTAAAAAGGAAATTAAATATACTTACATTATTAAATGACCATATATTATTAATAGGCAATATAGAATCCATAGCATCATGACTAACAATAAAACCAGCATTTTCTTTGTGGTTAATGAATATATTCAATTCAAATATATATATCAGGGAGGTGGGAGGGAACACACAAACTCAGTGGCGGATTAAGTTGATTGGGGGCCCCTGGCGGTAAAATTGAAATGGGCCTTCTTTTATTTATAATTATAATTGGAAGACAAATTTTGTTTATATTATAATTTAGGCTGGTTTTTTTTGTGAAAAATTATGTGAGCAAAATTTTCATCATGAAAAAAAAACTTTAAATTTTATTTTATTTGAACTGCAGGCCGTTTTGATATGCATATATGTATAAAAAAAACTAATTGTTCCGACAATCATTCTCTTCATTATGCTGATGATTAGTCAATTAAAAAAGTTTAATGGAAAAATGATTACAAAAAATAAAATATAAACAAAAAATTTACACGTAGAGCCGGCCCTGCTGAAAAGAAATCATTTAATTTTAAAGTTATGTGTGAGTAACAAAGCTAATACCCTTCGAAATGGGTTAGTTTGTTAAAAAAAACTCCTCGATCTGTGTGTGTGCTCTGATCGACATAATTTTTTGATATATAATGTATTCTTATTTTGAAATTAAATTCGCTTACCGCTTTGGCAAGGAAAGGCATTTTCTTTTAATCGAACAATTAACTGCGACGATCTATCAAAACACTTCATCAAAATGATTTGAACAGAGACTCTTCTTGATATTTATCGATATCTCGAGTTTAATTTGAAATTAAAAAGCTTATTTTGATGAAAAATCCATTAAATGGTCAATTACTGGCACAATGGTCCACCGCTGATACATTTACCTCACCTTCTTCAATCATTCTTCGCAAATGTTCATACCATGTTATTAATAAGTATATATCATTTATTTTTTTTTAATAAAATTTAATTTATTAATAATACTTATGTTTTTACTAGATATCGTCATTTACCGTGCCCCAGTGTAAATGTGGTGGCGGGAGAACAAATGCCTATTATGGTATATAATGAAGAGCTTCTCAATGAATATCACAGGGGTAATTTGTTAAACAGGAGGAGAGTCCGTTATAATTAGCAATTTAAAATAAATAACTTTTCGAAAATACTTTTTTTATAAAACAACAATATTGCACTTAGAAACAATAAATCTTAAATGAATTTTCATCAATAATTATATGAGTTTATTTTTCTTGACTATTTTAGATATATATCTTCTAATTATAAAATAAGGTATAACTTTTTTTGTATTTTATGTATCACAAGAAATTTGATAATTTGTCTCAAGAAAAAAGGAATTTTCCAATTTTAATCGGTATTAAATCAATCTAATATTGAAATTTAAATTATAATTATAATCGATGCATTTTTTAATGAATAATTTAATTATGGACGAAAAAGAAGGAGTTTAAAAAAGGGCAAAAAAGGCAGTTAAGTGTTCTTTATTTTATTTTCATGTGTATTACAATTCTCTACGCGAACAATGGTAAATGACCAACAAAAAAAGATTTATATGAATATTAATTTAAATTTGAGGTAAAGTGATAATCGTGATAGGTAAATGTACTTGGTATTTATGAGGAAATAAGTAATCTTTGTTCAATCTGCATTCTGTAATATATATTACAATATCAGTACAGTTCTTAAAAATATGATAAGAAATATTTATAAAAATACTCTTTTTCAATTCTAACCATTTGTTTTAACGATTCCGATTATATATTAACAGCACAAAAGGGAACAAAAAATTTCTAAATGAAAAGTAATTAAAATTATTTATGGACAACAATCTCACAAAATCGATTAACGTATCTGTTACAGGTGAGCATAAAAATAATTGTATAAAGTCAGATTGTGATTATTTAACAAAATATTTTGTATAGAAATAATCACCTATTTAGGTGTCATTATAATTAAAATTAAAGAATCATTAAATACATGAAAAATTAAAAAGATTTGAAATTTTTTAAAAAATCTATAAAAATTAAAAAATGACAGGATAATTTATTATCTTATGAAATATAATTAGTAATTCAAAGATATACTTTAAAATGTTTATCATTGTTATATACCTGACTTTTAATAGTCATTAACAAATTGTAAATAAGACAGTGATATGAATTAATATAAATTCATGTTTAAAATAAACTAAAAGTTAGGTATGTTATTAAAATTTGTATCTTATTCATCCTTTATTCCCTTTTTTCTGAAAAAATCAATTTATATATCTTGAATAATGTTAATTTTTTTATTTAAAAATTGTTTATTGATATTATAACTTATCCTGTAAATTCTATAAATTTCGTCATTTTCATAAATGTCCCGATACATAATCGAGACATCCTCGCTGTGTGATTGTATAATGAAATACATTTGTTGACTTTCGTCCTCATCCTCTATTAAATTATCCACGTTGAAGAATAATATTGATATAAGGCCATAACATCTCTCTCTCTAGTTAAAATAAATAAATAAATGATTTAAAAGATTTCATTAATAATTATGTTTATTAACCACTGTTGATAATATCATATAAAAACAATTGTAATTACAATCAATTGTAATTAAAAAAAAAATGATAAGAAATAATTAAATTAATACTTCAGAAATGAAGTTATAAGAAAAATAATTTCATTTATCAATATTATTTTTAATTAACAAAGAATGCATGATAAATATTTGATAGATATTTATAATATCAATAAACAATTTTTAAATAATTCAAGATATATAAATTGATTTTTTCTGAAAATAATAATTCTATAAATACTTTTAATTATTTATTATTTCAATATTTTTTCTTTATTATTCTTGAAAAAAACTTTAAATAATAGAATTAAAAATAAGTCTATAGAAAATAAAAAGTAAATATACCAAATTTTTAAGTTGATTTGAATAGTCGTATATATATATATATATATATAATTTCAAGATTATGATAGGAGGGGCATATGATTATACCATCCCATACGTTCTTATTCCTCCTTTGCCTAAAACTTGCCCAATGAGAGTATCATTTATGAAGGGCTACTTCAAGGGATTGGACAAGAGTTTTTGAATAGAAAGAGGCATGAAAAGAAAGGCTCAGTCAGGGCAGGTAAGGAACTGCAATTAACTACGGGGTCCAATCAGAATGCAGAGTGAGAATCGTGATCACACAAATAAAAGGAACAAATACATTTTCAGAGAGAAAATAAAAATAAAATAAATAAATTGTCGGCAATAAACCAGAATATTCACTTTCATCGGGGGGAAATCATCAATCTAAAAAATTAAGACGATTGAATCAATTAAGAATGACAAGTAAAAGTATAATGCTTAGAGAGAATTAAATATTATTAAATATTCCAAACCATCTCCATTCCATTCGTATTCTGTTCATATTTTTAAATTCTAAATTTGATATTATATTCCCTTATCCTTATATTATAAAATATACATATGTTTAGGTATCATTTATTATTACTAGGTGAAATTAAGAAATAAATATAAATAATTTAAACTATCGATAAGAGATTATCTCTAATATTTTATTAATTTGAATAATTTAAAAAGATTTTCTTATGCATCACTTGAGTAGAAAATCAATGCTTTTATAAGTTTGTTTTTAATGTTCATTTCAATTCGTATAATAATTTCAATAATTATAATTTTAAGATTTTATCAATACATGCACTATGATGTACACCAAGGATCGATTTATTTCTTCAGAAAATAGACGTAAGATGATTTAATCTTTTTTTTTCTTCTTAGAAGGATTTTTTTTTGTTTGTTAATAGAATGAATAATAAAGTGAGATATCATTCTAGTTTTTCTCAATTTTGTCGCAGTTATCTTTTCATTTATTTTTTATATTTTTAGTATTATAAACATAAAAAATTATTTTTAGCATGATGTCCATTGTGTGTCCATCCGTTATGTGTTCGTCCTTCCATTGTGTGTCCTTAAAGACGTGTACAACTTGAACGACTTCACGGATTTTGATAAAATTCGGTATAATTTACTTAATTTAAAAATTATTTTTTAAAACAATCCAAATAAACTGAAGAAGTTTCTAAAGGATTTTCTGAAAAGGTAATAATATGTATAAAAATAAAAAGCTTAATAGGGTGAAGTAAAAAGTTCTGATTTATTTATTTATAGCTACTTACCCTTTTGAATGAAGAAATCATATCATTAACGGTTCAATCCCAGCATTTCAATTGAACTGAAAATATTCGCAAATAAAATGGAATATAGGAATGATATATTTATGTTTTATTTTATTAGTTTATTTCTTCTTTTTTTTAATTTCAACATGTCAATATTTTATTTTCATGTTTGAAATTAATTAATTATAAATATTAGAGTAAATGAATTAAAATATAAAAAGGTTTTATAGATCTTGTCATTTGCTTCTACCATATATAGTAAATCTAATTTATTTGTAAATTTTGTTTTTTAATTTTTATTTTAAAAAAATAATATAACTTATTTAAAAAAATAAACATTTTAAATGTATGTAATATTAAAAAAATCCTTTATTTATAAAATACTATAAATACACTTTTAAGGTATTATATTTTTTGAAAATTTGATAATTTATTTCCATTAATTATAAAAATCTCATTTAATACCAAATGAAAAAAAATTGTTCTTCTCATTGGTTTAAAAAGAGATTTACATTGATATCCTGATCCATAATTGTCATTATATATATATATATTAATGAACCAATGTTATAATTTAATGATTATAAGGAAACCCAACTTACCTTATAATAAATATATTGATAAAATTTAAAAATAACAAAACCTTCAGAACTGTTAATTAGTAATTTATTAAATGGACATATAGATTAACAAACATAGTTTTTATTTTTTTCAATAAATTCTAGTAAAATAAAGTAATGTTAGCAATCTATTTTTTTTTAAAAAAAGTCGAAGAACGATATATTCATAATTTAAAATTAAAAAAATTTTCAAAAATTAATTATAAAAATATTTAAAATTAGATATAGCTAACAGAAATATAATATATATGAATTTATTGATAATTATTTTTTTAAGTTAAATTGAAGTCAATTATTTAAGTATAGGATCCTATATTATTTTTATAAAATAAAATAGTTGACATGTTTTGTTAATTTTTTTTTGTCAATGTTTGCAAGAATGTTTGGATGAGTGCTCACTTTGACTATTTCTTACAAACATTATTTGTTTGTACTTCAGTTTTAATTTAAGAATACTTAAAATCAAAATGAGTTACACGTGTAGTGTATTTAAATGTGAAAAGAAGGCGAATGTGTTTTTAAAAAATATTTTCAACCATCTAATCCAGGTGGTATTTGTATAAATCTCTATTATCTATTTAATGTTTAAAAAAATTAATAAATCAAAAGAATCATAACTATAGTAAGATAGATAGATCATATATTCTAGTTTAAAACAATTAAAAAATTAAAAAATTGAATGTTTAAATTAAATAATTTTCTATATTGTTTACACAATTTTTAATTGATTAATTTTTTTATTTTGATTTAGGAGATGCTCCACTTTCCGAATATGACACGAGGATCTCGATTAACGCTATGCAACAGACATACAATTCCGAGTCTTAGAACTTATAATTGTAAGATAAAGAACAATGTGAAACCCACTAGATTAATGTCACGCTTAGGTTTCTACTTAAATAGGGTAAAGAATATTTTTGCCAAGGATGGCATTAATGTGGATTTAAATGAACGTTCAAAATTATGTAACTCGTGTTCATATTTTTTTATTTTGCGTCTCCTTAAAAAACAATCCCAATTGACAGCGAAGAACAAAAGGTTCCTGTCCAATTACAAAAAGAGGTACTGCTTTTTAAATTAATGATATCCATCAATTAACTTTTAATTTAAATGAACAAATAATAATACTAGTTAATAATAATTAATTTAATCCACTAGGAAATTTCAATTTTACCAAGTGTTTAAAATTATTCCCATTAAACGTTTATTAATAACAATATAAAAATTTCTATTATCTTTCTATTTATTATATGAACTAGTAACTCAAATTATTCACCACTTTTCTTATTATTATTAACAAATTTAGAAAAAGATAGAAATGTTAAATTCATTTATTTATAAATTTGAAATTATTTAATTGTAACCTATGCACTAGTTGAAGTTTATGAAGTTGTTAAGTAATCTAAAATCAAACAAATCATTCCAAATTTTAATTTGATTCTTTATTATTTTTGACTTTCAGATTACTTAACCCTGTTAAAAATTCTCAAGAATATATAAGTATCGATCAATCGCAACAAATTAAAAAATCAGAATCACCTGATTTGGATATTGAAATAGTTTTCGAAAGGTAATTTATTTTTATTAATTCTATCTATATTTCAAAATAAAATTAATAACTAAATTTCAAAAAAATAATTTCAATTTTTCACATATTAATTATTTTATAATTTCAGATTTACAGTAATAAAAAATAGTAAACATTAAAATCTACAACCCATCTCAGGCCGCAATCACCTGATTCGGATATTGAAATTATTGCAGTAATTATCAACTATTAAAACCTAGAACCCTTCCAAGTTCATGTCGAATTAATTTGTTATGAATTTAAATTTATTATAGTCTTTTATTATTTTTAATATAGAAAATAAATAAACAAATTATAATGTTTTTACTATTTTATTCTTAATTTCAGATTGCCAAGTCTAGCGGACATTAAGATTCAACATATTCTGGCGTGGCCTCACATCAGTGTTCTAAGGGGGGCACAGACCCTGAAAGCTTGAGAACCCCTCCTCTATTAGTTCTTTCACTGGTTTCACTTTTAAATCCAAGTGCAGTCGTTCAGCCCTCATGAATCTTGGGGAGTCTTTGATTGATCTTAACACTTTATTCTATAATTTTTGTAATTTGTAATTTTGTGTTTTTTAGCATATCCAATACAAATATCTAAATTTCTTATTCAATTTTTCTATGTGACTCATTTTAAATTTAAACATATACAAATTAACAAAATGAAATTTGTATTTTTACACTTTTTAATATAATGAATCAAACAAGTAGTTTATTTTTTGTACTTTTTTGTCATTTTTAATATAGAAAATAAATAAACGTATTTTAATGTTTTTACTAATTTTTACTATCTCGCCAGAGATAGTATTGCGATCACGAAAATTTTCGATGTTGAGATTTTGATGTTTTTATACGTTTTGAAGGTTCCTGAATCATTTTCACTAAGGTTGAGAAAAATGTCTGTGTGTGTGTGTGTATGTGTGTGTGTATGTGTGTATGTGTGTATGTGTGTGTGTATGTATGTAGGCAAGATTACGCAAAAACGGTTTGAGCTAGAATGATGAAATTTGGTACATGAGCATTATTCAAAATTCGTAGTTTTCTATCAACTTTTGAGAAATGTAGCTCAACCGGAAGAGGGTCATTACCTACAACGTTTTGATTTTTTTCCTCTAAAGTGACCGTAAAAATAAAGATATAAGTTTGATAATTTTTCACATGATTAATAATTGTATAAAACTGCTATATATAGAATTTCAGCTTGATTGATTCGCTGAAATTACCAGAATTAATTTTTTAACACTGCAATTCTCACGCGCCAACATGTGACGTGGTGCCATCAACAAAAAGCCAAACATGCGCTGGTTTAATATTTATTATTTATAATTTATAATTAATTAAATTTAATTTAATTATAATATATTATGTTATTTAATCCAATTCAAATTGCGAGATAGTCGAGTGGAGACACTCCAGCTAATTTTTAATTTCAGATTGCTAAATCTCGCGGACATTAAGATTCAACATAAATGAGTTATCCAATATTGAGATACTAATTCTCATAAATGATGAATCAAACAAATGTGAATTAATTAGATAGATCACTTAACTAAAATAATGCGAAAGACACGCAAGGAACTTGGTTATTTATGGGCAGACCAATTGACAAACTTTCAGTTAGTAGGCTGGTTGGATGAGATGGGTGAAGGGGGTTTAGACCTATCGCGATTCACCCTATTTGAGATATTCTTTTGAACTAGAAAAGTATCCATCCCTAAAAAGGCCCAGAAAATATGTCTCCCCGAACGTACAATTTTCTATTCACAATATACTTTTGACACCGAAGTATATTTACGACATTATGAGCAAACAAATATTTTATTTTTAAGTTGGATTTATACCTATATTATAAAAATATTTACATTTCGTTGACTAATGTCATGAATGCGTTTTAATATGATTTAATAAAACAAGATTCTAATTAACAAATTGGAAACACAAATGCATCGATCGTACACACACACATTTAAGTCAATTTTCTATTCAACATATACTTTTAACATGGAAGTATATTTGTGACATTATTATAGGATTAGATCATTAAGTTATTAAACTAAATCTAATATGTATTTATTTTTATTAACAATTTTTAATGTATATATAGTTAGTTGGTTTTGTTATTATTTATTTATTTAAATTCTAATTAAAATCAATGAGACTCGCTTGAAAATTTTGTTGTAAAAAAAAAGGTTAGATGATTTTCAGGCCAAATTCTTCGAACATCTCCGCTTTTAATTTTCTTTCAAATGGTTTCTAAAAAAAAAAGAGGTCAGATGATTTTGCGATATTCTGGCGTGGCCTCACATCAGTGTTCTAAGAGGGACACAGAGCTGGTTTCACTTTTAAATCCAAGTGCAGTCGATCAGCCCTCATGAATCTTGGGGAGTCTTTGATTGATCTTAACACTTTATTCTAAAATAATTTTTAATAAAATTCCTTTCATAACTCAAAATATAAAATAATAAAAATTAATATATATATATATATATATATATATTTCAACCGATTGGGGATATTGCTGCTGTAAGGCGGGTCTGCTGCGTTCTAATCTGTGGATATAAATTTTAATTATATTTGATAGTTTTGATTAATAAATTTATTTTATATCTTTTCTATTATAACTAAGAGGACGCCTCGCTGTCTAAAATTCCGGGTTCAAGTCCCCGGGAATATCTCTAGCTGGGGTCTATGAGACGGAGTTAATCCAGCCTCCGGGATCAACATTGGGGAATAGCTACTTGATAAAAAGTAACGCCTCCGATCAAGAACATCAAGGTAAAGGTTGAGAGGACCCGTTCTACTGATCATAGGACACCTCATTGATATAACCGACTTGATAGGCGTTGTCCTTGCGTAGGACGTACAGAAGTCGGAGGTTTTTTTTCTATTATAACTAAAATTTACATTTCCCATTTATAAACAGTTAACATTAATTAATCGTTCATTGTCAAGCCGCCAAATGGATGAGATGGGTGACGTGGGTTTAGACTCCCTATTTGAGATATTCTTTTGAAAAAGAAAACTATCCATCCCTATAAAGGCCCAGAAAATATGGCGATCGTACATTTAAGTCAATTTTCTATTCAACATATACTTTTAACGCTGGAATATATTTGTCACATTATGATAGGATTAGATCATTAAGTTATTAAACAAAATCTAATATATATTTATTTATTGGATAAAAATTTTTCGTTAATAAAAAATTGTTTTATTTTTTCTAAGTATTTTACCCGGGCGGGTAAATTCTGACACAATGGAATCAGTCAGTTATTGTATTTGCGTTTCCTAATTCTTGTTATTCTTATATTACGCTTGGACCTCCTCCTGACTCTTCTATAATTCTGCCTTCTTCTCCTTAGTCTATTCCTTCTATCTCTATTAATCCTCTTCCGTTTCTTGGTTCTCCACCTCTAAAAAAAATTACATTCTATAGATTTATATAATTATATGTTATTGATATTAGAGCGAGGTATCCAGGGGTTGTACCCTATTAATATTAAAAATTCGCAATTTTAGTAAAATAAATCTAATTATCTCTCTGTACGAGTAAATGGTTCTAATATGTATTAAATATTTAAAAAAAATAAATATAAATATATTGTTAATTATCTAGAACAAGTACTTATTCTAAAAAATTAAAATATTATTAACTAATATACATATATCTAATACAATTAAATTAAAGAAATAAGATAACTTAAGTATATAGGAATCGAATTATGAATAAATAGAAGTACTTTTTTACTTTCCCGCATACTTCGTATAAGGGAAGTATTGGAATCGTCAAAAATTTCGACTTCGAGATTTCGATAGATCTTGACGTTTTAGACCTCCCTGAGTCGGAAAATACCATTTTTCGAATTATGTCTGTGTGTGTGTATGTATGTATGTATGTATGTATGTATGTATGTATGTATGTATGTATGTATGTATGTATGTATGTATGTATGTATGTAATGTCTGTAAGCAAATTTACTCAAAAACTAATCAAGCTAGAACTTCGAAATTTGGTACACCGATATTATTCACAGTTTGTAGATTTCTATCAAAATTTCGTCAAAATCGGTTAACCGGAAGTGGTACTTTACCTACACTGGTTGCGTTTACCTTTCAAGTAAAGTACCAGTTTGCTTCGAGATATTTGCTTCAAATTTTGTATATAGATTTAAAAATATGAAAAAAATTGAGATACCAAATTTGATCATGATCTGACTACCGGAAGTGACATTTTACCTATACAAGTAGCGTTTCTTTTTTACCGACCGACGATAGTAAGGGAGGTATTGTTTTCACACCAAATTTCACCTATGGATATTTTTAGGTACATATCTCCACGAATCATGCATTTTCTTAACAGAAAAAAGTATTTTTAGCATGATGTCTATCCGTCCGTCCGTCCGTCTGTCCGTCCGTCCGTATAGATGTATAGCCTGAACGGCTCAACGGATTTTGATGAAATTTGGTATATTTACTTAATACATCAGTAGGATGAATTGATCAACTTTTGGTGCAAATCCAGAAACCGGAAGTGCTAGTATTGCCGATCGAAGAGAGGAAGTGAAGGGTTATTTTCATATCAAATTTAACGTGAGGACATATCTCCACGTGTTATGCACTTTGTATTGGTTTTATCCTCGAGAAAAATCATCTTCATTAGTTTTTTCTTAATTTAAAATTATATGACGTCACCCAGCACTTCATGACGTCACAGCCAGCCCTTATATATTATAAATAAAATAAAATTAAAAATATTTATATTATATCCATATCTGTTTTTTTACATTTAAAATATCAGTTAACCGGAAGTAGCACTTTATTCTATATATATATATATATATATATATATATAAATGTTACCAAATATCAAATTTGACACCAATAAACTAATACGAACTGGCTCTTTATCAATACCAAGTTTACACATTCTAAATATTCATTCACAACTCTTTATACCTATTTATATGCGGGAAAGTCTAGGAGAGGACACTCCCGCTTATTATAACTGAATTTAGTAACAATTTATTATTATTGATAATATTAGTTTAAAGTAGTGGTTGTTAAACTTTTTTGGGTCACTTTTGGTTAACTTCCCTATTAATAAATTTGTGCACACTTTTTTTTATTTTATATTATACCTTTCGCGGACCCCTGACATTTTACTGAGAGCCCAAAATCAATTTTATTTATCCAAAGACCCCCTGAATGGTTCCATGGACCCTGTTTAATTTATTCAATAATTTTTTATTATAATTAAAGTAAATATTCAAAATAATCAAAACAATATTTAATATTTCAAATTCAAATTTAAATTTATCTTATTTTAGAGAAATTATTCAATGCAATGAAATCTTTATAATCTTGATAAATGGAAAGAATAATTTAATTATTATTTTAACATCTTATTCGAGATATTATTTAATAGTTATTAT
Organism: Labia minor; assembly: GCA_963082975.1. Lineage (NCBI taxonomy): Eukaryota > Metazoa > Arthropoda > Insecta > Dermaptera > Spongiphoridae > Labia > Labia minor. The sequence continues at coordinate 24,241,785 of OY720348.1, read as the reverse complement.
TGAAATAATATTTCGGTATAATTCAATTTGTAACGAATGTATATTTGTTATATATAAATATGACAAAGTCACCCCAGGCGCTGTTGCATGACTGAATGGCAACGTCTGGGGGAGTCCAACTGCCCTCCGCGCGGTTGGTGACTTGGCATTATATAGTTAGTCAGATGCTAACCTTCTTTGTGTAAAGACGTGTTATCCTGTCTCCGCGTTCTTTATGTAAAGACGTGTTTTGATGATCCTCCATGTTGGATGGATCCTTTGTGACTCCCATGGTGGAGAAGTAATATAATATTTCTTATAATTATACATTTTCTTTGACTCCCATGGTGGAGAAGTAATATAATATTTCTTATAATTATACATTTTCTTTGACTCCCATGGTGGAGAAGTAATATAATATTTCTTATAACTTATAATTATACGTTTTCTTTTTAAACAACCGTCTTTCAATTTAACTTAAACTACATCCTTATTGACCAGTCTCATTAAAATCTGCTTTACCTCTGAGTATAGCATGGCGCCCATTTAACCTTCATCTCTGCTGGACCATTGGAGGAAAGGTAGTTTGTTCTCTGCAGCTGCGGGTAATATTTTCCCCCTTCAAGAAGATATCCACCTGCCTACCTGTGGAGACCTTAAACTCTTTTTTTTCCCTCTCCACATAAGATCCATTTTTTTCCCTCTCCCATTTCCGCTCTTCTCTCTTCTATCACACTTTCCCTCCCTTCTCTCCCCCTTCTTCCCTCCTCCTTGTAAGGGGCCTGTTGGCATCCACTGTGGGCCTCCCCCCTTACAAATTGGCACCCAACGTGGCCCACCCCTTACAAATTGACGCCCAACGACAAGGCCTGTTTTCCCCACCCCTGTGAAGGCAATAAGTGATATTAGTGCAAATAATTTGTGAATATTAATCAACCATATGGTGACACTCGCCCTAAGGAACAACCACACTTAAGTACATTTATATATATTTTTTTTTCTTTTGGTTTTAAAACCTATGATTTTTTTTTTATTTTTCTTTCTATTATTTATACTTTGTTTGAGAATTGAATTTTTTTTTCTCTCTTTCTCAGTTACATTGACATTGTATTATTATTATTATTATTTTTTATTTTTACTTTCATTGTATTTATTTATTATTTAGTTATTAGGATTTATATTTAATTTAATATTCAATTTATATATTTTTATTTTTATATTATAGTTTTTACATACAATTAATTAATTATTATAATTAGTAGTAAAATATAGTATATAATTTATTGTTAAGAGATGGCTTTCCTCACTAGAGCACGTAAGGAGGATTTAATAGTTTTGGCTGATGAATTGGGCATTGAAATTAATAATTCAATGAAAATTATTCAAATTAAAGATGCTATATTAGCACATGATGATTTTGATGATGAGATAGCTCAGGGTATCCTCAATTCTATTGTAGAACAGAGAGTTGAAAGGCTAGAGTTAGAAAAAATTAGACTTAACTCACCTCATCAAAACCCTCCACCTGTAGGAGCCCCCTTTCCCCAAATAGATTTAGCCAATCGCCTCCCAAAACTTAATAAAAATGATGATATTAATTCATACTTAATGGTCTTTGAAAGACAGATGAATTTTTTTAAAATACCTCAAGAAAATTGGGTATCTTATTTATCTACAACCCTCCCTTTAGACCTAGTAAGGTTGTTATATAGAGAATCGGATAAAAATTTAATGGATTTTAATTATATTAAAACCCTTTTGATGCAAAGATTTAAAATCACTAAAGAAAAGATGCGTCAATTATTTTACAACAGTAAAAAATGTCCCACTCACACGTGGACTGATTTCTATCATAGCTTATTGGTTCATTTTGAATCATGGATAAAGGAATTGAATATCAATAACTTCGAGGCATTAAAGGATTTAATTATTACAAATCAATTAAAAACTCATGTGTCATCACAATGTCGTGAGCACTTTTTAGATGAATGGGAAACATTACATAAGCCTCTTGAATTAATAAAAAAACTTGAAAATTATGACAACCTCCGAAATACGGATGGCAAAATTGTAAATAAAGTAGCCCCCCGTGGCACTGATACCGTTTCTATGGAGAAACCTTTTAAAAATGTAAAAAAATGTTATGGATGTGGGAAAATAGGTACTATTAAGCCCAAATGCACTGATTGCAATCCCCAATTAAAAACTAATAAAGTAGATCCTACTTTTAATTTTAGTAATACTATCAAAATATCTTCAAATGAACAAAAAGGATTTCTCCCTCTCCTCCCCATTCAAATAGGCGATGCCACGGGTACGGCATGTGCTGACTCTGGTGCCTCTCATTCCATAGGGAGTGAAAAATTATATAATATTTTAAAAAATAAAAATGTTACATTTTATAATAAATCAGTAACTATTAGTTTAGCTGATGGCTCTAGCCAAGAGCATCAAGTAGATTTAATTGAATTACCTATAAATATTAAAAATAAAATAGTGCCCACCAGGCTGATGTTTTTTCAAAATCAAAAAATCCCCAGAACCTTATTGGGAAATGATTTTTTAAAACAAGCAAGATTAATTATTGATCTTTGTTCAAACCAATGGTATTTTAATAATAGAATGAAATTAAAATACCCCTTTGAGAAAGAGGAACCCCTTTTCACCTCTGAACCTCTTAAAATTCATTATTTATCGAATATTTTAATTACTAACAAAATGTTAAACGTCTCCCAAAAGCAGAAATCGAATCCCTTATTGAAGGAATCCAATAATATCTTTACTGCAGGGGGAGAGCCTGCACCTTTTGGTGAGCACATAAATGGACAGGTGATTTACAATGACAACTTCGTCCCAGAAATCACCCCTTATCTAAAGAGATTCGCAAATAATTTGAAAGTTATAAATGAAAGAATCGAATCTAAGCAATTAAAAAATAAGAATTGCAATGATAAAAATCTTCAACAATTGTCATTTCCTATACAAACTTGCTCTTGGTATAGGAGATATATTCCTAAAAAGAGAGGTCGACCTCGAAAGGGTGACTCTAATTAATTATTAAGAACTATTGTATATTTTTCTTTGATTTTTGTGAACTTTTTTATATTATTAATTGTTTAATTAATTATTAAGAACTATTGTATATTTTTATTTGATTTTTGTGAACTTTTTTTATATTATTAATTGTTTAATTAAGTATTAAGATTATTATGTGTTTTTCTTAAATTTTTGTGAACTTATGTATTATCCATTTTTTTAGTTAAGTATTAAGAATTATTATATCTTTGTCTTTAATCTTTATGAATTTTTTTTTTGTTGTATTATTAAATATTGTTTTTCGCTTTTCTCTTTTTCTGACTCCTTCGTTGGGACTTCTTCAGGAGTCAGAGGGGGAGGATGTAACGAATGTATATTTGTTATATATAAATATGACAAAGTCACCCCAGGCGCTGTTGCATGACTGAATGGCAACGTCTGGGGGAGTCCAACTGCCCTCCGCGCGGTTGGTGACTTGGCATTATATAGTTAGTCAGATGCTAACCTTCTTTGTGTAAAGACGTGTTATCCTGTCTCCGCGTTCTTTATGTAAAGACGTGTTTTGATGATCCTCCATGTTGGATGGATCCTTTGTGACTCCCATGGTGGAGAAGTAATATAATATTTCTTATAATTATACATTTTCTTTGACTCCCATGGTGGAGAAGTAATATAATATTTCTTATAATTATACATTTTCTTTGACTCCCATGGTGGAGAAGTAATATAATATTTCTTATAACTTATAATTATACGTTTTCTTTTTAAACAACCGTCTTTCAATTTAACTTAAACTACATCCTTATTGACCAGTCTCATTAAAATCTGCTTTACCTCTTAGTATAGCATGGCGCCCATTTAACCTTCATCTCTGCTGGACCATTGGAGGAAAGGTAGTTTGTTCTCTGCAGCTGCGGGTAATATTTTCCCCCTTCAAGAAGATATCCACCTGCCTACCTGTGGAGACCTTAAACTCTTTTTTTTCCCTCTCCACATAAGATCCATTTTTTTCCCTCTCCCATTTCCGCTCTTCTCTCTTCTATCACACTTTCCCTCCCTTCTCTCCCCCTTCTTCCCTCCTCCTTGTAAGGAGCCTGTTGGCATCCACTGTGGGCCTCCCCCCTTACAAATTGGCACCCAACGTGGCCCACCCCTTACAAATTTATAAATTATTTTCAATCTTATACTTACAAATATAAAATATTCCAAGCGATAAAACACATACAAAAATAAATAAATAAATATAATCAAAATAAAGATAATTTAATGAGAATATTTTCATTTCAAAGACAGAACAGAAAAAAATATACATAATATACCTATATATAATTAATAGAAAATATTACCTACCTTATTAAATATCCACACAATTAGAAGTATTATGGGCTCCAGAAACCAAAATAAAAAATTTATTATCATTTTGCTAAATGTTTACTTCCAATCTTGTAGTTCAATATCTACAAAAAAGGAACATATATAAATATATTAAGTAGAATAGTTCTATTACCTAATAAAATAAACATTATATATTATAAAAAAAAGAAAATTATTTAATTATTTATTTACTATTTAATAAATTTACTATTATCTTATTTGTATTAAATACACTGAAAAATATAAATTTATTATTTGAAATATTATACAAATTGATAAGAAATTAATATGAAATAATAGATGAATAAGATAATATATAAGATAATTATCAACATTTTTACCTTTGTGAAACCGAAAAAAATCAAATATAATAATCAAATGTTTTTATATAGAAATAATTTCAAATTTGATTTGATTTTTACTTATTTTTAATAAGCCAATTTATTAAAAATTATTTTAGTTATATATATAAATATTAATTTATATTTATTTTTAAATATATTTTTTATTTTACAAACTAGTTATATTTTTTGTTTGTGAGCTACTAGTGAATGTTCAGATTCAACTCTTTACCATTCGTAATCGTTGACGAAAATCACCGAGTGTTCCCGAACTATAACTGAACACCCGCCATTTTGTTTTAATATTATAATGATTGATTATTACTTATAAAGTTATTTAATATAATTAAATCAATTAAATAATTTTTAAAATTTTACCTCCGTTATTACATTCAACACTATCCCAATAGTAATAGTTTCTGAACTATAGATATATAAGACTAAAGACATCCGCCATTTTATTTTAATGATATAATGAACAAAGTTAAATGATATAATTAAATCAATTAAAAATATTTTTTTTATTATAAATGATAAATACATTAAATGGACGTATATAAATTAAGGTATATATATATATATATATATATATATATATAAAGGTATATATATTATATATTTGTTTGATATCGATTGGTATTATATATATATAAGTTAAGGTTGGAATATTGATGAAACCGTTTTTAAAAAACAATTTATTTTTATTTTTAAAAATATTTTTTTGTTTTATAAAATAAAATGGTAATTCGAGTATTCTTTGTTTTTAGCAAGTTTTTTTATTTATTTGAATAAATTACAATTCTATTTTATAATTATGCATACAAATAATTACAAATGTTAAATCGAGTTCCTTTGAAATTTAACTCTATATATACAGGTATTATTTTTTTAACTTATTTTCAGTATTTTTTTGTATTTGAAATAATAATTTTCAGGTTATTACCATGTTATGACCATATGACGAACCTACTGATAGTCAAGTTAAATAATCACCATCCATAAAGAAACAATAATAAAAAGATAGTTTTATAGAAAATAAATATATTTTAATATTTTAAAAATCTTCAGAATATATAAAATATATAAAAATAAATGAATATATTGCATATACACTTTGTAAAAGGATAACGCAATAAATTTTTGTACAAATTTTTTAAACTATTTTACTTTGCTGAGATGCATTTAGATATTTGCTGTGATGTGACCTTTTCTAAGGTTTTGAGTGCCCTGGGCAAAAAACAAAATCTAGTTCCATTTAATACAAGAATTTACAAATTTTCTTGCAACTTAAGGAAAAAAAAGAGAAAAAATCAAAATTATACACAAAAATAATGAATGTAAAAATATATTTTATTTTTATATTGGCGCCCCTAAAAGTTTGTCACCTTTTATCCGTTGTTGGTCTTACTCTTCACTCACATCATCTAAGTTTGAAAGATGGTCGTACAAAAAGTAGACTTTTTAGAGCTCATCGGGCAAGCAAGACTTTTAAAATTGTTCATCATGTCAGCTACGATAAACCCCTACGTAGGAGCTTTTTTACATTGTTCAAAATTTCTTTATATGATATCCAAGTCTCTTTCCCTATTTCTTCGAAGTTGAAATCGATCATTAATGAAAGAAATTAGTTTTTTTCAGAATCAGCACGTCAAATGGATACAGAAATTATCTAAAGTTATTGAAACAATTGATCGTTGGTCTGATTAATTAATATTTAATTGATGATTGAGATATGCACTATTTTTGATTAAATTTATCTTAAATATTAATAATTTATAATTTTATTTATTTTTAGGGAGCTCTTTAGTCCTATGTAAAAATTAATCTAGAGAATTCATCAATGGTATTTACTATTAGTATAGAAATGAAACAAAATAGAACTTAGTATTGTAAAGTTGTACCATTTAATTGATTAAAACAAAATTAAAATTTATTAAAAAAAAATTTTGGATGGTGATAAAGATTACAATTGAAACACACTCAGAGTACTTTCATAGTATTTTATTTATTATCAAAAACTTACTTTGTTACATCATTGATTAAATTCTCGTTTAATTTTTTAAATTTAATATTACTTTTTTAAAAGAAAATAAATATAAAATACAATTGTAATATAATAATTTAAAAAACTATTTATTCTATCTATTAGCTTATAATATATATGCGAACTGTTTCTATTAATTTAATTAAATATCTACATACAGTCAGTGTAACAATGTTAGAATTTGATTCATTCTAATATATAAATTCAATAAAACTATTAGTAAAATATTAGAGAATATTGTGTTGAAATTATTTGATAATTACGTCATTAATTAAATTTTATTGATTTTAATTTGTTTTTTGTTTTTTTTATAATTCTTATTTAATTAGTCGTTTATTAACTTTTTATCTTTTTGTCATGAAATTAAAACTCGTCATCACTATCGTAAAATTCAAAATAGTCCCTGTCCCGGTCTAGCACATGAATATACCGTTGTTGATCATTATTATATACCACGACGGCGTATCGTAATCCATCCACCTCCGGTGGAAGGTGCCGGTTCATCCGTCGGTAAAAACTTCCAGCTATATATTTCAAAATCTCTTTTGACCTAGAAATAAGAAAAAATATATATAAATCCGATTTATATAAAATAAATATTACTTATGATATTTTTACTAAATGTGTATTTATAGTTCTTAATATATTTAAATGCAATTTGAAGGTTTTTTAATAAGACAATTTTTACTTTATAAAATAAAATTATATTTATTTATATTAATATTTTTTATTATTCTTTTAAATAAAAATCCATTTAATTAAAAAAGAAAAATTAAGAATTAAGTTAGTATTATTATATTATATATCTCAAAATAGTAGATGTTTTTGATTTTTTTAGCAAGTTGTTAAAATTTCACAAAAAAATATCTATAGGAAGTAAAAAAAAGAATGTGATTTTGTTCACAGAAAATAAAATTAAAGTGTATATTATTATATATATATGGTAGTCTTAGAGCAATTTAAATAAAAATTTCTGGATACAGTTAACAGTCCCACTGGTTGAACTATAAATTTCAATGGATTACCAAGGAATCTTTCGGAAACAAATAAGATACTACTTACATTACATAGAGTGCAATTAATACTAAATAAAATTCAACCACCAGAAGAATATAAAAAAGTGTAACATAGAAAGGTATGGACGCTATCATGCTCAACATCGTGATTCAGGACAAATGAACTAAGTTACTTTTTCTATGATTAAAAAATAAATAAAATTACCTTAATGTTCATAAAGATTATCTTGATTTTAATATATAAAATACTTATTAAAATAAAAAAAATATATTATATATTTATTTATTTTTATCTTTTCACATATTTAAAATTTAAAAATAAAACTCTCTATATATAGGTATATAAATAATTCATTTAGGAAAGACATGAACATTTCATTATGAAAATAAGAAGGTTCTTGATATAAAATTTGAACTCAATAATTTATTTATAAAGGAAATATTTGTGACTTGTATTAAATATTCGGTGAGTTATTTTCAAAATAGTTTTATTTTATTATTAAATTATTTATTATTTTATTATTAAAAAGAAAAGAAAATAATAAATAGATAAAAATTAAAGAAAAATGGTAAAGGAAAATCAAACCATTTGAATGAATGAATGAATTTGATTATTTAATATTTAATTTAATTTCATATTTGTGTGATTATTAAAAAATAAATAAAATAAATGCATATATGTTTAATATATAAAGATATATTAATGTATGAAACATAACATCGTCATTTTCAAAAATTAGTATTTTTTATATACTATTACAAAATAATTTATTATAATTTTCACAAGATTTATTTTTCTTTAGTCATTTAATTTGTTTATCAATTATTTTTAAATACATTTTTTAGGTAATATATTTAATTATTAAAATAATATTAATAATAATGTGAAATGTTAAAAAATAGCTTATAACGAAAAATGTCAAAAAATAAAATTTCTAAAATTGTTAGTCTTATTATATGATCTAATTGATGTTTTGACGTTGTTGTCGACGTTGTCGAGATTGTCGACGATGTTCTTCAGTAATTTCCATGAAAATAATAATTACTTCATGATTATGAGTAATAAACTGAACATGAATATCATTTTGCCTAAAAATTAAAAAAAAATTATATCCTTAAAAATATTGAATTAAATTAGTTTTCAAAGTAAATAATCTGATGAATTCAAATAAAGTTAGTTAATTAAAAAGGAGATTAAATATACTTACATTGTTAAATGACCATATATTATTAATAGGTAATATAATATCCAAAGCATCATAATTGCTAATAAAACCAACATTTTCTTTGGTTAATGAATATATTCAATTCAAATATATATATATATATATATATATATATATATATTTACTATTTAAGTAATAAAAGCTTTAAAGAACCCGTAAAAAATATTTTTTATGAATTTTCATAAAATATTTTTTTCAAATTATTTCTTTTTAATTTAATATATATATATATAATGAATTTAGAAATTAAAATTACATTGTTTTATTGTTAAAATATTTCAAATTAAATATATTAATCAAAAAAAAAAAAAATACGGTATTTTTGAAATAGTATATTAAAAAGTTTATAAAGTTTAAATAAAACAATACAATATTAAATTATAAATTATATTTATTAATATTTTCTAGAGAAATATAGTAAATCATTTATCAATAAAATCGATATTGATTTATTTATTAATTAAGTAATTTTTATAAATTTGCTCAAAATATAAAATTTCATCCCAATGATATTTCATTTGAAAGAAACCACTGTATAGTACTAAAATAACGGATTTTTATTAAAATAATCATTTAATTAGATTTTTTTCCCAAAATCAATAAAAATAGTATTTTTTTTTAAGTATAAGGTAAAATTGTTTTTTAAATAAAGACAAAAATATAAATAAAAAGAAAAATTTAAATTAAATTTTTTCTTGTTGAAAAAAACTAAATTTTTATTTCTCATTTAAATTTTTTAATAATATCTTTCATTTTAAGGGGTTGAGTGAACTGAGACGCCAATTCACCTTATTACCTTAACAATCACTCACAACCACTCCAACTTTCTAAAGAACAATACATAAAGGTTAATTAATTTTTATTATTCATTAACTACTAAAAAATAAAATATTTTTTTAATTTTACTAAACATAAAAAGGATTCAATTTCTTCATTTTAATATTCTTTTTATTCTTATAGAAATTTGAATTGGTCACATAAATACTGATTTATTTCAAGAATCATGTCGATTATATTATTAATAGTTCTGGCGATAATTATTAGCTACATGTTCTTTAAGCGGTAAATATTATTATTTTTTTATTTCTAATAAATTGAATTATAAATAACTAGATATTCATATATAAAAATTTTATATATAGATATGAAGACAAAATACGAGGTAGAAGATTTTAATTGCAATTTCAACTAAAAATTTATTATACAAGTCATCCACACATGGATTTGGATAAAACTTTACCAGTGAGCTCCTATTTTAATTCCAAGTCGCTTCTAGTTAACGAGATAAAAATTATTAAAATTTGGATATAAATCCATTGATATTTTTTAGCCAAAAATAATAAGTGATAAGAATAAGTGAATAATTAGTGAATTAGTAAATAAAGCATTATTTAGAGGCACATTTCGACGTTCATAACCAGCAAATATTTCACCTCAAGCCGGGAAGCCAAGGATGTAGTCGTACGACAAATCTAACGTAACTGCCGGACCACGAGTCCGCACTCGCTGACTTCCAGTGTTTATATAAATATACATTTCTCTGCCATCTCTCGATAAATTATTGCATTTTTTTAAAACTACAATAATTATACTTTCTCTTTTTTATTGTTTGTTTTTCGAACACATGTTTTTTCAAAGAAGAAAAAACTGTTTTTTTTCGAGAGTCTTCAAAACTGAAATTTCTAAGCTAAACTGATTAAATTTTTTAAATACAAAGAACCATATTCCCTTGACATCTCTAGAAAATTTCACAAATTTATGTTGAGTAGTTTATGAGATATTAATTATTTTAGGTACGAGTGCAAGAAAGTGCATGCCTAAAATAATTAATAACTCATTTAATTCCCGGCTTGAGGGGTTAAAAATCATTATTTATCACGTAAACTAGAAGCGACCCGCAAAAATTGCATAAGAAAGTTTATTTGGAATTAAAATAGGAATCCACTGGTAAAGTTTTATCCAAATCCATGATTGGATTACTGTTTTGTATAATTACCAATAAATTTATCTATTTTTTAAAACATAATATATATATAGGTATATATATATATATTTAAACTTATTATTTTTAAAGATGGATTGGTTTCCAAGATTATTTAACTGACAATGAGAATTTTCTAATAATATTAAAACATAACTAAAATATAAGAATATTTATATTCATAATAATAATTTATGTAAATCATTTATTTTTAAATCATTTTATTTTTATTTTCCAACACCTTGGTCCTAAGAGACTGTTGGATGTTAATAAAATTTAATTTAAATAAATTTCATTTATTTATATATTTGTAAATTCAACCTGAAAACATTTTTATAACTATTTTCAATCTATAAATTGAATTGAAAATTAATAATAACATTGAAAAGGTTAAAGGAAAGTTTTTAATAACACGGTTTTTTGTTTCAAGATAAATTTTTTATTCAATTTATTATTCATTTAGACAGTTATATCATCATCACAAGTTTGTACTATACTGCAGTCTTGAAACTAAAAAATCGAATGTTTTTAATTACTTTCCTTTAACCTTTTTAATTTTATTATTAACTTTCATTTCCATTTTTATAGATTAAAAATTGTTATAAAAATGTTTTCAGGTTGAATTTACAAATAGATACTTTGTTTCAACGAAAGCTATCAGTCCAATCTTTAATAATATATAGTACCGGGACCCCGAGCCTCGGCTCGGTACTTAAGTTAAAAAAAAATGATTCATTATTATTGGGTTTGGCTGGTAATATTAATACCTGGGACACCGAGCTGTCGCTCGACCCTTTAAAAAATATTAATCTACAATTAATTATTTATTACAATTATTAAATGTTGCATCATTGCATCAATCTGATTAAAATGAATTGAACTGGGGTCCTCAATAATACAAACAAACAATTTTAGCTAGCATAATAAGATTAATCCAAGTAATATCGTCTATTTCTATTCGACACTATTTTCAGTTATGAAATGAACAGTCAGTAGAGAGTAAAAAAATTGTAATTGAAGACCGTTGTTTTTAAAAATAATTAAATTATTTTATAGATTATAAAATAAAAATTATTGTATTAACATTAAAAATATTGAAATAAAAAAATAATAGTTTGATTTAATAAACTAAAATATTATAAACATTTTTAATGTGAATTTCTCAGGGAGGTAGGGAGCCCAATTCATTTAACCATCCATGTTGTATAAGGAATCTTAATTTCTTAACACTCCGTTTTTTCAAATTTAAAATAGAGGGAGAGAAAGAGTTTCAATTATATTCGAATAGTCTATATATTCTATATATGAGTATTTTTTTTTTCTGAATTTAATACCAAGTTGATTTTCAAAATTTTCTATTCTTTATGCATATGATTGATTACATGTGTTAAAATTTAAACAAATTCAAATATTCTAATTTATAAATTTATATAAAATTTAATATTATTTTTTCGAGACTAATGGCAAATACCGGTGGCCCTAGTCAGAGCAAGAGAAGACTCCTTTTGGTAGCGGCCCAGTCGATGATGTTATATGGATCGGAGATTTGGGCTTTACAACTATATTTTAAGTGAAAAAATGATTTCTTGGTTATATAAAAATTAAAATATGATTCTTTATATCTTTATTATATAGAAAAGTAGGCGTGTTAATATAAAATATATACCTGGGACACCGAACTATCACTCGACCCTTTAACCAATTTATACAATTTATTTTTATATACTTTAAAAATTTTACAATTTTTTAATTATTTATTATAATTGTTAAATGGGATTTCTAAAAATGACCCATTAAAAATTTGTTTCCTAAAATGTTTCAAATTAATTAAAATAAATTGTATAAATGTTCATTTATAAAATCTATATATCTGTGAGTTTGTTTTTCGATTTTTTAAATTTTGATTTTGGATTCGATTAGAGCTTAAAATGTGTAAATGTAAAGTGGTCTTGGTTTTTTTAAAATTCGTTTGGGAACATGGTCAAATCGGCAGTCAAAGTTGAAAATTCCCCATATATTATAACTACTGTAATTAGTATTATATATAATGTAAAATTATAAAGAAAAAATGTTTAGACATTATTATAGACATTTTCATTCTGTAAATTAAATAATTTTATTTCATTTAAATAAATATCTATTTTTAAATATTTTTTTCTCTCTACATTATTTATCTAATTCTCACAATATATTAAGATCATACCGGGACCCCGAGCCTCGGCTCTGTAATTAAGTTAAAAAAAAAAATTCATTATTATTGATAAATATATATCGTAATTTATAATTATAAAATATTATTAAAATATATATTTTTAATTTTATTTCGAAATTAAATAAAAAATTTTAAAATATTTTAAATATAAAAAAAATATATATTTTTAATTTTATTTCGAAATTAAATAAAAAATTTTAAAATATTTTAAATATAAAAAAAATATTAATAAAATATTCTTTAAAAAAAGGCGGGAGTCAAATTTCAATATAAATGTCATTTGTGATGTCATCAATATATAAATTAATAATAAATAATATTAATAAATATTAAATTTAATAAAAGAACAATGAATAAATAAATATAAAATAGTAATTTATTAAAATGTAAACAATAGATAAAAAGAAAAAAAATAACAAATTCATTATTTTCATTTTCATTTTTAAATAACGATTCACCCGGAGAGTTTCGAACCGACGAAATCCACTCGTTAAAACATCACTTTACCATCTGGACTAATATATTTAGATAAAAAATTCTCATTTTTTTACTGTCTTAGCAGGCAGATTTGATGTTTTTTATTTTATTTTTTTTTTTTTGAGAGAGATTAATAAATATCTATATATATTTTATTAAAAATAAATATTTTCAATTTTATTTCGAAATTAAATAATAAATTTTAAAATATTTTAAATAAAAAAAAATATTAATACAAATAAAAATGGAGGCCAATTTTGACGTTTTCCATATATAATTTTCAATTTAGAAATTAATAATGAAGCTGAATGTTTCAAGAGATGTGATCAATAAAACTCAATTTTTCTTTATAAATACTATATCTAGTGTGAATTTGAAAAAAATCGTTAGAGCGGTTTTTGAGAACCAATATATATAGATAGATAGATATATACAATTTTAGCTAGCATAATAAGATAAGATATATGTGTGTGTGTGACATTCATCTTCATATTTTATTTGATATAAGGTAAATGTACCAGTGATGGACCTCCTTAAGATAAATTTTCATAAAAAACACTTTTATTCTGTAATAAAAGTGAGAATAACTACAAAACACGTGCTAACATATTTTATAATTATTTTTAATTATCACAATATCAAAAATATTCGGTTAATGTGTATTTAAGTACTTTTTTAAATTTAAAGTTGCTCATTTTGAATCTTTTCTAATTAATCTTATTTAAATGATACATAAATTTAATAAAATATATGTATTATTTTATTAATACGAAAATTTAAGTAATTGACCACTCCCCCTCCCCTAATTGTTAATGTTCACATTAAGAAAATATTTCAAATTGATTAATATACCTAATTTTAATTATTAATATTTAATTTAATTTCATATTTTGTGTGATTATTAAAAAATAAATAAAATAAATGCATATATGTTTAATATATAAAGATATATTAACGTATGAAACATAACAACGTCATTTACAAAAATTAGTATTTTTATATACTATTACAAAATAATTTATAATTTACAAAATATTTATAATTTTCACAAGATTTATTTTTCTAGTCATTTAATTTGTTTATCAATAATTTTCAAATACATTTTTTAGGTAATATAATTAATTTTTAAAATAATATTAATAATAATGTGTGAAATATTAAAACATATCTAAAAAAATGTCAAAAAATAAAATTTCTAAAATTGTTAGTCTATATGATCTAATTGATGTTTTGACGTTGTTGTCGTCGTCGAAATTGTCGACGATGTTCTTCAGTAATTTCCATGAAAATAATAATTACTTCATGATTATGAGTAATATTATTAAATTGAACATCGATATCATTTTGACTAAAAATTTAAAAAAACTATATCCCTAAAAATATTGAATTAAATTAGTTTTCAAAGTAAATAATCTGATGAATTCAAATAAAGTTAGTTAATTAAAAAGGAAATTAAATATACTTACATTATTAAATGACCATATATTATTAATAGGCCATATAGTATCCAAAGGATCATGACTAACAATAAAACCAGCATTTTCTTTGTGGTTAATGAATATATTCAATTCAAATATATATATCAGGGAGGTGGGAGGGAACACACACACTCAGTGGCGGATTAAGTTGATTGGGGGCCCCTGGCGGATTAAGTTGATTGGGGGCCCCTGGCGGTAAAATTGAAATGGGCCTTCTTTTATTTATAATTATAATTGGAAGACAAATTTTGTTTATATTATAATTTAGGCTGTTTTTTTTTGTGGAAAATTATGTGAGCAAAATTTTCATCATGAAAAAAAACTTTAAATTTTATTTTATTTGAACTGCAGGCCGTTTTGATATGCATATATGTATAAAAAAAATTAATTGTTCCGACAATCATTCTCTTCATTATGCTGATGATTAGTCAATTAAAAAAGTTTAATGGAAAAATGATTACAAAAAATAAAATATAAACAAAAAATTTACACGTAGAGCCGGCCCTGCTGAAAAGAAATCATTTAATTTTAAAGTTATGTGTGAGTAACAAAGCTAATACCCTTCGAAATGGGTTAGTTTGTTAAAAAAAACTTCTCGATCTGTGTGTGTGCTCTGATCGACATAATTTTTTGATATATAATGTATTCTTATTTTGAAATAAAATTCGCTTACCGCTTTGGCAAGGAAAGGCATTTTCTTTTAATCGAACAATTAACTGCGACGATCTATCAAAACACTTCATCAAAATGATTTGAGCAGAGACTCTTCTTGATATTTATCGATATCTCGAGTTTAATTTGAAATTAAAAAGCTTATTTTGATGAAATATCCATTAAATGGTCAATTACTGGCACAATGGTCCACTGCTGATACATTTACCTCACCTTCTTCTATCATTCTTCGCAAATGTTCATACCATGCTATTAATAAGTATATATCATTTATTTTTTTTTAATAAAATTTAATTTATTAATACTACTTATGTTTTTACTAGATATCGTCATTTACCGTGCCCCAGTGTAAATGTGGTGGCGGGAGAACAAATGCCTATTATGGTATATAATGAAGAGCTTCTCAATGAATATCACAGGGGTAATTTGATAAACAGGAGGAGAGTCCGTTATAATTAGCAATTTAAAATAAATAACTTTTCGAAAATACTTTTTTTATAAAACAACAATATTGCACTTAGAAACAATAAATCTTAAATGAATTTTCATCAATAATTATATGAGTTTATTTTTCTTGACTATTTTAGATATATATCTTCTAATTATAAAATAAGGTATAACTTTTTTTGTATTTTATGTATCACAAGAAATTTGATAATTTGTCTCAAGAAAAAAGGAATTTTCCAATTTTAATCGATATTAAATCAATCTAATATAGAAATTTAAATTATAATTATAATCGATGCATTTTTTAATGAATAATTTAATTATGGACGAAAAAGAAGGAGTTTAGAAAAGGGCAAAAAAAGGCAGTTAAGTGTTCTTTATTTTATTTTCATGTGTATTACAATTCTCTACGCGAACAACGGTAAATGACCAACAAAAAAAGTTTTATATGAATATTAATTTAAATTTGAGGTAAAGTGATAATCGTGATAGGTAAATGTACTTGGTATTTATGAGGAAATAAGTAATCTTTGTTCAATCTGCATTCTGTAATATATATTACAATACCAGTACAGTTCTTAAAAATATGATAAGAAATATTTATAAAAATACTCTTTTTCAATTCTGACCATTTGTTTTAACGATTCCGATTATATATTAACAGCACAAAAGGGAACAAAAAATTTCTAAATGAAAAGTAATTAAAATTATTTATGGTCAACAATCTCACAAAATCGATTAACGTATCTGTTACATGTGAGCATAAAAATAATTGTATAAAGTCAGATTGTGATTATTTAACAAAATATTTTGTATAGAAATAATCACCTATTTAGGTGTCATTATAATTAAAATTAAAGAATCATTAAATACATGAAAAATTAAAAAGATTTGAAATTTTTTAAAAAATCTATAAAAATTAAAAAATGACAGGATAATTTATATACTTATCAAATATAATTAGTAATTCAAAGGTATACTTTAAAATGTTTATCATTGTTATATACCTGACTTTTAATAGTCATTAACAAATTGTAAATAAGACAGTGATATGAATTAATATAAATTCATGTTTAAAATAAACTAAAAGTTAGGTATATTATTAAAATTTATATCTTATTCATCCTTTATTCCTTTTTTTTCAGAAAAAATCAATTTATATATCTTGAATAATGTTAATTTTTTTATTTAAAAATTGTTTATTGATATTATAACTCTATCCTGTAAATTCTATAAATTTCGTCATTTTCATAAATGTCCCGATACGTAATCGAGACATCCTCGCTGTGTGATTGTATAATGAAATACATTTGTTGACTTTCGTCCTCATCCTCTATTAAATTATCCTCGTTGAAGAATAATATTGATACAAGGCCATAACATCTCTCTCTCTAGTTAAAATAAATAAATAAATTTTTTTTTTTTTTTTTTTTTTTTTTTTTATTTTCCAAATAATTTTTACATCTGCCCAATCTTTGGGCAATAATAAAATGTCTACAGTATTTACAAAAAACAAAATTAACATATATACATTTGCGCTGATTAGGGAATTAGGGAATATAACAGGGGAAGGAGAAGCATAAGGTATTAGAGGTAAAAGGGGAGGTAGCAAGAAGAAGCAGAGGAGGAATGGGTAGTGGATTTAGGCGAGAAGAAGGGAAAGGACAGCGAGCTAGCGAACGTTGAAGAAGTGGCTAGGGTCTGTAGGTAAGTAAGTCCTGTGGCTGGAGTCTTTTAAGTCTTCTAGTTAAATGGTCTGTTGAAGTAAGTTGTCTTGCTGCTAGATTTTGGTGAGAGGTAAGTCTTTTATGATAATTATAACTTAAATGATTTATGACTTCGGTGATATGGGGAATATTAAATTCTTCATGGAGAAGTTTTGATGGGATGTAACGGGGAGCGCCGGATATGGTCCTAAGGACAGCGTTTTGGAACCTCTGAATGATGTTAATATTGGAAATTTTAGAGGTTCCCCACAATTGACATCCATAGGACCATATTGGCTTGATGATGGAATTGTAAATGAGGATTTTGTTGTCAAGAGTCAGGTGTGATTCCCGTCTAAGCAGCCAGCGAAGCTGGCGAAGTCTAAGCGAGAGTTGAGTTTTTTTTGTCGTTATATGATGTTTCCAGGTAAGTCTTCTGTCAAGGTGAATCCCTAAATATTTAGCAGATTCATTTTGGGGAATGATGGAGTATAGTCTTACAGGTGGACAGTTTTTCTGTTAAGAGTGAATGTCACGTGCGTAGATTTGGTCTCATTTATAGCCATTCTCCAACGGGCTAACCAGGGTCTAATTAGGTCGAGGTGACTTTGAAGAGCAGCAGAGGCCTTTGATGAGTCTTCGTGGCTGGCCAATATCACCGTGTCATCCGCAAAGGTGGCCAGAGTGGTGAGGTCAGTCGAGGGAAAATCCGCAGTGAATAGTAGATATAAGAGGGGCCCTAGTACACTGCCCTGAGGGACCCCTGCATACACACGATGTGGCTCACTGAGGACATTACCCACCATTACTCTAAAAGATCTATTTAATAGATATGACCTTATGACACGATATAGAGGGGCGGATAAAAGACTATACAGCTTCACGAGGAGGCCCTGATGCCAAACTCTATCGAATGCTTGGGATACGTCCAGGAAAGCCGCGGAACAAAAACTACGGCCCTCCAGCGCGCATGAAATCTCCCGTACCACCCTATGAACCTGCTCAACTGTTCCATGCCCTGACCTGAACCCAAACTGATGGGCAGGAATGGCATTACTGTCAACCAGACCAGGCATGATCCTGTCTCTGAGAATTCTCTCAAATAGTTTAGAGACAATAGAGAGAAGGCTGATCGGTCTATAGGATACAGCCTCTTCTGGCGGCTTGCCCGGCTTGGGAACCATAATTATCTTGGCTATTTTCCAAGAGGAAGGATAATGACCAATTCTTATGATGGCATTAAACAGATTACTTAAAAAAATGATTGCATGATCAGGAGCCTCGCCCAGCATTTGGCCCGTAATCCTGTCAAGACCAGGGTTTTTTTTTTTTTGGAAATATAGGATTGGATATTTGACCTCAGTTCCGAGGGGATAACTTCTTTGAAGTTATTTAAGGGAAAATTTACAGGGCGAGGAGCGAGAACCTGAAAGTCACTAGGACAGACGGAAATAAAAGGATGAGGGATAAATACATTAGCCAAATGACCTGAGAAACAAGCAGACTTTTCGGAATCAGAACGTGCCCATAAACCTGATGAGAGTCTTAGTGGAGGAATATGTTTGGGAAAGAGGTTTAATTTTTTAGTGAGTTTCCAGAGGGAGTAGTTGGTAGATTGGGTTGGAGAGAGGTTTTTAAGGTAGTTTTGAATAGTTTGATTTTTGTTAAGGGAAAGGAGCTTTTTAATTTCTTATTAATTTTATTTTTAATTATAGGAGATCTGTTTTTCTGCCAAGTTTTCCTCAGTTTATTTTTATAGGAAATCATACATTTAATATTGTGGGGAGTTTTGGGAAGAGTGGTAACATTATATTTTAGTTGAGGAGTTGATGAGGAAGCAGCCTGTTGGAGGATAGTTGATAGGTGACTAACCGCTCCATCAATATCTGAACCGTTATTAAGATGAAGAGAAAGGGTTAGGTTGTTTGCAATGAAGGAAGCATAGGAAGACCAGTTAGTTTTAAAGTTAGTAAGGGAGGGAGAGTATGGTGCTAATGGATTAGTAGTTGTTATTGAAAGGAGGACAGGAGAATGGTCTGATGAAAGATCAAGCAGTGATTTGGGTTGGAAGAATCTAGAAGATAGACCTCTGACTATGAAAAAGTCAATAAGATCGGGGATTTTAGATTGATCTGTAGGCCAGTACGTGGGTTCCCCAGTGGAAATAGGCCTTAGGTTGAATTTGGAGAAAGAGTTCCAAAGACTTTTACCTCTGGGATTGATAAGCCTAGAGCCCCAACAAGAGTGTTTAGCGTTGAAATCCCCCCCCACAATGAATGAAGATCCCAATGTGCCAAAAAACTCCTCAAAAGAGACAGTATCTATTTTGTGTTTGGGAGGACAATACACTGCAGAGATGGTAAAACAGCCCGTACGTTCGGTCAAGGTAACCGAAGTGGCTTGGAGAAAGTCTTTTTGAAAGGAAGGGTTAACTTGGTGATTTAATGAATCTTTAATAATTATGGCAGAACCTCCATGTGAAGTGCCGTCGGGGTGGATTGTAAAGTAAGAAGAGAATTTAGGAATTTTTAGGTAGCTTCTTGGGTTAAAGTGCGTTTCTGAGATTAATAGTACATCAATATCCTTTGAGAAGAGAAAATGTTTTACTTCCTCCAGATGTCTAATGAGCCCATTGGCGTTCCAGAGAGCAATATTAAGGATTTGATCCATTGGGTAGTCTTGAAACGAGAATGGTCAGTAAGTTTAGCATGGTGTCCATTCGCTCAATTAATTTGGACATCATGTTTTCAAGCTTGGACAAATGATTTAAGTTATTATCATTCTCATTACTGTTAGGTTGACTACTGATTTTGTTATTGAGGTTGTTACTAGAGGGAATATCTTTAGCGGATGGTTTGGACTTAACGACTTGAGAGTAGGATAGAGATAAGGATTTCTCTTGTTGTAGTTGAGAATTTATTGGAGGGGTAGGTAATTCGGATGAAGTGTATTGATTGGGATTAGACACTGATTTAGGTCTTAGGGTAGGGTATTTAGATTTGATGAGTTTTAAATAATGGGAGCATCCCCTGTAGTTAGCAGGGTGATCTCCGCCACAGTGAACGCAAATAGGGGGGGTTTCTCTGTCTTTTTTGCATTCTGATGTCAAATGGCTATCTGGGCATTTGACACATCTCGGCCTAAGCCTACAATAAGCTTTAGTGTGACCAAAGCTTTGACACCTGGTACACTGAGGGATAGTCCTTTTTACTTTAGGTGCCTCTATGGTCACACGACAGTGACATATGAATTCAATAGAATAAATATCCTTGTTGTTTGGAGCAGGTTTAAGATCTAGAAAGAAAATTGGAAGAGGATCCTTGGACACCCTATCACGGACGTTAAAGACACCCGCCACAGAGTGGCCATGACTCTCAACGTCCCTCTTGATATCTTCTATATCCATTGAAGGGTGTATTTTACGAATAACGACTCTAAAGAGTCGTTCATTTTTTGGTTGATAAGTGTAAAAATAAATTTCTATATTGTCTAACGCTTTGATAATAGAGGTGAAGTTGTCTGGAGATTTAGGATTAATTTTTATTAAGTCTTTATTAATGAGGTTACATGTGTAACCATTTAGTGCGACCTTATTTAGGGTATTTATCATAAGGTTATAATTAGATACATTCGGGATGAATATAGGTGGAGGTTTGTTCCGAGGGGTGACTTGAGGAGGTTGAGATTCATTGGGAGTTATTGATGTAAGAACCTGGAATCTGTTTGATGTGTTAGGAATAATATAGTCTGTTATGGGTTTCTGTTTCACGTTTCTGGATCCCTCGGGGCTGTCCCTTTTTCTTTTGGAGTCCATAGTCTGCCAACCTTGCTTCAGTGAAGAACCTACGGGCCTCACTGTGTTCTCCTTTGAGTTTGCAGTGGATAATCCTTTGGAATCAGAAGATGTGTCTTCTAACTCCTCTTGATTAGAATTCCCAAGCATAGTTATTATTTTTCCATATACTAGAAAGAACTGAGTTATTCCTTATTTATATTTTTATGATAGATACAACTTTACTTATTTATTTATTATTTACTTTTTTTATTTATTCTTTTTTTTATATTACTTATAAGATAATTAATTTGTTCAAACAATTATACCTCTATTAAAGATATAATCCATTCTTTTCATCAATCAATAAATATAATTTCCAATAACGATTTACAATAAGAGGTGTGAGAAATGATTTGATGTTGATGGGAAGGGAGAAAGGAGAAGGGGGGGAGATGTCTTCTGCTCCTTCGAGGCCTATCGAGGAGACTTGATGGTGGGGAGGGCCCTGGATGGGATGGGAAGGGGAGCAAGGAAGGAAATTTAAAATTAGAAGAGTAATAAACTGTAATGAGACAGATTAAATTAAAAAAAAAATAAAAATATATATAATTAGACAAGATTAGGAATTAATATAAAACTAAATAAGTATTATAGGTTCAAAGAGGTCAGATATGGAAAAATTATTTACAATATATACAAGAAAAAGTCACCTCAATGACGGCAATCAGGCTCGATAGATCAGATACACCTTTACCACTTGAGTAACTAACAAAGTTATAGAAGTTAGTATAACTATGCACAAGGGCGGGCCAAAAAAATGGGGCGAAGCAAGTAAAATTGGGAGAGCAAACCATCAGCGACCACTCTCATCAACGTCTCACTCGATAATGAAATAAATAAATGATTTAAAAGATTTCATTAATAATTATGATTATTAACCACTGTTGTTGATAATATCATATAAAAACATAAGGTCATACTAAATCAATTGTAATTAAAAAAAATGATAAGAAATAATTAAATTAATACTTCAGAAATGAAGTTATAAGAAAAATAATTTCATTTATCAATATTATTTTTAATTAACAAAGAATGCATGATAAATATTTGATAGATATTTATATTTTCTATGATTAAATTAACAAAAAAAATCTTTTAATATAATAATAATTCTATAAATACTTTTAATTATTTATTATTTCAATATTTTTTCTTTATTATTCTTGAAAAAAACTTTAAATAATAGAATTAAAAATAAGTCTATAGAAAATAAAAAGTAAGTACCAAATTTTTAAGTTGATTTGAATAGTCATAAATTCTATTAAAATTTATTATTATTATTAGTGAGATAAAATAAAGACTAAGAAATATAAAGATCGTATAAAAATGTATCATATTGAATTATATATATATGTATATAATAAATATAGAATTTTATTTTTAGAGATACATTAAATTAATTTATATATATATATATAATTTCAAGATTATGATAGGAGGGGCATATGATTATACCATCCCATACGTTCTTATTCCTCCTTTGCCTAAAACTTGCCCAATGAGAGTATCATTTATGAAGGGCTACTTCAAGGGATTGGACAAAAGAGTTTTTGAATAGAAAGAGGCATGAAAAGAAAGGCTCAGTCAGGGCAGGTAAGGAACTGCAATTAACTACGGGGTCCAATCAGGATGCAGAGTGAGAATCGTGATCTCACAAATAAAAGGAACAAATACATTTTCAGAGAGAAAATAAAAATAAAATAAATAAATTGTCGGCAAAAAACCAGAATATTCACTTTCATCGGGGTAAATCATCAATCTAAAAAATTAAGACGATTGAATCAATTAAGAATGACAAGTAAAAGTATAATGATTAGAGAAAATTAAATATTATTAAATATTCCAAACCATCTCCATTTCATTCGTATTCTCTTCATATTTTTAAATTCTAAATTTGATATTATATTCCCTTATCCTTATATTATAAAATATACATATGTATAGGTATCATTTATTATTACTAGGTGAAATTAAGAAATAAATATAAAAATAATTTAAACTATCGATAAGAGATTATCTCTAATATTTTATTAATTTGAATAATTTAAAAAGATTTTCTTATGCATCACTTGAGTAGAAAATCAATGCTTTTATAAGTTTGTTTTTAATGTTCATTTCAATTCTTCTAATTATAATTTTAAGATTTTAACAATACATGCACTATGATGTACACCAAGGATCGATTTATTTCTTCAGAAAATAGACGTAAGATGTTTTAATCTTTTTTTTTCTTCTTCGAAGGATTTTTTTTTGTTTGTTAATAGAATGAATAATAAAGGGAGATATCATTCTAGTTTTTCTCAATTTTGTCGCAGTTATCTTTTCATTTATTTTTTATATTTTTAGTATTATAAACCTAAAAAATTATTTTTAGCAAGATGTCCATTGTGTGTCCATCCGTTATGTGTTCGTCCTTCCATTGTGTGTCCTTAAAGACGTGTACAACTTGATCGGCTTCACGGATTTTGATAAAATTCGGTATAATTTACTTAATTAATTTACTTAATTTAAAAATTATTTATTAAAACAATCCAAATAAACTGAAGAATTTTCTGAAGGATTTTCTGAAAAGGTAATAATATGTATAAAAATAAAAAACGAAATAGGGTGAAGTAAAAAGTTCTGATTTAGCTACTTACCCTTTTGAATGAAGAAATCATATCATTAACGGTTCAATCCCAGCATTTCAATTGAACTGAAAATATTCGCAAATAAAATGGAATATAGGAATGATATATTTATGTTTTATTTTATTAGTTTATTTCTTCTTTTTTTTAATTTCAACATGTCAATATTTTATTTTCATGTTTGAAATTAATTAATGATAAATATTAGAGTAAATGAATTAAAATATAAAAAGGTTTTATAGATCTTGTCATTTGCTTCTACCATATATAGTAAATCTAATTTGTTTGTAAATTTTGTTTTTTAATTTTTATTTTAAAAAAATAATATAACTTATTTAAAAAAATAAACATTTTAAATGTATGTAATATTAAAAAAATCATTTATATATAAAATACTATAAATACACTTTTAAGGTATTATATGTTTTGAAAATTTGATAATTTATTTCCATTAATTATAAATCTCATTTAATACCAAATGGAAAAATTTGTTCTTCTCATTGGTTTAAAAAGAGATTTACTTTGATATCCTGATCCATAATTGTCATTATATATATATATATATATATATATATTAATGAACCAATGTTATAATTTAATGATTATAAGGAAACCCAACTTACCTTATAATAAATATTGATAAAATATAAAAATAACAAAAACTTCAGAACTGTTAATTAGTAATTTATTAAATGGACTTATAGATTAACAAACATAGTTTTTATTTTTTTCAATAAATTGTAGTAAAATAAAGTAATGTTAGCAATCTATTTTTTTAAAAAAAGTCGAAGAACGATATATTCATAATTTAAAATTAAAAAAATTTTCAAAAATTAATTATAAAAATATTTAAAATTAGATATAGCTAACAGAAATATAATATATATGAATTTATTGATAATTATTTTTTTAAGTTAAATTGAAGTAAATTATTTAAGTATAGGATCCTATATTATTTTTATAAAATAAAATAGTTGACATGTTTTGTTAATTTTTTTTTGTCAATGTTTGCAAGAATGTTTGGATGAGTGCTCACTTTGACTATTTCTTACAAAGATTATTTGTTTGTACTTCAGTTTTAATTTCGTTATTTAAGAATACTTAAAATCAAAATGAGTTACACGTGTAGTGTATTTAAATGTGCAAAGAAGGCGAATGTGTTTTTAAAAAATATTTTCAACAATCTAATCCAGGTGGTATTTGTATAAATCTCTATTATCTATTTAATGTTTAAAAAAATTAATAAATCAAAAGAATCATAACTATAGAAAGATAGATAGATCATATATTCTAGTTTAAAACAATTAAAAAATTAAAAAATTGAATGTTTAAATTAAATAATTTTCCATATTGTTTACACAATTTTTAATTAATTAATTTTTTTATTTTGTTTTAGGAGTTCTTCCACTTTCCGAATATGACACGAGGATCTCGATTAACGCTATGCAACAGACATACAATTCCGAGTCTTAGAATTTATAAATGTATGATATGCAACAATGTGAAACCCACTAGATTAATGTCACGCTTAGGTTTCTACTTAAATAGGGTAAAGAATATTTTTGCCAAGGATGGCATTAATGTGGATTTAAATGAACGTTCAAAATTATGTAACTCGTGTTCATATTTTTTTCTTTTGCGTCTCCTTAAAAAACAATCCCAATTGACAGCGAAGAACAAAAGGTTCCTGTCCAATTACAAAAAGAGGTACTGCTTTTTAAATTAATGATATCCATCAATTAACTTTTAATTTAAATGAACAAATAATAATACTAGTTAATAATAATTAATTTAATCCACTAGGAAATTTCAATTTTACCAAGTGTTTAAAATTATTCCCATTAAACGTTTATTAATAACAATATAAAAATTTCTATTATCTTTCTATTTATTATATGAACTAGTAACTCAAATTATTCACCACTTTTCTTATTATTATTAACAAATTTAGAAAAAGATAGAAATGTTAAATTCATTTATTTATAAATTTGAAATTATTTAATTGTAACCTATGCACTAGTTGAAGTTTATGAAGTTAAGTAATCTAAAATCAAACAAATCATTCCAAATTTTAAATTGATTCTTTATTATTTTTGACTTTCAGATTACTTAACCCTGTTAAAAATTCCCAAGAATATATAAGTATCGATCAATCGCAACAAATTAAAAAATCAGAATCACCTGATTTGGATATTGAAATAGTTTTCGAAAGGTAATTTATTTTTATTAATTCTATCTATATTTCAAAATAAAATGAATAACTAAATTTCAAAAAAATAATTTCAATTTTTCACATATTAATTATTTTATAATTTCAGATTTACAGTAATAAAAAATAGTAAACATTAAAATCTACAACCCATCTCAGGCCGCAATCACCTGATTCGGATATTGAAATTATTGCAGTAATTATCAACTATTAAAACCTAGAACCCTTCCAAGTTCATGTCGAATTATTTTGTTATGAAATTAAATTTATTATAGTCTTTTATTATTTTTAATATAGAAAATAAATAAACAAATTATAATGTTTTTACTATTTTATTCTTAATTTCAGATTGCCAAGTCTAGCGGACATTAAGATTCAACATATTCTGGCGTGGCCTCACATCAGTGTTCTAAGGGGGGCACAGAGCCTGAAAGCTGAGAACCCCTCCTCTATTAGTTCTTTCACTGGTTTCAATTTTAAATCCAAGTGCAGTCGATCAGCCCTCATGAATCTTGGGGAGTCTTTGATTGATCTTAACACTTTATTCTATAATTTTTGTAATTTGTAATTTTGTGTTTTTTTAGCATATCCAATACAAATATCTAAATTTCTTATTCAATTTTTCTATTTTTATTTTAATACACTAAAAGAATGAACTTCATTTTTTTAGTGAAATTTTAAATTTAAATTAAAAGTATATTTGTGACACATAGGCACTAGGTTGTTTATGAATAAGTTAAGTATTCTAAAATCAAACTTAAAAATATAAAATTTAATAAGAATAATTTTGAAGTTTGGAATTTAATAATATGTTTGTTTAATCTTTTCAAGCTTGATTTGGTATATGAAAAGGTTGATTAAAATATACTTAATTTTGAAATACAAAATAACTAATAATAATCTGTGAATTTTAATAAAAAAATAATTTATTTTTACTTTCAACACACACAAACTTAATTTTTAATAAAATTCCTTTCATAACTCAAAATATAAAATAATAAAAATTAATATATATATATATATATATATTTCAACCGATTGGGGATATTGCTGCTCTAAGGCGGGTCTGCTGCGTTCTAATCTGTGGATATAAATTTTAATTATATTTGATAGTTTTGATTAATAAATTTATTTTATATCTTTTTTATTATAACTAAGAGGACGCCTCGCTGTCTCAAATTCCGGGTTCAAGTCCCCGGGAATATCTCTAGCTGGGGTCTATGAGACGGAGTTAATCCAGCCTCCGGGATCAACATTGGGGAATAGCTACTTGATAAAAAGTAACGCCTCCGATCAAGAACATCAAGGTAAAGGTTGAGAGGACCCGTTCTACTGATCATAGGACACCTCATTGATATAACCGACTTGATAGGCGTTGTCCTTGCGTAGGACGTACAAAAGTCGGAGGTTTTTTTTCTATTATAACTAAAATTTACATTTCCCATTTATAAACAGTTAACATTAATTAATCGTTCATTGTCAAGCCGCCAAATGGATGAGATGGGTGACGTGGGTTTAGACTCCCTATTTGAGATATTCTTTTGAAAAAGAAAACTATCCATCCCTATAAAGGCCCAGAAAATATGGCGATCGTACATTTAAGTCAATTTTCTATTCAACATATACTTTTAACGCTGGAATATATTTGTCACATTATGATAGGATTAGATCATTAAGTTATTAAACAAAATCTAATATATATTTATTTATTGGATATATATCTTATTTTAAGATTTTTCGTTAATAAAAAATTGTTTTATTTTTTCTAAGTATTTTACCCGGGCGGGTAAATTCTGACACAATGGAATCAGTCAGTTATTGTATTTGCGTTTCCTAATTCTTGTTATTCTTATATTACGCTTGGACCTCCTCCTGACTCTTCTATAATTCTGCCTTCTTCTCCTTAGTCTATTCCTTCTATCTCTATTAATCCTCTTCCGTTTCTTGGTTCTTCTCCACGTCTAAAAACAATTACATTCTATAGATTTATATAATTATATGTTATTGATATTAGAGCGAGGTATCCAGAGGTTGTACCCTATTAATATTAAAAATTCGCAATTTTAGTAAAATAAATCTAATTATCTCTCTGTACGAGTAAATGGTTCTAATATGTATTAAATATTTAAAAAAAATAAATATAAATATATTGTTAATTATCTAGAACAAGTACTTATTCTAAAAAATTAAAATATTATTAACTAATATACATATATCTAATACAATTAAATTAAAGAAATAAGATAACTTAAGTATATAGGAATCGAATTATGAATAAATAGAAGTACTTTTTTATAACTAAATTTAGTAACAATTTATTATTATTGATAATATTAGTTTAAAGTAGTGGTTGTTAAACTTTTTTGGGTCACTTTTGGTTAACTTCCCTATTAATAAATATGTGCACAATTTTTTTTATTTTATATTATACCTTTCGCGGACCCCTGACATTTTACGGAGAGCCCAAAATCAATTTTATTTATCCAAAGACCGCCTGAATGGTCCCATGGACCCCGTTTAATTTATTCAATAATTTTTTATTATAATTAAAGTAAATATTCAAAATAATCAAAACAATATTTAATATTTCAAATTTAAATTTATTTTATTTTAGATAAATTATTCAATGCAATGAAATCTTTATAATCTTGATAAATGGAAAGAATAATTTAATTATTATCTTAACATCTTATTCGAGATATTTTTTAATAGTTATTATTGAAATAATTTCGGTATAATTCAATTTATAAATTATTTTCAATCTTATACTTACAAATATAAAATATTCCAAGTGATAAAAACACATACAAAAATAAATAAATAAATATAATCAAAATAAAGATAATTTAATGAGAATATTTTCATTTCAAAGACAGAACAGAAAAAAATATACATAATATACCTATATATAATTAATAGAAAATATTACCTACCTTATTAAATATCCACACAATTAGAAGTATTATGGGCTCCAGAAACCAAAATAAAAAATTTATTATCATTTTGCTAAATGTTTACTTCCAATCTTGAAGTTCAATATCTACAAAAAAGGAACATATATAAATATATTAAGTAGAATAGTTCTATTACCTAATAAAATAAACATTATATATTATAAAAAAAAGAAAATTATTTAATTATTTATTTACTATTTAATAAATTTACTATTATCTTATTTGTATTAAATACACTGAAAAATATAAATTTATTATTTGAAATATTATACAAATTGATAAGAAATTAATATGAAATAATAGATGAATAAGATAATATATAAGATAATTATCAACATCTTTACCTTTGTGAAACCGAAAAAAATCAAATATAATAATCAAATGTTTTTATATAGAAATAATTTCAAATTTGATTTGATTTTTACTTATTTTTAATAAGCCAATTTATTAAAAATTATTTTAGTTAATATATATAAATATTAATTTATATTTATTTTTTAATATATTTTTTATTTTACAAACTAGTTATATTTTTTGTTTGTGAGCAACTAGTGAATGTTCAGATTCAACTCTTTACCATTCGTAATCGTTGACGAAAATCACCGAGTGTTCCCGAACTATAACTGAACACCCGCCATTTTGTTTTAATATTATAATGATTGATTATTACTTATAAAGTTATTTAATATAATTAAATCAATTAAATAATTTTTAAAATTTTACCTCCGTTATTACATTCAACACTATCCCAATAGTAATAGTTTCTGAACTATAGATATATAAGACTAAAGACATCCGCCATTTTATTTTAATGATATAATGAACAAAGTTAAATGATATAATTAAATCAATTAAAAATATTTTTTTTATTATAAATGATAAATACATTAAATGGACGTATATAAATTAAGGTATATATATATATATATATATATATATATATAAAAAGGTATATATATTATATATTTGTTTGATATCGATTGGTATTATATATATATAAGTTAAGGTTGGAATATTGATGAAACCGTTTTTAAAAAACAATTTATTTTTATTTTTAAAAATATTTTTTTGTTTTATAAAATAAAATGGTAATTCGAGTATTCTTTGTTTTTAGCAAGTTTTTTTATTTATTTGAATAAATTACAATTCTATTATAATTATGCATACAAATAATTACAAATGTTAAATCGAGTTCCTTTGAAATTTAACTCTATATATACAGGTATTATTTTTTTAACTTATTTTCAGTATTTTTTTGTATTTGAAATAATAATTTTCAGGTTATTACCATGTTATGACCATATGACGAACCTACTGATAGTCAAGTTAAATAATCACCATCCATAAAGAAACAATAATAAAAAGATTGTTTTACAGAAAATAAATATATTTTAATATTTTAAAAATCTTCAGAATATATAAAATATATAAAAATAAATCAATATATTGCATATGCACTTTGTAAAAGGATAACGCAATAAATTTTTGTAAAAATTTTTTAAACTATTTTACTTTGCTGAGATGCATTTAGATATTTGCTGTGATGTGACCTTTTTAAGGTTTTGAGTGCCCTGGGCAAAAAACAAAATCTAGTTCCATTTAATACAAGAATTTACGAATTTTCTTGCAACTTAAGGAAAAAAAAGAGAAAAAATCAAAATTATACACAAAAATAATGAATGTAAAAATATATTTTATTTTTATATTGGCGCCCCTAAAAGTTTGTCACCTTTTATCCGTTGTTGGTCTTACTCTTCACTCACATCATCTAAGTTTGAAAGATGGTCGTACAAAAAGTAGACTTTTTAGAGCTCATCGGGCAAGCAAGACTTTTAAAATTGTTCATCATGTCAGCTACGATAAACCCCTACGTAGGAGCTTTTTTACATTGTTCAAAATTTCTTTATGATATCCAAGTCTCTTTCCCTATTTCTTCGAAGTTGAAATCGATCATTAATGAAAGAAATTAGTTTTTTTCAAAATCAGCACGTCAAATGGATACAGAAATTATCTAAAGTTATTGAAACAATTGATCGTTGGTCTGATTAATTAATATTTAATTGATGATTGAGATATGCACTATTTTTGATTAAATTTATCTTAAATATTAATAATTTATAATTTTATTTATTTTTAGGGAGCTCTTTAGTCCTATGTAAAAATTAATCTAGAGAATTCATCAATGGTATTTACTATTAGAATAGAAATGAAACAAAATAGAACTTAGTATTGTAAAGTTGTACCATTTAATTGATTAAAATAAAATTAAAATTTATTAAAAAAAAATTTTGGATGGTGATAAAGATTACAATTGAAACACACTCAGAGTACTTTCATAGTATTTTATTTATTATCAAAAACTTACTTTGTTACATCATTGATTAAATTCTCGTTTAATTTTTTAAATTTAATATTACTTTTTTAAAAGAAAATAAATATAAAATACAATTGTAATATAATAATTTAAAAAACTATTTATTCTATCTATTAGCTTATAATATATATGCGAACTGTTTCTATTAATTTAATTAAATACCTACATACAGTCAGTGTAACAATGTTAGAATTTGATTCATTCTAATATATAAATTCAATAAAACTATTAGTAAAATATTAGAGAATATTGTGTTGAAATTATTTGATAATTACGTCATTAATTAAATTTTATTGATTTTAATTTGTTTTTTGTTTTTTTTATAATTCTTATTTAATTAGTCGTTTATTAACTTTTTATCTTTTTGTCATGAAATTAAAACTCGTCATCACTATCGTAAAATTCAAAATAGTCCCTGTCCCGGTCTAGCACATGAATATACCGTTGTTGATCATTATTATATACCACGACGGCGTATCGTAATCCATCCACCTCCGGTGGAAGGTGCCGGTTCATCCGTCGGTAAAAACTTCCAGCTATATATTTCAAAATCTCTTTTGACCTAGAAATAAGAAAAAATATATATAAATCCGATTTATATAAAATAAATATTACTTATGATATTTTTACTAAATGTGTATTTATAGTTCTTAATATATTTAAATGCAATTTGAAGGTTTTTTAATAAGACAATTTTTACTTTATAAAATAAAATTATATTTATTTATATTAATATTTTTTAATTATTCTTTTAAATAAAAATCCATTTAATTAAAAAAGAAAAATTAAGAATTAAGTTAGTATTATTATATTATATATCTCAAAATAGTAGATGTTTTTGATTTTTTTAGCAAGTTGTTAAAATTTCACAAAAAAATATCTATAGGAAGTAAAAAAAAGAATTTGATTTTGTTCACAGAAAATAAAATTAAAGTGTATATTATTATATATATATGGTAGTCTTAGAGCAATTTAAATAAAAATTTCTGGATACAGTTAACAGTCCCACTGGTTGAACTATAAATTTCAATGGATTACCAAGGAATCTTTCGGAAACAAATAAGATACTACTTACATTACATAGAGTGCAATTAATACTAAATAAAATTCAACCACCAGAAGAATATAAAAAAGTGTAACATAGAAAGGTATGGACGCTATCATGCTCAACATCGTGATTCAGGAAAAATGAACTAAGTTACTTTTTCTATGATTAAAAAATAAATAAAATTACCTTAATGTTCATAAAGATTATCTTGATTTTAATATATAAAATACTTATTAAAATAAAAAAAATATATTATATATTTATTTATTTTTATCTTTTCACATATTTAAAATTTAAAAATAAAACTCTCTATATATAGGTATATAAATAATTCATTTAGGAAAGACATGAACATTTCATTATGAAAATAAGAAGGTTCTTGATATAAAATTTGAACTCAATAGTTTATTTATAAAGGAAATATTTGTGACTTGTATTAAATATTCGGTGAGTTATTTTCAAAATAGTTTTATTTTATTATTAAATTATTTATTATTTTATTATTAAAAAGAAAAGAAAATAATAAATAGATAAAAATTAAAGAAAAATGGTAAAGGAAAATCAAACCATTTGAATGAATGAATGAATTTGATTATTTAATATTTAATTTAATTTCATATTTGTGTGATTATTAAAAAATAAATAAAATAAATGCATATATGTTTAATATATAAAGATATATTAATGTATGAAACATAACATCGTCATTTTCAAAAATTAGTATTTTTTATATACTATTACAAAATAATTTATTATAATTTTCACAAGATTTATTTTTCTTTAGTCATTTAATTTGTTTATCAATTATTTTTAAATACATTTTTTAGGTAATATATTTAATTATTAAAATAATATTAATAATAATGTGAAATGTTAAAAAATAGCTTATAACGAAAAATGTCAAAAAATAAAATTTCTAAAATTGTTAGTCTTATTATATGATCTAATTGATGTTTTGACGTTGTTGTCGACGTTGTCGAGATTGTCGACGATGTTCTTCAGTAATTTCCATGAAAATAATAATTACTTCATGATTATGAGTAATAAACTGAACATGAATATCATTTTGCCTAAAAATTAAAAAAAAATTATATCCTTAAAAATATTGAATTAAATTAGTTTTCAAAGTAAATAATCTGATGAATTCAAATAAAGTTAGTTAATTAAAAAGGAGATTAAATATACTTATATTGTTAAATGACCATATATTATTAATAGGTAATATAATATCCAAAGCATCATAATTGCTAATAAAACCAACATTTTCTTTGGTTAATGAATATATTCAATTCAAATATATATATATATATATATATATATTTACTATTTAAGTAATAAAAGCTTTAAAGAACCCGTAAAAAATATTTTTTATGAATTTTCATAAAATATTTTTTTCAAATTATTTCTTTTTAATTTAATATATATATATATAATGAATTTAGAAATTAAAATTACATTGTTTTATTGTTAAAATATTTCAAATTAAATATATTAATCAAAAAAAAAAAAAATACGGTATTTTTGAAATAGTATATTAAAAAGTTTATAAAGTTTAAATAAAACAATACAATATTAAATTATAAATTATATTTATTAATATTTTCTAGAGAAATATAGTAAATCATTTATCAATAAAATCGATATTGATTTATTTATTAATTAAGTAATTTTTATAAATTTGCTCAAAATATAAAATTTCATCCCAATGATATTTCATTTGAAAGAAACCACTGTATAGTACTAAAATAACGGATTTTTATTAAAATAATCATTTAATTAGATTTTTTCCCCAAAATCAATAAAAATAGTATTTTTTTTTTAAGTATAAGGTAAAATTGTTTTTTAAATAAAGACAAAAATATAAATAAAAAGAAAAATTTAAATTAAATTTTTTCTTGTTGAAAAAAATTAAATTTTTATTTCTCATTTAAATTTTTTAATAATATCTTTCATTTTAAGGGGTTGAGTGAACTGAGACGCCAATTCACCTTATTACCTTAACAATCACTCACAACCACTCCAACTTTCTAAAGAACAATACATAAAGGTTAATTAATTTTTATTATTCATTAACTACTAAAAAATAAAATATTTTTTTAATTTTACTAAACATAAAAAGGATTCAATTTCTTCATTTTAATATTCTTTTTATTCTTATAGAAATTTGAATTGGTCACATAAATACTGATTTATTTCAAGAATCATGTCGATTATATTATTAATAGTTCTGGCGATAATTATTAGCTACATGTTCTTTAAGCGGTAAATATTATTATTTTTTTATTTGTAATAAATTGAATTATAAATAACTAGATATTCATATATAAAAATTTTATATATAGATATGAAGACAAAATACGAGGTAGAAGATTTTAATTGCAATTTCAAAACTAAAAATTTATTATACAAGTCATCCACTCATGGATTTGGATAAAACTTTACCAGTGAGCTCCTATTTTAATTCCAAGTCGCTTCTAGTTAACGAGATAAAAATTATTAAAATTTGCATATAAATCCATTGATATTTTTTAGCCAAAAATAATAAGTGATAAGAATAAGTGAATAATTAGTGAATTAGTAAATAAAGCATTACTTAAAGGCACATTTCGACGTTCATAACCAGCAAATATTTCACCTCAAGCCGGGAAGCCAAGGACGTATTCGTACGACAAATCTAACGTAACTGCCGGACCACGAGTCCGCACTCGCTGACTTCCAGTGTTTATATAAATATACATTTCTCTGCCATCTCTCGATAAATTATTGCATTTTTTTAAAACTACAATAATTATACTTTCTCTTTTTTATTGTTTGTTTTTCGAACACATGTTTTTTCAAAGAAGAAAAAACTGTTTTTTTTCGAGAGTCTTCAAAACTGAAATTTCTAAGCTAAACTGATTAAATTTTTTGTATACAAAGAAACATCTTCCCTTGACATTTCTAGAAAATTTTACAAATTTATGTTGAGTAGTTTATGAGATATTAATTATTTTAGGTACGAGTGCAAGAAAGTGCATGCCTAAAATAATTAATACCTCATTTAATTCCCGGCTTGAGGGGTTAAAAATCATTATTTATCACGTAAACTAGAAGCGACCCGCAAAAATTGCATAAGAAAGTTTATTTGGAATTAAAATAGGAATCCACTGGTAAAGTTTTATCCAAATCCATGATTGGATTACTGTTTTGTATAATTACCAATAAATTTATCTATTTTTTAAAACATAATATATATATAGGTATATATATATATATTTAAACTTATTATTTTTAAAGATGGATTGGTTTCCAAGATTATTTAACTGACAATAATATTAAAACATAACTAAAATATAAGAATATTTATATTCATAATAATAATTTATGTAAATCATTTATTTTTAAATCATTTTATTTTTATTTTCCAACACCTTGGTCCTAAGAGACTGTTGGATGTTAATAAAATTTAATTTAAATAAATTTCATTTATTTATATATTTGTAAATTCAACCTGAAAACATTTTTATAACTATTTTCAATCTATAAATTGAATTGAAAATTAATAATAACATTGAAAAGGTTAAAGGAAAGTTTTTAATAACACGGTTTTTTGTTTCAAGATAAATTTTTTATTCAATTTATTATTCATTTAGACAGTTATATCATCATCACAAGTTTGTACTATACTGCAGTCTTGAAACTAAAAAATCGAATGTTTTTAATTACTTTCCTTTAACCTTTTTAATTTTATTATTAACTTTAATTTCCATTTTTATAGATTAAAAATTGTTATAAAAATGTTTTCAGGTTGAATTTACAAATAGATACTTTGTTTCAACGAAAGCTATCAGTCCAATCTTTAATAATATATATATATGTGTGTGTGTGACATTCATCTTCATATTTTATTTGATATAAGGTAAATGTACCAGTGATGGACCTCCTTAAGATAAATTTTCATAAAAAACACTTTTATTCTGTAATAAAAGTGAGAATAACTACAAAACACGTGCTAACATATTTTATAATTATTTTTAATTATCACAATATCAAAAATATTCGGTTAATGTGTATTTAAGTACTTTTTTAAATTTAAAGTTGCTCATTTTGAATCTTTTCTAATTAATCTTATTTAAATGATACATAAATTTAATAAAATATATGTATTATTTTATTAATACGAAAATTTAAGTAATTGACCACTCCCCCTCCCCTAATTGTTAATGTTCACATTAAGAAAATATTTCAAATTGATTAATATACCTAATTTTAATTATTAATATTTAATTTAATTTCATATTTTGTGTGATTATTAAAAAATAAATAAAATAAATGCATATATATGTTTAATATATAAAGATATATTAACGTATGAAACATAACGTCATTTACAAAAATTAGTATTTTTATATACTATTACAAAATAATTTATAATTTACAAAATATTTATAATTTTCACAAGATTTATTTTTCTAGTCATTTAATTTGTTTATCAATAATTTTTAAATACATTTTTTAGGTAATATATTTAATTTTTAAAATAATATTAATAATAATGTGTGAAATATTAAAAAATAGCTAAATAAATGTCAAAAAATCAAATTTCTAAAATTGTTAGTCTATATGATCTAATTGATGTTTTGACGTTGTTGTCGTCGTCGAAATTGTCGACGATGTTCTTCAGTAATTTCCATGAAAATAATAATCACTTCATGATTATGAGTAATATTATTAAATTGAACATCGATATCATTTTTTGCCTAAAAATTTAAAATAACTATATCCCTAAAAATATTGAATTAAATTAGTTTTCAAAGTAAATAATCTGATGAATTCAAATAAAGTTAGTTAATTAAAAAGGAAATTAAATATACTTACATTATTAAATGACCATATATTATTAATAGGCAATATAGAATCCATAGCATCATGACTAACAATAAAACCAGCATTTTCTTTGTGGTTAATGAATATATTCAATTCAAATATATATATCAGGGAGGTGGGAGGGAACACACAAACTCAGTGGCGGATTAAGTTGATTGGGGGCCCCTGGCGGTAAAATTGAAATGGGCCTTCTTTTATTTATAATTATAATTGGAAGACAAATTTTGTTTATATTATAATTTAGGCTGGTTTTTTTTGTGAAAAATTATGTGAGCAAAATTTTCATCATGAAAAAAAAACTTTAAATTTTATTTTATTTGAACTGCAGGCCGTTTTGATATGCATATATGTATAAAAAAAACTAATTGTTCCGACAATCATTCTCTTCATTATGCTGATGATTAGTCAATTAAAAAAGTTTAATGGAAAAATGATTACAAAAAATAAAATATAAACAAAAAATTTACACGTAGAGCCGGCCCTGCTGAAAAGAAATCATTTAATTTTAAAGTTATGTGTGAGTAACAAAGCTAATACCCTTCGAAATGGGTTAGTTTGTTAAAAAAAACTCCTCGATCTGTGTGTGTGCTCTGATCGACATAATTTTTTGATATATAATGTATTCTTATTTTGAAATTAAATTCGCTTACCGCTTTGGCAAGGAAAGGCATTTTCTTTTAATCGAACAATTAACTGCGACGATCTATCAAAACACTTCATCAAAATGATTTGAACAGAGACTCTTCTTGATATTTATCGATATCTCGAGTTTAATTTGAAATTAAAAAGCTTATTTTGATGAAATATCCATTAAATGGTCAATTACTGGCACAATGGTCCACTGCTGATACATTTACCTCACCTTCTTCTATCATTCTTCGCAAATGTTCATACCATGTTATTAATAAATATATATCATTTATTTTTTTTAATAAAATTTAATTTATTAATACTACTTATGTTTTTACTAGATATCGTCATTTACCGTGCCCCAGTGTAAATGTGGTGGCGGGAGAACAAATGCCTATTATGGTATATAATGAAGAGCTTCTCAATGAATATCACAGGGGTAATTTGTTAAACAGGAGGAGAGTCCGTTATAATTAGCAATTTAAAATAAATAACTTTTCGAAAATACTTTTTTTATAAAACAACAATATTGCACTTAGAAACAATAAATCTTAAATGAATTTTCATCAATAATTATATGAGTTTATTTTTCTTGACTATTTTAGATATATATCTTCTAATTATAAAATAAGGCATAACTTTTTTTGTATTTTATGTATCACAAGAAATTTGATAATTTGTCTCAAGAAAAAAGGAATTTTCCAATTTTAATCGGTATTAAATCAATCTAATATTGAAATTTAAATTATAATTATAATCGATGCATTTTTTAATGAATAATTTAATTATGGACGAAAAAGAAGGAGTTTAGAAAAGGGCAAAAAAAGGCAGTTAAGTGTTCTTTATTTTATTTTCATGTGTATTACAATTCTCTACGCGAACAATGGTAAATGACCAACAAAAAAAGTTTTATATGAATATTAATTTAAATTTCGGGTAAAGTGATAATCGTGATAGGTAAATGTACTTGGTATTTATGAGGAAATAAGTAATCTTTGTTCAATCTGCATTCTGTAATATATTACAATAGCAGTACAGTTCTTAAAAATATGATAAGAAATATTTATAAAAATACTCTTTTTCAATTCTGACCATTTGTTTTAACGATTCCGATTATATATTAACAGCACAAAAGTGAACAAAAAATTTCTAAATTAAAAGTTATTAAAATTATTTATGGACAACAATCTCACAAAATCGATTAACGTATCTGTTACATGTGAGCATAAAAATAATTGTATAAAATCAGATTGTGATTATTTAACAAAATATTTTGTTTAAGGTCTCTAAAAAAAAAATTAAAATAAAAATAATTACAAAGAAACAATCTTAATATTTTTTCACATTTTTTTGTTAAATAATTTTGACAATTTTTTAAGGAATTGAAAAGTTTTCGAAAAAATTTTCCAATTAAATACTATTATTAATATAATCCGAATTATTGCACTTCCTCGACTTACTCTTGAAAAATTTTATATATTCCTTCAGAGCTTTTATGGGATTCGTGACGGTTGACGAGAAAATGGAATCCATCCTGGGCTTTAAATAATACATCTCCCTCTGTGGATATCACTTTTGAGTATAAGCTAGCCATCCCAAATTTCAAAATCTCCCAAATATGCCGGGTGTGCTCCTCATATTTGAGTATTTTTCTGACTCTGTTTTTTTATGTTACGCGTATGAGGGTTGAGGGACAACACAATATTAATGAGGAACCATGATCTGACTTCAATGTCATTTAGAAGCATATCTGTATGATTGTAGCATGGAGGCTGCGTCCGCTCTAGCTTTTTTGCCGCCCCGGACAAAAAGACAAATTGCCCCTTTAAACAAATTTTTTTTTAGTAAGAGCAAAAGTTTAAGACGAGTAAGATATTTACAATAATTATTTTACAGAATTTTACCAGAACCTACGAAAATTTTTTTATAATATTCTTTGTTTTACTCGACTTAAACTTTTGACCTTTTTTACTATAAAATCAACAAATATATATTTTGATTAACTGATTATCAATATTTTATGTCAATAACGACCAAAATACCACCCTTTAGATATCCGGGCCAATCGGCCCTGGAGCGGGCGGTGATTGTAGACAATGGTTGTAAATATGATTATAGGAAAGAGTTGTAAATATGATTGTAGACAATGGTTTTATCTGTCAACACAGTCCTCTACCAGTTTGGGATTTGTTTGATTGACTTGCTGACGTTCGTTGGTGTTTATAGTAAGAAAATATATTTATATCTAATATGCCATATTATATCTTAGTTATGCCTTCCTAAATATGCGGTTTGAGATCATTTATTCACCATTCAATAAATCCCCGATATCAATATTATTCATATGAATATATGTTTTTCAAATTTTCAAAAGTGTTCACAATATTATTAGGGGACTTATTATTTATATTATTAATATTATTATTTACTTTCTAGAAAAACAGCACAATTTCTGATTTGATCAGAGACTATACAATAAATAAATAAATTGAATTTAAATAAAACAATTATCTTTATATACAAATAAAAGGTTAATAAATAAATATATGGTTTAATAATTTAATAATCTAATTCTATCAAGGAACTTTTAGCATTTCTTAATAGGTCTTTGATATTTATATATTTTATTTTACAAGAATTCCATACAATGGGCATTCGATAAAAACATGATCCACTGTGACTCTCATATTGCATATTGTGCACCAAGATGGATTTTCTTTAAGTATCAGATGTCCATGTCAAAAGAAGAAGCGTCTTATTCTGAGACGGGATAGAATGGGCTGCATTCTTCTAGGTCAGCGGTCTGGGAACGGGGGTAAATTACTCCAAATGGGGTAAAAATGAAACTTTTGAGAGTAAAAAGTATATATTTTTAATTTCCTATTGTATAAACCTGTTAATATTTTTACAAATTAATTTTTTAGTTATTGTTTTCTTTTAAAAATTATCATGGGGGGGGGGGCTATAATTTCGTTTTTTTTTTTTTGCTCTTCACCATGGGGTAATTTCAACTTACACAAAAATATTTTGGGGTAATGATTAAAAAGGTTCCCCAACCGTTGTTCTAGATATTGAGAATATATTATCAGTTTGACTCTATTAAGTAAATCATCATTCCTCCCCCACTCTCAAGCCCAAATATCATGAATGTTTCTTTTCAGATACTTAAGAGAGTCATTTAAATATATTTCATGAAACTCTAACCCTGTTTTATTAGCTCCTATTTTAGCTAGCTGATCTGCAGCCTCATTTCTTTTATGCCCAGAGATCCATAAAAATACATTTGTAGGGTGACCATATTTCGAAAACACCAAACCGGGACAAACGGTTTACTTTTTTTTTTAGAAACAAATTGAAAAAATTTTGAAAAAAAAGTATGAAATATCCTAAATATTTAAAAAAAAACGGGACCATAGGCTGTCCCGAAGACTTTTTTCGGGAAGCCGGGACAGAGCACCTAAAAATGGGACAATCCCGGAAAAACGGGACGTTTGGACACCCTACATTTGTTATAGAATTTTTTGAATTGTACTATAATCAAGGAGAACACTTTGAAAGTTAAAATATAATTGTTTCTTAAACCTTTGGCTTTAATTTTAGAGATAATTCTCTTGCTTTCAATTATTCTTTCCATTTTTTTTAATATAAATCATATTTATTCTTAAAATTGACCTTAATAATAAATTAAATATATTTTTTACAATATCCTGTCATATCCAAGAGCATATTAAAAATACCGGATTTAGATAAGTTTATATTTATAAATTTATATTATATTTTAATATAATAATATATTTTTATTTAGAGTTAAGAATATTTATTAATTAAAATTGCTAAATATATAATTAAAGTTTATATACACAGTTTAGAAGACAACAGACAACAACAGCACTATCACCGCTCCATTGTAATATTTATAAATTTTTATTATTTTTATATTTTGAGATATGAAAGGAATTTTAATTAAAATTTAAAAGACTGTTGAAGAAAATAATATAAACATGATTTATTTTTTTATTAAAGTTTTACAAATTAATATTATTTAAATTTTTATTTATTTTTATTTCAATTTCAAAATTAAATAGATCTTCAATATTAGTATCAGATGATTGTGATCTTTGAAGTTTTTTAGATTTTGAAGATTTACCTGTCTTTTTATAAATGTCAGACGATCTGAAATTATAAAATAATATGGAATTAATTTAAAATTTAGAATTACTAAAATAAATTAATTCACCTATTTGTCAGTGGAATTGAGGATAATTTGGAAATGCCCACCTTTGTAAGGACTGTCAAGAGGACAGTCTCCCAATGCAATAAATCCAAATTCCTTATTAACCAAATATTTATTTGGAGACTCTTTTTGTCCCTTCACTACTTCCAAAAATTAATCTTGATAAAACAATATTTTTTTATATTAATAAAAAATAAATTGAAGTAAATTAACAAAAGGTTATAATGTTGACTATAACCAGAAATAATAAATTTAGAATTTTGATTCCTTGAATATTTGAATTTATTTTAAATAAATATTATATATATATTATAATTGATTAAATGAAATTTCATTTTTTCAAAATAGCATTTATAAAAATTATTCAATATTATAAAATACATAGGATAATATTAAATAATATATTTTTATAAGTTTATATTGTAATAGAAATAAAAAAAATACAAATTAGTTTAATAATTATTTTTTTTTTATTTGTCAATATAAATACAACACAATTTTATACATTTTTATTTTTATTAAATAATAGAAAATACAAATTAGTTTAATAATAATTATTATTTTTTTTATTTGTCAATATAAATACAATTTAATTTTATACATTTTTTTTTTAATTTTTATTAGTAATATTCTTTTTAATGATAATAAGTAGGATTAAAATATTTTTTTTTTGTTTCGTTAGCTTCTTAGAAATAATATAATTGTGCTTAATTTACAAAATGAATCTTGATCTTATTTATACGTTTTAATGAATTAAACTTTCCGAGTGAGATGCGTAGATATATATAATTTATGTAAATGATTCTGTCATGAAGGAGTATCTTCATTTCGTTTAGAAAATCCACCACATATAAAGGCTAGAAATAAAATTAACTAATTAATTATTAAAATAAAACAATAATAGATTGTTAATTAATAATGTTTTTTATATTATAGTAATTATTGAAAAGAAAATATGAAATTTGATTCTAATAAATTTAGTATAAACTCTGGACATCCAAAAGAGAAAATAGACTGTTACACAGATTTTAAATAAATTTTTAATATGTTTTATGATCAAAAATTTTATTCTTCTAAAGAAATGATTAGGAGTGAAGAGGACATTAAATATCAGAGGCGATCGTGTTCGATTTAATTATTTAGAATATTTTAAATAGTTATTGATAGCTGCTCGACTATCTGAGATAGATTCTAAATTTGATTCTTGTTAAATCAAATTTAGACAGATTACTTAATCTTTTCTATAAAAATTCACATTATGAAACACAAATGAGTAATTAATGAGGATAATGAGTTCTATTTTAAGTTCAAATTAAATAAATAAATATTAAAAACATACATTTAGTTGATAATCGAAGAAAATGATACTTACAAAGCAGAAGCAAAATAAAATATAACAACCCACTCAACAGAAGGTATTACGAAATAAAAACCGTAACTTATAATTGAAGTCAATACTATTAAATTTAAAATAAAGAGAATTATATAAATTATCCACGAGAGTATCAATCGTAATTTTGACTCATTTTCATTTTCTGGATCCATCTTAAAGTATGTTGTAGAATCGTGTTGGT
Organism: Labia minor; assembly: GCA_963082975.1. NCBI lineage: Eukaryota > Metazoa > Arthropoda > Insecta > Dermaptera > Spongiphoridae > Labia > Labia minor. The sequence continues at coordinate 24,197,445 of OY720348.1, read as the reverse complement.
CTGCTTCTTCGTCTTCTCTCGTTATTTCTTATCTAACTAATCTCTCTGTATTCATATATATCAGTCCGAATATCAGAAAAAATTAAAATAAACTTTAATCTATTATCGAATCTAAAAATAAATATTTGAATACTAATTCAATATAAATTAATTTTATTTAATCCTTTTTTCTTCTATTTTTCCATTTTAATTAAATAAAATTTATTTATATATATATATATATATATATATATATATATATATATTATCAGAATTTTGCTTTTATTTTAAATTTTAATTTACACTTTTTAATTTATTTCATTCCCCTTTAACACAATTTGTTTTATTATATAAATGCCCCTAATTTGTGAATATCAATAACAATCTTTTGTTTTTATATATATATATATATATAATTGTATTCTATTTTCTACTATTAATACATAAATACATTATTGAAAATATTCGCTCTGGAAATGAATTGGATAAAATAATTAATATAATTTAATCAATACTTGTGTATAATTATATATATATGAAGGGTCAGGGGGAAAAATGACTTTAGTCCATAATTTATTTTTTTTTAGGGGATAAAAAAGAAAGTTTGATACACACAAATTATAAATTATTAAATGTAAAAATCTATATTTGTTAAATTATTCATCCATGTGTTATATTAAACCAAAAACAACAAAATATTATAATAAAAAGGAAAATGTTCATAAAAAAATGGTGTTTGGAAGTATCCTAAAAGCATTTTTCCCCTGATCCTTCATATATATATATAAATATAAGTATTATAAAAACTAAATAAATATTTTTTTTTATTTTCCAAAATAACTTTTACATCTACTTTCAGATAGGGCAATAATAAAATTCATAATATACAAATAATAAATTCAAAATAACAATAAATTATATACACGTGAAACTGGTTTAGGAAAAGGGTCTACGACAAAAAATTTGGGGGACCATGAAATGGGGGTCTAAAAAAAGGTAAATTGTTTTCCGACATGGAACTTAAAACATTTTTGATTTTTCAATTAGGTTCTAAAAAAAGAGTAAAATTTTTTAATAAAAAATCAAAATCAATTTAGGGGATCTACCCAAAACCGAAAATCATGACAAGGGGTCTACGACACAAAAATGTTTGGGAACCTATGATTTAGACTGAGCTTAAATATCGATAACAGATGGTATAAATTTATTATTTTCAAATTTGTATTGCCTATAAAAATTATTTATTTTACAAAAAACATTCAAATCTAATATATATTACATATAAAATATTTCATTATATGCAAACAAGTTATTATTATTAATATTTGGATTCTTTTCATTTTTCTATATTTGTTTAGAGCATAAATTTTAATTGTTCAGTTTGTTTGTATGGTTAACATATGAATAAGAAAAAATTTAAAATATTTTTTCCACTGGTCCCCCACTATATAAAATAACATTTATGTATTATAATTAACAATGAAATATAGAATCATTAATATTAAATAATGTTATTATAGGTATTTGGTATATAATAAAGAGAAATAAAATAAAATATATACATTAGAATAATGGCTTTATTTAAACAATTAATGATTTTTTATTTTTATAAATTTACTTATGTAGTACATTATTATATATTTTTTCAATAATATAATTATGTTGATTTAATAAAGATAAAGTATAAGATGCAAATTTGTATTGATTTGGGATTTTTAGGGTTGCGGGATCAACAATATTTTCGATTATTTCTTGATAGTATTTTTTTTATAATATAAATGAAAAAGATCCAACCATCAGAGTGTATTGTATTATATGACTGGCCCATGTATACTAGAAAGAAAAAAAAAACATTGAATAATTTAATAATTATTTTATATAAATTTCACATATAAATTCAAAAGAAAATGGCTGCATTGTGTCAAAAAGGCAATGATTGATATGGCCGATTTAATCTCAAATAAATTATAAAGTGGATATAACTATAAAATATTACAAAGAGATAATAATATACTTACTATACATAGATTACTGAAAATATTATCAATATTATGCTCCAAATCCAAGGAATTAAATATTCATATGCGAAAAGAATACATACAAACCACCATACTACAAATATCAAACTTAAAAATAAACTAAAAAACACAGAAACTACTGCTTCTATAAGATAATTATCTATAATTTGCTGATGAAATTGATGCATTATGGACGGCGGTGGAAATAGATAGCGGTATAAAATAGATAGCTTCTTTCCTATTTAATTTCTGCCTGTTGAATATATATTCATTTATATAATTGTTAATATCTTATAATAAAAAAATAATTATTATATAATTATTATTTAATTATATAATTCACCCACATTAAAGGAATTATCATTATATTAATGAATTAAAAAAATATATAGTATTCTTAAGCAACAAATTTAAATTTAATATTATAATGTAATTTATTAGTCTCTCAAATTATTTAAATTTATTTATGTTAAAAAAATTAAATATTTTTTAAATAGTTTTTAATACAGAATAAATTAAAAATAATTAAAAGGTAAATGGTATAGTTTTTGACAAATGAATTGATGGAATAATTTTATTTGAAAAATAGGTTAAAATCTAAATAACACGGAGATTTTTCCATTTAATTATAATCATAAAACGGTGAAACAGGGGTGCCCACTCTCCCCGATACATTTTAACTCATATATAAACGTTCTGAAATAGAACAAATACACTTAAGATGTACTGTGATAGAGATAAGAGATTTAGTGCTTCAAGGTGAAAATTTATAGAAAAACAATAGGAAAAACATGTATAAACACAGGAATAACATTTACAAGAGGTGTCTATCTATCAATGAAAACATATCTATCTATTTATCATTTCTTCATATGTCCCTATCCTGAGCCACAACCATCCCCAACTCCTACCCTCTCGAATCTCTCTCAATTCTCTTTCTACATTGTCCACCCACTGCGTCCTTGTTCTTCTCAGCGGATGTTTCCCAATCGGTCTCCTCACCTATATATTTTTCGCCATTTTTTTCTCTCCCATTCTAGTCACGTGCCCTGCTCATCGAAGCCTTTCCGATTTTATAAGCCTAAGTAGCTATGTCTGGAGATGCATAGAGGTCATGCAATTCCTCATTATGCAGTCTTCGCCATTCCCAATTCTTTGGCCCATAAACTCTGCGAAGAATCCTATTCTCAAATACTTTAAATCTACTCTGTCATTGCTTCACACCCAATAAAAACAACCGGCAAAATAATTGTTTTATATATTTTAATTTTGATCCCCTTTGATAAAAATTTAAATGAAATAAGCCCCTTTACTGAATGGTAACTGACGTTACCGGATTGTGACCTCGGTTTAAATTCTTCTCGAATACTATTACCCTTCATGATTACTCAGAACCTAAGTATTTAAATTTTTCTACATTTTCAAATTCTACGTTTTGTATGTTAAGACTTGGTGTGTTAATACTGTTCCTCTCTGTTATTAAATATTTTGCCTGATTAGATTAATTTTTCTACGCTATCTTTAATTGCAATTTATTCTCTATGAAAACATAAGATAACAATATTCCAAAATTTCATTATAAATCATTAGACAAAATAAATTAAAAAATAATGAAAAAATCTTGGTTCTAGAAATAACACTTCAGATTTTATTTGTCAAATGGAGCCAGCGTGAGGATGGGTTTAGAATCAGAACCTAACAAGACTTTCCAGTACTTGTTAAGAATATATTTAGGCTTAAGAATTTATTTATATATTAATTTATTTTTTATTTTGTTAAATTACAAATTTGTTGTTAATTATTAATAAGTGATGTAAATGAAATAACTTTTATTATATGGTTGATTATTTTAAATATTTTTAATGTTCATGAAGTGGAATCAATTTTTTATATTTCATATATGAGTATAGATATTTTACATTTTTCTTTAATCATATTCCATTATTAACAAAACCAGATGAAATAACCCAAGTGATCTAGAATGAGAAATGAAATTCAATTTTCATTAGAAAAAAAATTCAAGAATGATTTCAATTTTTTTAAAAAAAGGTAAAAATAAAAATAGATACAATTATTATTTGTATATTATTATAATATTAAGTTGAAAAAGTAAAGATAAAATAAATAAATATATTCTAATATATTATTATAAATATTTATATATATATATATATATATATATATATAAAATAATCGACTTACATAGTCAGAAAAATATTTATTATCGTCATTGCAACATTATACATAAAAGGAATCATAATTCGAAAATATAAGAAGATACAGAATAACCAAAAAGTTCGTTGAAAATAATGTTTAATCTTTTTACCCGTGATTCTAAAAATAACTTTTTAAATATTAATTTAAAATGAAATATTTTTTTAACAAACTCACACGCACACGTATACACATATATAATTATTATAATATAATATTTATAATAAAATATTTATTAAATACAAATTAGAATTTCTTAAATTTTAAAGGGTAAAGATTAAATTGATTTAAATAAACTACAAGTTATTTTAAAAAGAAAAAAATAGAAAAGTCGCCGGCATGTACCACCGGTGGTTCATTCCGCCACATAAAATAAATAGACAAATTATAGAGCCGGCGGGAACGTGTCAAATTAAAATTGAAAATTAAATGATAGAAATACATTTAACATTTAAAAATAAGTTGAAATAAGTAAGGGCTTAGAGAAATTTTTATATAGTGTAAATTTTAACCCTACATATACTATTGACATTTCTCAAATGACCATATACATATATTTACATATAGTTATAAAACTAAATAAACTCTAGTGAATCTATAGTATATATATATTAAAATTGTTTAACTTATATACTATATATACATATATATAAGTAAATTTTAGGTTAGGTTTTCTTTCATTTATTTATTAAAATCTTGCTTATGTTATACATAACACATTTTTTGAGCTTATTATCTAATATAAATAATTTATTAATATAAAAAAATATATTTAGATTTAAATTATTCATTCTATTATTATGATTATAAAACTATAATTAAAAAACTAATCTTAGTTTAATTTTAATAATAATTGAAAAATTTAATTATAAAATCAAAAGATTAATAAGTTGAAAAGGTCATAAATTAATTCAAAAAATATAATTATTGGTATATAATATTAATAATTTTATTCTGTTATTTTTATAACATTTTGAATTGTTTTTTTGTATTATATGTTCGTGTAGGATGAATTTTTTTCTTTCTTTGTAAAAATAATAATAATTAGTCATTGCTTTGAAAATCTTCCGTGCTATGTTGGGTCTGGGAAAGTGCCCGATTAAAATGTTGTCAAGATAATTTTGTAAAGATATATAAAAAGCTGCTAAAAATAAACTAGAAACCAAAGAAAAAATCATTTAAAATATAAGGATGATGAGAATATGAGGAACTTTGATTAATTTTTTAATTAACTCATTTTTTAAAGAAAACTAAATTAAATTATAAAATGTTTTAAAAAACAACAAAATAATTTAAAACTTACAGATTATAGATAAAAAAGACACTAAAAATCATGGTGATATAAGCAAAGAAATAATAAATAGATGTAAAGTATCCATAAAATGCCAAACAGATTACAATAAATGCCAAAATTTGTAAAAAAAACTTTGTTACAAAATTCCAAAACCTCGCCATTAAAGTTATTATATTATAAGCTATTATATTAAATGTGATCGGCATTTTGAATAGATGTTGTTTAATGTTTAATGAATTTTATACTAATTCATTTTACTCTCAGTCCAAATAAAATATGTTAATAAAATAATCTCTTAATTTAAAAATAATTATTTATCTAAATAAATATTAAAATGAAATTTATTTTATTTATAAATTATTTTCTAAAAAATGAATAAATATTATATACAAATTTAAAATATTATATATATATACATATATAATTATATAGAAAGAGAGAGTGAGAGAATTTTATTCCTATTTTTAGAATATTATTAATTGTAGTTAAACACAAAACACCTCCACTTATAAATAATTATACATCGCAGAGATAGATATAGTAATGTTATATAGTAGTGTTATAAAATCAAGGCTTCAAAATCAGAAGGGGTGAAGTATTTTATTTGTATACCATTATTATAAATAATCCATATTTGTTATTTATTCATCCATATAGTATATTTTACCAAAAACAACAAAATATTATAATAAAAAGGAAAATGTTCATAAAAAAATGGTGTTCGGAAGTATCCTCCTTTCTCGTAGCCTAAAATCAAACCAAGAATTGCTATGTTAGGCGCTTTTAATAACAGAAAATCAGATATAAGCAATCATTCTTATAATTTATTTATTAGAAATGGTATAGTCCTCTAAAACCGTGTAAAAATTTTTTCAATATTTTGTGGACTAAAAGCATTTTTCCCCCTGATCCTTCATATTTATATATATATATATATATATATATATATATATAAGTATTATAAAAAAAACTAAATAAATATTTTTTTTTATTTTCCAAAATAACTTTTACATCTGCTTTCAGATAGGGCAATAATAAAATTCATAATATACAAATAATAAATTCAAAATAGCAATAAATTATATACACGTGAAACTGGTTTAAGAAATAAAAATAAAACTATAAAAATTATTTATTTTACAAAAAAACATTCAAATCTAATATATATTACATTTAAAATATTTCATTATATGCAAACAAGTTATTATTATTAATATTTGGATTCTTTTCATTTTTCTATATTTGTTTAGAGCATAAATTTTAATTGTTCAGTTTGTTTGTATGGTTAACATATGAATAAGAAAAAATTTAAAATATTTTTTCCACTGGTCCCCCACTATATAAAATAACATTTATGTATTTTAATTGACAATGAAATATAGAATCATTATTATTAAATAATGTTATTATTGGTATTTTTGTATATAATAAAGAGAAATAAAATAAAATATATACATTAGAATAATGACTTTATTTAAACAATTAATTATTTTTATAAATTTACTTATGTAGTACATTATTATATATTTTTTTAATTATTTATTTATGTTAATTTAACAAAGACAAAGAAAAAAAGATGCAAATTTGTTTTGTTTTGTGATTATAGTAAAATATTGCCTTTTTTACGTTGCAGGATCATCAATATTTTCGATTCATTCTTGATAGGATTTTTTATAATATAAATGAAACTGTTCCAACCATCAGAGTGTATTGTATTATATGACTGGCCCATGTATACTAGAAGGAAAAAAAAACATTGAATAATTTAATAATCATTTTATATAAATTCAAAAGAAAATGGCTGCATTGTGTCAATATGGCAATGATTGATATTACCGTTTTAATCTCAAAGAGTTAAAATAAATTATAAAAAGGTTAACATTGTACTGCTTGCCTATCTGGTTGGGAATATTGTATCCAAGTGGATATACTATAAAATAATATACTTACTATGCATAGATTACTGAAAATATTATCAATATATGCTCCAAAACCAAGTAATTAAATATTCATCTAAGAAAACAAAAAATATAAACCACCACATTATAAATATCAAACTTATAAAAATACCATAAAACACAGAAACCACTGTTTCTACAATTTGAAATTGATCCATTATGAAAGGCGGTGGAAGAATGTTTGATAGCTTCTCTACTATCTAATTTCTACCTGTTGAATTTATATGTAATCCTATTCCCCTCTTTCCCCCTCCAATATGATTGTCAAGTATTTATGTAGTGACTGAGATGGGTGGGATTGAATAGGTGTTTCGTGTTTGTCCTGATCAGTTGTTGGAAGGAAGACTTATTTGATTCCACTTATTTCAGGTAAATAATATTAATTTATTAACTAATGTAAATATGTAAAGTGTAAATAATAAATATCCACTTATTTCAGAATCATTTAAGCTTTCATTTACGAGAAAACACCCTTCCACACCTTCTTACAAATCAAAAAAGTATGGCCGACAAAATTTTTTTTATACATATTAAAATAGGAGGTGGCTTGGCTGAGAGTGTAGCGTGTCAACCTTCTACACAAGAAGTCGGCGTTCGATTCTAACCAAGAACGGATTTTTCAAACATCAGCTGCCTCCTGCTCCAGGAACTGACAAGCCCTGGTTCTATACAACCCTGCACCAGCAGGACTACCTCAAAAACAAGCAACCATAAGCAACAATGGATCATGATGAGAATAACTCCAGTTGGTACCCAATCCGCCCGTCACCTGGAGGATCCGGATCTTCACGAGCACTCAAAAAGAAGAATGAAAAGTTAACACCTAAAGAACATTCATAAATGGGCAGATTTAACATCAATACCCTTATTCAAGCAACAATGGTTCGTGATGAGAATAACACCGGATCTTCATGAGCACACAAAAAAAAAAAAAAAAAAAAAAAAGAAGAATGAAGTAACACCTAAAAAGAACATTCATATATGGGCACACTTAACATCAATACCCTTGTATATGGGAGCTTTGCGTGATCCTAGATGGTCCAGACGCAAAATAATAATAATAATAAAATAATGGATACACATAGCTTTGATATTATATGATTGACCACGGATAAGGATACATGGTACAAGTTACCAAAGGAATATAAGAGTCTCAGTCAGCATGAGAATTTACAATCCAACAAAATAATTAAAAATTCAATAAAAGGAATAAAATCTATTGATGGCTTCAAAAGAATTTCTGTACCAATCAATGAATAGATAAAAAAAGAATATTTTGATGAAGGTGACAATATTTTTTTTAAGGATATACCGTTGGAAGAAATACTATCCAATGCAATGGAAGTGAAAAACTTACAGGATAAAATTATGCAACAAGAAAATGAATTAAAACAAAAATCCAACGATATGCAGGATATAAAAAAATTCTTCATATTGGAAATATTTGATAAAAAATTACATAATGCTGAAAAATGGTTAGATGAATTTGAAAAAGAATTTATAAAACATGCAGTTGAAAAAGATGAAATTAAAATAAAAATACTAAACAATTTTTTTACAAGATATTTTACAATAATTTGGTATGATTCAAATATAAATAAAATAAAATCATCTGATTGGAATGAATGGAAAAATTCATTTTTGAATCATTTTGTGATTAAAGGATGGTCAAAATTAAGAGATGCATTCAATTATAAATATTTTGGAGGTTCAATGGTGGATTATATTCTACTAAAAGAGAAATTATGTTTGGAAACAGTCGACTTATGTCCAAAATTACATTGATTAATCTCATTGTTCTAGGATTTCCTTTATATATTCAAAATAGATTAAACAGAGAAAATATATCATAGATGGAAAATCTTGTGTCGGAAATTAAAAGCCTTGATGATTTGTCAATGAATACAAAATAAACCACCAGTAAATAAAAAACCCTGTGATATTTGTGTGATGTTAGGTTTTAATAATAGATTCCATACAATTGCTGGAACAAATGTAAATTTAAAAGAAATGAATCTAAAATAAATAAAAATTTTAATATACATATATATATTTATATTTATATTCATCGGACGAGGATAAAAAAAAACTAGTGTTCCCGGAAAAATCCACTTCATTAATAAAAATAAAAGTAATTATAGACAAAATTGACGTCAAACGAACAATTGAGTGATTTGTCTTTTCCATACTTATTATCCATAGTAAGAGAGGTATTGTTTTCACATCAAATTCCACATGTGGAGATTTTTACATATCTCCACAAATCATGCATTTTGTTAACAGAAAAAAGTATTTTTAGCATGATGTCTGTCCGTCCGTCCGTATAGATGTGTACAACTTGCACGGCTCAACGGATTTTGATGAAATTTGGCATATTTACTTAATGCATCAATATGATGAATTAATCAACTTTTGGTGTATATCCGGAAACCGGAAATGGTAGTATTAGCGATCGACGATAGGAAAGAAAGGGTTTTTTCACACCAAATTTCACATGAGGAGATTTTTTACATATCTCCACGAATCATGCACTTTGTATTGGTTTTATCCTCGGGAAAAATCATCTTCATTAGTTTTTTCTTAATTTTAAATTATATGACGTCACAGCCAGCTCAACTTATATATATCATAAATAAAATAAAATTAAAAATATGTATGTTATATCCATATCTGTTTTTTATTGCATTAATAGATACATTTAATTATTTTAAATTGTTTCTCTAGAGCTGGAATATAATTTATTTCAAACCGTCAGTCGGTTCTGCGCCTGGCCACAGTTCAATTTATTTTTATATTAAATAACAATAGATTTTTATTGTATTACAATTACTTCATTTTTATAACAATTTTATATTTTAAGTTGTATGATTTTAAAGGATCAATTATATTACCTATTATAACAATTTATATTATAACAATCCTTCAATTAATATTTAAATAACTTATAATAATATAAATTATAATTTCTTTTGTGCAGTTAATTAAACCCAGTTTCCTGCTCCGAACCCTTAGTAAAAACAATAAATTCGATAACATAATCAAAACATCATATTAATAAAAGAATATTCCTTCTTCAATCGAATAAACATCCCTTTTTAAAAACTGACCTATTCAGGTTTAGGATGTAACTTATATATATAAAATAAAAATATAATAATATATTGAATTTTATTTTATATAAATGTTTTATATTAAATTAGTTTTTTAAATTTTTGTCATTTTTATTATTTTTTGATTATTAATTTTAGGTAAATTTATTTTAATTTCGTCTGTCTATATACCTTATATGAATTTATATTTTTGTCAAGCAACAAAGTTAAATTTAATATTATAATTTAATTTTTTGTTTAAAAAAAACTAACAACAAAGTCTCTTAAATTATTTAAATTTATTTATTTTAAAAAAATTAAATATTATTTTGTTCTTGATATTATATTATTTATTTTTTTTAAAATATATATTATAGGAATTTAATAATACTAGAATAATAATATAAAAATAAATAATAATTTAATTTAATATATTAATGATGGAAGTGTTTCTCATGAAATTCATATAATTAAAATATATATATCGAATAACTATAATTATTTACTTTGCTTATGAAATTTTAATATTTAGAAATTATTTTATTGAGACAATAAATAAATAAACAAAAATAAATCGGATATAAATATAAAAAAATAATCACATTCATTTATATATATATATATATATAACATTATAATACAAATTAAATTGAAATTAATTAAAAGTTAAATGGTATGTTAAATGTGTGGAATTTAGAATAGTTTTTGACAAATGAATTGATGGAATAATTTTATTTGACGTTTCCCAATCGGTCTCCTCACCTATATATTTTTCGCCATTTTTTTCTCTCCCATTCTAGCCACGTGCCCTGCTCATCGAAGCCTTCCCGATTTTATAAGCCTAAGTAGCTATGTCTGGAGATGCATAGAGGTCATGCAATTCCTCATTATGTAGTCTTCGCCATTCCCAATTCTTTGGCCCATAAACTCTGCGAAGAATCCTATTCTCAAATACTTTAAATCTACTCTGTCATTGCTTCACACCCAATAAAAACAACCGGCAAAATAATTGTTTTATATATTTTAATTTTGATCCCCTTTGATAAAAATTTTGATGAAATAAGCCCCTTTACTGAATGGTAACTGACGTTACCGGATTGCGACCTCGGTTTAAATTCTTCTCGAATACTATTACCCTTCATGATTACACAGAACCTAAGTATTTAAATTTTTCTACATTTTCAAATTCTACGTTTTGTATGTTAAGACTTGGTGTGTTAATACTGTTCCTCTCTGTTATTTAAAATTTTGTCTTATCAATATTAATTTCAAGCCCCACCTCATATCCTGATTCGATTAATTTAATTAATTTAATTAATTTAATTTAATTGCAATTTTTTCTCTATGAAAACATAAGATAACAATATTCCAAAACAATCAAATTAATAAGTCTTTTTCACGCCAATCTACTATCAAACTCACAAAAAAATTTTAGCATAGTAGCATCCTATAAAGTTCCTATCGTGCCGCAATAACAGATTGGAATCCTAATAAATCATTAGACAAAATAAAATAAAAAATAAAAAAAAGTTTGATGTATTCAAAAAATATTGGTTCTAGATATAACACCTCAGATTTTATTTGTCAAATGGAGCTAGAGTGAGGATGGGTTTAGAATCAGAACCTAACAAGACTTTCCAGTACTTGTTAAGAATATATTTAGGCTTATATATTATATTTATATATTAATTTATTATTTATTTTGTTAAATTACAAATTTGTTGTTAATTTTTAATAAATGATGTAGATGAAATAACATTTATTATATGGTTGATTATTTTAAATATATTTTTATTTTGATGAAGTGGAATCAATTTTTTATATTTCATATTTGAGTATAGATATTTTTCATTCTTCTTTAATTAAATCCCATTATTAACAAAACCAGATTAAATAACCCAAGTATTCTAGAATAATAAATGAAATTCAATTTTCATTAGAAAAAAAATTCAAGAATGATTTCAATATTTTTAAAAAAGGTAAAAATAAAAATAGATACAATTATTATTTGTATATTATTATAATATTAAGTTCAAAAAGTAAAGATAAAATAAATAAATATATACTAGTATATATATATACTAGTATATAAAATATTCGACTTACATTGCCAGAAAAATATTTATTATCATCATTGCAACTCTAAACATATAAGGAATCAGAATTCCAAAACAAAAGCAGCAACAGGCTAACCAATATCCTATGATAGATATATTCTTAACTATTCTGATAAACAATACAATTAAATAGCCAATCCACGGATGAGTTTCAGTTAAACGTTCCAAATATACTCTCAACATGATTGCTGTTAAAGATTGATGGGATGGCTTGATATTTGACGACCTCTCATTCCTAACTATTTCATATTTTTAACATTATAATTATTTAAAAAAATAATCTTTAATCTTTTTTATTCGAGAATCTAAAAATAACTATTTAAATATTAATTTAAAACGAAATATGCTTTTAATAAACACACATACACAAGTATATTTTTATATATATATATATTATTATTATTATTATAAAATAATATTTTTAACAAATTATTTATTAAATACAAAATAGAATTTCAAAAATTTTAGAGGGTAAAGATTAAAATTGATTTAAATAAACTACACGTTATTTTAAAAAGGAATAAATAGAAAAGTCTTTTATTAAATTAAATTTAAAAATGAAATGATAAAAATACATTTAACATTTAAAAATAAGTTGAAATAAGTAAGGGCTTAGAGAAAATTTTATATACTGTAAATTTTAACCCTACATATACTATTGACATTTCTCAAATGACCATATACATATATTTACATATAGTTATAAAACTAAATAAACTCTAGTGAATCTATAGTTTATATATATTAAAATTGTTTAACTTATATACTATATATACATATATATAATTAAATTTTAGGTTAGGTTTTCTTTCATTTATTTATTAAAATCTTGCTTATGTTATACATAACACATTTTTTGAGCTTAGAGATAAATTCTCTCACAAATTATCTAATATAAATAATTTATTAATATAAAAAAATATATTTAGGTTTAAATTATTAATAAAAATTATTCATTCTATTATTATGATTATAAAACTATAATTAAAAAAACTAATCTTAGTTTAATTTTAATAATAATTGAAAAATTTAATTATAAAATCAAAAAATTAATAAGTTGAAAAGGTCATAAATTAAATCAAAAAATATAATTATTGGTATATAATATTAATAATTTTATTGTTCTGTTATTTTTATAATATTTTGAATTGTTTTTTTTTTATTATATGTTTGTGTAGGATGAATTTTTTTCTTTGTAAAAATAATAATAATTAGTCATTGCTTTGAAAATCTTCCGTGCATTATTGTTGTATGTTGGGTCTGGGAAAGTGCCCGATTAAAATGGTGTCAAGATAATTATGTACACATATATAAAAAGCTGCTAAAAATAAACTAAAATCAAAGAAAAAATAATTTAAAATATTGTCAAAATGAGAAACTTTAATTAATTTTTTAATTAACTCATTTTTTAAAGAAAACTAAGAATATATTATAAAATGTATTAAAAAACAACAAAATAATTTAGCACTTACAGTTTATAGATCAGATAACCAGCAAAAATTATAGTGATATAAGCAAATAAATAATAAAGAGATGTAAAGTATCCATAAAATGCCAAACACATTACAATAAATGCCAAAATTTTAAATAAAATCTTTGTGACAAAACTCCAAAACATCGCCCTTAAAGTTATTATATTAGTAAATGTGATCAGCATTTTGAATAGATGTTGTTTAATGTTTAATGAATTCTATACTAATTCATTTTACTCTCAGTCCAAATAAAAAATGTTAATAAAATAATCTCTTAATTTAAAAATAATTATCTAAATAAAATTTATTTTATTTATAAATTATTTTCTAAAAAAGAATAAATTTTATATACAAATTTAAAATATATATATATATATATATATATATATATATAATTATATAGAAAGAGAGAGAGAGAGAGAGAGAATTTTATTCCTATTTTTAGAATATTATTAATTGTAGTTAAACACAAAACACCTCCACTTATAAATAATTATACATCGCAGAGATAGATATAGTAATGTTATATAGTAGTGTTATAAAATGAAGGTTTCAAAATTAGAAGGGGTGAAGCATTTTGTTTGTATGCCATTATAACCCTTATACATAATATACCAAATACACCTTCTAATTTTCAACTTTTCAATTATTATATATACTTAAAAAAATAAAATGATAAAAAATAAATTAATAATATAAACAATAACACCAAAAAAAGAAAGTCCTCTTAGAATCTATTGTCATGATAACCTAACAAAGTGAAAAAATAACTTATTGAAAAAAAGGGAAAATTCAAAATAAAAAACTTTATATATAAATATATAAAGTAATCACTTGAAGACCAATTGGACGCAATACTTCGATGAAAGGAGCATGTCAAGACAAGAAAAAGAAGAGCTCAGTACAAATAAGCTGGAGTGTCTCCACTCGACTATCTCGCAATTTGAATTTTGAATTGGATTAAATAACATAATATATTATATTTAAATTAAATTTAATTAATTATAAATTATAAATTAAAATTAATAAGTAATATTTATTTAACCAGCGCATGTTTTGGCTCTTTGTTGATGGCACCACGTCACGTGTTGGCGCGTGAGATTTGCATTGTTAAAAAATTAAATCTGGAACTTTCAGCGATTTAATCAAGCTGAAATTCTATATATAGCATTTTTATACAATTTTTAATCATGGGAAAAACTATCAAACATATATCCTTATTTTTACGGTGAGTTAAGAGGAAAAATAATGAGAACGTTGAAGGTAATGACCCTCTTCCGGTTGAGCTAAAGAGATGATTGAAAACTACGAATTTTGAATAATGCTCATATACCGATATACTAAATTTCATTATTCTAGCTCAAGTCGTTTTTGCGTAATTTTGTCCACACACACACACACATATATATATATATATATATATATATATACATACAAAATCTGGCGAGATAGTAAAAAGATATATTGACAACATTTATTGAGCAATTTTATTAATGTTTCTATATTCATATACATTTTTTGTTTCTTTGTAATATAAGAAAAAAATTAAAGATTTACTCTGTATTTCATCATGATTTACTTCATGTGTTTCCTTTTATAATCTTATTTACCTATTAAATATTATTTTCTAATAAATAATGAAAATTATATATAAATTTAATCTGTGTTTGATATGTACCAATAATAATCGACAATGAAATGTATATAGAACCCATATATATATTAATATCTTTTATAAAAAATTAATCTAAATTATATTTAAACTTGGAGTTAAAAGAAGTATGTATATAAAATGAATTTTATTAGTAGGTTAGACGTGGAAAATCTGAACTGCTTCCTTATCCATTGAAAAAAACAACCATTAGTAAAACAATGTTATTTCGAAAAAAATGATACATTTTAAAACAAATAAAATAATCACATAAAAAATTTGAAACCATTTTCTCTATTAAAATGTTTTTGAGCTGAATATATTAAAAATTAGGTAATGAATGATTTTTGATTAGACATCCGAACTTGCTATTCTCAATAAAACAAAAAAAAGAAGAAAATAGATTTTCAAATATTCTTTAAAGGATATCTTTCTTTTTTTTTATTGAATGATGATTTATTAGAAGTAAACAAAACATAAAAAATAGTAAAATATCAAAACGTTAATTTCTTTGAATTAGACTTAATAAATTATTGTTATGGTTTAAATATTAATTAATACTAATTAATAATCAAAAGATAGAAAAAAGGCAAACAATAATAATTGATATAGAAACATTTTTAGATAAAATTATATATATATATTACAAATTTGAGGTTAGATAAATAATACTTACTTTATTTGTTAATTGTAGCAATGATATATTTCTAATTTTTAATAATAATATTTGTTTTTTATTTGAAAATAGTAAATTATTCAGAAATGTATATAATTATTATTTAATCTAGCAATTTATATTACGAAATAGTGACTCTTAGACTCGTGAAGAATTTGTATTGTATCGCCTAGATTCTAGGCCCTAGAACCTTTTTACTTTCCCGCATACTTCGTATAAGGGAAGTATTGGAATCGTCAAAAATTTCGACTTCGAGATTTCGATAGACCTTGACGTTTTAGACCTCCC
The DNA here is from genome assembly GCA_963082975.1 of Labia minor. Classification (NCBI taxonomy): domain Eukaryota; kingdom Metazoa; phylum Arthropoda; class Insecta; order Dermaptera; family Spongiphoridae; genus Labia; species Labia minor. The sequence continues at coordinate 24,180,689 of OY720348.1, read as the reverse complement.
TGAGTCGGAAAATACCATTTTTCGAATTATGTCTGTGTGTGTGTATGTATGTATGTATGTATGTATGTATGTATGTATGTATGTATGTATGTATGTATGTATGTAATGTCTGTAAGCAAATTTACTCAAAAACTAATCAAGCTAGGACTTCGAAATTTGGTACACCGATATTATTCACAGTTTGTAGATTTCTATCAAAATTTCGTCAAAATCGGTTAACCGGAAGTGGTACTTTACCTACACTGGTTGCGTTTACCTTTCAAGTAAAGTACCAGTTTGCTTCGAGATATTTGCTTCCTATTTTGTATATAGATTTAAAAATATGAAAAAAATTGAGATACCAAATTTCATTATGATCTGACTACCGGAAGTGACATTTTACCTATACAAGTAGCGTTTCTTTTTTACCGACCGACGATAGTAAGGGAGGTATTGTTTTCACACCAAATTTCACCTATGGATATTTTTAGGTACCAAGTTTACACATTCTAAATATTCATTCACAACTCTTTATACCTATTTATATGCGGGAAAGTCTAGGGGAGGACACTCCCGCTTATTTTATAAAATTTTGAACATCTATTGGTCAGCATCATACCTCTTTGTTCATAATCTGAACTGCCTCCATATCCATTGAAAAAACAACCTTAAGTAAAACCAGTGGCGCAACCAGGATTTGATCCTGGGGGGGGTTTTGACTAGCCGCTCCACCTTCCTATGGCGCCCCCCCCCCCGGGCTGTCTCAAAGACAAATTTTCATTAAGATTTTTTTTTTATATTAAATATTTAAAAAAGTTTTGTAAATGAAATACTGATTTTACAAAATCTGGCAAAAAAATTTAATTTTGTATTTTATTTACTCGTATTCACAGTTTTAGAAAGAAAATATTTTTTTCTAGCTATAAGTAAATCAATTTAGCTTTCCTCATGGAATGATAACTTATACGATGTTCGGAAAATTTTTTCTCCGAGATTTTTCGAGATTTCCACTTTTCAGACGGTTCTGAATCCAAAACTGGAAAAAAAAAATTTTTTGAACCGGCCGGCCGTTCGTTACTGAGATTACGTCTAGACAAAATGAGATATTGTCTTGAAATTTGATATTTAGATGTTTTTTTTGGCGAATGAAGGGCGGGGATTGGATTGTTTTTGGTCAAGATCGGACCATAAGTAAGGTTAGTTTAATCCCTAATTTTTTTAAAGTATCAAAGCACATTTTATTGATTTTCTCAATAAATACCGATTTTTATGAGAATTATACTATCGTATTAAATTTATAGGAAATCGAATTTACTAAAAGTTTCATTATATTCATTTTTACCTAAACATAATAATAAAGGAGTTATTTATAAAAAAACTACTTTAAGATTTCGAAATCTTTTCGTCCGTCCGTAGTGGCAGGATATCATGTAAAAATCCCTAAGAAAAAATCCCTAAATCAAAAATCCCTGGAAAAAAATCCCTATATAAATGCAAAAATCCCTAAGTAAAATATCTCTAAAAAAATAAATCCCTAAATAAAAAATTTCCCTAATTTTTTTTACTTATAATGAATAGCCGAAGAGACTTGAATAAGGTAGTTATACATCATGCTTGGTGTCATCACATCTGTTCCATCTGGTTTTTTAGCGTCCCATTTTTCATGGTTTGCCTTCATTATGGTCAGAAGCTCATCATGCGAGTCGCGGAATCGTTTCCTTGGTGGATCAGGCTTCTTACCACGAACATCACGACAGATTTCCAAAGAGATAAGGTTATGCTCAACATGGATTTGCTTAATCAGGTCCCATACTGATGTCTTGTAACCTCATAAGCGTGAACGAAGAGCACTGTTGTAACCTTCCAATGAATTGTTTGTTCGAGGCAAACTCATCAAAGTGGCATCGTAGATGTTCCAATGTTCCAATGTCGAATTCGGGGTCATAAAAGCCAGCCAAAAATTGTTCACCTAGCGAAGTGCGCTCGAAGTAAGAAAAAAGATCACGAAGTTTTACCCTGTTGGTCGTCCAGCTAATGCTTGGTAGGCTACAATGACTTTTGATCGTGGTACCAAAACCAAAGCTGCAAGAGTTCGTAAATGAGTGGAGTTGTCAGGATTATCTATATCATTATAGAGCTTCAAAACTTCTCTGGCATTGACTTGATGTTTTTATAAATGCATTGAGCAAAATGAAAAAGACAACCTCTGATGATAGTAAATTTCATAAATTGCGTTGTATATTCCCAGGTGAAATATACTGTGCAAATGGTGTATTTTGTATTTGGAATCATTAATCTATTAAAACGTATGCTAATAAACGAAATTTGAGTAAATTCCCTTTATATAACATACGAATTTGACACCCCCTATTTTTTGGAAAAATCACGTGTGTGGCCCCTATGTATTTTTTGACCTATTTTTCCCTTCTTTCGGTCCAGGCCTGTTTACCTCCTTGGGAGGTCGTGTCTCAGGCAACTGGGTGTCATGCTCACCTTGTGATTTAATTTTCTTAATCACAATTAAAATTAATACAAAAATGAAAAATTTTGTTTTTAGTAATTTTTTCTTTTAGGGATTTTTTCAGTCAATGATATTTTTATTTAGGGATTTTCGGTCTTAGGGATTTATCTTTTTAGGGATTTTTGACTTTTATGGATTTTTTCCTTTAGGGATTTTTACCCGTTTCCATTTTGAAAAAAATAGTCTTCGCTTCATAATTTTTATGAAATTAGCAATTAATGTATTATTAATAAAAAATATTTAGAATTTGAGTAATATTTTTATTTACTTTATATTTAAATAATAGTCAAATTGGAAAATTTCACAATCATCTAGTAATTTTATATTAAGTCTTTTGTTTTTCATGATTTAGGAGAAATAATAAAATAATTTTTTTATTTCTTATATTAAATTCTGTACGAAAAAATAAGCAATTTTTATTTTGTTAAAATTTTTTTAAAATAAAATAAACTTGCTTATTATACACTAAGTTATGGTTTAAGAATTTTTTTTTCAAATAAAAAGAAGGATTATATTTTTTCTCTCCTGGGGGGGGGGGGGGGGGGGTTATAACCCCCAAAACCCCCCCTGGTTGCGCCACTGGGAGAAATAATAAAATATTTTTTTATTTCATATATTTAATTCTGTACGAAAAAATAAATTTTTATTTTTGTTAAAATTTTTTTAAAATAAAATAAACTTACTTATTATACACTAAGTTATACTGTAAGAATTTTTTTTTCTTTTCTATTTGTAATATAGTACATAATATACAGCAATCTATATTTTTTTCTCTCCTGGGGGGGGTTTTAACCCCCAAAACCCCCCCCTGGTTGCGCCACTGAGTAAAACAAAATTATTTCTATAAAAATAATACATTTTAAAAATAAATAAAATAATGACATTAAAAAAATCATTCTCTCTATTAAAAAGTTTTTGAGATGACTATATTAAAAATTAGGTAATGAATAATTTTTGATTAGACATCCAAATTTGCTTGTTCTAAATAAAACAAAAAAGAAGAAAAATTTATCATTTTCCTTAAAAAGGATTTTCAAATATAGATATATATTAAATATCTTTAAAGGATTTCTTTCTTTCTTTTTTTTTTGAATGATTGTTTATCAGAAATGTGCAAAACATAAAAAAGTAAAATATAGTAAAATATCAAAAGGTTCATTTCTTTGAATTAGGCTTAATAAATGAAAGGATAAAAAATAGATATATAATAAAATGTATCATATAAATAATCAAGAAAAGTTCCTATATCAAATTTATTTGATTAATGATGACTAGGGTAGGGGGTAAGCTCTTCTTTACGATCCCGGTAGAGATAAACTTACCTCAGAGATGCGACTCCGCCATGATTGAGCCATGATTTAATATAGTGTTTCTCAACCTTTTGCATGATAATCCCTAATATAAGGTAGGTACATTTGGTGAAACTTAGAGCCATATTGAAAAATCGAGTTTCAGAACCTGATCGCAAAATCATTTTACCTTTTTTTTTAGAACCATATTGAAAAAAAGAGGAAATGTTTAAAAGCCTGTTCGCAAAATCAAAATCATCTTACCTTTTTTTTAAGAGTTGAAAATTATTTTGCCCCCCAAAATCGTATAGTCAAATAATCGCTCCCTTTAAGATGTCGATCGTCCAGGTTGAGAATCACTAATTTACCTCATCTCCTTATATTATGGAATTATCATTTCTCATCTCCTCCTATCTTTTAAAAATTATCTATCATATCCTATGCCAGGGGTGGTCACACTTGGTGATAATTAGAGTTATATTGAAAAATCGAAAATGCTTCAAAAAAATTTTAACTTTTTTTTTGTCATGACTTTAAATTTTTTAATTGAGCCACAATCAACTTAAAAAGAGCCATATGTGACTCGCGAGCCACTATTTGGCCACCATTGTCCTATGGAATATCACTGGCGAAGACGTACGGACCTCCCCCTGATATTACCGCGGTGATTGGACCTATTCGATGTATTCGACGTGGACCAAGTATCCCAGACTTATAGATAACAAATTTTTCATGAATATACATTTATAGAAATGTATTTTTAATATTTTTTTTATATCGCGTGATGTGGCTCTCTAGTTCTATGTGTAAATATTAATAATTATATTATTTTATTTTAAAAACTGAAAATATTATATTGCAAAAAAAAAAAACAAAAAATACTGCAAACTTGATAACAAAACTCACGGAGAACAGTTTATTTAGTTATTTGAAATCAAAAATAAAATCTATTCCATCTACCCAAATCCTATTCAAATAATATTGGAACAAAAATGTTACTGACTCTTTAAAAAACAAGGAAATTTTGTAAATTGTAACTTTTGACTTTTCCGTCTGAAAAGGTTGCCGATCTTCTTGTCTATGGTAATGTGTAAAGAGGTAATAATAACAAAATAAAGAAATATAAAAAAAATATACACAGAAATTTAGTCTTTTATTTTTCCAAATTAGTAAGCAAAATTTTCCGAAAATAGTAATAAATGTTTGTATTTATGGTGAGGGATCAGATGAATTGTCTGAGGAATAAAAATCCCTCTCAACATATTCAACATAACGTGGAGAAAAGGAGCGTCTAGGCGGTTCATTATCCTCCGAGTCTCTATTCGGTTCATTCTCATCCTCAGTCAGAGGTTCCAAATTGTTTGTGTAATTATTGGAGGCTCTATTTCTAATATTTGGGGAATTTCCAAAGAGGCCTGCATTCATAACATTTGCGTTATTTGAGGAATTTCCAAAGAGGGTTGCATTCATAACATTGGCGTTATTTGGGGAATTTCCAAAGAGGGTTGCATTCATAACATTGGCGTTATTTGGGGAATTTCCAAAGAGGGCTGCATTCATAACATCGGCGTTATTATGGAAGATGGCTCCATTCATCACATTGGTGTTATTACGGAAGATGGCTCCATTCATCACATTGGTGGGATTTTCGATCGGGGGGTGAATAAACCGAAACGCTCGATCACGTCTCTCCAACGGCAGTATCCGGTATTTATAGTAGAGTAAACAACCACTAAAACACAAAGTAACAAAATATTTTTAAATTTTTGAAATTATTTCAATATTATTATTATTATCGATATAATATCTGAATGATAATGTTGATTTAAACAAACGAACAATAATTATCCTTTATTTTTATTTATAACTATTTATTTTTATTTTAATTCAAGAAATTCTTGATTGAACTGTCAACACCTTTAAAGCACTGGCAAAAAATATTAATCAATGCAATAGAGTTGACTGGCTTTACGCATACCGGAAAATTTTTATTGGATATCGTTTTTACTCAAAACAACTATGAATAAAATAGAAAATTTATGAAAATAAAAAAAAATAAATAATATCATGTTATATTATATATTTTTCAATTCATATTCAGTGATTCTTATTAAAAGAAATTTTATGTCATTATCATATAACATTATATAGCTATTTTAACAAATTAAATGTTCTAGTAAAGAACATATAATTTTTAATCAACTTTAATCTCTAGTATATATTATATAAGGAAAAATTTAAAAAAAAATATTAATTTTTATATGTTTAATAATTGTTTAAAAGATTTAATTGAAAATAACTTGAAATGATTTATGTCACTTTATTTATAATGAAATGGTTAAATTCTATATATTTTTTGTTACTTACTATTCTACCATTTTCAATACTGCTATTACATGGAAAATTGTACCCAGAATACGGAAAATTATATCTAGAATCAAGTATATGTCCATTATGAGGTTTTTTCAGAGATGTTTCCTGGGCAAGCGTATAATTTCTTTTGATTAATTAGAAAGGAACAACAATAGGTATGAAAATGGCGGGAAATTACATAATAATGAAAAAAATTAATAAATAAGTAAATGTGTAATAATTGAAAACAATTAGATGAAGAAGAAAATAAATAAAATATACAAATTTAAACAAGTATCTCTATTTTTTTATTTTTATTTTATTTTTTTGTTAATTCTTATTTAATTTTTATATCTTTTTTTAATCAAGTTTAAAATTTTAGTGCATATAGGTTATTAGAATGAAATTAGCATTCTTATTATATGTATTTCAAATTAATATTAATAATAATCCTCCATAAAGAAGAAAGTTGATTTTCATAAAAATAAGAATTTTTTAAAATTAAAGAAATCTGTTATATTAATATATTAACATTTGATAATTATCAAACATATTTAAATAACATTAATTTTACACAAAAAATAAAAATACATTTTTCCAAAATAAAATACAAAACAAACATGGTAAGACAATAATTTCCAAATAAATAAATAAAGCAAATTTTAAAGTAATTTTATGATTTTTAATTAATTTTAGGAAAGAATTATCATCATTTTGGCCATGTTTAGTTTGAATTTGTTTGCTAAAGCACAATAGCAGTATCAAAATGATATTTTTATATAAAATATAATTTATTATATTTTATTAAAAAAAATAACCTTACTTACTAGGTACTTGAATAATAATTAATATATTTTAAATATAATTAGAATTAAATTTTGAACAAAATCACAATTACCTATAAAAGTAATAAAATTAAATAAATAAATTTATATTAAATATAATAATTCATAGATGCTATTCTATTAATATTTAGGAAAGACTAAAATCATGATCTCTACTGATTATTATTATTAAAGCTTTTAGCTATCTATAGTTTTTACATATTTTATTATTAAACATTTTTAAAGATGACAATAAAGAATATTTTGTAAAATATTATAAATATCAAAGTTTAGGTAGTAAATAAATAAAATATGTTGGGCATTTATGCTTTGTTATATTTTATCAGTTGCACAGAACAAAGAAGCATCGTTACTTGAATTCGTTTCACAACTACGTTTACGATATACTGGTTTTTCAGTAATATCTAAATTAAAAGCAAATTTTAATTCTTCCTTTAGAGCCTCCACTGGTGTAATCTATAAAAAAAATTATTTTTTAATTAGATTTTATTATATTTATTCATTAACGAAGGACATAACCTATATTTTATTTATTTAATTGGATCATACAAACAAAACAGTGAGTATATATTCCATCGAATATAATTCAAACAATTAAAATAATATTTTATATATTATATTTAATTTCAAAGGCTGGCTAAAATGATTGTAGAATCATAAGGTAATGTACCAGTAGTTGACACTATAAGGACAACTTTATGAGAAAAATTTGATATCTTGTATTTTTTATCAGATATCAATTTGAGCTTTGGGTGATATGATTCATGGGTTAATAATGAAGAATTTATCTGCAAACCAATGCAATTTTCTATTTCTTTTATTTTCTATATTTTTTTTTTAACTAAAGCACCAGTAGTTGACACCCTTAAAATTAGGTATTATCGATTTATATATTTAATATTGATCAAAACTAAAAAATAAATAAAAATAAAAATTAGTGATTTGCCTCCTTAAGCATTCGAAGAACAAAATTAAAATATCCATTTGTTCGATTATATAAAAAGAAAATGCTGTGCCATTTACTCATATGGTGACTCAAAACTTTTATATTTACATATCTTCAATATTACTTTCATACAGTGCGCTTTAGAAATGTTTAGACAGATATTAAATGTACATGTGACAACTACTGCTACACTGTCAACTATTGGTACATTTACCCTATAGCCGTTAAAATTTTATTTAAATAAATGATAATTGTTTATTAAATTTATTTACCATTTTTTCAACAGCAATTTTACGACAGTTCCATAAAAATTCTAAAATCGCTATACAAAAGCCGATTCCACAAACGAATATAAGTACTACAAATATACCGCCAACATTATCCATAGTTAATTCACTTTCAGGGCTGGTGCTCGCCTGAAAAAAGGAATTGAAAAAAAACTCCATTAAAAAAAATATTCGATAATTAAGAAATTATTATTAAAATTTTTACTACTTATTGTAAATATTTTAAAATTATTTTATTGAATTTTCTTTTGGCTCCAATTAAATTAATTAATCAATAAATGTTATAGCAGCTACAAATGATGAAATTAAAAACATCAAAGACAAGATTACATGACTATTTCTAGGCGTTTTCATGATTAAAAGGTATTTTAATATTTTTAATTGTTTTTTTTAATTCCAATTAAAAATGAACATTGTGGAATACACATATAGGCATATACCACATAGGAAAAAAGAAAAAAATTAAATTTTTATCTTGTCTCATTTCAATTATTAATAAACCATTACAATTTAATTTAAAAAAACAACCTAAATATTTTGTTAATAAACTTTATAAAGAAGGGAAGAAGAGGGGGATTATTCAGATTTTCCACATTAGCTTACCTCTTCACAAACGATTTTTTCATTCTTCCACCATTTATTTTTAAGTTTTTCAAGACCTCCACTTTCTTGAAGACTTAAAACTGCACTACTGATACTAGTTCGATATGGCGAGTCTAAAAATATATGTTCAAAAAAATTAAAATATTTTCTAGTGATTTATATAGTAATATATATGTATATATTGTATAGGTATCAATTTCTGAATTACAGGGGGTGCTGTTGTTTAGTAATGGCAATGGCCTTTCTCAAACGGTTGATTGCCCGACAACAGCGCCCACATACAATATATTTTTTTTTCCCGTCACTATACCTTTATATATATATTCAACCTATAATTAAACATTTATTTCCCTACCCATAGGCATTGCAATTCCATATCCTTTTGTATCTAGTTGTCCACCAATTTGCATTAAATCGCAATCTCGGGCAGTTTGATACTCGATAGAAGTAGATTCCATGAAAAAAGCATAAGTTCCACGTCCTCTTTTCACCCTTTCAACCCCTTCATCATTGCTCTCCGTAAACACATCGGGCCTCATTTGCGTCATAGCGGTCCACATTTTTTTATATAATTTAAAATTTGAATTCTATAAATGAAAATATATAAAATATTAATAAAGATTATTAACACACTATGAGCGGGGCGGGTATTTGTACCCGTTGCGGGGACTGCCACTTATAAGCGGGGCGGGTATTTATACCCGTTGCCACTTATAAGAGGGATATATATTAGTTATCGTTTAAAATAAGTAATTTTAAGTGACACAAGGGAAAATATATATTATATAAGTGGCAACGGGAATAAATACCCGCCCCGCTTATAAGTGGCAGTCCCGTACAAATACCCGCCCCGCTCATAGTGTGTTAAGAATTGTGACATAAATATATTATTGAAATGTTTTTTTTTTATTTTTATTGCTTTACTTTAAAAAAACTTGCAGTTGCACCATTCCTTAACAATCCATATTTGACTTCATTTTGTATAGCAAGATCATTGACATTATCAATACTGGAATCTTGTCGGGTTGCTGTTAAAGATGCCGCCAAATTTGCAGTATAGGATGAGATCATTATCAATGTAAAAAACCACCACCATCCGGCCACCATTCTTGTAGAAATTGATCTGATAAAATAGAAAAAAATTAATATTTATTTCAGATTTTTCTTTAATTATGAATTTATGTTAAAATAATAGGTCAATACACACTGAGGGGCAATATCTGAACCCTGTTGCATGATTGATCCGCAATTATGCCAAAGAGAATTAAGCATTGATAAATTGTTTTCTAGTTCATCGGGCTCTTGATTGCATGGATGTGGGTTTGCCCATTCATATGGAGAGATTCTGTTAATAAATAAATATCCGTTAGCATTTCAATCAGGGATAGATAAAAGTATGTGTGTTTGCTAGAATGATACCGACAAACTAAGATATTAATCAACAGGGTCTCTTTTAGGGTTTTGAGTGCTCTTGGCAAAACAAAATTTGGCACCCTTTCATATAAATTATCTTTTCAAAATAAATATAAATAAACTTTTTAGAGATTAAAAAGCATTTGATTTCATCAAAGTTGTGTAATAAAATCCATAAAAATTCTTAGGTTTCATTATTTTTATTAGTAAATTTTTTATTTTGTCTATTAATTTTTTTTTTTTAGATATTATGAATTCTGTCTATACAAATAGTTTTCATATAAATAATATTACTATTATTGAATCCATTTACAATAATAAAATAATTAATGTAAAAAAATATTTTAATGTTTAATTGGCATCTTAATTTGAACCCGGACAATCAACCGGTTTGTCAGACCATTTATCAGACGTTGTTAATCAAATACGATTAATATTAATCTCTTCGAAAGGTCGGTGTAAATTTTGTCATATAAAAATCAAAAACCTTACACTTTCCACTTCAATCTTTATTTTTCAATTCGCAAAGAATAAAACGCAAATACTTTTATGCCACCTTAATAGATTTCTTACCTTGCCAAAATATATAAAATCAAAGAAACTCCTAAATAAGCCGTCATCATATAAAGCCAAACGTCCATTGTGAAAGGATCGAAAAAAGAGAAAAGACTAGGTTTTGTCATTTGAGGTCTTCGAAATAAAATACTAATTCCTAAAATACAAACATTTAAATTAGTTTTGAAAAAAGACAAAATTTATCAATTAAATTTTACCAAGAGTCATAAAAGGCATAGTGAAGTCAACAGCGGTTTCCCTGTCATAAGTGATAGTCAAATCACAGATGGCCAAATCTGCTTTCTTAAAAAATTAAAACAAAAATAGATTTAAATACCTATTTGTTTATATATTCCAATAGGGCAATTTGTGCCTTTTAGCATATTTAGGCAAATATATACTAGGTCGTTCAATAAGTTCGCGGAACAGATATAAAGAAACCAATTTTTATTTGTAAAATTTTCAGCAATACACTTATTCCAACGGTCTTCTAATTTATGGATCCCTTGACTGTAGTAGTTTTCCGGCAGCTCTGCACGGCAGTTATTACATCTTCGTTTTAACAAAATTGTTTTCCAGGGAGATATTGTTTGAGGTGTGGGAAGAGTCAGAAGTCTGAGGGTGCTAAATCCGGCTAATAGACTGTATGTTGCAACAATTCGTATTTCAATTCGGTTATTTTAGCAATGGATTTTGCGGCACCCATTTTGCACATAGTTTTTTGAAACCCAAATGAACACTCAAAATATTGCCCACTGTGCCCAATGAAATGCCTAAAACCTCTGTTAAATCTCTTTCAGTCAATCTTCCAATACCATATCTTGTATTTTTCAGATGATATTGACCAATATATAGCGCTCCGCGAACTTATTGAACAAACCAATATATATATATTAGAAAATCTCAAGTCTATTAGTTAATATATATGTACAATATAATTAGGTATGTATGTAAAAATATTGTGATTTAATTATAATGATTCTGCACGTAGACTGCGAGGTCCGATATTACAAAAATATTCGTATTAAACAGCTAGAAATATGTTGGCTAACTAAAATTATTGTCCAAAAAAAGTAAAAAAACAAACAAACAAAGTAATAAATATCAAATTACCCTCTCAAGTAACTCCTGGACAAGTCCATCCCATTTTTTAGTGACAGGATTATAAGAACCATAGGACTTATCAGGAACTAACCGAAATACATATTTGAATTTAAGTATTTTGGAAATCTCTTCAATAAGATCAATGGAATAGCCAACAAAACGATCATTTCCTGTTCTACCCTGAAGCGGTTCATTCCAAGAGAGATAAGGTTTACCCTAAAATAAATATATTTTAAATAATAATGAATAATGTTTTGAAATAAAATATAAATTCATACAATTCGCGATGTCACAATGAACGTTTTGTTTTGAATATTGTGCTCGATCTGTTTAATCATTTCTTGTACAGTCCTTGTGATATTAATACCATAGCCATAACTCCAGGTAGCCACTTTTTCATAACGTAATCTTGTATACTCCACCACTTGTAACGTAAAATCGATTCTTTGTCCAGCTGAATTAAATCTGACTAATCCAGTCAGACCATCTTTTATCTGCATCTATTACAAATAACAATTATTTTATTATTTATATTAACCATTGAATATTTATACTTGTAATAGAAATGATTTTAATTCAGATAATTATTATTACATATTTTTGGAAATTTATTCTGAAATTTTCTTTTTAACAATTTTCAATTTATAAAATTAAACTGTACTTTAATAATAAAACCAATAGGTTAATGGTAGTTTATTAAAAAAACAATGTTTTAAGTTTCAATATAAATTTTTATTATATTTAATCATCATTTTAACAGTTACGTTATCATCAGAAGTTTGTACTATTTGAAGTACAAGTACTGATGTAACCAGTGGCGTACCTAGAACTTTTGCCGCTCGGGGTGATCTCCAGTTTGCCGCCCTTTTTATTATAAGTCAATCAAATAGTGGTATTTATAAATTAATGCACATAAATAAATTATTAAGTTATTTAATCAATATTAATTAATACACAGAGTAAATTTTTTTACACATATTTGTATGCACTCGTAAACGTATTAATATAATATTTACTCTTCTAGCTTTCATACTAGAAAAATCGTGTATAATGCTCTCAAAATTTATATTTATATTTTTTCCACCGGCCCTGCTTTTCAAAAGAAAAATCGATGATTTAAAAAAATATTGGTATATCACTTCAAAGTAATCATATAAACTTTTCAAAAGAAATGACATTTATAAACTGATATCAAAAAATTTTAGTTAGGAAAAATTGCTGAACAAAATCGTAAAGATGCGTTTACGAATTCAACGAATTTTAATGAATACAATAAAATAAAATTATTATCCTGTTCTTGGAATAAGAATTCAAAATTTACATACACCGAGGAATAATCAAATCATATAGTTAATCATAATTTATATAAATCAAATAGTAAACTTATAATAATCATAATAATCATTTATTATCGAAAAAAGAAAAAAAATAAATATTGAATAAGTTGCTTTTTACAACTATAACTAAATATAAAAAATGCCGCCCCAAGATAAGTGCCGCCCGGTGCGGACCGCACCTACCGCACCCTCCTAGGTACGCCACTGGATGTAACTGTCGAAATGATCATTAAGTTTAATAAAAATATATCTCGAAACGAAAAACGATGTGTTTTTAATCATTTACCTTTAATATAATTAATTTTCAGTTCAATTTATAAAGTGAAAATTGTTAAAAAAAAAATTTCAGTTTAAATTTCCAAATAGATACGTTGTTTCAACCAGATCTGTCAGTGAAATCTTTAAATCTAATTGTTACACATTTATTAAATAAGTTTAATTAATTTCAATTGTTATGTGGGTGGGTGGTTTGCATGTGGGTTGGGGTGTTGGCTAAAACATTCATCATTTTATTAAATATAATATATAGTTGTTACTTACATGTTGTATCGTATTACGAAGTACTAAACCAGCTTGCCAAAAGTTTTCCTCACTACAATTGAATTGCATGCCGGTGATGTCCTTATAAGGATGAAGTTGGTCCAAAGCTCTGCCAAGCAGTTGAATCGCATCAAAGGCGAGCGCCATCGGCACCTGCGATCAGGTGCATACTTAGAGGGCAAATATTGGCACCTCAAAACAAATTATTGTAACACTTGCGAATTGGCTTCTGACTTGAGCACCTTAATCTCGTTAGCTTTTAATTTCAATGTCCGGCTTCTTTGTCTTTCAGATAATCTCCAATCATCAAACACCTTTTGGACTACAACAGAATCTGGATCGATCAGCCGAATTGTTGTAACATTAATGGATCCGGATTCGAATTCACTTAAATCAATCGTGGATGCATCCTAAGAAAAATAAACAGACTTCTGTTAACAAGTTGGTTATATAAATTAAGTGTCCTATGATCAGTAGAACGAGTCCTATCAACCTTTACCTAAATTTCCTTGATCTACTACTTTCTATCAATTAGCTTCCCAATTTTAATCCCGGAGGCTGGGTTGACTCCGTCTCATAGATTCCAGCTAGAGAAATTCCCTTGCCAAGCCCGGGACTTGAACCCAGGATTATCTAACGCCCTAACCCCCAAGCTGTATGGCGCCTAAAATTATTAAATTTTAATACAATTTTTTCTAATATTAAAAACAAAATAAAAATAACATCTATTTTTTTAACGTCAAAAAAAAAAATTAAAATTTTAAAAAATATAATACTCTTGAATTTTTTTAAGAAAATGATGATGGGGATTAAGAAATTATTTTTTGGAAATTAAAACAGATTATTTATAAATAAATTTATTTTTTTTTTTAAATATTTAATAACAGATTGGAATTTGAATGAATTATATTATTACGTACAAGAGATGTAAGAAAAAAACTCTGGTATTCGCCCATCATTTTGACTTCACGTGCTTCTCTGAGTATTTCTAAAATTCTATCATTTGAGCAATCCAGAACAATGTGTACTTCTAAAGCATTATAAAGCTCCTTCAACAGTGGTCTGAAATGATTAAAAATAAAATATATGTATCGATATATGGAAAAATTACGTTTCTTTTAATACCTGTTATCGTGACCAGGAGGTGCCAATTGGCGAATGGTTATTGACGGATTGAAATTATCTCTACTGGCTAAGATCCCTTCAAGACGAATAAGACTCAAGGCATCTTCATAAAGAACGGTAAATGATCGCCAATGTAAAACATGATGGACAATATCACCAAGAGCCTAACAGATCAGAAAACATTTTATAACTAATGTTTAATAATAATAAAAATAAATAAATTAAAAAGAAAATATCAGAAACTCGATAATATCCAAAAAATAGCAACGTATCATTTTTTTCTATTTCTCAACCTGAAATTACTTCTTTTTAAAATTATACTATGATGGGAGTGAGTTAATTTTTTCAACATTTTTTTAACTTTAATAATAATGCAAAATATATGCAAAAATTATTTTGAATTAAAACCAGTTGATTATATCTGGTACTCCCTATATCAATCGATATACGAGGGTGGGATGAAAAGTTTCCGACCTGACCAAGAAAATCGATGTTATTAAATTTTTTTTTTGTTATATTTTTCAAAATTCAAGATAGCTGAGACCTGTACGATGTCAGCTGAACGTGTGCGAAATATTTTGCAAAACCATTTGAATATGGAAAGCTGTGTGCAATGTGGGTGCCGCATTTCCTAACGTTAGACCAAAAATTGCTTCGAAAAACCATTTCTAACGACAATTTGGCGCTGTAGGCGTAATCCAAACGAATTTTTGGGTCGATTCATAACTGTTGATGAGACTTAAATTAAATTAAATCAAAAATTTAATTAATTAATTAAATAATTAAATTAATTAGAACACCGTTATGAGAAATGTATCAGTGTTGATGGAGATTATGTTGAAAAATATAGCAAAAAAAAAAATTTAAAAACATAGATTTTCTTGGTCAGGTCGGAAACTTTTCATCCCACCCTCGTATTCAGTAGTTTAAATATATTTGTTTCCACACACATTAGCTATCCTCTTTCTAAATATATTTAAAAAAATATTTTTAGAGTTCAAGCAGAGCCCGCTCTAGCAATTACAGCGCCCGGGTAATAGAGTAAATTGCCGTCTCTAAATTCGTAAAATTTATTACATTCATAACCAAAATATCGCCCTTCAGATTTGCATCCATCCAGAGCGGACCATGGTTTAAGTCAGTGTGATCTTTGGTATTGCATTTGAATTATTTTTTTTTTAGAATCATTTATTTAAGTATTTGTATAGTACTTGGCTAACATGACTAACGTGACTAACAGTATCTAAAATTATTTTTAAAAAAATATTAATTAATGTTAAGAACGAAATTTTAAAAATAATATAATAGAGACAATGGGCGCAGTTCAAATTTGGTATAAAGTCAAGATACGGTTTATTTGTTATAAGTTATAACACATGGGTAAATAAAAAACAGTTTTTTGTTTTTCGACCCTAATTTTGATCTCGCTCAATGTCGTAAAAGAACCCGCAATGCGGAATGGCGCACAGTAAAGGGGGCACCAGACGATTTTTTTCAAACTATTAGTCGAGAGTCCAAAATATGAGATTGACATTTTTTAATATGTTTAAAAAATTGAATTGTAAAACTTAAAAATAATAAATGTTTTCTGTACCTTGGATAAATCTCTAACATTAGGATAAAATTCCAGTCCAAAAGGAGATATTGTCGGCCGTGGATTCCAATAAATATTTAAATGTGGAATTTTATATTTATTGCATATAGATTGTGCGACTTTACGTGGATTTTCCGCTTCTGGTGTTAACATTGCGACAATTCCTCCACTTAATAATAAACAAACTACAAAAATAAATAATATTCATTTATAAATTTCAAATTTATGAGATAATTACGGTAGAAATTCTTTACCTTGTTTCTGTTCTCGGCGTGTGTCAAATTCGGAAACATTAACCGAATAAGCTACCAAAGGAAGTCGACTTAAAAGGCGAGGATCCTGATTAATCCTGTCAATTGAATTTCGAAATGCCAATCGCGTCAATTCTTGACCTCTACTAAACAGGCCACCTGAAATCGAATCGTTATAAATAAATTTAATTATTCTATAAATTTGATTATTCTATAAAAAGAGATTCTTAGGGTGAAAAAAAAACAATAAAATTATATACCTATCTGAAGCACCTTCTGAGATTTACATCCATGAATGATAATCATAAAAAACATAAACAATTTAAACATTTTAATACTTCTTTTGCATATCGAATATAAACATCAATTAACAACCTGTAAAAGAACACAACATTATTTTACTTTTCATAATTCATATTTATATAATTTATAATCTTTATAATCATATAAAAATAAAACAAATATTTTGTCCAATTCAAAAATATTGTATGTAGGTATATATAATTACGCTATGGGGACACTGTAGTCGGTCAACCGGTTTCGAAAGCCCATTGCCATTGTTCGACCCCCATGGCATTTAAATTTTTCCGTCACTGTACATACATACATCATAGATTCTTTATTAGTTGTTTTTTACTAAATATAATTTTTAATATTATTAAAAAATCAATTACATTTTATTTTTAAAAGTATGATCATTTTATAAAATTAGATATTCATTTATTTTTAAAGTTAAAATATTTTTTTAATAATTTATACTAATATATTTTTGGTGTAGAAATATTCAATTTAAGTGTTTCACGTTTTTTTTTTTATTTAATAGAATGAATTACTCAATATTAAAAGAACCATATTAAAAAAAGCCGGAAAAGTCTAATCCCAAAATCATTTTACCTTTTTTTTAGAAACATTGAATTTGCGTTTGGGCAGCATCTCAAAGGGTTTAGACACCCCTGTCCTAGATCCTTCTATATATGTATAAAAAACTTTTGTTGATCATATTGAATTGCTATTTTCTTTATACACATATTTTATAGAATTATTTATTTCTTGAAATATTTTGTTACTTTGTATTCGTTGTAAATATCACTAAAAAGTAGTTTTTTTATTTTATTGATACATTTATAAGGTAGCCCATTTTATTTAATTTTATTAAATATTTTTTTTTAACTAAGATGTCCTATGATGATATAAATTAAACATTGGTTTATTAAACCATGTTCATTTTTCTGAGGACCTCTATATAGAAATTCTCATACAATAAAAGAACGTGTTGCCATTATTAATATGATATATAAACAATTTAAAAGTCGGAAAAAATAAAATAAAATAAATAAAACATCCCATTTAATAGTGATCAACATAGAAGTTTTAACTATATACACTGAACCCCATCGTAGACGGAGCCTTTTCACTAAATTTTAAATAAGAACACAAAAAGATATGAATGTTTTAATATACTGGTTGAAATAAAATGAATGAATACCTTTGAGATACAGACTTTTAACTAAATACTATGTATTACTTCGGGGGTAGAGGGGGCAAAGCTCCCTATCTATGTGCGAAGATCGCCGAAAGCGGCTTGAGAACCTAGTATCTACATATTTGCTTTATAAGTTTTTTTTTCATTTTAAATTCTAATATTTTTTTTATCTTTTATTTAATAAAAAACAATATATTAATTTTTTTTTAAAAAAATGTAATTTTTTATGGTAGATATAATCATATGCGTAGCGTGATCTATTATGTTGGGGGGGGGGGGGCAGGGGAGTCTGGGATGGTCCCTCAAGGGGGGTGAGGACAAAATAAATTATTTATTTATTCATAACGTTTAGACTATACTTATACGTAATTTAAAGGTGTTTTTTTACTTCAAAACTAATATATATCACTTTTAAATTTTTTTTTGCACAATGTTTGGGGGGGGGGCGACGCCTATGGATATAATAAATATATAAATTAAAAACCCTATCAAGGTATAGCTTAAGGACAATAAAATGACCTACATATATTATACATATTTTAAAATGATTAAAATAATTAAATTGTTTGTGTAGTTCCTCTTTTAATATAGGCAATCTGCTATAGCCTCGCATTATATAATGTTAGTGAATGTATAATTTTCTATTAACAAATACCTCTAAAGTTAACTAATTTCCATAGTTATCATATATATATACAGGGTGATTATAAAAGGACTTTACAACTTTGAAAGCACATAGATATTTATTGAAATTACTTACAGAATTGAGAAAGGTGTCATTTTATTACAAAACACTTCAAGTTTAACATATGAGTGTCATTTTGGTTCGATGTAACTGCGACAAATTAGTGACTTAGATAAGGTAGCTCGTAGTGAATTCTGTGTCGAAATGTTTGAACGGATAGAGGCAGACAAAACATTCCTTAAGAAAATCATTTTTAGCGATGAGTCGACTTTTCATGTTAATGGCAAGGTGAACACTCACAATTGGAGAATTTGGGGTAGCGAGAATCAAAATGCAAGTATTGAACACGTTCGTGACAGTCCAAAAGTAAACGTTTTTTGTGCCGTCATTTATTTTAAAGTGTACGGCCCTATTTCCTTCATGGAAAATACTATGAATGGAATTGTTTATCCTGATATACTGGAAAACTTTTTAATCCCTCAGATTAATCGGAATAACGCTGCAGTTGCACAAGTTACAACTGATATGCTGAAACGAGTGTGGGAAGAAATCGATTATCGGTGAGATTTATGTCGCATTACCAAGGGCAGTCACATCAAACCAAAATCACACTCATACATTAAACTTGAAGTGTTTTGTAATAAAATGACACCTTTCTCAATTCTGTAAGTAATTTCAATAAATATCTATGTGCTTTCAAAGTTGTAAAGTGCTTTTATAATCACCCTGTATATACAAATTATACACAATTAAATAAATATATATATATAATTTATTCTTCAATTTATTTTATTTTCTCTTCCAAACGTCGAATTAATATTAGCATAGGATTGTGTTTAGTTATAGATGAGGAATTTATTTTTATAAATAAATTTCAGAAGATTGACATGGCAATTGGCATTAAAATAAAAAAAAAATAAAAAAAAAAAAAAAATTAAAATAAAAAAAAAATAAAATATTTCAGTGATTGTGAAATAAATTCAATTTGTTATTTCAACATAGTTCTAAGATATTTATAAAGAGGATGAAGGAGATGCGGGTGGGAGACAGGCGGCATTTCCTGTCGCCCGAGTGGAACGGGCAACAGAATTTGGCACAAACCCATCAGGCGCACGTGGGTTGTCCAGCCCCTTCCGTTTCATTTCGACATGCGAACATCTTATTTACACACCCAACGCGTTTTTTTTCTGCCAACGTTGATCACTTTCCTTCCATTGAGGGTTCACCCTTCACCGTTTATAAATATATCACAACTAATCAACCAACCCTCAACCAACCAAACTCATTCAATCAATCATTTGCTCTAAAATAAAATTGTATTATTATAATTCTAATTAATTTTTGGTCAATTTGTTTTAATATCTAACATAAATAAAAAACATAACAAATACATAAATATCTAACATTAAACTTGAATTTATATATATATATTACATTACTAAAAATAAATAAAAATAAAAAATTATTAAATACAAAATAGCTAATTCAACTATTACATATTAACCATCTATTACTAATAACATTTTCGAGTTATTTAAACATTTTATATTTTTTTTTAATTTTTAATATTAAGTCTAACATTATAGGAATTTATTTAATGTATTTAACACTAAAATTTTAGAAATATTTAATGTTTTTTTAATTTCATATAATAATATATAATATATATATATATGTTGAACTCGGATGACATTTATACCTAATTATTCTTAGAAGTCTTAAATTTGAATTCTATATATTCGAAATATATATTTATTGAAATATCAAATTTGAATTATATAAATTTTAAATAAATTAATTTTTTAATTAAACAAAAAAATATTTTATGGGAATATATGCAATATACATTTTTTTTTAATTAATTTTTTAAATTTTTATTATAATAAATTTGTTATATTTGTTCTTAATAGTATAGTATTATTATATATAATTCTGAGGCCCTAATGACGTTTAAACTTTTTGGATGTGTCAACCTCATTCCTTTAGCTCAGTGTTGCCCAATTCTAATATAACTAAATTATCTATCTAACCATCAGTCGACTACAAATTAATTCTTCTCTAAACAAACTTGTGGCAACCCTTATTTCACTTATTCAAGCCACATATTCATTTGTTACTCGGTTTTAGGTGAATAAATCTTATACATTAATCATTATTCTGTGTGATTTCATCTTTATTGACCCCAAAAATTCCTCAAATACTTCCATTAAACTAAGATATATACAAAATAATAAAAATGGCAAAATATTAATTTTATAGATTTTAATTTTGAAACCTTATAATTATAATAATAAATAATAAATTGATTGTAATAATAAATAATTAATTTTGTTCAAAAAATTTCTGACACACACACACACACAGATATGTCAACTTGAAAACCACTTTTTTGGAATCAGAATGACCTGAAACGTCGAAATTTGTCAAAAACGCAAATTGGTAGTCTCAATCAGGGTTACAATACTTTTATTTTCAAAAAACTTTCAAATTTTTTCAATTAAAAAGGGATAATAGATTAATGTAATACAATGTAATAATAATAATAAAAATATATATCGTAATTTATTTTTTTATATTATTAGACTGGAATTGTGACCTTCAGGTCATATCCTACCAGAGCTCCTAAAAACTTAAAATGTATCCCATGTTGTGTTATATATGCATAATTTTTAATATGAAAACATTTTTAATTGTTCATTAAGTAGCCGCTTATCAATTTTTCCCCCTATGGGGCGTACACTCCTAGGCCTTGCATAAAATATTTTATGATTCGGATTTAATTGCATCTTCTAAGATATTATATAGTTAAGATGTCGTCAAATCGAGAAATTTGCGATTGAAAGATAGGAATTGGTTGGAGCATAGGATATAGTTGCTGTCTCCAAGAACTTCTGAGATTGAAGAGATAGAATAAAATACTTTTTTTAATTATAACTTCTCTGTATTATCAGATGGAAAAACTTATTTACTTAATTATATAAAAGATATTTTTGAATTTATCTTTTATTAATTATTTATGAATTTTAGATATTAATGAAAGTAGTGAACTAATCTAATTGTTTTATAGATAAATAAATTACTTATTCAATATTGTATTCAGTAGAAAAAATACCAGGATAATTTTTAATTTTTTATTTAATTCTACTGATTTTAGCCAATAAAATAAACGCATCTTTCTATATCAAAGTTAAAATTATATATATATATTCAATTAAAATTATTGAATATAAAATTAACTACTGAATTTTAATAATTTTATTTATTTAATGGAATATTTATATAAATATATGCTATCTTTAAATTATTAATAAATAATTTAAGAAAATCATTTTAATTTTTTTATTTTTTAAATTGTAAAAGAATTTATAAAAAGATTTACTAGATCTCACCGGTTGGGTTGGATAAGCGTCTTCCGTTTGGTTGTTGTATCTTCCACGCTTTAAGAGAAACTATCAGAGTATAGAAAGATGGAAATAACTTCCTGGGGTGGCGGCCATCGCCTGCGCACTCCTCTTCCTTCACTTAGTCTGAAATTAATCATCATATCGGATTGTTTGCTGACATTTATTTAATATATTTCTAAAAACAAATTTTAATAATCATCAAAATTCGCGAAAATATATTTGACTTATGCCAAGTTTTCTTTATTTTTTTAAAAAATTACTTATCAACAGAAAATTCTAAGTATATTTTTTTATAAAAATTGATGGAAAAATTATGTTAATTTTTTTTTATTACTAAAATACCAAACTAATCTGCATTCTGCATAGGCATTAAATTTAACTCCATATAAATAAAATATTAGAAAGACTATTTCACATGCCTACTCTAAACTATAAATTCAAACTGGTACCTATTTTACTTTTAATTGCATTGAAACAAAACTTTATTTCTTAGATCAGTAATTTTTATTGTATAAAATAATCCATATAATTATCACTTTTTTGCTGATAATATTTACCACACTATCTTGCATCTAAAGATAAATAAGTAATAATAAAGATAAAATTCGTAGTTTTCTATCAACTTTTGAGAAATGTAGAGGGGTGGGCATTTAAATCATTTTATGGATTGGATAGAAATGCAAATTAATGATATGATTACGAATATTTATTAGTTAATACTATAAAAATCATTTATATATTATATATAATTGTTTTTTTTATAATAATTAATTAAATAATAAAATTATAATAAGTTGTCTTTTAATTAAATCATGATAATTTTTATGTAATTTTGACCTTCTCGACAATTTTTACTATTGCGATCAAGAAAATTTTCGATGTCGAGATTTTGATGTTTTTATACGTTTTGAAGGTCCCTGAGTCATTTTCACTAAGGTTGAGAAAAATGTCTGTGTGTGTATGTAGACAAGATTACGCAAAAACGGTTTGAGCTAGAATAATGAAATTTGGTACACGGGCATTATTCAAAATTCGTAGTTTTCTATCAACTTTTGAGAAATGTAACGGGGTGGGCATTTAAATCATTTTATTAGAATTCGATGCGGAACCAAATACAATAAAAATTATTTTGGTTCTGGCATTCAGAATATATAAAAATTCTAATTTATAAATATTTTGCCAAAGTAATTTTATATATACATTGATTTTGGTGAACATAAAAATTAATTTATAAATTCCATGATAATTAAAATATAAATTTTATTGTAGAATCAAAATAATATATATATAAAGTTTGAAAATAATTATTATTTAACTGGTCCTTGGGTCTAAGAAGGGATATAAATATACATAGTAAAAGAATAAAAAATAAAAATTATCATAAAACAAATGCAGTGAAATATCGATTATTTACACAATAAACAAATTAATAAAAAATAAACAACATTCTTATATCAATAATTTTGATTATATTGAGTTTTAACACAAGATATTATAATATCAAACATACCTTTTCCTAAATTTATATTCATAATCAAACATTGAAATGTATTTATTTGGAATAATTTTTTCTTAAACAAATGGCATAAAGATTTATGTGCAATGAAAAAGTTTTAATCCGTCTGGGAAAAAAATGAAATTCATTTTATTTTATATATTTTATACAATGTATAATACAAACAAAATAGTATTTTTAATTTTTTATAATATCTACATATTATTTCAAATGAAATTTTTTTATTTATTTTTAAATTATATTTATAGATGGTTTCAATTTCATATTCATATGAAATAATTAATTATTTTAAATACATATTTTAGCTCTCAGGTGAATGATATAGGAAAACATTTTTTTTATATTTTGTCAACTCTTACGATTTATAAATAAATCAATAAATTATTTTTTTTCTTTGAAATAATCAAATGACAGGAAAAAATAAATCATGATTTCACAAAAACTCGATTAAAATTAAAATTATAATATTTTAGATATTGAAAAAATAATAAGATCTCTGTAATTTGTGTTTCCCTTGTAGGTATATCCATTGAATCTTTTTTCAATTTATTTAATTAGTTTCAT
Organism: Labia minor; assembly: GCA_963082975.1. Taxonomy (NCBI): domain Eukaryota; kingdom Metazoa; phylum Arthropoda; class Insecta; order Dermaptera; family Spongiphoridae; genus Labia; species Labia minor. The sequence goes on along the minus strand of OY720348.1, from coordinate 24,156,296 downwards.
TTATTTTCATGTGGATGTTTGAGAACTGGATTTTTATTATATGTGCTACATGGGGAAAAATAAAAAAAAATATACTAAATTATATATTTTAATAATTTTATTTATAATTACTATATTTTTTTCATAACTTGAATTAAATGACTGGGCAATTATTTCTTTGATTCTTCGTTGATTGATGATATTATTGAGATAGTATATAATATTGAACTTTTCATAATTTTCACACACACTCGCTGCTTAAATTAAAAATATTTAAACGGGAGACATTTTTGGTTTAATTAAACATAAATGAATTGAAATGTTGAATTTGGACACAAATCTTCTGTTAAGAATTTAATTTTCATCAAACAAATACAAATACTTTTATAATATTATATTTATTATTAATAAATATCTGAAACGCAAAATTATTATTTAGTTTTTATATGATTCTTTAGATCATAGGTTCCCAAACTGTTTTTCGGTTTTGGGTAGACCCCCTAAATTGATTTTGATTTTTTTATAAAAAAATTTTATCCTTTTTTTAGACTTATTGAAAAATAAAAAATTGCTTCAAAAGCCATGCCGGACAAACGATTTTCCTTTTTTTTAGAAACATATTCAAATCCATGTCGGAAAAGAATTTACCTTTTTTAAGACCCGGGAAAACACGTAGACTCTATTTTCATTTCGTGGACCCCCAAATTTGTTATTCGCTCCCATGGACCCATGGGTTCTTATATAGACCACTTTGAGAACAAATGCTTTAGATTAATATATTTTGTTAAGATTATTGGATAGACTTGAAAAAATGAACAATAATTTATATATTGTCACTGAGTCATTTTCACTAAGGTTGAGAAAAATGTCTGTCTCTCTCTGTTTGTGTGTATGTAGACAAGATTACGCAAAAACGGCTTGAGCTAGAATCATGAAATTTGGTATATGTAGTTTTCAATCGACTTTTGAGAAATGTAGCTCAACCGGAAGAGGGTCATTACCTACGTTTTCATTTTTTTTCATCTAAACTCACCGTAAAAATAAAGATATATGTTTGATAGTTTTTCACATGATTAAAAATTGTATAAAACTGCTATATATAGAATTTCAGCTTGATTAAATCGCTGAAAGTTCCAGATTTAATTTTTTAACACTGCAAATCTCACGCGCCAACACGTGACGTGGTGCCATCAACAAAGAGCCAAACATGCGCTGGTTAAATAAATATTACTTATTAATTTTAATTTATAATTTATAATTAATTAAATTTAATTTAAATATAATATATTATGTTATTTAATCCAATTCAAATTGCGAGATAGTCGAGTGGACACTCCAGATTTATTTAACTTAGATATAAAACATAAAAAATAATAATGAAATTGAAAGGAATGAGTTTAATATTTGTCTTTGCAATTTGAAAAGAATAAAGAATAAATGATGATTATTAATAGATGATTTCACGGAGCACACATGAGACAGTCGCTTATTTGAGTTAACAGAATAATAAATGTTGTCCAAAGCACTTTTTGATGAAATTAAAAGTGCTCGGATTGTTGCCACATCACTATTTCTTCTAATTATATTTTCATCTTTTCTTCTTATTTTCGTTACTATATTAACATTAAAATTGTCGAGCGAATTTTCTAATTCTATCAATCTTTCGTCTGATTTAAGAGATAAAAACCACTGACTTTTGTACGTCCTACGCAAGGACAACGGATATCAAGTTGGTTCTATCAATGAGGTGTCCTATGATCAGTAGAACGGGTCCTATCAACCTTTACCTTGATTTTCTTAATCGTGGGCGCTACTTTTTATCAAGTAGCTTCCCAATGTTGATCCTGGAGGCTGGGTTAACCCGGTCCATAGACCACAGCTAGAGAAATTCCCTTGCCAGGCCCGGGTCTTAAAACCGAGACCACGAGAATGTGAGACAGCGACGCTACCTCCCACTTTATGGCGCCTTCTGATTTGACCACTTACATCACCACTTACATATTCATGGGAGATTAAATCATAGATGATTTTTCTTTAAATGTCTACTCTTTAAAATAATGCAAATTATATCCATCAGATGGTAGTAGCTATCAAAAACGCCTAGCATATATGCAATAATAGAGACGACCCATCTGTGATAGATTATACATATTTTAATTTTTTTTATTAACTTAATCAAATAATCCATCCCATTAGATATATCAGTAGTGAAGTTGATATTTAAATAGAAACCAGAATTAATAGGTTTAGGAGGGGTTCTAGGGTTTAGGAATAACAGAATTTGGCATCCTTTCTTACAAGAATATACAAATTTAGGAAATGAAGAATAAAGTAAAAAGGCAAAAAATCATAATTACATAATAAAGGTATAAATTTAATTATTAATTTATTATATGAAATTTGTATAAATTTAAGTAATTAAGTAATTCTACAACGCATACATTTTTAAATTTTTCTTTAAAGCACGGCAAGTGTTGTTAATACAAAGTTATACATATTACATATTATCAGTTCAAGATAAATAAAAATAAACTTTTTATAGAGTAAATAGCATTTGTCTGGATCAATGTTGTGTGATTAAAAACAACAATTCTGAGTTTTCATTATTTCTATTAGTAAATTTTTGTTTTTTTCTATTAATCTTTTTTTTATAAATTCTGACTATACTATACTATAGTTTTCATATAAATAATATTATAATTATTCAATCTGTTGACAATAATAAAATAATTAGCGTTAGTGATCTTTATTTAGTATTATTAAAGAAAAAACTATTTATTGCTTGTTAAAAAAGTCAATGTCTCATAATAAAATGATCAATTTTAATTTATAAAATCTAGAAAATTAATCAATATAAAAAAAATATTTTAATTTTAGATCGGCGCTCCTGAAAAATTTGGCGTCCCGGACTGTCGACCGGTTATCCCTTCCCTTTATCTGTCACTGCTAATCAAATATGAATAGTATTAATCTCAACGAAAGGTCGGTGAGTATTTTATCATATAAAAATCAAAAACCTTACACTTATTTCCCACTTCAATATTTATTTTTCAATTCACAAAACGCATATAGTTTTTTGCCATAAATTGCCTACCTTGCCAAAATTTAAAATAAAATCAACAAAACTCCTAAATATACCGTCATCATATAAACCAAATGAAAACAATTACATTATTGACTGATTTGAAAAAAAAAAGTGACAGGATCAAGCCAATGGAAAATAGGGACACCCACTGTCCTAAAAAGACGAGTCCCGATAGTTAACCCTGCCTGAGACTTGCCCACGAACAGACGGAAATCTTCCCTTACGATTAATTTCCCGAGGTGTTAACAATTCTTGCTAAATCGAAATACACTCCCTTCTTATAACTGAAAATAGGAATTTAAACTATTTCTTATTTTAAGTAATATTTTGGCGAAACGAAAATATTCTATTCTAGCTCAAACCATTTTTTAGCAATCTTGTCTACATACATGAAAATGATTCAGGGACCTTTAAAAAGTATAAAAACATCAAAATCTCAACATCGAAAATTTTCGTGATCTCGATACTATCTCTGGCGAGATAGTAAATTAGCTGGAGTGTCTCCACTCGACTATCTCGCAATTTGAATTGGATTAAATAACATAATATATCATATTTAAATTAAATTTAATTAATTATAAATTATAAATAATAAATAATAAATATTAAACCAGTGCATGTTTGGCTTTTTGTTGATGGCACCACGTCACGTGTTGGCGCATGAGATTTGCAGTGTTAAAAAATTAATTCTGGTAATTTCAGCGAATCAATCAAGCTGAAATTCTATATATATAGCAGTTTTATACAATTATTAATCATGTGAAAAATTATCAAACATATATCTTTATTTTTACGGTCACTTTAGAGGAAAAAAAATCAAAACGTTGTAGGTAATGACCCTCTTCCGGTTGAGCTACATTTCTCAAAAGTTGATAGAAAACTATGAATTTTGAATAATGTCCATGTACCAAATTTCATCATTCTAGCTCAAACCGTTTTTGCGTAATCTTGTCTACATACATACACACACACATACACACATACACACATACACACACATACACACATACACACATACACACACACACACACACAGACATTTTTCTCAACCTTAGTGAAAATGACTCAGGGACCTTCAAAACGTATAAAAACATCAAAATCTCAACATCGAAAATTTTCGTGATCGCAATACTATCTCTGGCGAGATAGTAAAAATAGCTGACGCTAAACAGACTTTCTTTATAAGTTTCCTTTCTTCCTTCCCCTTATATGGACTGACTAGCCATCCCTCCCCTCCTCAAAATTGCCAAGTGGTGCCCGATAGTGAAATTCCCTTTCTTATTAATTGGTACACCCATCGTGGAACTCGTTGGCGACGTCTCTCCTTACAATTTCTATTTGTTTATTTTTCTCAATAAGGCAATTTGTGCCTTTATAGTATATTTAGGCATTATATACAACTCAAGAAATTTGTCAAATACCAAGTCTATTAGTTTTTTTTTATATATATCAGGGGTGTCTGAACTACGACCATTTGACCATTGCAAAAAAAAAATATGCTGGACCGCACATAAAAATCATTTACCTTTTTTTCTTTTTAGAACCATATTGAAAAATTTAAAAAGTCGGAAATATTTAAAAGTCTAATCCCAAAATCATTTTACCTTTTTTTTAGAATCATTTTGAAAAAAATTTAAATATTTTTATAATTTGCGTTTGGCCACATCTCAAAGGGTTTTGGGCCGCAGTTTAGACACCCCTGATATATATACAATATAAGTAGGTAAGTATGTAAAAAAAATATCGATTTAATTATAATATAATTAATAATAACATATAAAATTAAATATAATTAAATAAAAATATTAATTAAATGAAATTTATCAATATTGAATTTCATTGATTTTCACATGTTTTTAACATAATAAAATATTGTTTTATCAAAAAAAAAAAACAAATACAAAGAACATAATTAATTAATAGAAACCAAATTATACGGATACTAAATATAATATAATTTTATAATTTAATTTTAATTTAATTTTAATTAATAACAATATTAATATTAATTTCAGGTTAATTTAAAAACCATACTAAATCAGATTTAAAAATTAAATCTTTTATCATGACGATCGTATTGACCGCCATTATCCAGAGAATGTTTATATATTAATATTTTATATTCACTTCCTATCGCTTTACTCCCGCCAATGTTCATCCATCTTTTTTTTATCTGTTAACCTAGTTTAATACTTTTTCTTTATTAATTAGTGACAATTGTTTTTTAAATTATAAAATTATATCATGTTTAAATATTGGAAGGATGTTATTTAATATTTTCATTGTGAATGAATAATATCCCGTGTTTTTGACGTGATAATTATGATTTGTTTTTAATGCTATTTCACACCAAAACGACTATTAATTTATAAAATACATATTAACTTAGTTAATAGAACTTTATTTCGTTAAACATTATAATAATAAGAATTATATAGTGATTGTAAATTGAAAATAAAATATATGTAATTAATTACTTTCTTGCTTTTTAGATACAATTTGGATATGGAACAGGGTGACCAGATTCCAATTAGCCCAAACCTGGAGATTTAAATAAAAGGATCGTCCTGGTAAAAAGAAAAAAAAACAATAAATATCTATTTATAATAAATCATTTATTTATTCATAAATATTTATTCATTCATAATATTAATTATAAATTACAGATATGTAAAATGTGCAAAAACTTCAAAAATAGGAACTCTTTGGTATATATTGCAAATAACATTAAATCTAACTACATTAGAAATTATATATTTTATTAATCTGGCAACATTTTAATAATTCTTTCTGTTCCTCTTTTGAAAGATACTCTGCAAACTCCTTGCATGTCATTAAAATTTAATTTGGTACATAACTAAGCTTCAACTAAATTTACTTGCATTTTATTGCGTTCATCGGTCCACAAGTTGGATATTAAAGAAAATACTCGCTCTATATATGCGTTACTCACAAGTATTGATAATACTTTTGAAATTATTTTTAACAGTTGCGGTCAACTATTTGCTTTCAAGATTTTTACCCAAATTTGATCAACAGATAAATTTTCCAAAAAAAGATCTTCTAGTTTAGATAAAACATTATTTACTTCTGTTATTTCATCATAAAGATCATCTTCATTTATGTGTTGCTGCAAGGAGTTTACTAATATTATGTCATCAAACAAAATCAAACGCTTTTCTTTAATATTTATCACAGTAAAATATCTAAATGAGGATGTTTCGAAATTATATTTCTTTATATAATCTAAAGAGATCTTTGGTATACTTAAGTAGCTTCATCTACAAATTTTCGCTGCTCACTATCATTTAAATATGACAATGCGATTTGCCAAAAAAAACTATCTTGTAGTCTGTTTGTCAGCTTAAATACTAATTTTTCCATAATAGAATGAACCTCTGAACTAGTTAATGAGTTGCTTTGTAATTTTAAGAGATGAATGATGAACAAAATAAATCTAACATTCAGGTAAACTCAAACGGCCATTCAAATCATCTTCAAATTCATTTTCTTGAGTTTTTATGAAATCCTACACCACCTTATTGCAATTTTCCTTCCCTAATTTTAAAAAATAGGATTTTACAACTGGCCAAACTAAAATCAGTCTTTCAAGTGCTGTTAAAAGATATAACCACCTAGTAATACCGTGTCTTAATATTTTTTCATATTCCATACCAATATATTAAAAACATTCCTTCAATTTATTGGTTTTTTTTTTGCAGAATTGGAAAATTCCACATACTCTTTTAAAACCAGGTTTTCCACGTCGAATGACAATCCCTTGCAAGCATTTATGCCTTCATTGTGGATCACATGGCAGATACAGTTCGCCTTCAAAATATCATTATTTTCAGTTTTTAGTTTCTGCAATACTGAATTATGCACACCATAATTTACATATGCATTATCTGCACAATAAGCACTAATATTATTAGTATCAAGATCATACTTATATAATGTGTTTTTTAATTCTTTTACTATTGAATCAGAGCTTTCATCAGTATTTTCATAAAAATCAATGAGTTTGGTTTGTATACATGTATTAAATATTGAAATATCTTACTGCGACTGGGAATAATTTTTGGTTTCCTTTGTTTGATGCATCACATGTTAATGAAAATTGAACTTATTATTTCGAACACGATATTATGGAAAGAGGATTAATTTCACCAATCATTATTTCTTCTTGTTTGCTCCATGGTGAGTTAATTATTATAATTATCTTTATTTTTTTTTTATTAATTTATTTTTTAACATTAAATGATTTAATATCTTAGATTTATCTTTAAATATAAAAAAGATTTTCTTTTAAATGAATGATATTTACTTCTACCTTTTTAGAAATAAATAAAAATAAATAAATAACTACAAACTTTTACTCTTTAAATATTATATATAATTATATAATCACGATCTAGGAACGAGGTATCAATTTAACTTATTTATCCCACTCCCCTTTATACGTGGTTTTTTTTTCATCCCTTTCTATACATACTAGTACTTTATTATCATTAAATCTGTGATTAAATTGATATATTTAAAAGTAATCTTATTATTTTATTAATAAATTATATTTATCACTACGTGTTTATATAATCTTTAATTATTTTATATTTTAAATAAAAATATAGGTAGAATAATCAGCACATATATAAGGGAGAGTTGCATTTATATTACTGGCAGTGGCGGACTAAGGCTAAAGTGGGCCCTAGGCAACATTGTAATTCCAGGCCTATCGGGAAAAATTTTACTTTTTTTTTAGCGAGACACGGTTTGACCACTGTGTGTGTGTGTGTGTGTGTGTGTGTTGGCATATAGTATACGGGCCCTAGACACGTAATTTTCGGGCCCCCAAAAATTTCGTACTGGTGCCTAAATCGTATTTTATGCAGTTTTCTTTAACTATACATATAAAACGCCAACTAGCGATATATTTTGATAGTAAGTGTGACGTGTTCATTATATAACCAAAAATTTACACGTGTGCGTGTCAGATGTGCAAATAAATGCTACGTTTAATAATCAGGTAAGCTTGATGTAATATTGTTATATTTTGCCAACTTTTGCTTCGCATTATGCCTATGAAAATAATATATTTGTTTTTATATATATGCTTAGTACAAGCTTGTGTATTAATATTACAGTACCGGGACCCCGAGCCTCGGCTCGGTACTTAAGTTAAAAAAAATGATTCATTATTATTGGATTTGGCTGGTAATATTAATACCTGGGACACCGAGCTCTCGCTCTACCCTTTAAAAAATATTGATACACAATTCTTTAATTATTTATTACAATTATTAAATGTTACACATTTGCATCAATCTGATTAAAATTAATGAACTTGTGCTCCTCAATAATACATAAATATATAATATATAGGTACATATATTTTTTTTCTATAGTGTTTTTTTGAAAAACTGTTTAGCGCCCCAAGTGGTTATAAAACAAACTAAAGACAAAAAAACGTGCTTTGCAGCTTTTCGGAATTAAAAAAGCAAAATTGGCAGTCGTGGGACTGGCCGACAGAAGTGAAAACTTCTGCGTAAGAAATTTTAAAACAGACGAAATTCGCGCTATTTCACGAGAAAGATGAATTTCATATGCATGTATATATATATAACTTATATATTATTTTAAACATATATTTTAAACAAATTTGTAACTTATATTTATATATATATAAATACACAACTTTGTTTAAAATATTGCAATACGAACTGTTTTATAATTCTTATCTCTAACATAAAATATATATTTATTATGTGAAGTTCATTTCGTATAATTTTGATTATATATGTATATATGAAATGAACTTTACATAATAAATATATATTTATATGTTAGAGATAATTTATAAAACAGTTCTAATGACAATTCAAATTTCGCGCTCTGTTATAAGAAATTTGAAAGCAGATGGTTTCATGGTGTTGGTCACGATCACGCGAGTTCTATACTTTTTCCCCAACCCGCAAAAGTGCTCAACGCCGCTAAAGAAGTTTTCACTTCAAAAATTATTTAATATTTGGAAATATATCTGACTTATAGAAAAAATGAATATTAATTAAAGAAAGAAATAGTTTTTAAAATATCCTGTATAATATGTAACAATTTTCAAGATAGAAATTTATTACAATATTACAATTATTAACTGTTGCATCATTGCATCAATCTGATTAAAATGAATGGAACTTCGGGTACTCAATAATAATAAATAAAATAATATTAATAAATATATTGAATAATATTTTATTGAAAAAATATTAAAACTTATAAAACTATCTAAAACTTTATTAATAAAAGAACAATGAATAAATAAATATAGAATAGTAATTTATTAAAAAGTAAACAATAGATAAAAAGAAAAAAAAATAACAAAATCATTATTTTCATTTTTAAATAACGATTCACCCGGCGAGTTTCGAACCGACGAAATCCACTCGTTAAAACATCAGTCCAACCGCTGGACTATATGTATTTAGATAAAAAATTGTCATTTTTTTACTGTCTTAGCAGGCAGTATTAAAAATTTTGACGTTTTCCATATATAATTTTCAATTAAGAAATTAATAATGAAGCTGTATGTTTCAAGAGATATCATCAATAAAACTTAATTTTTCTTTATAAATACTATATCTAGTGTGAATTTGAAAAAAATCGTTAGAGCGGTTTTTGAGAACCAATATATATAGATAAATACATATATACAATTTTAGCTAGCATAATAAGATAAGATGTTTACTACTTTAAATTACAAGTTAGATAACTTCTTTTCACAATGACGGTCAATTTAATAAATAATATACAATTATCTAAATCGTCCCTTTGGGCGGTTTCTAAAATCGTACAAGTAAATTTAAGCAACAGTTGGAATTTTATATCTTACGCAGACACTTACTCTTTTAGGAATCATGCCCAAAATAATTTATTTTCTGTAGACTGAAGAGAACGTGAATAATGCACAATTGGGACATATTGTTTTAAGAAATATGGATTTAATGAGTGTTATAGGCAGTTCATCATACCAAAACCTACTTTCAAAAGACATCTTGAGGGTACATTAATAAGATTGTTATCGTGAAGAAAAGGAATTAAACTTTTACAACTACCTGAAGATGTGGAAGATCAACTGGTTGAACATATTATCCGTCTGGAATCATTTTTTGGTCTCAGCATTAAAGAATTCAGGAGTCAGTAGTACGATTTTGGCAACTTTCCCCTACATACATATAAGTTAAGTATATACAAAAGAACTCAATCGCTATGATAAGTTTATACCTAATATGTAATGATGAGCAAAAGAAAAACTAATTTCTTTCAATATTTTTAACAATGTGATATTATATTTTTTTTATTTTGAATGACAATATAATTTGTAATTAGGCCACTCAATTTTTTCAAAGATATAACATTCTTTAAATTCTATAAATTTATTTTTTTAGATAAAATAATAATAGAATAATATACCTATATAATATGAAAAAATGTTCAAGTTAGATTTTGTTTTATTTTATTTAAATACCTAAATAATAAATGAAAGTTCACCAGTATTTGATATTGGATTGTTATTCAAATTTCAATACGTCTTTAATATCTTTCACGATTTATATAAGTAAAATATTATAATTTATTTAAAATTTTTATTAATAATAATCATTTTTTGCTTTATTAGGTTTTTAATATTTGGATTATTTAAAAATAATAATTCTTTTTTTTAAATGATTTATATGATAGGGAAATTCAGATAGCCAACCGGTGATGTTATTTTTTATTATACCATAAAGTACATTTGAATTTATATAGAAAACAATTAGTTATTAAAATATTATTAACAATAGTAGTACAGTATTTATTGTATTACAATTTAGAATAATTATAGATGGATGGATAAAAATATTAAAGGACTTATATATATTATAAATAAAAGGAAGAAGAAAATAGTGCCCAAAAACCAACGACCTAAAATTACAATTTTTGTCTTATTGTTAGCTTTATTCTATAACATATATGGTGGTGGTTAGTTAAGATCCTATATTATACAAGTTTTAATTTTTATTCATATATATTCTTTAAATGCATACATACCAAATATAAAACTTTTGAAAAGAACTATAATTATAATTAATTTCCTATAAAAAATACTCAATCATTAATTAAAGGCATTTAATATTTATTTAGCTTCATTATTTATGAAAAATCTTAAAAAACTTATATATGATTTAATTGATAAATTTTATTTATATTAGACTTTTTGAATATTGAAGTTAAAAAAAAAGACAGGAGTTGTATTGAATAGGATATTACCTTAAAATAAAAACATTTGAAATATATAATTTTATTTTATTTAAATTTGTTTGTTTTTAGAGTAGAAATAAAAATAAAATACAATATTGTATTCATAACATACATAGATATAATTTTTATCAATTTATAAAGAAAAATAATTTCTAATTAAATCTTATTCTATATAAATGTTGGATAATTTACTTAAAAGTGATCCAGATTGATTTAATTGAATACAATATAAAAATTGAATGAAAACATTTTTTCTGTATGTGGTATTCAAGTACTTTTTACCACCTTTAAAGGTAATAAGGTAATGACTGGCATTTATAGCGGACAGGGTTGCAACTTTTACTTAAAGAATTATTTTAAAATTACATCTATTCCGAATCATATTTAATAAAATTTAATCTTGAGGTTCCAAATTTTATATGGCTTTTCTGAAGCTGAAACTAGCTGTCTATATGTAAAATATAAAATAAAATTTAACTTAGATAAATTGTATATATTAAATATATATATATATAAATATTCAATATTTATTTATATATATATACATATACTATATATATATGGATTTATATGCATATATGTATACAAATACCTATATTATAATCACATATTTATATTATATACAATAAATATAAAGGAAACATACACAAACCAAATTATTTTAAGCCAAACAAGTAATCATTGCTATATTTCAAAATAATTTATAAACCTTTAGTAAACCTAAGTTTATCTATTTATAATTCTGACTTTGATTATGAAATTAAATTAATTTTAAACGTAATCATTTAATTGAATATATTTATTTTTATTTCATCTATACAGTGGCGCAACCAGGATTTGATCCTGGGGGGGGGGGGGGGGGGATTTGACTACCGCTCCACCCTTCTATGACGGGGTCGTGTTTTTATTTTTGTTAAAATTCTTTTAAAATAAAATAATCTTACTTTTTATACACTAATTTATACTTTAAGAATATTTTTTTCCAAATAAAAAGAAGGATATTTTTTCTTTTCTATTTGTAATATAGTACATAATATATAGCAATTTAATTTTTTTTCTCTTCTGGGGGGGGGGGGGGGTAAAACCCTAAACCCCCCCTGGTTGCGCCACTGCATCTATATAATACAATAATATAATATTAATATTTTTTGATTAAATATAATAATGAATTAAAAGGTATTTAGTATAAAATTTATTTACATTGTATTATGCAATATTCATATTCTATTTTAACTTTATTAAAAAAGAAAAGAAAAAAATCTATATATATATATAGATAAATATTCCTATGTTTATATGTTAATAAAGAATAAAAGTTTATTTATTCATCTTGAATTTTTTGATGATGAATGCAGACTTGTATTCAGTTAGTCAAGTATGGAAAAATCTGTAAAAAATAAAATAGATATTAAATGAAAATCAAGTGAAATCATAATTATGAAAAGATTATATATTGTAAATAGTATGATTGATGTATATAAATAATATTAATTATTAAATTTATAAAGCATTTTTCCAAAGTCATCCATTCATATATATTATTATTCATATAAAGAATGTATTGATTGATTTATATTTAAAAAAAAACATGAAAATGTATAAAATGTAATATTAATATTTCACAGTTCAATAAATATAATTTATAAAAATGAACCCCCCCTTTCATTTCATCCCTTATCCATTTTCCTTAATCCTCCTTCCTGCAATCCTAATACCCCTGTCAAACCCGCGTGCGGAGGTCCGAAGGCAGAAGGCCACTCTTGGCGAACTGGCCACCGGGTGGAGGGGAGGTGACTCAGGACTCTCCTTGCGAGCAGTGAGCAAGCGTAGAGGCGTGGTTTACCCCCCTCCCACTGGCCTGCTTCGTCAAGACTCGGTTGAGGCCGACTGCCTTCAGGCCCCCGCACGCGGGGAAGAGAGGCATACGAGAGTATATAAGGTTTGACGCACTTTGAAGGGGATGGTTTGGGCCAGGGAGGTTAGGGGAAGGATATTCAAAACAAGATTCTTTCCTTTTGACTTTTAAATGTGATTTTTGAATTTTAATATTAATTGTATTATTATATATATATTTTTGAACTTGTATTTTTTTTTTTTCAACACTGTTAATTGGGTTGAAATATATATACAAGACCTATATATATAATACAAGATGAATTTTCATTATATTTTCTTAATGAAAAACTCATCTTTAAATAATATATATATATATATATATATTATTTTGTTTTTTTGCATTGCAATTTATAAATATTTATATGTATTGAAAATTAGATGCAAAAAATCTACAACAATATATACATTAAGTTTTTAATTAAATTTATTTTAACCCATGATAGATTTTTAAATTTTGTAAAATAAATCTAGTTAATAAAAACAGTTTTATTAATATATTTATTTATATATATTATCCGCATGCATTATTCTAAATATCAAATTGTTTTCTTAAAAAATATATTATAATGTCTGTCAAGAAAATAATAAAAATTTTAATCTATTTGGCATTATTATTTTTGTTTTAATGAATATGAATCTTTAATTTTTTCAAATAATAGTTGTAATAAGATAATACCTACATATTAAATATATATATTTATTTATTTATTTATTTATCATGATCCCTGCCATATTAGTAGTTAACTTGAAAAAAAAAATCAAATTATATTATTTTAAAATAAATACTCCTAATAAATAATATAGTATAACTTGGTTATATATTATTACAATGATGTGGTCAAAAACGCATTTATTTAACTAAAACCCTCAAATATACTATAAAACATGTACCTATTTATATTTTATTATTTTATTTTAGTTTTTATTTTATTTTACGGGAGACTTAGCTATGTGAAAAATAGAAATAGTTACTCTAATAGCATATTCATGTGATAATTTCATCAATCATTTTAATTTACATATATGCATATTTGTAAAAAAAAATTAATAATTGTATTTATTTTTTTCTCTATGCAATTTGTAACTTTATAACTTTTTTATATTATGTTGAATAAAAGCAAAAATATTTCTATAATTTGTGATTATTTAAGCTAAGCTATTATTAAGAACAAATAAATAAACCCAATTAAAAATCCTTTATTTCCTTTATTATCCCCCTTTTACGGTCAACCAAACCAATTTTTATTTTTTTAAAGAAATAAGAAAAATAACAGTTTTATAGTTTATTATTAATTATTTTAAAATTCTGAACACAAAGTATTATTTTAATTGAATATATATATTTTATACATTAATATTAATAATAAGAATAGAATACATTATTCGATAGTTATTGTTGTTTCTTTATATTAAAAATATAATTTTTAAAAATTAAACCAAGTTACTTAAATATGAATTTATTGATTAATGAGAATTTTATTATAAACACAAGATTTAAGGACAATTTTAGAAAAAGTTGACCATCAAACTGCCAGTAATCCTTGGAGGGTAAGTAATTTTATTCAAAGATTTAGGGCGAAATCTCATAAGCGATTTATTTTTATTCAATTTGACTAATAAATTTTCTTTTGATTCTGAATAAACTATTTAAAATTATTATTAAGAAAAAACAAAAGATTATTAATATAACTTTAAATTTATTATTATTATTATTATTTAGAGAGGTTAGTTACTACATTCTATAATTGTTAATTGATAATAGAAAATAGAAAATCCATGATATAGTATCATTGAAGAAGTCCCAGAACCCCGGGTAAAGAAAAAGAAAACAGGAAGCAACTCTTAATTCAAGTATATTGTGTAGTGTAATCCCTCTCCTATTATTCTTCAGTCATAAAAAAATATTTTATATGCCAATAACAAACATATACAGAATAAACTATTCTATAATTTAACGAGTCAGATTATAATTAAATTAATTAATTATTTATAAATTTCTAGGTTATTTACTATTTTATTATTTTATTTTTAGTATACCTACAACGAATTAATCAATATCTATCCTATTTTAAATTCAAAAATATTTTCTTTATGATTTTATGAAAAAATAATCAGTTTTCTGATTGTAGTATTAGCATTAATTATAATGAAATCAACATCTAATATGGAAATTAAAGATTATGAAATCTATTTAAATTTGATTTTCCAATTCTATACATAGGATTAAGAAAAAATTTTAAAAAAAGTGTTTTATTCAAATAAATTAATAAATGTACTAAAAAAGTCAGAAAACAATGTTAACCTAAATGAAAAATAGTATAATGCATAAAACATTTTCTAATTTTATTCTATTCTATTCTGTTTTCTCCAAATTAAAAAAAAATATTACTATTTATTAAATCCATGATAGATTAAAGTGAGAATAAAGAATGTATAATATTTATCTGGATATTTATTTTAATATTACTTTGAAAAATAAAATTCAATTTTTTTATGAAGAATGAAATAAAAAAATGGAATTTAAATATTTTACAAATTAAGATTGCTTTTTTTTATTAAGGCATGATATGACTTTTAGGGAAAATTTGATTTGTTTTGAAATACAGACATTCTATAGGTAAACAATTAATATTTCTATAAATTCTATCTTGAATACCATAAAAAGAATGGAGGATTACTTACCGTTTCAAATGTGGGTGCTGATGAGAAGACTGCAAAAAAGGGGGCTAACATTGAAGATGAAGTGATGCAGCGAAATGCAAAAAGTTGATGAATTTGGATGGTTGAAATGCTGCATTGTCTAAAACAAAGTTATAGAAAAATAATAAAAACAAATGTATTTATTTTATTTGTTAATTGAATATAAAATGGGTGCCATTTTTCAGCACATTTGAATATGGTATTTGAACATTAAATTTAAACTCTCTAACACTAAAAAAATATCATGAACATTTTTTAAAATAATTCACTTGAATATAATATATTGAACACTAAAAAAAGTGGTTGCACATTAAAATAAGCTTAGAAACATTAAAAAAATCTTTGAGCACTAAAACAATTTTAGAAACAATACAATTCTATTTAGGAACAATAAAATAAAATTAAAACACTAAAACTTTGTTAAAAATAAGAGGCTCAAATTTTGCAAGCGAATTAAAAAAGGGCATTCATCGATTACAAGAATGTTACACAGGAAAAGTATTCGATAAAGTTTCAAAATTATTTCTAGAAAAGTGGCAAAAGAAGAATGATGATGAAATTTGTAAATTACTTTTATTCGGAATACCTTCAGCAAAATAAATACTGGTTTGAAGGTGCTATAAATGGATATCCAAGCACAAAAAGGGGATGGTTTGGGTCAGGGAGGCTAGGGGACGGATAAACCAAACAAGATTCTTTCCTCTTGACTTTTAAATGTGATTTTTGAATTTTAATATTAATTGTATTATTATATATATATTTTTGAACTTGTATTTTTTTCTTTCAACACTGTTAATTGGGTTGAAATATATATACAAGACCTATATATATATATAATACAAGATGAATTTTCATTATATTTTCTTAATGAAAAACTCATCATATATGTATTAACTTAATCATATTAAAAATTAATTGCCTAAATATTATATTCTATTTAATT
Organism: Labia minor; assembly: GCA_963082975.1. Lineage (NCBI taxonomy): Eukaryota > Metazoa > Arthropoda > Insecta > Dermaptera > Spongiphoridae > Labia > Labia minor. The sequence continues at coordinate 24,139,398 of OY720348.1, read as the reverse complement.
TTATATTATAACATATTTATTATATATATATTCAATTTTTTTTTTACATTGCATTTTAAGTATTTTTGTAAATATTTTTTTTTACCTACTACTAGGGTCAAAAAGTTCGCGGAATTGGTTATTAAAAATTTATTAAAAATATTTATAACATTCTTACATTATTTCCCTTCAAAATACTCTCCTCCTGCATCTACACATTTATTCCACTGTTCATATAATTGTTGGAAACACTCTTGAAAGCCGTTTTTTGAAAGTTCCTTCAGCCGCTCCGTCGCATTTTCAATCACCTCTGACGAGTGCGACCGTCGCGAAAACGCTTATGCCACTCGTAAACTGCTGTTTTCTTCATCGCAGAATTTCCGTATGCTTTTTTTAGCATCTCAAGAGTCTCCGAGGGTGATTTCTCCAGCAACACACAGAATTTAATATTGCCACGCTGCTCTAATGACGACATTGCACAATCCGACGAAAGAAAGAAACTACGATCTACAATATTAAACACCGAACGCACGGAACCAACTACAACTGCCTGCTAACCTCAAAAGCACATTCACTACCAGTTATGCCAACCTCACAAACAAAAATTTGCCTTTCAGCTAAGAAATACTTGACTATAAGCGACCATTCCGCGAACTTTTTGACCCTATTAATATAATAGATGTTAATGTTAGTAGTAACATCAAGTTAATAAAAAAAATATTTATCATTAATATTTATTACAAATGTACATTCAGTTAATTATCCTCTGTATCAAATATTTTTTATTTCTTATAACTGCCATTTAATTATAATTAAAAAAATGCGAATAATGATATTTAGAATAAAAGTTAATGTATCTATTTGGAAAAAATATTATAATTATTTATATGTATTTTTTTAATTAAAATAATTGATTTAATTAAAGTTAAGGTATAATTAAACTTTCAAGTTTTCATCAGACTAAATTATTAGATTAACTTTGATATCTGTTATTATTAATGCTGTGACCAAACGCCTCATAAAAGGGAAAAGCTGATTCAATTTGCACCCAACTTAAATACATGTTCAGGGCGGAAAAGAATTTCCTAAACATTTGCAAGCAATAAAAGCATTTAACTAAAATTATAAACATGCATTTTTATTTTATTACAGGCCCTAGCTATGTGAAAAATTCAAATAATTACTAATAGAAAATTAATGTCATAATTCATCAATCATTTCGATAATTTTAATTTTTATATAAAATATGTAAAAAAAACTAGTACATATTTTTAATTTTAATTTTTTTACCCTAAAAAATTTGTACCTTTGTAACTTTTTCAAATTATGATGAATAAATGAACAAATATTTCTCTAATTTGTCATTATAATTAATTACCAATTATTAAATACAAATAAATAAACCCAATTAAAAATCCCTTATTTCCTTTATCTCTTCTACTCTCACACTAATTTTTAATAAAAAAAAGGAATAACAAATAAGAATTTAGATAATTGATTATTTCAAAATACTAAACACGTGATATAACTTTATTTAATATATTTTATAAATTACTTTTTCAATCATATAAGAATAATATACCTACATTCCAACGTTGTTGTCTCTTTATATTAAAAATATAATTTTTAAAAACCAAACCAAGTTACTTAAATAAAATATTAATCTATATTGATTAATTAATATAAACACAAGGTTTAAGACAATTGGAATTAATAAATTTTATTTCGATTCAGAATAAACTATTTGAAATTATTATTAAGATAAAAAAAAGTTTGAAATGACTTAAATATTATTATTATTTAATAATAATAATTTATTATTTAGATAGGTTAAATACTACATTCTATAATTGATAATATTATATAAAATTCATAATAAATTAAGATGGATAATATCACAGAGAAAGTGTCATCAGAACTCCGGGTATAGTAAAAAAAACAAGGAAGGGACTTAATTCTAGTATGTGAACCTCCCCAACTGCTCAGTCATAAAAAAATATTTTATATGCCAATAACAAACATTAGAGAAATGTTCCTTTTATACAAAAATAAACGGTATTCTATAATTCGACGATTCAGACTATAAGAAGCAATTAATTATATATAAAAAAAACTTCTAGGTTATATTTACTATTTTATTATTTTATTTTTAGTATACCTACATCTAATAAATATTTATCCTAATTGCTGTTTCAAATTCAAATATATTTTCTTTTATGATTTTATAAAAAAATAATCTGTATAATTTCTATTAAGTTCAAATAATAATAAATAAAGAATTAAAATTAAATCAAAATCTGATGTGGAAATTAAATATTATGAAATTTATAATATAAATAAAAAATTAATTATATAAATTTGATTTCTCAACTATAGACATATGATTAATAAAAAATTAAAATAAGTGTTTTATTCAAATCAATTAGAAATGCAGTAAAAAAGCCGGAAAATAATGTTAGCCTAAACGAAAAATATTAAAATACATAAAATATTTTCTATTCTATTCTAGTCTGTTTTCTCAAAATTACAAAAAACAAAAAACATTTATCTAAATATTTAAAATGAGAATAAAGAATGCATAATGGATATCCTTTTTAGATATTACTTTGAAAAAATAAAATTCTATTATTTTATGAAGAATGAAATCGTTATCAAGCTGTCACTGGACGCTCGAACAGTGCAGTCGCTTGATAACGATTGCAGAAGCAGCAATCGAAACGTTGTGTATATGTTTGTATTTTTTGAATAAATTTACAATAACAAATATCAATATGTGGTTTAATTTACAAAATTCCGTTATAAATAAACTAATATTTATATTAATTCTATTTTAAATTTTATGAAATAAATGATTCCATACCCTTTCAAAGGTGAATGCTGATAAGAAGACTGGAAAGAGGAGGATTGAAGATGCAGGGATGAAGCGCAATGCTAGGTGTTGAGTTTTGATGGTTGTGCAGTGTTGTATTGCGTAAAAAGAAATAAAAAAAAATGTTTTTATTTAATTTAAAATTATACATTTATTTCAATTGAAAAGAAAGAATATTTAGGAGAGCGGAGCTCATATTTAAAAAATTATATCAAAATATTATTTCAATTAATATTTTAACTAAATATAACAATAAGAAGAGCTATTTCCCAAGAGAGAGGGAGAGGTAACACAAACCTATTGAAGATATATATATATATACAGGAAATCAGGTGTATTAGAAGTTTCTAATAAATTATTTTTTATTAATAATGTTTTACTTTGAGTTTTTAAAACAAAATATGCATTTATATATAGGTAATATTCAATTAAAATGAGAAAAACAAAGGGAAAACAAAATTAAATTGATGATTTACATTTATACTTGCATAAAGTTTTATAGATATATATAGAGTTTACAAATATTCATAAGACAAGAAATAGGTATGGGTCCTTGTCCAATGTTAATAAAAAATATTATTAAATTAACATAATTCAATCATTAGAAATTTTTTAAATTATGTATTGAATCTCCAACATTTCAAATTACAGTCAATGTTTAGACTCACATTATAGGAAACCCAAAGAATTTTTCAAAATTAGTATTTAATTCTAGTAATTAATAATTATAGAGGAGAGAAAGAAAATTCTACTAAATTTCTTTTTAAGCATTTCCATATTTTTTCTAAAACAAATATAAAACAGTCACTAACAAAACTGGAAATAATCCATGAAAAGGAATGAAGCAACCCCAAAGCTACAAGAGGGGGTGTGGCTTAAAAACAGGTAGAAGCAGGAATCCCACCCCTTTGAAAAATCTTGAATTGATTTAAGAAAGAAAAAAAATTGTTTGAAAATTTAAAAGAAATTATTTTAAAGAATTTTTCATCTTTTTGACTTTCATTATTATTATATTATTAGTATTATTATAAGTAAGAACTTAATGGGTGGATATAATTATACTAACTAAAAACTTGTTGAGTTTTGTTTTACTGATTCTAACTATTAATTGTGAACAAAATTAATGAAGAGGGGGAAAAAAGAGAAAGTTAAGATCCTAATTTAACAAAAATAGAAATTTTTTTTATTTATATTTGTTATAATAAAATAAAGCAATCAATATCCTTCATGGAATTATTCAAATGAACAAAATCTATAATATATTTTCTATTTATTTGTACTGTATATTTTTATTAATAGTTTTATTTAATACTCATATACAAATAAAGATGCTAGTTATAATATTCAATTCCATTTTTAATTAATGTAAAAAGAATTATTATACCAATAAATAAAAATATAATAAAGAAACTCACCAATTCAAGCCATGAAGAAAAACATTGAATTCACAATACATTCTAATAAATAATATTATATAAAAACACCTTCACTATATCACAAATTAATTTTCATGAAATAAACCTTTATTTTAAATATATGAATAATATTTTTATAATAAATATATAAATAAAACAATTAAAATTCTGACCATAATTAAAATCCCTTTGAAATAATTCATTCAGTATTAAAATTTTGAAATTTATTCATATTATATAATAAAAAATAAAATGTTTAAAATTAATATAAAAAGCCATACGAATAAAAAGATGATTAACAAATATAATATAGGTTGACATAATAAACAAAATGGAGGAATAGCTTCTATGTAAAGGGTGTCAAGGTTGCTTTGATTAATGGCGGAATTTCAAATTGAAGTGATGTTAGATACAATTATTTTTAATTTAATTTTATTTTAATTCTTTTATAAAAAATATATATATATTTATTTAAAAAACAATTTTAAATATCAATTTGCATTTTAATCTTTATATGAAATTAATAAATAGTAGATTATTTAAAATAATTATTATTCTAAATTGTCATTTATGAAAATAATTAATAGAATAGAAAGGGGTATAGGGAACACCATGAACAGTTAAATGGGGAAAGTTGAAACCTAGTTTGTTTACTTCTTAGATCATCATGCGAGCGCTAATTCAATTTTTTTTTACAGAGACAATTAGGTGGCTAATGAATTGGTTGGTCTCAGCTGACAAAACAACCCTGGTTTATAAAGTAAATATAATTTTATTATTATAGAAATTATTTTATTATTAATTATAAAATTTTATATTATATTGTATGTATATATATTTAGATAAAATTATAAAATGCTTTTTATCTATTAAAACTAATATTTGTGATTTAAATTATATTATAACCTATTTTAAAATATTTTTATCCCAGCTAGATTAGGCTTGCAAGTATAATGCTATATTAATTATATATTATATGTATATATATTTAAAATAATGTTATATAAAATGTATAAAATTTGGTATTTTTGCAGATCTCTAGTGGTGCTCATATTGGTTGTATAACAAATTAATTTCCTTCAGGAGAACGGGGACCCATGTTCTGTTTTCCCAGGAATGATAATTTACATGAAAGGTGGATAAAGCAATTGGATCGGAATGATTTACTTGGTCTCTCATATGCTTAAATGCTTAATTACCGTATAAGTCGTCTTCACTTTAGAGACCACAATTTTTCTACTCCGGAGAAGAAAAAATTAGTTCATGGTAAGGGTGCCTCTGAATATACATCAAGATGGTATGTTTTGTGGAAAATTAAGTGGAATTTTAAGTGAAAATTTAATTACAATGTATAACAAAACATTATTTAAAAAATTTGCTTACTAGCAAGATCATTAAAAATTTTGTAAATAGAATTTTATAATTTTAATTAATTTTTAAATAAATATATATTACCTAGAACATTTTTCGTTTCTATTGGATATGTAAATTACATAAAAGATTGTGGAATTTTCAGTTAAGTGAAAAATTATTTATTTGAATATAAAACCAACATTTCGATAATACTCTGAAAAAAGCATATTTGATTGTTGAAATGTCAGTTTTATCTCCAAATAAATATTTTTTCACTTAAATAAAAATTCTACAATTTTTTAATTCCCAATATTTCTTCTAAATAAATTTAAATAACCTGTCAAGACCGCTTTTTAGTAAGGGAGGTATTGTTTTCACACCAAATTTCACATGTGGAGATTTTTACATAACTCCACGAATCATGCATTTTCTTAACAGAAAAAAGTATTTTTAGTATGATGTCTGTCCGTCCGTCCGTCCGTATAGATGTGTACAGCTTGAACGGCTCAACTAATTTCAATGAAATTTGATATATTTACTTAATGCATCAGTATGATGCATTGATCAACTTTTGGTGCAATTCCGGAAACCGGAAGTGGTAGTATTAGCGATCGACGATAGGAAGGAAAGGGTTATTTTCACACCAAAGGAGATTTTTTTATATATCACCACGAATCATGCATTTTGTATTGGTTTTATCCTCGAGAAAAATCATCTTTATTAGTTTTTTCTTAATTTCAAATTATATGACGTCATCCAGCCATTCATGACGTCACATATATATTATAAATAAAATAAAATTAAAAATATTTATGTTATATCCATATCTGTTTTTTATTACATTAATAGATATATTAAAATTATTTGAAATTGTTTCTGTACCTGGAAATTAATTTACTTCAAACTGTCGGTCGGTTCGGACCTGGCCACAGATCAACTTATTTAATATAAATTATTAAAATATGATAAAAATATATAATCTTAAATAAATAATATGTGAATATAATTCATATAGGGTCGTTAATTGGGAATAATCTATACTTAATTTTTTCACTAATAAAAATATTAGGTCGATTTAATACATATAGTGTCATTTATTGAGGTGTACTCTACATTTAATTTAATGTTAAATCGAGTATCAGACTAGTGTCATCTATTAAGAATATTCTACACTAAAAGTAAATATAGTGTATATTATTCTCAATAGATAACGATATATATATTAAATCGACATATTTATACAAGATACTTAGTGTAGGCTATTATTAATAGATGGCGCTATCTGTATTAAATAGAGTTAATATTTTTACAATATACAAATAAGTTAAAAAATTTAATGTAGATTAACCTCAAAAGATGTCGTTAACTGACTAAATCGAACTAATTTTTTTTGCTAAGATACATATAATATGTATATTTTTACAAGATTTTTAGTGTAGGCTATTATCAATAGATAACGCTATATGTATTAAATTGACTTAATATTTTTGCAATTTACAAATAAGTTAAAAAAACTTAGTAAAGATTAAATTTAAAATTGTAAACATTATATAGTTCTTCACTTAAATAATTATTAAATAAAATAATTTATTTTTTAAATTTACACCGTGAAACAAATATTTTTATTTTTAGCTGTATTTAAAACATTGTCAATTGTAATATATTTTGTATATAAGAATCCTTATACTGGAATATTTTCTTTGGTTTACCTTGCAAAAAAATAAATTTGTTAATCTCATGGTATTAAATTAAATTTTTGCTAAATTTAATTTTGTTTTGTTTCTTGGTAATGATTTATATACCAAATATATATTGTATTTACATACAAATAAATTTTTATAGTTATTGTGATGCATTTTTGGAGGAGGGAGGGGAGATTGAATTCAAAACAAGGAGTTAACTGGTTTGGAGGATAGAAATTTATTCAAACAAATCTTTTGACAAGATATTTTTAAAGAATTAAAAACTAAATATAAAAAATATTGATTATTTTACATATAAATAATATAAAGTTCTTTTTTTATTCTTGGGATTCAAGTGTGCCTTGAAAACCCTGTTTTTTTTTAATAATGTTCAACAATTAACAATTATATTACAATTACTCAAAATCAGATTTATCATTATTTGAGAAATATTTTTAACATATTTTCAATATTGAAAAAACGTCAAATGATTTTTTAAATTTTTTTTTAATATGAAATCTGATTCACCTACTATAAGAACATAAAAAGGAAATATTTTATTCTTCGAAGGGTAAGCAAACTGGCCTTCTTCAGATGTGATGAGATGGGGAGTGGGGTGTCTTTTGAAAATTCATTTTGATTAGTAAAAGTGCCCAGAGTATATTTACGGTACAATGTCTTTTTGATTTTCACTCGGAAACATTTATATTATATTATCTTCAATAGTATATTTTTCTATTTATTTATTTTTTTATTATTTTTTTTTTTGTTTTAGATAGATGATAATGTTTAATAATTAATTAAATTGTATGGACACATCCAATAATAATTTTCTTTGAGTTTTCATAAATGCATATTAAGTACATATTAATGAAAACATAATATTTCATCAATTATATTTATTAAACCTCTTTCGATGTTTTTAATATAAAATATTTGTTAAAGGAAAAAATAATTTTTATAATAATAATATTTACAAGATATAAAATATATATAAAAAACAAAACATAAATATATTTATTATTATTTGCGGATAGACCCTGAGGATCACGCATAGCTTTAAAGAGAAATATGTAATTTATTGAATTTCCCTAGGCCCGAATTCGAAGTTTCAGTGTGGTAGACTGTCGTGCTAACCACTAAACCACTGAAGAGTCTAACATAAATATAATAAATAAATAATATACTTATGGTGGATAACATTACGAATTACTTATTACTTATATAATTAATTTAATTATTACTAATAAATATTTAAAAAAAAATATTTTTTAGTTATATTGGCACAAATGGGCGGAAAAATGTGCAAGAAAAGGAAGTTGTTTTCAAAAATCGTTTATACTTGTTACTCATTAGAGGGAGTCAAATGAAAGTGAACCAGAGAGAATGGTTATTTATTTCAGAAGTTGTTACACATACTTGGATAGATCATAAGAAGTCTTGTTAACTCCGATTGAACGGCTGCTCCTCAGACAAAGCGATAACCTTTCATTTAGATCTAGAGTGGACCAAAGATATCCTACCTGCACCCACTGTAGTATTCTCTATCCACTGAACAAACAGCAACCGATACTTTATGGTCGTATCCAACGAGGGGTAAGGGAAGATCAAAGATAATTAAACATTTATTAATGGATGATACCCCAAAAAACAAAACTAGATTGTAATCACTAATTCATTCATTTTCTTACGATTTTGATTTCAATTGTCTTTTCTGTATTTTAATATTTCAAAGACTATGACTCCCCTCTTGTTTTGATCATGAGTACGTCCCGGCAAATGTTGATCGACAATAATGGTAATAATGATAACACCTAACATACTATCTCGGTCAAACAACCTTCACATGGGGACAAGTTTCACTTTAATTTAACTCACCAATATAAATTACTATAAATTACGGAATTAAAAATCAATTCTTTATTTAAACTTCCAGTATACCGGAAACATAACCTCTAATTCGAGAAATATTATAGGCATTGAGGAATTCTAAAATTAAATAAAATGGTTAATTTCAGCACCATCATAAAATAATTATATATATTAAATACATACAAAAAAAAAATTAATTTAATTTTGAATAGATCTCATATCATCTTCTCATACCTCTACTTTAAATTATAAAAAAATACTATTATATTTTTAGTTTAATATATTTTTTGTTAATATTAAACTACTAAATATTCTTATAGAATTCTCAATTAATATTCTTGTCTAATTATTGACGAAATTTAATGAAAGAATTGATTTTTATGACATAAATTTCTTTTTATTTAAATAGTTTAAAATAAAAATTATAATTGAAAAAAAGATAATGCTTCAACGTGTTCATAATCACAAGAATATAAACATTATACAATGATGATATATATTATTATAGAACGTTTTACTTTTACTGATGATGAGAATTACACCTTCGAAACGTTATTTTTTTAAATTTTTATTTTCTTATTTTCGAGAGAATTATTTTTTTATTTTATTCACATTTATTTATATTATTACTTTTTAAACATACATCCCTGAATTTTAATTTTATTTCTATGCTAATAATAATAAATAATCGAATTTCATAATTTCATTTATGTGAATATTTTAATATTTTAAGAAAACCATTCCTTTAAAAATGTATCTATTTATTTCAAATCAACAAAATAAATACGAATAATATAGATAATGGTAGATTTATATTATTATTAAATTATTTTTGAAAGTGTCCAAGATTTATTATTAAAATGTATTAGATCATAGTTTTACTGACGAAGACCAAATTAATTCAAAACTTAATTATTATTTATTATTTAAGAAATGAAATTTTTTTTTTAAATTTTCAACATATTAATTAAATAATTTGAAAAATATATTTTAATTCATTCAAAAATACATAATTAAGAAAATAAACTTTTTTAAATTTTTTTTTCTTTTTTTTTTTGATAGTCACTAGAGAAGAAATTTATTGTATTATCAATCCTTGTATAAAAATGTACTCCTTATCGCGTTCAAGCCACGAAGACCTAATTTTTTTTTAAATATTTATTTAGAAATAGTAAATATATCGTGGGTAGATTTTTTTTTATTTTTTTATTTTTTTTTTTATTATTTTTTTTAAAGATATTTTTTGAAAAGGTTTGGCCACAAATAGATCAAGCACAAGACTAGAATTTTAAAAATATTTTTATATTCCACGAAGAACATTGAAAGTGCTCATTGTTACGATGTTCTTTTAAAAAATTTTTATCCTGATGAATAAATCCATTGAATTATTTATTTATTAATTTATTTTCGGAGATAATCGATAATTTTTTCATTTTTATTTTCTCTCTTTTTTTTAAAAAAAGCAGTCTGTTATTAAAAAAAATCGTTTTCTATACATTCCATGGTCCTTTATTTATATTTCGATGCTAGTGTGATTATCCCCAAAATAATTATCTTACATCTAATACATAAAACTAATTGAAATTAAAACAAATATTCATTTTGAAAAAAACGAACAGCAAACGGTGGCATGTATAAATTGCTTTCTTCAGAGTCGGATCAGTTTGATATTTACTTGAGGTGCCATCTTCATTCTACATGTATTATAATTTTTAGAACAATTTTTTTAATTTTAAAAATGTATAGGATTTGGAGTGTAGAATGATTAGAGCGATATATTAAAATTAAATAAAAATATGAAGTGTAGGCACTCGATTTTTTTATTTTTATAAAATCTTAAATTTAAATAATTAACCGTAATAGGATAAATCATTTAACCTTTAAACTCACAGGGCTGTTCTTATCAATTTTGGTGCCCCTGGGCTAAAAAACCAATCAGTGCACTTCTCAATTCTTAAATATGATTTTCTGATATTTCATTGCATTATAAATAAAATTATTTTCTTAAATGAAGTTCCCGTTAACTTACATTTCATTTTTAGTTTAAGCATATTTAAAAATTCCTCATCTTTACGTTCGAGGCGCCCCTTAAGTTACGGCGCCCCTGGGCTGTAGCCCAAACAGGCTATAGGGTTAGCATGGCTGTGTTAATTCGTTAAAGAATTAAAATGTTGTAACGTAACTATAGCGACGATATAAATTCCAAATTTTTAAAATCATTAACTAAATATAAATTAACATTGATTATTAGTGAGTAAGTTTTAAAGGAGGGAATCAAAAAGACAGCGCTAAAATCCATATTTCTTCTAAGAGAAGTTTATTTTATTCTCCTCACCAGCATTTATATTTATTATTATATAAAATTGAGGGACAGGAAAGTAATGTCATTTCTGTTTATATTATATTCAAAAAAGACACATTTTTAACAAATTTCCATTCTTAATCAATGATTAAATCATCTTCGTAATGAACAATCTTTTGACATTTATTGGGCAAATTTTCAATACTGGAACAATTGGTTTTTGAGCAAAATATCATCCAAATTGTCTATCTTTATAAATTGTTGTAGCGATTGGAATAAATAGAAATCCGAAATCCAGAGAAGGAATTACTCCCACTTGTTAATTATTTTCCATGGCTTGTCTTGCGTATTGCGGTCTTGCATAGTGTTTGACAAATGCATTACACTTTTCAATTAAAGATCGATTTACCCGTTCAAATTTACATAGAAATGATCTGCATACATGGTTTGTCAAGATACCAGCACTTCAAAGTGAATCCCCAACGAGTAATTCAGCAAATATCACAACTTTTTTGGTTTTAGATTAACTTTATTTTCTTTGGATAGATGCAGATTCCACATCAGTTATATACTTGCCTTTTCAATCTGGTGTAAATGTTCTTAGATTGTTGAGATCTCTTCGGTTGTAACATAGCTTGGTTTAAAGTTTTTGGCCACGGATCGAGTCCATAAATCAAAATTACCATTCTTTTGGCATTTAAGAGTGTCCAATGCACTTATATAAGCACTTATATAAAGGATCTGTTATTACCCTTGTGAACCACAAAAATGCGTATATGTACATCTTCTGCTCATTTCACTAGCAAAAAAATTTTTTATTATTTACAAATAAACAAGTCACTGAAACTTGAGAATGTCATTCGCAGGACTTTGGAGCACACCCAGGCCGGTTCTAGGATTTTGAGTGTCCCGGGGAAAACAAAATTTGGCGCCCTTTCCTACAAGAATATACATATTTTCTGAAAATTAAAAAATAAAAGCAAAAAAGGTAAAAAATCAAAATTACACAAAAATAATAAATGTAAAAAAATATTTTATCTTTATATCGGCGACTCTTATAATTTGGCACCTGGGCGGTCGCCCGGCTTACCCGTCCCTTTATCCGACGCTGAGTACACAATATAATAAATAATAACAAAAGAAGACAGAATTTAAAGCGAAATTTTCCAGTCCCTTTTTACAAACTTAAATCAAATCTAAAACGTTTTAACATTAAAAATAAAGTTAATAAAATTAATAAAAAAAACAATATTAATTTTATATAAATATTTTAGTTAAATATGCACCGTTTGCTGATTGGGCATATATATATATGAAATCATTTCATCAAAAATTCAAATGAAATTCTTCTCCTTTCAAAAGTTTCAAAAATGGAATTTATTATTTAAAATGGGTCATCTTCGGTTAATTATTAACTTTATTTTTTATTTTATTTTGTCTTTCATCGATGAGCTTTTACAATCGTTAAATAACGTCCTTATTTGTTTCATTTTTGAAAATAGGCTCGATAAGATCATGCGCTCATATATATATATATAAATTATATGAACGACATGAATTAATGAAATTAATTGAGCACATTAACAGATTGTAAAATGTGAGCATATTGAGAATGGTTAAATGATAAAGAATAGATTGAAGACTAAATATAAAAGGAAAATAAAATAATCGCTTGGTTGAACAAGAAAAACAAATAATTTTATGTGCCACTCCACACAAAGATATGAGTGATAACAGCAAAAAACACGAGAAGGATTACAGTTGTTCTCTTATGTAAACAACTGCTTAAGCCCAAACCAGCTGAGAGGTGACCCCACCATCGGCCAAGAATCGGGCATGCTGAATTCTTTCCTCGTTGCATGGCAGCTGGATGTTCACCTAAAATAAAAAAATAATAAGATAAAATAAAATGTAAAAAACTAAAATAAGTTGATAATGAGGAATCAAATGAGAATGGATTCATTTTTTTTTTATATTTTCTTTTACAGTAGGTTGATGAAACATTTTGAGCAATTAACTTTAATAAAATGTTATATAAATTTAAATTGAATGTCAGTTTATTTTTGTGATTATTTTTCAAATTTTTTTTCTTTTTATATTTTTCGATAACATCTTCTCTATTTATATTTTTTTTAATATATTACACGAGTATATACAATATAAATATTAATAATTAAAATATAATTCTATTTTATAAAATTGAAAAGACATGATATTGTGTTTTTATTACTAATTATTATTTTTTTAATGATTTTATAATTAAATCTTAAATTGTTATTTTTAGAATTCATAAATTACTTCTCTTGAAATCATAATTATTTATAAATATATCATTTTTTATACTATGTATTCAGAATTTCATTAATCCGATTTTTTCCTTAAAAAGAGATTAAACCATCATCTTGACAGATAAAAAAAATGAGCTGTTGATGGATGATGGAAGATTATAGTAGTATTATAAAAAAAAAGAAAAATCCATATTAAAAAACACCTACCATTGAGTATGTGAAGTAAAACTGAGGCTGAATTTAAGTTAGAAGGCGAACATGTGTAATTGCCACTATCTTCTCTTTGTCCATTATATATAATTAATGTACCAACAGTAGTGTCTGGACCAACACGTTCCATTCTTATATCTTTTAAATTTCGATCATAGTCAAGTACTCTTACATTATTATGATACCAAAAGATATAGGCAGGCTCCTCTAGTGATTGTGAAATAACACATTTGATCGTTACTTTGCTACCCATTCGAACATAGATATCGGAAGAACCCATAATTTCAATCTTAGGCACTGGAATTAGAAGTAGAGACTTTATTAGTCCACACTAATTAACAAGAATATATTAAAAGATAAGTAGATTTAACCTTAGAAACGAGTTGTAACATTTTAACACAAGTTATCTAACTTAAATAAGACAAAACTTAATAACAATAATATTTAATTAAACATTGACGCTACGTAGCTTGGGGTTAACGGTGTTAACCCACATCCTCGTGATTTAGAGTTCAAGTCCCGAGCCTACCAAGTAAATTTGTCTAGATGGAATTTATGGGACGGAGAGAATACCCAGCGTCCGGAATCAAAATTGGGAAGTTACTTGATAAAAAGTAAGAGGATCAAGGTAAAGGTTGATAAGACTTGTTCTACTGATAATAGGACACCTAATTTATGTTTTGTTTAATTAAACATTCTGTGTAGCTTTCTTTTGCTCAACTGTACTTTACTGTAGCTGTCTATTTGATAAAAAAAAGTTTCTGGTGATGACGTAATAGCCGAAATGCGCATAAAGTAAATATAGCAATAAATTTAGTACTACACCTATTGATTAATTAAAGATTATTCTTAATAAGTTTAATATTTTTTTTCAGTTTAATTTTAGTTTATATAATATTATATTGTTTTATGAAACAAAAATAAAAGATTATTATGTTCTTAAATATTTGTATATTAAACTAATATTTTTTGTTGGAATATTCTAAGTATATATATAAATAAATATAATTTATTTATATTATTTATTGTAGTAGAAATTTTCGAAATTACTAACTGTTTTAAAGATTACAAATAAAAATAAATATTATAGTCTTTAAAGTTATTTTTGTTTCTATTATATTTATTCCATTTATAGAGAATTGAAATAGGATAGATAGATAGGTAATTGGATATAGATTTGAAAATATTTTGCAAATTTCCAATATACAATCTCAAATATACATTAAATATACGAGGGTATTTTTAAATGATTTCATTCCAATTAATCCAATTTCAAAACTTCAAACCACAGATTTTGTAATTATAGCCACTATAATGATCTAAATGTCAAATATATATATATATATATATACTTCCTTGTAAACAAAATTTAAGTCAATCGAAAAAAAATCAATCCCAACTTAATTATAAATTTAATTTAATGAAGACGCCCTGGTTAGATTGGTTAAAATCTGTTATCAAATAAGAATTCTTATTATACATGGATGTTAAAATAAAAACCCAAATTTTTCATAAAATATATTAATTTTCTAAAATTGATAGAAAGAATAAATTCAAAGCAAATATAAATGATTTAATAATAATACATTTAATTTCATTTTTTTCCTTATTTAAAATACCACATTATTCCCTCCTCCCACCTCTATTCTTTCCCCAAAATGCCGAGATTCCATTTTGGAGGAAATATCCCTTTCTTTTTTTATATGAATCGGCCATTATTCGAATATGGCCGATGGATCTTTTCAAATGTCCGAATTTCCTTCAACACCCCACGATCGAATTCATTTGGGGGCGACAGGGGTGGAGTTGGGGAAGGTAGTTCCAATTGATCCCATCCATTGCCAGTCACAACGAAAATCGCTCCTCGTTCTTAATTTTTTCCAATCGTCAATAGATAAACCATTCGAATCTCAAAGCCCAAACCACACAATAAATCTTGATCTAACTTTTTTTTCACCCCCTGTCTGAGTCAAATGGTTTTACAACCCTTAACATTAAAAAAAAAATAATAAAAAAGTATGCTCTTGGGAAAAAATATATTCAGCTTAGGTAATTTTATATATTAAACTTTTTCCAATTATTTTTGTTATTTCAACTTTCTTAATAATAAATTTTAATAAGCATTTATATACCCACTCATATAAAATATCAATAGTCTACATTCGGCCAGTAACATATGTTTAAATAAAAACAACTAAAATTAAGGATAATTTGTATTGTTTATATAGTAAATATTTATAAATTTTAATTTTTCCATTATACATATTTTAAAGGATGGCCATGGAATATGAATATTTTATAAAATGCATAGTCAATAGATTACTTGTTAGTATACTTTTAGTATAAATAATTTACCAAAATTAACATTTCTAGACCTTGATTGTAATGTTACTTTGATAATATGAAATAAAATATTAATAATAGTTTATTAATAACAATCAATCAAGATTATTTTTTCGAATATATTATATTAAACAAAAATCGCGAAGTTCGCGAAATGAAACACAAATTAAAACACCAGTTGAATAAAATATATGGAATAGATAGCACCAAAAAAAAAATTGCAAATTTTGAATAGAATGTCAAAGTGATATGGAGAGTGTGTGAGTAGTGCTGGATCAAAATCACCAGAGAATAAGAATTCGTCAAAACGGTTTTAACTGAAATATAATCGATTTTGTCAGACGATTTATAACAATAAATGAAACTTGGGTTCACTATTATACACTAAAAACGATTTTCAACGGGAAAAGAGGTAAAAGCAGCCGTCGAGGGCTATTTTAGTTGACATGCAGAATCGTACTTTCGTGATGGCATAATGGATCTGGAACATCGTTGGTTGAAGTGCATTGAACTTAAAGGAGATTAAGTTGAAAAATATAATCCTATATTTCAAAAAAAAATGTTTTTTTCACTCTCCCTTCCAATTTCACGCTTTTCAAATGACCCTTGTATATCCATTATAAATAAATAAGCAGAAAAGAAGATCTCATTACAAATTAAACATAGTGTAATAAAATATTAATATAATTTAAAAAAAAATTTTTTGTAAGTATACCATTTTGTTTCAACTTCATTCAATTTTTGATCTACACTGCACCATTAAAAAGGTAACGATAATAAAGATTTTTTTAATAGCTTTAATCATTAAAAAACTTATTATTTTAAATAGTTTATAATTCAACAAAAATATTGATTAAATCACATTATTTTTGTTTTCCTTTAGTGAAACTTTAATCTATTATTCTATCATCATGTGGTGAATTGATTGAGGATTTGCTGTCTTAATAAGAAACGTGGGCGTTGATGGGAGG
Organism: Labia minor; assembly: GCA_963082975.1. NCBI lineage: Eukaryota > Metazoa > Arthropoda > Insecta > Dermaptera > Spongiphoridae > Labia > Labia minor. Next base: position 24,122,114 of record OY720348.1, on the reverse strand, counting down.
TCGGGGCGGGAGAGAGGAGGAAACAAAGCCACCTGGATAACTGCAGGCACCCAGATATTCAACTAAATTTATATATAAAGTACTAACAATCCAATAGCCGATGATCTCTATTTTCTTTGGTTCTCAATAAATGTTTTAATAAAATATAAAAAACAAAAAAAAAATGTTTTATATAGAAAGAATTTAAATAAATAAATGATAATTTGGATACCATGGAGAGGTTTGCCTTTGTAATAGGCAACCATTCTATCTTGATTATTCAAACATAAATTATTATTTATATATATATTAATCAATAACTTTTAATTTATATTTATAATTTTATTGTATATATATATACATATATATATACATATATATATATATATATATATTATTACTATCAGATTACTACTAACTGAGTTAGCCTCGGGCTATTGTCTAGTACGGAAGTAGGATTGCCCAGGATTCTTCGGAGCTCCACAGAGTACAAAACCACCCAACCTATCAACCCAAAATCCCGATATTAACCCTTGGTCACACAGACTAATCCCAAAAATATTCCCACCTAAATAATCTCTTGAAAATGGCGCCAAAATGGGTGCCGAAACGTCGAGAAAACAATCTCACAAAAAGACGTGATTATATCCCTGATAAATCTGATTGTAATAATAACAATAACATTCACGGAAACCTAAACCAACATATATATAATACCATAGGTCTATTTTTCAAAATTTTATTTTTAAACTATCAACTTTAAAAAATATTAGATTAAAGAATTATTTTATTGAATTTTAATTTTCAATGATCTAATCATTTTATTTGTTAATTTTAAAAATTAAAATATAAATATCTCTGTAATAATATATTTAAAAGAAAGCTTTTGATTGATTTTTGTAAAGTATTTTAAACAATAGAAAGGGAGATTTTCTCATAAAAGGTCTTTAAAAATATCCTATCCCGGTAAATCCAATATTTATTAAAATCATTTCAAATTAAGCTATCGATTTCATTTGAAATATCAGCAGAATTGATTTTTTTAATAAATAAAACATTGGAATTATTTTAATTAATATGTTAATCAGAATAAAAGAAATTAATTTTTAATACCAATTTAATCTTAAATAATTGACAGTTGTATGTTTTTATGACCTGAAAAGGTTGGGTCAACCCTCGGGTTCTCGGGTCCATATATGAATGTGTTAGTAAGATATAATGATTGCCTATTTCAAAGGCAAACCTCGCTCAATATAAAATCTATCAATGGTATATATATATATAACAGTAATTACAAAAAAATTAAATATAAAGTTTATATATAAGACTAAAAGAATAAAAAGTGAAAATATAAATAAAAATTCAATATGATAGTTTTTGAAGAGTGATAATCTACTTACCAACCACATTTAAGGTAATGAAGTGACTCATTTTCGGTTCAGTGCTTACTTGGCATTCGTATTGTCCGGCATCGCGTGGCTGGACATATTTAACTTGCAAGGTCCAAGTATCTGTAGCTTCAACTAAAAATGATTGAAATCGATCATCCGCTATAAAAGTATATCGATCGACAGTTAAAATATGAGAATCCCGACGTCGAATCCAAGATACCTGACAACAAAAGAAAAGAACCATCAAACGGATGCTTTTTTTACGAAAAGAACCATCAAACGGATTCATAAACCATTATATTCTATCTGTTTAACATGACATGAAAATATTAAAATTAAAATGTTATGTTTGAATTATTTTAAGTAAAATATCTATGTCATCAGACTAGAGCCAAAATTGTATTTTGTTGAAAAGTTTTTTCTTATAAATGATAAATATTTAATTAGTTATATATTTTTAAAACAAAAACGAATAATAAGTTCTATTATTTGGACTATATAAATTTTAACACTGCCCTTCATACCCGTGTCAAATTAATATTCTTAGTATTTTTGAAGGTTTTAAAATGAATCATTAATATTAATACAATTGCACAATATTGTATTGTATTTAATGTCTAAATTTATAATTTGGTTTAATTGAAATATAAAAAATAACAGAGTTATGCTGATTTGAATGGAAATGTGATGGAAAGTTACTAGTGCGATTATTGCTAAACGGGTTGCCTACCTCGTAGGGCCTAGATATAAAATTATCAAATTGTATGCAATTATTGTATATAATTATAAACTTATTTAATAGTAATTCAGAGTAATTTATAAACTAATCATATTTAAAAACAAAACAATAAATAAATAAAAGCAATGTCAATCTTTTTCGATACATTTATAAAAAAATGAAAATTTTATCAATTATTTTTATTCTTTAAAAATAATTTAATATAAACTTCGATGGTATTGTAATATTTTTGTATTTCTGGCAATATTTATTCATCTTAAAAAAATATAAAAAAAAATAATAAAAAGTTATATTATTTCAGTCAATATAAATTTTATAAACAAAAAATAAAATAAATTATTGAATTGCTCTAGGCTATTGATGTGTAACTTTAATAAAATCTTAAGGGATGGACCTAAATTTGTTACCAGATCGATATTTTTAGCTACTCATACTATATAAGCATCCTTTTATATAAATTAAAATAATAAGATTAAAAAATAAATATAATTAATAATTTAATATGAATATAAATATAAGCTTAATAAAGGAAAAAAATTAACATTAAATATAATTTATTTTGTTTTATAATAATATTATTATAAACAAATTATAATATTTATTTTTTAATATAATATAAATATTATAAATCATATTAAATGAAATCCTATTATAAGCCTTTACACATATTATATTATTATATATTTAATTTATTAAATTAAATGCAAAGATATGTTATGAGATTTAACATTATATATTTTGATATTTGAAATATTATTCAAATATGAAAGATTGAAAATATAGACTAATTATTTTTTTAAAAAAAGAAAGTTAATTATAAATTTCTAAAACATTTTTCGTTATTGTTTTTTTTTTTTATTTTTCTTTAAAAGAGTATTAATGAAAACAAATGTTTAAAATCAATTACAATTGTTATATAAATTGTAAAATGTTTTATTAATTTTTTTTCAAGCGTTTTAATAATCCATGTTAGTTTTAAAAGAGTGTTAATGAAATACAAACGGTTAGAAATGCCCTCGAGCTCGATGAAGATGCATAATTTATTTTTTTAAATATTCTTTTTGTTTTTATTTCAAAACAAGATTAATAAAAAAAAAGTGATTAAAAATTTGACTGGGGACATGATTTATAATACTTCATATCCAAAATCATTAATTCCATTTTTTTAAGAGCGTGTTAATTATAATTAAAATTAATTAGCAATACCTTGTATATAGCACAAACATTTTTGGCTAAAAGAGGATTAATGCTTTCAGATATAAAAATATTTCTACTACTATACAAAATTACTCATTTATTGAAAGAACTATTGAACATTCATCAAATCTTTAAATATTTATCATCAATAATCAACTCTTTGAGTGATAAAATAAGAGAATAATAACATATTTTTTTTATAAATTAATACATTTTAAAAAACTAATTTATTTTAAAAATTCCAATTCTATATATAATATATATATATATATATAGCGAAAGCTCAATTATCCAGCGGTTGATTATCTGAATTTCGACCAACTGGGAGAGCGAGGGAAAAATAAGGTTATTATTAATTTATCACTGAAAACTAGCTTCAGGCAAAAACAAAATGTCAATTATTTTGTTTGAAAATGTGGATATACTATATATTTATATATATATATATGTATAAAACATTGTTAATAAATAATGTGATTACCCTTCAACATGTGTCTCCATTTATCTATCTATCTATATATATATATATATATAGATAGATAGATAGATAAATATATGTGTGTAAATAATTACTTATTCCTTTAATGTATATTTTTCTTGATATATTTAGTTTTTCCAAATGTTTTATATTAAATAAACTAAATTGACTAACCAAATGCATATGTATGTATCATTGAAGCATGCCATTGAAAAAAAAAACAATGAATCAATTATCCGTTTACCCACTTCTCCGTCACTAGCACGAGTAATCAAGGTTCTATTATATATATATATATATAATAGATAGAGAGAGAGAGAGAGAGTAATTAATTACTAAAAACAAATAAATTGTAATTAAACTCTAATTGATATAATACAATATATAATTTATTTCAAAATAATAAGATAAGAACATAAATAATAAAATAAGAACATAATAAAATTAAAAGTAGGATTAAAGTGTAAATAGGAAATTTTCTTTTAACTCTATTTAGGAAAAGTAGTTAATTTAAATAAGAAGAAGATTATAATGAATTTGTTCTAAGCTAGTAATAGTAGTAGCAAAAGTTAAATGAAGTAATGCTTTAGTAATGTAATACCATGGGGATATTTTTTTTAAATAATAGAATAGTCCGAATAAATTTATTATTCAAATAAATGATAAAAATAAATATTTTTATTCATTAATAGTTGTGTAATTAATTAATCATGGTTTAAGTTTATTAAAAATTCCTTATTTCCATTATATTTTATTGATTAATCATAGATGAATAAAATAATTTTTTTTTTCTCCGAAAGAGATTGCAAATTCAGGTGCCATCTGGTGACACTCATTTTAAGGTAGTATAAAGGAAAAAAGTTTTAAAGATTAAAGAAAATGGGGGAGCAGATTGTATTGGTTTTCTTATCCATTTCGAGGAATCCACTACAGAGATGGATAATAAAGATGTATTGAGGAGGTTCTCCCCTTTTTTCCTTTAAATAAGAACATTTGAAAGAACCAAGAATTTTCGTTAAGCATCTTTGTAAAAAAAAATAAGGTTTAAAAAAAATCCTTCGAAAACATTCAGATGCCCTCTAATTAGAAGAAAACTAAAAAGGACATCTTTATATATTATAATATTTGTTTTTTTTTTATTTACATTGCAGAGTTTTAATTGTTTGTTTAGAATACTAATTTGTTTAGAAATGCTTATTTCATCTACTAATATGAGAATGAATATTTTTCATTCTTCAAAAAGTTGCTGACTCGAATATTTCAGCTATTATGTTTACCATCCCTCAATTTTTTTTATTTTAATCTTCGTAACTTTAAGTTAAATTTTAGCTTAAAAAATGTGTATGCTTATTATGAATTAAATCTATTTGTATATAATGAATGTGTAATGAATTTTAGGCAGGTAATATTAATTTGCAAGATAGGAAACGTGGTTGATAACGACTTGTGCCAAATAATTTTGAATTAGCTTGACGGTTTGAATTTCGTTTTAAGCCAAGTTGCGCCTAAAAAAAATTCCATTTATTTAAATTATTCCCTCCAATTAATAAATAACTCGAATTTTGTATTGATTTCGCCAAATATACCCCAAAATATATTATCAAGTATAAAGTGAATACATTTGATTACCAGCACTGGTAAAAACATTTGACTTTTATTTTAGAAAATTAAAACCAAATTTAAAAATACAAACATTGGGTAAGAATAATTTATAATTAAATATTCAGTGTAATTTCCAATTAATTTATTTATACTAAAAAGTATGTTTCGATTTAAATTATCCTCTATTGATTTTTGTTTATAAATTAATTTTAGCTATTTAGAATAATTAATTATAAAATAAAGTTTTTATAAATTGAAAAATTCATTAGCAATATTTTACATCGAATATAACCAAATGATGATTCGTTAAAATATTTTCTTTTTGAATAGCAAAATTCGATTACATTTTTATAAATGTATGTAGTTGTTGAAGTGCGTTAAAAGAATAATCACCTTGACAACATATCTTCGAGAGAACCACGTAAAACATCACAAGTTCAAAAGGCTAAATATAAATAGTAAATACAAAATTGACATTGAGGAAGAAGCAGGTACACAAGAGAATTTGAAGAAAACTTTCCCTCTAAGCCTTGTGATCGCTGTCTATAAAAAAGTATTCCAATGAAGGAAGAATGATAGAGAGATAGAAGAATATGATAATCATAAAATAGTTTCAGAATATTCAAGATAGTTGAGAGAAGAGCAAATAATGATATTCATTTGGTCGAACAGAATAATGCAAGTTCACAAATCTATTTTAAAATGTAAGAAAAACTATAAAAGAAAAATGAGCTGTGGCCAGGCACAAAACCGACCGACGATTTGAAATAAATTAATTTCCAAACAACATTACATATATATATATACTAGCTTCTAAGAGCGCCTTCGGCACTCTTCGAACCTAGACAGGGGGCTCTGCCCCCTGCACCCCTGATGTAATACATAGTAATTTGTTGAAGTTGTATGCGAAAGGTTTTCATTCATTTTAATTCAATCAGTATATTAAAATATTCATATCCACGAAGGGGTTCAGTGTATATAACTCTTTTGTTGATCACTTTTGAAATCTTCTTTTTTCGACTTTTAAATTGTTTATATACCATATTAATAATGACAACACGTTCTCTCTTTTATTGTATGAGAATTTCTGTATAGACGTCCTCAGAAAAACGAGATATATACAATAGAATATAGAATACGAGTAATATATAATATATATAACATAACGCCTACGCTGTTTAGCTAATAGAAGCTTCCGAGCTTTAAAATTATTTCCAAATTTATAATTAATTCATTCTAATAAAATATCTGCCTTTATAATCAGTTGTATTTTTTTTAATGCAGATTAAAAATACTTTGAAACTGTTGTTAATCAATGTATCACATATTAATTTTTCGATATTATAACTTTTAATGAAATAATAATATTTATATATATTTTAGAGACAAATAATAAAATTCATGTTTAATAAATGAAAGTATTAAAAACTGACCTTTTCTATTATCAATAATTAAAAGAGAATGTTAAAATGATTTCTATTTGAATTTCAATTGATTTTTGATTTTGATAATCATGTATAATTCTCAGAAAATAATTGATATTGAAAGAATAAATATTTATCAGAATTTATCATTTTTTTAGATAAATTAAACAGTAAATTACAAGATAAAAGAAAAAAAGAAAATAAATTAGCCCTGCCGTTTGGGCGTCTCTAGAATAAATGTCACTTCAAATTGCAAATAAAAAAATTATATTTACTTAAATGAATAATAATATCCAATTATATATTAAAAAAATCAATTCATATTGAATAGAAAATATTAAAAAATAGAATAATAATAATAAATACAAATATATATACCAATATATATATAGGGTACGATATATAATATATCCTATTATATTAAATGACATGAGAAAAATGAAATAGAAAAGAGATTAATTAGAAGAAAAGAAGATATATACATTTTCAAATACTAATAAAATGTGTAAATAATTTTAAATTAAATTTTGAGTAATGTGCAGATATATCACATTAAATATATATATATATATATATATATATTAAAAAATAAAATATGATTCATAATATGAATATGAAATAAAAAACAAATATGATATTTTTCTATTAAAATAATTATTAAAAAAAATCAGTAAATCATTTGAGACTTTATTACAATGATGGTAGAGGTGATGTTAATTGATTGCTTTATATTGGTGAATTATGATAATTTCAATAGAAAATACACTTACGCTTTTTATATAGTAGAGAGAGAAAGAGCGTCATCGCCGCCCGCCTGGTTTGAGTTGGCATGCGCACTCACACAACGAAATCGACTGACTGACTTTCACTCGACTAGGAGCCCCTGGCATTTAGGCAACCGGCAATACAGGCCACCCAATTTAAACTTGAAATATTTAAATAGTATACTCTATTATTAATTATTAATCGTATTAATTCTGCATCTAATATTCACATAAAAATTTTAAAATAAATTTATATATTTGAATTTTCTAATATAAGAAACGAATGGTTATCAATTTTAATGGAATTTAGAAAAAAAATAAACAAATAAAAATTTTAAAAGAAACTATTGGAAAATAAAATATGAATTATAATATAATATCAAGATAATATCAAGATGATAGATATATCTATATATTTTTTTGGAAGATTGTTTTGATATTTTCATAAATGGGTTTAAATAGAATTAATAAAAATAGAAAAGTAAAGAGCTATCAAAAGATGATTTAATACGAGATAAAAAAAGAAAATTTAAACAAAATTTATACAAAATTGATTAAGGTACCTTAAGTCTATACCAGTCTATGCCAGTTGGTATAGATGATTATAAAGAATAAGTAAATTTGAAAATTTACTTTATTTAATAAGTTAATTAGTGTTTCATATTTTCTCTCTTTAAATGACAGTGGGGTAAAAAAGATCATCCACCCCCTTTTGTATTGAATGAGGTGTGTGATTCTATCTATATCCGATCATAAGATTTAAAGTTTTTAACAAAATTTTCACTGATAACATTTTGTTGAAATAAGAAGACATTTTGGATTAATACTATATTTTTGTGAATTTAGCAAATTTATGAAATGTATTTGTTTTCAACTGCTTTTAGTTTCAATGATCCTTTTGCGAATGAGCTGCATTTATCAAAAGTTGATAGAAAACTACGAATTTTGAATAATGCCCGTATACAAAATTTCATTATTCTAGCTCAAACCGTTTTTGCGTAATCTTGTTTATACACACAGAGAGAAACATTTTTCTCAACCTTATTGAAAATTACTCAGAGACTTTCAAAACGTATAACATCATCAAAATCTCGCCATCGAAAATTTTCGTGATCACAATCTCTCATCTATATATATATAAAAAAGGGTTTTTGTCTGCACATTGCTCAGAATTTAAAAATTTTTGCATATTGCAATTATGTTAATTTTATTTTATAAATTGTCTCAAGTCTCTAACTTAGCATATTTTCTCTTATTTCATTATAATTAAAAATATTCAATAATAATCTAGCAATGAAAATAAAATATCAAAATTAAATGATCAGGAAATATTATACTCTATTTCACTATTATAACATATACAATTCTTACGAACCATAGGCGGAGGAAATATTAGGAGATATCATTGGGAGTTCAGGCCAAATCGATCAACATTAGATCAGATATTTTCATTATGACAGATATTAGAAAAAAAAAACCGCGAATTCAATATTTCTGTTCACTAATTATTTGTAGACTTTAGTAAAACATACGCATGACTCCATAGATCCGGATAAACTTTTTCAAATTTTGATCTTCAAATTTGTCTTGAAGGTAGTAAAAAAAAAGAGTAAGATGCGGAAATCAATTGTAAAATATTAGGTTATCCAAACGACTTAAATATAATAGGAGATTCTGGAATTGCAATTACAGATAGCGAGGTAAAATTAATGGAGGTTTGAAATTAATAGTGATAAGAAAAAATATTTAGTAACAAAGAGGAACAGTATTAACATACAATATCTTAATATACAAAATGTAGAATTTGAATATGTAGAAAAATTGAATGTAAACACGAAGGATAATAATATTTGAGAAGAATTTAAATCAATGTTGCAATCGAGAAACACCTGTAATCATGCAGTAAAGAGGCTTATCTCATCAAAATTAAAATATATAAAACAATTAATTTGCCTGTTGTATTATATGGGAGGGAGGTATGGTCTATGACCCTGGGAGATGAGAGTAGATTCAGAGTATTTGAGAATAGGATTCTTCCCCGCATTTATTGGCCAAATAAAGATGAGGTCACCGGGGAATGGGGGAGACTGCATAACAAGAAATGCATGGCCTCTCTGCATCTTCAGAAATAGTTAGGGTTATAAAAGGGAAAAAGTGGCGATAGGCAGGGCACGTGGCCAGAATGGGAGAGGAAAAAGATATTGGTGGGGAGACCGAATGGAAAACGTCCGCTTGGAAAACCAAGGACGCAGATATGGATATAACATAAATATTTTTAATTTTATTTTATTTATAATATAAGATAAGATATAAGGAGACGCTAGTTGTGACGTCATGAAGGGCTGGGTGACATGCTATAACGTCATATAAATTTAAATCAAGAAAAAACTAATGAAGATGATTATTCCCAGGGTGAAACCAATACCGATCGATTTTTCTTTATAAATACTATCTATGGTGTGAATTTCAAAAAAATCATTTGAGCGGTTCCTGAGATCACATTTACAAATATATATACAATTTTAGCTACCATAATAAGATAAGTTATATATATATCTATATATATAAAGTATCAATAAAAATATCTTTAAAACTTGAATTAAAATGACTAAATATATATTATCTTGGTTTTTATTTTTAATTTAATTACTCAATTATTACTATATTTTAAGTGAAATATTTTCCGACAATGAATATAAAATTAATTAATTGTTTTGGAAAATACCACGTCCGCTTAAGTAAATATACTAAATTTTATCAAAATCCGTTGAGCCGTTCAAGCTTACACGCTGTATACGAACATACAACGGACGGACGAGCAGACATCATGTTAAAAATACTTTTTTCTGTTTACAAAATGCATGATTCGTGGAGATATGTAAAAATCTCCACAATTGAAATTTGGTGTGAAAACAATACCTGCCCTTCTTATCGTCGGTCGGTAAAAAGGAGAAAAATTCTAAAGAAAAAATTACAATATTTTGATGCGTTATTGTTATAAAAGCATTATATAAACGTTTTTATTTTATATTTTTATATATTATATATTTTTATAAAATTTAATCATTATTTCAGGAAAAAAATTTGAAATGGATTTTCAAGACTTGATAAGTGAATTTAATCAAATTAAATGGAGGGGGGATGCAATTAAATTTTTCAACAAAGATCTATCGTCCCGCAGGTGGTCTTTATCCCGAAGGAGATTCAACTCTATAAATAATATAACATTCAATCAATATTTTGTTGAGGCTTTAGTGAAATATCACGAAGGGCTCATTGTTTTTAGTCAAAAGCATTAAATACGTTTAAATATTAATAAAAATCTATTGTTGAATTCAAGTGGGGTTTGTTTAGTTGATGCTGACACGAACAGTCCCGCCCACGCAAGAAAAATAAGTATTTAATTTATCATTGGAAATATATATTTTGAAAATATATTATTATTTATCAGAGACAAAGATTAATATATCAAACAAACTGAATATATAATCCGATATTAAATAAAATATATTATTTAAAACAAAAGAGATTAAATTTTTAATAAAATAAAAATGGAGAAAACAAATTACATTGTGAAAAAGTTTCAGAAAATATTTATTGCATTAGGATTTAATATTTTTATGAATTGATTTCTCATATTATTTTAAAAACACATGTTATATAAAAAAAATGCTAAAACTTTTAAAAAATATTAAAAATAATTTGAAAATCAAGCAAAAAAATTTTATGCTGCGACCGGAAAACACAATTATATCCTACTAAATATCTTATATAAGAGAAATATTTCTCTTACATATAAAACTAAATTAATTGATTAAATTTAATTAATGAATTAATATTTGAGAAAACTGTATTAACCTTAATACTCAAGTTTTAAAAAAATGTATTTGAACTTGTGAATAAAAAGTATCTTTTTAACGATTGAAAATTTAATTAATATTTTTTAATTAATATTTGAATATACCACTTGTAAATAATTGTAAATATTTCCATAAATAAAAAAATGACTGTATGTAATTAAATAAATAATAAAAATCATTTATTAGTAATATGAATTTAGTGAGTGGATAAAAAAAGTTTTTAAAAACACGCTTTTAATTAAATACACTAAAAAGGAAAAAATAATTTGTCCACACACACCACGATTTCCTTACAATTAATCATATCTAAAAAATGAAAGCGTGGGCGTCAAACATGAAGGGAAAGGAAAAGAATACGAAGGACATTTCATTGTAAATGCACAAACCTTTCTGGTTTTTTTTTCTTTTTCACTATACTTGGTAACTAGGTCTATTTGAAGTATAATTTGCGTTTTTCCCTGCATGTTTAGCGCCCAAGCTTTCATTTTTACCGACCGACGATAGTAAGGGAGGTATTGTTTTCACACCAAATTTCACATGTGGAGATTTTTACATATCTCCACGAATCATGCATTTTCTTAACAGAAAAAAGTATTTTTAGCATGATGTCTGTCCGTCCGTCCGTCCGTATAGATGTGTACAGTCTGAACGGCTCAACCGATTTTGATGAAATTTGGTATATTTACTTATTGTATCAGTGGGATGAATTGATCAACTTTTGGTGCAAATCCGGAAACCGGAAGTGGTAGTATTAGCGATCGACGATAGGAAGGGAAGGGTTATTTTCACACCAAATTTCACATGATGAGATTTTTTTATATATCACCACGAATCATGCACTTTGTATTGATTTTATCCTCGGGAAAATCATATTTATTAGTTTTTTCTTGATTTAAAATTATATGACGTCATCCAGCCATTCATGACGTTACAGCCTGGTCTTGCATATATATTATAATTAAAAATGTTTATATTTATTATTTATGTATCCATATCTGTTTTTTATTACATTAATAGATATATTAAAATTATTTGAAATTGTTTCTGTAGCTGGAAATTAATTTACTTCAAACCGTCGATCGGTTCGGACCTGGCCACAGGTCAACTTATTTTAAATCGTGGTATGTGTGGAGAAATTATTTTCTCCTTTTTAGTACATTTAATTAAAAGCGTGTTTTTAATAAGTTTTTTTTTATATTTTTTTATTTCCTAATTTTTAGTCTTGACAAAATTTTTGCCGGTTTATAATTTCAGGTTATAGTGTTAAGAATTAATTAATTTATTAATAATAATACTATTATTTATTATTATAAATTTATAATTTATAAGTTATATAAAGATATATTTATCATTATGAAAAGTTAATTATTTATATAATATTATTCATTATCAATCATTTGAAATATTTAAATAGTTTTAATTTTATTAAAATAAATTTATAATTGGAATTTAATTAAATTTTATCTAATATACATTTTTTATTTTTATTATTTTATTTTTTAATTCACAAATTTGAAAAATTAAAAATATTTCTTTTGATTATTGCAGTGTCATTGACTTTCAATAAACGTTTCAAATTTGAGCGAAATCGCTCAACTAAAAGTGGGGCCAATTCACCTTGTAAGATTACACGACTAAATAAAAGCGTGTAATAATTAAAAAGATATATTTAGTATTTTGTGTTTAAAAAATTAATATATATTTAAGACACCTGGCAAGAATGGTAGAGGAAAGACTAGGGAAAAATATATTTGTGGTGAGACCGATTGGAAAACAAAGAACGTGGTGGGCGGATAATGTAGTAAGGGACTCAACAGAGATAGGAGAAATAAGAAATTTCGAGTTCCCTAGAGCTACAGAAATAGAAAAAGTGACCTAATAGTAGGAATTGAATAATAAAATAAAAACTTAAATAAATTCACTTCTCTTAATTAAATACAATAAATAAAATTATTTAAAAATAAATAAGCTGGAGTGTCTCCACTCGACTATCTCGCAATTTGAATTGGATTACATAACATAATAAATTATATTTAAATTAAATTTAATTAATTATAAATTATAAATTAAAATTAATAAATAATATTTATTAAACCAGCGCATGTTTGGCTCTTTGCCACCACGTCACGTGTGGGCGCGTGAGATTTGCAGTGTTAAAAAATTAAATCTGGTACTTTCAGCGATTCAATCAAGCTGAAATTCTATATATAGCAGTTTTATACAATTTTTAATCATGTGAAAAACTACGGTTACTTTAGAGGAAAAAAAATCAAAACTAGGTAATGACCCTCTTCCGGTTGAACTACATTTCTCAAAAGTTGATAGTAAACTACGAATTTTGAATAATGCCCGTATACCAAATTTCATGATTCTAGCTCAAACCGTTTTTGCGTAATCTTCTCTACATACACACACACACACACACACACACACACACACACACACAGAGACATTTTTCTCAACCTTAGTGAAAATGATTCAGGAATCTTCAAAACGTATAAAAACATCAAAATCTCCACATCGAAAATTTTAATGATCGTAATACTATCTCTGGCGAGATAGTAAAAATGTTTATCAACTTTTCGTATGATTTTTTTTTAATTTAAAATGATTCTAAAACGTTTAAAAAAAATTGGAAAAATTAATATTTGAAAATATTTATTTTTCAGCTTATAGTAGGGTTATATAATATTCAATGGATAAATAAATAGACAACTTTCATGAAATGACAGAGATGGATTGAAGTATTATGCCTGGGGTCCATGAATCATTCTTTAACTGTCCATAAAATTAAAAAAAATTTAATTGGCAAGTAGTATAAATAAATCTTGACAGACAGACCAATGAATATATACATATATAGAAAGAGAGAGAAAAAGGCAGTGAATAAATATAAATAACCCATCAATAAATATTTCTCTCTATATTTTATTTATTTATTATTTTAAAGTGTTTACTTTTGGCTTTATTTGTCTACATATTATTAACAGGGCGTTCATATATATATATATATATATATATAGTTTTATATATATAATAAAATCCAAAGGGAACGAAAAGAGATGGGAGGATGGGTTATATTTGATTGATGCTATTTGTAATTGTAATTAATGCAATGGAAATGATTTCAATTTGATTTGATATTTAAGTAGAGATGCTTGTGTAGATGGAATCACTTACGGATTTGTTTCCGAGCTGTTTCACTTTACATGGTAAATAGGCGTGGGTCCCAAGTTGGGAGGTGATATTTGTCGTTGTCGTCGGGTCGAAATATGGTCCTGTGTATAATCCCGTGAATCGTTTCACATAATGATGCATGATTTGAAGATTTCCAACATTTGAATTTCCTGAAAAAAAAAGAAATAAACAAAACGGTTATTAACTAAGAACACATTATTATGATGTTGTTTTATGTTATATATGTAAATAAACATGAAAGGGGTTATAGGGGAACATGGGGGAGAGGTTGAAATGTTTGATATGCTGAAAGCAAATAGCAAATGCTGTAATTAAGATGAAAATCTGAAATTCTCATTACGGAGAGTTGACTATTTGTCTTCTGTTCCATTTAAACAAAAAGTAAAATAATTATTTTCCAACTGGGACAGTCCCAGATGCCTAAAGTCCCGAAAGAATTGGTTGGGGCGCTTTAATTTAAATAAATATGATCCTAATTATATATATATATATTTATATTATTTCATATAATTTATATATCATGTAATTTTTTATAAAAAATAATATTAATTTACATTAATACATGATACCTCTATAGAATAAAATATAAAAATAAATGGCTTATCAGTAGAAGTGAGAATATAATTATAATAGAAATAAATAGGTAATTTATTATCGAAAAACTTAGAAATCTTTCCGATTGAAAAGTAAAATGCGTATTATTTTCTATCATCTATCAATTATTTAATGACACCCAATTTATATTAAAAACAATTTATAGGTAGTGAGCTACTATAGATTATATATATTATAGTGAATATAATTTGGAAATTTAACCAGAGTTTTTTTAACAATTTTCATTTTATAAAAAGAAACTTAAAAAATAGATAATAAAATCAATATGTTAAAGGTAAGTTATTAAAAACACTAGGTTTTAAGTTTCAATATAAATTTTATGATCATTTCGACAATTACGTTATCGAGAGAAGCTTGTATTATACTCAATGTATAATATTGAAAGATTTATTAAAATTAATATTTCTCTTCATTGAAACATTGTATATATTTAGAAACATTGAGTATAATACAAGCTTTTGATGATGTGTTTTTAATAACTTTCTTTTAACCTTTTGATTTTATTATTTATTTTTCGGTTTCTTTTAATATGTAAATTGAAAATTGTTAAAAAAATATTCAGATTAAATTTTCAAATAGGTACAATGTTTTTATGAGAGCTGCCAGTACAATCTTTAAATTTAAGTGAATATAATTTTTTAAGTTAATAGTATACTAGGACTGAAAAGGTTGAATCGTTTTCCGCCCATTAAACAAAAATTAATACTAAAACTTTGGAAGAAATAATAATAATTTTAATAAATCATTCAATTTTATTATTTGTATTGATAAATATTAATGTATCGGATATGATATTTTGAATAGAAATCAACCATGCAATTGTTATTGATATAGTATATATATATATATATATATATATATATATTTATAACTTATATAGGTATATTTATAAAATATCTAGGATCTGCTAATTAATTATTTAATATAATGAAATCATTACTTCCTAGCAAATGCATTTGCAAAATTTCTTAAGAATAATTAAAGGGAATCTGTAGTTGTTGATTATATATTTGTTTACAAAATACCCTTCTAATTTGTAAACAAATTTGATTATATCTATATATTTATCAATCTATATCTATATCTATATTTAATTTATTTGAATAATCAAAATTATTTATTCAATCAATAGAACTGACAAATTTCAGAATTTTTGTTAATTAATAATAGAAGGAGGATAATTAATTATGTTATTTTTTGAATTTATATAGGTATATATAATTTGATTAAATATTTATAAAAATATAGCTCTCTATAATAAATTTAATTATCTATTTGTTATTTATTTATTTTTTATATTTGAAAATATTAAAAATATTGAATAAATTCGTTGCAAAAGATTTAAAATAAATGAAATGATAATAATTATATTTTGTAATTACTCATTTGAAATGAAAATGTCATTGACTGATTCATTAATCATTCAGATAGAATTGGTCATGTTTCGAATAATTTAAGTTGATTTTTATGTATTTATTTTTATACATTATTTATTTGGCAATGGTTTAAGGGGGTTTATGGTGGTGGGATAGATGTGGGCGGGTTTTCCTTCATTGAGTTGAGGTGTTTCATTTGAACTTGTAATTATTTGGATTGAATGGCGGGGAGATCAACGAGCCAAAAGCCGGCTAGTTAATTTGGGGACCTGAAGAAGGTGGATGCCGGTGGTTTCTCTTGGTTTCGTTTGTGTTGAATGTCCATGGATTGGGGAGCTGAATGAGGTCGGCGCCGGTTACCCCAGCTGGGCTAAAGCCCGGGGAGCTCGGACTTGCCCCGCCCAGACAGCCCAGGGCAATGTTTGGCAGACACCCTTGTGCAGCTCCAGCTCGCCCCCATGCCTCTTCGAAATGCCCTCACGGAAATGAACCTCATCGAAATATTATTTATTTACTAGACGATTAGGAAAAACAACGAACTATCAATATCAAACAATACAACCACAACCAACTTTTTATTTTCATACATCCCCGCCCTACTCCCCACTCCACCTTCCTTACAATCATCTTACTAAAAGAATTGAAGATACATTCATCACTCATTTAACCAATATATATTAATATTAAGTAACAAATTTCTATATAAATCAACCAAATGAAAATAAACATTCCTCCCTCTCCCTTCCCACTTGAAAATTTACCATCATTCATGGAATGAAAATAAAAACCAAATACTTAACCTATAATTATTTTTTTATCGAAAAATCCATTTTCGTGTGATATTTAGGCAAATTTACTTCCGTAGTGTATAGCTATTTTTTTCTGTTTTATTGATCTAAAGCGATAAGTTATTCATTGATTTATGTTATGTATAATATATTTTCTACGCGAAAGTATATTTACGGGATGACAAAAGGGCACTTGATATTTAATTGAATATTAAAAATGTCATTGCTAAACCCCACTGGAACAATCGACATGTGTTGTAAGACATACACTAATAGCCTCAGGGGTGTCTGGCAAACCAAAACATTCGTGTTTATTTAACTTTCAACGTTTAGGATTCAATTAAAATGACAGAAGGGAACGAGTTTAGGAAAAGGGAGGAAGGGGAATTAATTTAGAGGACAACTCTCTATATTGAAATTCAATAAGAAGAGGATTTTCATCTTCATTCTGTAATTGAAGATTAAAGCTCAAAAGAAATTTCAATGAATTTAAATATGTAGTTATTGGATATACACGACATCTTATGTTAAAACTCCTAATCCCATTAAGAATCATTAATGATTATGATATAAATATATAAATTACACATTTATCGATATCAGAGTATGTATAAATAAAAGAAGAAGGTTATCTTCTATCTTCATTCTTCATTAATCCAAAACGAAATAGCATTCAAACAATCAATTTAATTTCATTTTCGGCTTAATAGTGTATATAAATTTTTTAACAAAGATTGAAACTTCTTCAATCTTCCTTTAACTAAATTAGTTCTTGAAATGTTTCACTTATAAGATTAACATATATGCATATCCAAAACCTATATTAAACTTATAATTTCAAGTTTACAATGGAATCTTTTTTCTTACTTAATTCTTATGTATTCTGATGTATTCAACATGTCATTTCATTTTTATAAATCATTCCCAAATTTTCTTTCTTTTTATTTGTTTTATAATTTATATAAACAGACCAATTTCTTTATATCTCTATTTCTGCACAATGTTCACTTCTTGAAATATTCATTTGGGGTAAGAAAATAGATTTCTTTCTTGAAATTGCAATTCTATTAGTTACAAGTTATTTTTTTTATCGACAATCGACTATTCTTTCAATATTCGAAACCTTTGTTCCTTTGTTTTTCTCTTCGAGAGCTGTTTTGACTTTATGGGTCAAGTATCTTTTTACTTTTCTAACATTAAATATAGATATATAAATATTATTTATACTACGATTTTTGATATAAAACATGGGTCGATCGTCTTTTATAAGAAGATAGAATGTGTATACACATTATTGATCTCTATAAAGAATCCAGAACATCATTAGTTTTCCATATCTATGTAACTTACTCGTTAAGATTTTGATCAAAAAGAAATTCGGTGAATATTCGTATAAAATATATATTATATGTTCGTATAAAGTATAAAGCTTAGATATTTGTTTCATCAAATTTATTTATTTATTTATTTTTTGGAATTTTATCAATTCATAAAAACAAGCCGAACTGAACCTGATATATAGAATATTCATAATTTACAATTAAAATAATTTAATTTAAAAAAAAAAATTGATAAAAAAGAAAAACAAAATCTATCTATCTATATATAAATATATATAAATTACTATTTATAATGAATATTTATTGATGTTATTATTTTAATATATTTAGGTCATTCAAGCTTTTTTAATATACTCAAAATGTCAATAAAATATTCATTTAATTTATTTACAGATTTTTTATTAAGAAATATTAATTATTTACTTATTAAATTTATTTCTCTATATTAATATTTTTTTTATATTAACATTGTGAAATTAATTTGTTTTCCATTGTAAAGATAGCAGAGAATTATCACAAGAAAAAAGTAAATAGAAAAAAATTCTTTTTTGAAGAGCGTAAGAAAAAAAAAACAAAAAAGAAATATGAATTTAATAAAAGAAAAAAAATAATTAAAACATTTCATTTATTCTTTATTTTTACAAAGAAAAGGGGAATTTATGGGGTGGTTGAGGAAGAAATATAATTTTATTCTTATTTGTAATATACATATACCATATAATTAAATCCCTTTTTAATTTGAATAAATTGTAATATATTATATTATCCTATTATATATAGGAGAGCGTATTAAATTTTAAATTTATTTTAAAAGATTTATACGATATTTTTTGGTATTTTTTTAGAGTATAATATTTTAATATTGAAAAAAATTGAATGGTGGAGGAGGAACCATTAATTTTTTACTAATGGAAAATATTTTTTAGTATTAAATGGATTTGTATCAATTTTTATAGTTAAAATTTGAATATTTGTAAATGGATTTGACCTTTAAATCTCTTCCATGAACGGGAAGGTAATTTATTTTCTTTGAAAATGAAATTTTAATTAAAATTTAAATTCTTAATACCCATCAAGATATACATATATGGATTTTCATGATGGATTTTCAAACATTTTTTTTTATTTTTGCTGTGAGAGGAGGAAGAAGGAGTGGGGAGACGGTGAGAAATGGAAAGGGAAGAATGACGAGCGTCCATAATAACGGATGCAAATTATGATCGAAAATTAATTAAGAGAAGTGTTGGAAGAGACTCATTTGTTAAAGCTGAAATTTATAGTCAATTCTATTTAAAATTCTATCAAAATAATATTTAATTGGGAAAAATTAAATGGTATTATTAATATGTAAACAGTTTCACAAATTATACACTTAAATTGATCATTATTCATACCGAGATTGAATTTTATGTTATAAACATTGATTATATAGTATGAAGTTAATATATATAACATAATTATCGAGAGAATTCAAAAAATATAAAATGATTTTCAGGTATTTTTAAGCTTTGTAAACGATCCACACATCTAAATTTTAATTTCATATTATATGAAACAAATGCTAATGGATAAAGAATGATAAATTATATTATTTCCTAAAATTACTCTATTTTTATGTATTTATTTATTTATAATTTTTATTTTTATTTTTTGATATTTTAAACGTAAATATTCTCCTTATAAATGTCAAATCTATTTTCATTTTATTTATTTTGTTTCTCTATTATTTTAGTTTGAGACTGATTATCCCTTTACAGCTGCTAATTTATAAGGTGTGTAACGAAGTTCCGACTGTTTTTCAAAAAATGTCCTCAGTAGTAAATGCTGGTCGATTATGACAACTAAACAGTCATGACAATTTGTAAACAAACCGCTTTGACACATTAGTGATTTTGTTTTTGCGTTATATACTTTTGGTTGAGTAAAAATGTCTGATTTTGTGCCAAATAATCGTCATTTGTGGAAAGTGTTGCTTTTCTTCATTCATTCGAAGAAAACGGAGGCAGAAAATTCTTCTGATCTAAATGACTATGATTAGTTCGGTCGCTTGAAAGACTGTGATTGCGATGTTAACGACCGTGTGGGTGAAGGAAGGCCTAAAACCTGAATTGGAGGCATTGATCGATAAGGGCTCGTTCCAATCACAAAAAAAAACATGGGAACTGCCCGGTAATGATTCCACATGGTCGGCTAGGCCGAATATTCAATCTGCAAAGGTTTTGCTGTGTATTTGGTGGGACCAGGGCGGTCTTATTTATTATGAGCTGTTAAAATAGAACGAAGATGGGTACGGTATTGAGTTCCATTGGTGCGAGTGAGCCGAGAGAAAAGCAACCACAATACGACCAAAGGCACGAAAAGTGATTCTATAGCATGACAACTCTTGGATTCACTTTGCCAAACCCGATAAAACCTACTTAGAAATGCTCAGATGGAAAGTCCTACCCCACCCTCCATATCCCTCAGATATATTGTGTCGTTCGATTATTACACCGTACGATAGCACATAGTCCGGAAAATCAGCAGTTCCATATCTCAAAATGGCTAAATTCGTAGATAACCTCAAAAGACGAACAGTTGTTCCGTGACGGTATTTCGACGCGCAGAACATGAAAAAAGTTGTCGATAACGATGGGCAATGTTTTGAATGAATGTGACCATTTTTTCTCAATAAAGTAGAATTTTCATCAGAAGAAAAACAGCAATAATTTAATTTCGCACCTGATATATATGATAGGTACTTGCATGTATTTGATCAGTGACATCTATTGGTGAAGATGTGAAGTATCAATGCAAACAAATTAACATAACTATTAAATTTGATCAGAAGTGAAGCAATTTATTTCCTAGCTTCAATGTCGACTAAAATACATTGAAATAAATAATAGTTATTCTAATAAACAAAATTAAAGGCAAAACTACAAACAGAAATCTCCTTGTCTTTTCCATACAGTCGATTGTAGTAGCCGACCTGTCTTTCACATCTCTATAAAATTTGTCTGTCTAATTGTTTATTGGTCTAAAATTTAGACTTTCAAGCACTATTTAAACACTAAATAGTATCTGAAAGTATGTAATGAATTATAAATAGATTCTAGTATAATCCTAACGACAAAATTAAATACACTTATATTATTGAACTGAAAACTTATTATTATAATTATATCCTTTTAGATTTCGAATAGATGTAGTTCAATTAATAATTATCTTCAACAAAGAAAATACATTAATTTAATTATACTTAAATATGCATGAACATTATTAGATTATTTTGAATATTAATTCTCACTTTTAGAAATAATTTAGAATATCAACTCAACTTATATATGTATATAAAGCCATTATAAAATAAAATCATAGTGTTTTAGTAAATTCTTAAATTTTTTAATCAATTTCAGAATATATAATAACTGAAATCCAATAACAGAGGAAAAAACAAAATGCTGTTTTCTTTTATCCTGGGGCACAAAAATCAATTTAGCAGGAATGTTGAAAAAACAACACCAACTAAGAAAACCTAATCTCCATATCGACTATTGATTATATTAAAAGATTCAATTATATACTCTATGATTGGTTTATGTTCAAAAAGACCATCCTAATAGAGGTTTAAAAAAAATTCCAAGAGAGATTCGATTGATCTCATTGAAATTCTTCCCTCTAATTTGAATAAAAACCATAACAAAAAAAAAAAAAAAACAAGAAAAAAGAAAAAAGAAAAATGTAATTAAATCACATTATTATTATTCAAATTATACATTAAATGATATCATTTAATAATGATCACAGTAAATGATACAGTTACGAAAAGTTTTGACAAATACCAATCTTCAATTTCCACTCAATTCAGTCTAAAACAGAAATATGTCAACATTATCGCAACTTGTTTGAGTAATTTTATTCTTAAAATCACAAACATTTTCCATTGAATTCTATAAGTATATTTAAATTGTTTATTAATAGGAAACAATGAATACATCTCGTTTCAATGACTAATTCACGAGGTTTCAGGGGCCATTCAGAATATCAAAGAGCGTGAAAAGGTCGTAGAATTATTGAGGATTTATTGTATATGAATAATAAATAATTTAAATTGATAAATATCATGAATTTTAAACATTTTATAAAATTTAAATTAATGAAGGTTTCAGATCAATAACAAAAAAAACATAAACGACAAAAATATTTGCAAAAAAGTGAGTATTTTTTTCAGGAAAAATGAATTGAATTAACATTATATAAATAAATTATAAATGAGAATGTTAAGAAATGACTATAAATAATTTGATTATGAAAAACAATTTCAAAAAATAATACTTGTCTTTTATACAATACAAATTTATTTAATATTTTGTTTTTATTATTAATTTATTATTAATGGTCAAAATGTTCGTTATATAAATATACGAGATAAACATACAGGTTATATATTTTGCATAAAAATAATTCAATCTGAAATGCACGTTTTCAGGATTACATGATTTCGAGAATATAATTTTCATCAATTGGTCTCTATATTTGGTCAATTTAGAGCAAAAACAAAAAATTGTATTATAATTTGTTATATGATATATATTCTACAGAGACTCGTTTTCATTAAAATGGGCCAATCAAAAAACTTGACCTTTAACGCGTTTTTTGGGATTTTTACTAATATAGTTTTATTTTATTTTTCAAATTTTTTTCTTAAAACAACTGAAGGGAGATATTGATAGCTATTTTTTAAAAATTAATTCCCTCGATATTTAAATATATATAATACTAGCTGCTCCGAGCGCCTTCGGCGCTCTCCACACCTAGACGGGGGCTCCGCCCCCTGTACCCCCCCGAGTGGTACATAGTATTTGGTTAAGAGTAGTAAAAGGTTTTCATCCATTTTGTTTCAATCCGTATATTACATAAAACATTCATTTCTTTTTGTGTTCTTATTTAAAATATATTTTAATTTAATCAGTAAATTAATTATATATATTATTATTGTATATGTTATATCTATTTATCTATGTGGCTCAAAGATACTCGAAAGTTCTTGGCCGCAACAACCACATTCCTGAGCCCATGTCCCATCTCTCTTACGTCCCTTCCTACGCGTCCTTGGTCTTCCAAGCGGACGTTTTCCAATCGGTCTCCGCATCCTTTTCCAATCCAATATCTTTTTCCTCTCCCATTCTAGCCACGTCTCCTGCCTATCGCAGCTTTTTCGCTTTTATAACCCTAACTATTTCTGAACATGCATAGAGGTCATGCCATTCCCCGGTGACCTCACCTTTCTTTGGCCAATATATGCTGGAAAGAATACTCTGAATCTACTCTCATCTCCCAGGGTCATAGACCATGCGTCCCACCCATATAATACAACAGGCAGGCAAAATAATTGGTTTATATATTTTAATTTTGATTCCTTTTGATAATAATTTTGATGAGATAAGCCTCTTTACTGCATGATAACAGGCGTTTCCCGATTTCAACCTCGATTTAAATTCTTCTCAAATATTATTATCCTTCGTGATTACATTCAATTTTTCTACATATTCAAATTCTACATTTTGTATATTAAGATTTTGTTACTAAATATTTTTTCTTATCACTATTAATTTCAAACCTCCATGTTGTCCGATTTGCCCTAAATCTGAATTAGAAGAAAATTATAAATTGCCTCCTCTTCCAGCCCATTTACTTATCCAGGCATCTTAATTTCTTAAGACTCCGTTTTTTTTAAATTTAAAATAGAAGGAGGGAAATAGTTTTAAATTATATTCGAATAGTCTATTATATTCTATATATCAGTATTTTTTTCTGAATTTAATACCAAGTTTATTTTCGAAATTTTCCATTCTTTATGCATATGATTGATTACATGTGTTAAAATTTAAAAAAATTCAAATATTCTAATTTTTAAATTTATATATAATTTAATATTATTTTTTATTAATATCATATCAAAAAAGAGAATTTATTAAAAATTAAAAATAAAAAAAGAAGCCTATTAATAAAAAAATATAATAGAATACAACAATTTTAATTTAAAACAAATTTTAAAAAAATACTCAATTTATAAAAGTCATAAATTTAAAACATCTCGTTTATATCATTTGTCTAAAAAGTCATATTTTAATTTTATATAACCAAGAAATCATTTTTTCACTTAAAATATAGTAATTAATAAATAATTAATTATAATAATTGAAACAATATAATATAGTCATTTTAACAATATAATTTAGTCATTTTAATTGACGTTTTGAAAATATTTTTGTATTCATAAAACATAATAATACAAAAATACAAAAATATACACGTTTCGATTGCAGAAGTAGCAAATATCAATATGTGGTTTAATTTACAAAATTCCGTTATAAATAAAAACAACCACCAAAGCTTTAATAATTTAATATAATTGAATTGATATTTGAATATTAGAATTTAAAATAAAAAGTGAAATATTACAATAATTTTTAAATTCCGAGCAAATGTCAAATTATCGCCACCAGCGCCTCTATGATCTAGTATGGTAACTAAAATATTTTTAATTAATTAGCACCCCCTGGACACACCTTAGCAATTAGCGGTTTTATAAAAGAAGTCTGACATGCCCTGAGACCTACTGAATATGCATAAAAAATTTCATAAGAATCGGTCCAGCCGTTTCGGAGGAGTATCATTTCAAAGTTTTGTGACACGAGAATTTTATATATAAGATTATATTATCGTATTTTGATTATGAAAATTAATAATTATTTTAATATACTATGTGAAAAAGAAAAGAATAAATTTTATATAATACATTTAATTTTAAATTAAATATGTTTTTTAACTATTAATATTTTTCTTATTTATTAAATTTAATTAATTTACTTTATAAGATGCAGAATTGCAGTAGTACTTAGTTGAGATTTTGATGTTTTTATACGTTTTGAAAATTCCTTAATCATTTTCACTAAGGTTGAGAAAAATGTCTGTGTGTGTGTGTGTATGTGTATGTAGAGAAGATTACGCAAAAACGGTTTGAGCTAGAATCATGAAATTTGGTATACGGGCATTATTCAAAATTCGTAGTTTACTATCAACTTTTGAGAAATGTAGTTCAACCGGAAGAGGGTCATTAACTACAACGTTTTGATTTTTTTTCCTCTAAAGTGACCGTAAAAATAAAGATATATGTTTGATAGTTTTTCACATGATTAAAAATTGTATGAAACTGCTATATATAGAATTTCAGCTTGATTGAATAGCTGAAAATACCAGAATTAATTTTTTAACAGTGCAAATCTCACGCGCCAACACGTGAGGTGGTGCCATCAACAAAGAGTCAAACATACCCTGGTTTAATAAATATTATTTATTAATTTTAATTTATAATTAAATTTAATTTAAATATAATATATTATGTTATTTAATTCAATTCAAATTGCGTGATCGTCGAGTGGAGACACTCCAGCTTATTTTGTAAATTATCATTGAATTTGGGGAATCTGCCCGCTGGTTTTAACTCATGTAAAGAGGTACACTGACGGAGCAACTCAAAACCATTGAGGAATCCCAAAATGCTTTGTACTGACTTGCTCTGTGCCACCAAGAGAGAGTCGGAATAGAAACCTTATTATAATTAAAATAAATTCAAAACTAAAAGGCACCAAGTGTAAACTTTTTTAAAGGTCCCTGAACTTATCATCATATACGTTTTATCATCTGCCCTCTCCTATATATATTTCTGGCCTAATAATGAAAATGCGAATATTGTTTTATTGTTTTTCAAGTATTCTCCAGCATGATATATACACTTTTGCATGCGCTCAAATCAATTGTAGAAACACACTTCCACTCCGATTGAGACACCTCTAAAACATGGTTTTTGAACGCTTCAGCATTTTCTGGCGACGAAAATCGTTGACCAAGCATTTTGTTCTTGATGTGTGGGAATAAAATGAAGTCATTGGGTGTCAAGTCAGGTCTGACCAATCAATTCGAAATTTTGGCCGGTCAAAAAGGCTCTGGTTTGAGCTGATGTGTGAGAGCTTGCATTGTCATGGTGCACAAAGATTCGTCTTTTCTTGATCGTTTTTCGAATTACTCCGAAGACTTTAGTCAAACAAATTATGGTGTACCACTTAGAATTAACCGTCCTACGTTGCTCAAGCGGAACAGTCGCCACATGACCAGATTTGCCGAAGTGCTTCTTCCACGAACAACTTTCGTTGGATTTAGCTCGTCTTCCAAGACCCACACGGCCACGATTGAATTCATTAAACCAATTTTTCACAGTGCTATATGGTGCTTCATCGCCATACAAAGTTTTAAGTTTATTCAAAGGTGTATTGGGAGGAGAACGCGGGGGAACGACGTTCCCTTACCTTTTTTCAGAACCGGAACCCGTTCCAGTACTTTTTCATGTCCCGACAACTCCCACTTAAATCTATTGTTAGAATTTCTTTTTTTGTGTTCGTAAATATTTTGTTTAGTAAGAATAAGAAAAAATAAAAACTTATATAGAAAAAAATAGTTTGCTGAAAATAGGACATTTTTTGCTCCCACTATGCGTTCTCTTACTTCTTATTTTACCAATACATCGCTGAGTTCATCGATGCACTCTTGTCGTTATAATCCAAATGATAGCACGAAAATGTTCACGAGTTAATTCCATTTTTTTGCCAAATTGATTTTTTCAAGTCACTTTAAATAACACAAATGAAACTTAGTGTTGCCAGGCCAGAAATATATATAGCAGCCCTCGTATATGTATATATATAGGGCCAATTCTAGAATTTTAAAGGTCCCGAACAAAACAAAATTTGGCTTCCTTTCTTACATATTATTTTATTTTTATATTGACGCCCCTCAAAATATGGCGCCCCGATAGTCGCCTGGTTTGCCCACCTCTTTCCGGAGCTGTATATATTTTATATTGGCGTTCTAACGTGGAGCAATCATATCCATTTATCTATTATATTGTCATCAATCTTGGGGCAATCATTTTAGCATTATATTAAAACTTTATTTTTAAATATTTTTTTTAAATATATATTTATTAAAAAAAAATAATCAAAATAATATGAAAATGAATTATTCTATTTATCTAATGAATAAAATAATTATTTGATAATGTTACAAATTACAGGTAATGTATATGAAATGTTAAAACATTAGTTAAAATTGTTGAATAAAATAAAATCAATTAATTGAAAAATTGGAGAAAACATCTAACTTTAAATGACAGGTTAATTATGAAATAAAAAAATCTGAACAAATTATAATTTAAAACATTAATAAATAAAAAGGAAATAAAATATTAATGAAAATGGAAAATAAAATCAACAGAGATATTAAAGGATATATTTTGAAGGGTGAGTGAGTAATTTTTGATTATGATTGAATAGAGCTGAAATTTAATAATCAATTGGAAAAATTCGTATCATGTTAATAATTTCCGATAAATCAGTTTGGTCCGGTTTAAAATTTTCATTTCTAAGAAAAAAAAATAGATTAATTAAATTTAAAAAAATTAATAAAAAGTAAATCTACTTATATCAAATATTGAATTTTATTTTTTACTATAAATAAGTGTGAAATGATTAAAATGAAAAAAGTAAAAAATGATTTTAATGTTGCATTTTAGTAAGAGTATCACAATAATTTAATATTACAGCTCTAAATAAAGGATATAATCCAATTTATACAAATGATATATTTAAAATATTTATATAATATATTTGATGGTTTAAATTAATCTAATTTGACGATATATATATATCAGTATATCAAATAAGTAGTTTCCTCTCTCCTCTTTCAAACCATATAAATATAAAATTTAGCATTATCTAGAACAGATGTTTCAAAACTTTTTTGTGTCGTAGACCCCTTGCCATGTTTTTCGGTTTTGGGTAGACCCCCTACTTACCTGAAATTGATTTGTTGTAAATTTCTAACCTTAGTGAAGTTTAGTGTTAAAAACTTAAAGAAAAAACACATGTTTTATACATTTATTAATTGAATTTAAATTAAAACTCCTCAAAATAAAATTTTGTATCTGTTATATAAAACAGGAGTAGCCACACTTGGTGATACTTAGAGCCATATTGAATAAGCTGGAGTGTCTCCACTCGACTATCTCGCAATTTGAATTGGATTAAATAACATAATATATTATATTTAAATTAAATTTACTAAATTATAAATTAAAATTAATGAATAATATTTATTAAACCAGCGCATGATTGGCTCTTTGTTGATGGCACCACGTCACGTGTTGGCGCGTGAGATTTGCAGTGTTAAAAAATTAAATCTGGTATTAACGTGGTAGATAATGGCCCTCTTCCGGTTGAGCTACATTTCTCAAAAGTTGATATAAAACTACGAATTTTGAATAATGCCTGTGTACTAAATTTCATTATTCTAGCTCAAACCGTTTTTGTGTAATCTTGCCTATATATATATACACACACCCAGACATTTTTCTCAACCTTAGTGAAAATGGTTCAGACACCTTCAAAACGTTAAAAACATCAAAATCTCGACATCGAAAATTTTCGTGATCGCAATATTATCTCTGGCGAGATAGTAAAAATAGAAAATGTTTAACAGTCAAATCGGAAATTTTTTTTTTTTTTCTTTTTAATTGAGTCACAATAAACTCAAAAAAGCCACATGTGGCTCACGAACCACGGTTTGGCTACCTTTGTATTATAAGGCCCAATTCACACACAAGTGGCGTATGGCACTGGCGTGGCAATGGAGTGGCGCGATTGTTATAGCTCAGAATAGAGGGACACTCGGGAGGGTACAGGGGGCGGAGCCCCCGTCTAGGTATGAAGAGCGCCGAAGGCGCTCTGATCAGCTAGTAAAAGATATATATATGAAAGAAAAAATTATAAAAATTATATAAAAATAAATTGACATTAAATAAATAAATCAAAATCAGAGAGAGGCGTTAACAATGATGATAACACAAAAAACACGTTTTTAAAATTAAATGCTGGCAAAATATAAAATTTGATTAAAAAGTTGAAATGAATAATGAAATGGTCTAGAAGTGGCGTGCCAGTCCTACGAGCCACCGGTGGCGTCGGAGTGGAGTGGTCTTCGTGCCATTTTCCACGCCTCCAACACGCCATATCTGTGGGTATTGAGTCATAAGCTAATGCAATTACATTAACAAACCTGTTCCACGCCAGAACCACGCCAGTGCCATACGCCACTTGTGTGTGAATCGGGCACAAGTGGCGTATGGCACTGGCGTGGTTCTGGCGTGGAACAGGTTTGTTAATGTAATTGCATTAGCTTAGGCCCGATTCACACACAAGTGGCGTATCGCACTGGCGTGGTTCTGGCGTGGAACAGGTTTGTTAATGTAATTGCATTAGCTTATGACTCAATACCCACAGATATGGCGTATGGCGTGTTGGAGGCGTGGAAAATGGCACGAAGACCACTCCAAATGGTCTAGAAGTGGCGTGCCAGTCCCTACGAGCCACCGGTGGAGTCGGAGCGGAGTGGTCTTCGTGCCATTTTCCAAGCCTCCAACACGCCATATCTGTGGGTATTGAGTCATAAGCTAATGCAATTACATTACAAACCTGTTCCACGCCAGAACCACGCCAGTGCTATACGCCACTTGTGTGTGAATCGGGCCTTATGACTCAATACCCACAGATATGGCGTATGGCGTGTTGGAGGCGTGGAAAATGGCACGAAGACCACTCCAAATGGTCTAGAAGTGGCGTGCCAGTCCCTACGAGCCACCGGTGGAGTCGGAGCGGAGTGGTCTTCGTGCCATTTTCCTCGCCTCCAACACGCCATATCTGTGGGTATTGAGTCATAAGCTAATGCAATTACATTACAAACCTGTTCCACGCCAGAACCACGCCAGTGCTATACGCCACTTGTGTGTGAATCGGGCCTAAGATAGTATAATGTCAACTTTCGTGGACACCTATTTCACATTTTTAAATTTTTTTTTCGCTAACGTAGACCCCTTACAGGTTGTCATAGACCCCTGGGGGTTGATATAGACCACTTTGGGAATCACTGATCTAGAATCTAGCAAAATTTTAAATTTAGTCTATTAAATTTTATTTTTTTGTTGCTTTACTTTTCCTTCATTCCTTTAAAAAAAATATTTTTAATACAATAGAAGTTTTAAATTTCCATTTTTTAATTTATTTTTTGAATGGCTTAAGTATTTTATAATTTAATTTATACCTTTAGAAGTTTAAATTAAAAAGTATATTTATGTGTAATGCATTTGTAAACATGAGCCCATCAAAAATGAAGTTTTACTTTCCCCCAAGAGCCTTTCAACCAATACACCATAAAAAATAAATAAATTCAGAATTATTTTTAGAAGTTTTAAATTGAGTCTTTTTCAATATTATAATTTAAATTGAATTATGTACCGGCATATGATTTCCTAACATAAAAATATTAAACGTGTTGTTTTACAATTCCTTCAATCTTTTAAAAATAATATTTATAAAACAATTATAGAAGTTTTAAATTCAGATTTTTTTTATTTATTTATTTTTTGTATGGCTTATATTATAATTTAAAAATGTATGTATGAACCTATAGACTACCACTAATAAAACCAATAAAACAGATGCGTTATCTTGCCTCCAGACTTTTAAAATAATATTTAAAAATCAAATACTAAATATCCATTCAAAAAAATTTTAAATTTACATATTTTTTTTGATTTGATTTTTTGTGATCTAAATTAACATTTAAACATATCGTATATGAACTTCGATATTAGAGAATATATGTATAAAAATAAATGTTTTATTTATTTTTTTCACACACACACACAGTACATTAAAATAATATTTAAAATTCAACTAATAACCACAATTTATAGTAGTATAAAATTCATATATTTTCTTTATTATGAGCATTTAATTGCAGTGTGTCATTAAAATTGAAAAATAACAAAGATTCCTGTTCATTATTGAAATTTTAAAGTTTTTGGAGTATTTAATTTTCAACTTAATAACTAATTAATTACCTTCTAGGAATATTGAATTACAGACTTTTGCAAAAAATATTTTACATTTACAAGATTTTCAAGGTGAAAATATATTTTATAGTTATTTTTCTGCACTTATATTTAGTAAAAACATGTAAGAAATTGGAATGGATCATAACAGGATGGTGTGAGATCAGGACGGTAGAAATAATGGTTAGTTAAGTCTACTGTAATGATTTTTTACTAATTTTGGGCTTGTTAGGACTTCAGAATGAGGTCTTTCTTGTGTTCTCCCCAAGGTGGAAGAGTTTTACCAATATGCAGCTTAATCCTGAACAAAAATGTTAAATTATAGAATACTTACGAAGAAAAAGAAACTATATAAGTAGAAAAATAACTAGAAAGTGTGTGTTTTCTTCTTCAATGTAAAATATTTTTTCTTCAAAAGGCACGATTAAATTTGAATACCTCTCCTATATATATATATATATATATATAACTATATATAACTATTCAATTATAATTATTATTTAATAAAATAATTGTTGACAGAATAGCATGAAGTTTATTAGCAGAGAGATTTCAATCTTTACATTGATACATCAACTTAGATAAAGAGCTGATTACTCTTTTTCTGGAAAAACTCAAATTATGAAACAGTAGGTACTGCGGCAATGAACTTTAAAGTTTAGTTAAGTTCATTTTTTTTATATTTATAAAAACTCTAGATAATATAATTGAGTAAAATAAATAAAAATAGCGTTTTATATTTATTAAACTTTTAAGTAGAAAAATGTGAATTAATATGTATGTTAAAGTATAATAATGTAGAATTAGATTGTAAATCATGATTCGATTATTAATTTATTATGAAAATAGATTGTGTAAAAAATAAATTTATATTATTTTTTTTAATTTAAATATTAAAATTGATGAAGGAAATTGTAGTTGCCGTATTTTGAGTAGAATAATCAATTGTAAAATGTAATTTGGAAAAGAAAGAGGAAAGATAACACTCGAGGCGGATAGGATCCGACCAATAGAAATAAATACCCGTGGAGAGCACAAAGGAGCAGGGCAAAAATAAAAATAAACATCCGTTTACAAACATCCCGGCAAAGGGCCCTTCAGGGAGCCTCTTGATTTGAGACGTAACCAAAAACACCCGCACATCAAATGAAAGATTACTTCAGTGAAAAAATAAAAAAAAAATATGAATACCAAATCGAGAAGTGTATCACTCAGTACTGCTGGCATCGGTCGACGGTTCTATTTGAAATCTAGTCTTCAATTAAATATGTACATGGAAGATAAATGTAGGAATCGATGGAATCCATTATGGCGGGATGCCCAACTTTACCCGACACAAGCCAGGAGGGAAATTAATTCCAATTTCTTAGGAGACACGCCTTCGTCTTCAATTAATACCATCCAAAATAGTGGGGAGAATAAAAATCCTAACTAATTGGAGAAAAAAAATAATAAATAAAAATAGAGTAAAGAAATAAATGAAAGAGATGATTTTAGTCGATTTATTTTATTTCTATTTAATTTTTTTTAATGCGTCTAGGAGGTAAAAGAAGAAAAAAGTAGTAAACCATCATCAGAAACTACTTGTTAACTACTGAGAATTAATTTCTTTTTTATTTAAAACTGATGATTTAATTAATAATTATAAATTGAAAATATTTGTTACCTATATACTTATATATCTTGCGAGATAGTAAAAATGGTTCTTAGATCCCTTCCAAATCTCAAATCTTTAAATATTATATTATGTATAAATAAAAAAGTAAGATGATAAAAAAAAATTATTATAGAAAAATACATTCTACAAACCATTATTCTGAAGTAATAGATCTTATAGAAAAATTTATAATAGTTGCAGAAGGGTGTTTTCTCCGATGATGTAATCTTAGACAGCAAATTTCGATCTTTCAACACCTTATTATGAAACTTTTCACACTCTATAACATAGTGTTTAAAACGGAACAAAATTGAGAAATATTTAAAACGAGAGTATGTGTGATCGAAAAATATAAAAAAGATACTGTTCCGAACAAAATGGTACGTTGTTTGATCACCCTACATAAATATGAACACATGTTTAATTATAATCATATTTGTAGCAACAGTGCATAACATATATCTTTATTTTGTAACAAAATAATTGGTAATAAGTTTTTATTTTTACTAGAAGCTAATTTTCAGTGGTAAATGAATCATAATTTTTTTATCCTCGTTCTCAAAATGGTGTATATTTAAATATAAAATAACAAGTTGTTGTAAAAGGGATTAAAATAAAAAACAAATTTAAAAAAAATGTAGAAATGACTGTTCTTTCCACTAATCCTTTCGTTTATATTCAACCTAGAGAAACAAAAAATATAATAAATACTATAGCACTATATATAAATGGCATTTTTATATTTATATTAACTATCTTGATATTGAAATACTATTTTTGATCAAATTGGGTAACATTAATATATATTTATTATTGTATTTTTTCATTTTTCAAAATTTATTTAAGAAACTAGTGAAACAATTTTATTATTAGATTAAAACAATGAATTAATGGGTTAAAGATAAGTTATTAAAAACACTCGGTTTTAAGTTTCAAGATAAATTTTATTAAACTACTTATTTTGACAGTTACGTCATCATCAGAAACTCGTTTTATACTGAAGATTTATATTAAACTTTATATTGAAACTTAAACCCGAGTGATTTTAAAACTTACTTTTAACCTATTGATTCTATTATTTAATTTTTCAGTTTCTTTTATAAATTCATAATTGTAATAAAATGTTTTTCAAGTTAAATTTTCAAATAGAAACAATGTTTCAACGAGAGCTGTCAGTCCAATCTTTAAATCTAATTATAGTTTTGATCAAATAAGACTTATAAAAAGAAAACGGTATAAGATATCAAAACATGTTTTATTTAATTTAAGTATGTTTGGGTGTCGATTCAAACATTATTCATTAATAATAATTTCATTTAAATAATTTTTGCTCTACTTTTGTTTAAAAAAAAATAATTAATAATTATAATTTATTTTCAAATTATTATAATATCAATTTTTATCTACATTTTTACATAATTTGGCACTAATGTTTTCAGTAAAACGAATAATATTAGTTTTAACCGCGCCCCGGGCAATAGAATAAATTGCCGCCCCTTTATTCATTAAATTTTTTACATTTCTAACCAAAATGCCGCCCTTTAGATTTGCCTCCTTGGACAAAAGCCTGGTTTGCCGCCCCCTAGAGCGGGCCTCGTTTCAAGGTCATCGAGTAGTTCAAATTGATTTGCATACACTAATAAACCCAAAGGAAAAAAATAGTAACGAAGATAAAATAAAAAAAATAAAATCAAGAACAATTCACAACCAAAAACATTAAATTTTGTTTTATTTTTTATTTTTATGTTTGATTTAATAATTAATTAATTGTTTTATAAATATTTAACTGCTTTTTTTCATATAATATTAATTAAATGACACTAGAATTTGTTTTATTAGATAATTATAATATTTTCTTATGCTATATATTATATAATATTAAACTAATGAATATGACCGTAGGCACTCGTGGTTACATTATATTTTAATTTTAACTGGAAAATTAAACTTAAACAAGGACCATATATTAAAAAAAAAAATAAATAATTTCAAATTTAAATAAATGCCTAACAGTTGAAAAGAATAAGACTTCTCTGATGATGGTGTAACTAATAAAATGTCCCTAAAGCAAACAAAAAAATTCATTTAAAACCAAACGAGGTAAATAAATTTGAAATTAGTTGAATTGTTTTTGTTGTTTTTTAATGTTTTTGTGTAATTGTTTTTAAGTTTAATTTTAAAGTTGAAAATGATAATATTTAAATTATTGTTTATTAACAGTTCTCATAAATGAAAGAGAAAATGCAGCATGAACTAATTTTCTTTTTTTCTCATTGGAGTGGGTAAAACAAATTTGAAGGCGAACGGTGAAAATTATAAGGGGACTAAACACGTTTCGTTTTTCGAATGAAAATTGTCCTGTTTTTGGTGAGCAAAGAGCGTGGACAAGATCGGTTTGTGCTAGAAAAAAGAAACATGTAACAGGCGCCCAACACGGGGGCTGTCAGTCCAATTAGTCGGATGATGAATGACGACACGAAACTCTTCAATTTCAAGAGAAATTACTCTTTTATAAAAAAATAAGACTAATATTAAGGAACATCTAGTATATTTGTTTTTTATTTATTATATATATATATAAATGAATCTTTTATTTTTTTTTAAGTGATGAAAATATATTTATAAAAAAATTGATATATCACGTAATTTATGCTTTAATATAAATTTGTTATTTATAATTAATAAGTAAGATCTTAAAATAAATAATCCTTTGTTAAATTAAAAATTACAGATATTTGAAATTGGCAAGCCCCATTGATTATTAAGATAATTTTTCTTGAAACAAACCAAAACTTACTAAAAATAAATAGTTCATAAACTAGAAAAAAATATATCTTATTTCAATTTATGAAAGACAAATATAGATATATTATCTTATATCTTATATATCTAGAAGTCAAGAGGAGAAGCCAGTAGTCAAATCCTGGCATATTATCTTGGATAATAAGTGTTTGCTGTAGTTACTAAGGTATTAATATCGATAAGTTAGATAATCCTATATATACATACTTATATATATATATATATATATATGTTTGTCGGCGTTTAAGATAAACAGTATTTTATTAAAAATGTTAAATTAATATATAGAGGATTTATTGAAGTCTTCTTAATTTTATATAAGTATAAAGAATGATTATTATGCCACTGTTCATTCCACTCTGAGATAAATTAATAGAATTCATCCAAAATTTTCTACTTAACATGTACTATTTTCGAATCGAATATAAAATATATTATTATTATTATTATGAAAGGCGCCATTGAGTGTGTGGGTAGCGAACCTGCCTCACATTCCCATGGTCCCGGGTTCAAGTCCCGGGCCTGGCAACGGAATTTCCCTAGCTGGGGTCTATGGGACGGAGTCAACCCACCCTCCGGGAACAACATTGGGGAAAAGCTACTTGATAGCGCCTCCGATCAAGCAAGGTAAAGGTTGAGAGGAACCGTTCTACTGATCATAGGACACCTTATTGATATAACCGGCTTGATAGGCGTTGTCCTTGCGTAGGACGTACAAAAGTCAGAGGTTTTGTTTTTATTATTATTATTTATATTGAGAGCAATTTATCATAATACTAGTTGTAATTAAATATTATATAATATAATAAAAAAAGCCTAGTTCAACTTAATTAATATTATTTAATTAATACCACTTGTAAATAATTGTAAATATTTTCATAAATAAAAAAATCACTGTATGTAATTAAATAAATAATAAAAATAATTTATTAGTAATAGGAATTTAGTGAGTGAATAATATAAATAATATTCTGTGTTTAAAAAATTAAGATTAAATTTAGGTTACTTGTGAGAGAAGACTATTAAAAAACAAATATATATGTAGGGAGACCGATTGGGAAACGTCTGGCTGGAAGACCAAGGACGTGGTGGGTGGATAAAGTTGGAAGGGTTGTGAGAGTGAAGGGAGAAAATAGGTGTTGGATGGGAATGGCTCAGGATATGAACATTTGGAGAAATGTGATTGCTGAGGACAAGAACTTTTGAGTTCCGTATAGCCAGAGAGATTTTATAACACATCGTTCAATAAGTCCCGAGACTTACAACGAAAACAACATTTTTTTTTCAAAAATAATTTTTATTTATCAATATAATCTCCTTGTAGAGTGATACAATCTTTCCACCGCCTTTCCAACATTTCTATACCATGTTTATAGAAGGATTTATCCTTTGCTTCAAAATAGGCTTCAGTTTCGGCAATGACCTAATGACCTCCTCATTCAAACAAATTTTTTTCCCTGGAGCATTTTTTTGAGATCAGCAAAGAGGCACTTTTTTCCATTTTTCAAACAAATTACAAAGTGATTTTACTCTAACCTCGATAACTCTGCTGTCTGTGATCCGATCGACGTGAAATTTTACTCTATGGTAACGTGGCCACTTTGGTACTAATATCACCATCTCTGGGTTAGTTTCGGGACTTATTAAACGATGTTAGATAGATAGATTTAATTTTGTGTGAAGAGAAATAAAAACAGGAACCAGCAAATATTGAGGAGTAATATCACATAAAATTATTAAATTGAAAATATTTATTTTTTAAACGGTGTATATAGGTATATTATTTATACTCAATGAATGAAATTATTCTTCTTTCCAATTGGTTGCTTTCTT
Organism: Labia minor; assembly: GCA_963082975.1. Taxonomy (NCBI): domain Eukaryota; kingdom Metazoa; phylum Arthropoda; class Insecta; order Dermaptera; family Spongiphoridae; genus Labia; species Labia minor. The sequence goes on along the minus strand of OY720348.1, from coordinate 24,084,083 downwards.
TACTAAATTCTTATTTGAGTGTTTGTTTGATGACGATTTCATTTTATGATGTTAAAAAGAGACCTTCTTATACGTTCAAAGGGAGCTAATAAAACTTTTATATATTTAATACAAAAGAAAAGAAGAAATTCATAAAATAAAAACAACCAATCTGAAATATTATATTTAATATAAATAAGAGAAAAATTGTTCATTGGGATAATATTTATTAAAATTAAAAAAGGGAATTGGAGAAGCGTTTGTTAACTCTACTTATAATCCTACAAATGCATGTCTAGAAAAAAATCCAGTTAAGTTATCGCCCTAGTTCAACTTAGAATATATATGAATAGGTATATTCTATATATTAAGAAATTTGGAATTTGAAATTAAATGGAATTTAGGAAAGAGACAGACGGAAGATTATGACTGCTGCTTCAATGAACATTTGAGATTTTATTATAATTAGAACCATATTGTAAAATTTCGAATCCAATATATTCATTTATGGTCAAGGAGTTATTTTATATATATCAGAAGAATATTTTGAGACAAAAAAATAATTTTTAATAATTTTTCAAGTCATGGCAAGAAAACTCAATAAAATATCTTGTACATATTTTTTTTTTGTTGATTTTGAAAGATTTAAATTAAATTGAATTTTTAAGAAAAATATTTATTATTAATTAATTTTCAATAATGAATTTAAAATTTTTTAAATTAGCCCCTGAAAGATAGACATACAGTGTTGCAGATGCTTATTATTCCTTACACTTAAAACAACAAATTTTTATTATTTTTATTATTCTACATTCAATCAAATTTGATATTTAAATTTTCAATAAAATACTTTATCATATGAATATACTTACTATAGAATAAATTAATAAACTCCAATATTAATTTTAAAAAATAATATTTTTTGTATTAACCATCATTTTATTAAAATATACGTGTATTTATATATATATGGTATTTTAGTATTAATAAAATTGCTAAACTAAAATGAAATTAAAAAAAAATGTAATTTCATAAAATTATAGGGAAAATTATTAAAGAAAATAAAATATATATATTTATAGAGAAAATTGGTTGTAAAGAGGCGGTTCTTTATTTTTATATATTCATGCCTGTTAAATTATACAAAAGGAGAATTCCAATATTTTTCTCTATCCAACTTTGTTTATTGTTTAATATCTATTAGTTTTTGATAAAATTATTATTCCACCCGCGTATATCCTATTCATTTGCATATACGAACATTTCTCAGGGCAAGGAATTATTTTATTTATTTTTAAGCCCTTGGGGAACTCTTTCATCTTGGTGAATTGGATTTATTGATATTTATGATATTTATTGAATTTATATTGATATAAATAATTTTAGAAGTATAAAATTTTAGAGTGAGAATTCCTAGAACGTTAACTAGTTTTCTTGGCGATATTTTGATGATTTGAAGAGTTTTCTTTGTTTTAATTCAGAGACAAAGTAATAAAATAAATAACATACATGGGGTTTTTAAATATAATGAATTATAAGTTCAGATATTTAGAGAACTATTTTTGATATATTAGTTGTTTCCAAAATCTAAAAACACCTCAATTTGTAAGGTAAAAAAAGTATAAAAATTGAAAATTGTGATTATGACAAATTGTCATGTTAATTTTTACAGTCCTATCAATATGAATTTTATTATTATAAATGATTATCTGGATTATTATTTTTATATGAAAATGAATCAACTAAGAGGGGTAGTTTTCAATAATCCTTTTATTATAAAATATTAATGATTGCATTAAAAATGTATATTTATTTTATAAAAAATATCGTTTAGATATAATATGACATCAATATTATTTAATAAAATATGATTATTTTATTGATGTAATTTCGTAAAAATATTTATTTATTTTACTCTCTCATCGATAATATTTCAATAACAAACATGTTTAAATAATATTTCTACAAATCAATAAATAAATATATTTCAATCTAACGTTTTTTATTTCCTATTATACATATTACAAATTTTGAATTTAAATCTTTAAGGTAAAGTAAAAGTTCACACATCAGTTTTTTTTTTTTTATAATGGAAGTTACTAGTAGTATACTAAATAAGGGAAAAAACGCGGCGGAAAGCGGTTTGTCCGCCCAGTATGTCATGAACATAAAGAACATGCCAAGAAAAGATCTTGGCAATCGTTTCTCCTGAAAATGTTTATTTAAATATTGAGAATGAGATTGGAATAAAAAGACCCGAGACAATTTTGAGAAAGTTGTATTTTTTTTTTACCCTTCCTCTAAAATGTTTTTCATCCATTCCAATTTCTCCCGTCGGATGGTAGAGTTTTTTACAATTCAGTACGACCCACTCCACCTGAATGACAGAATGGAAAGAGTTAAGGGAAAGATGGGTTGTGTGGAAGTGAGTGTGTGTGGGGGGTGGAGGAGTGTATGTACAGCGCGGGAATGTCGATCATCCGCCCAAATCGAGTGTTTTCAACATGCCAAGACATTTTTCATCATCCACCGATAAATAAATTATTTAATAATAAAAAATCATTATGAATAAAAATATAAAAACAAATTAAAATAAATTAATTATTTTTTAAGTCACATATGAATATTTGCCTGAGCTTCGGTCAATGTTACATTTGATTATATAAATAAAAGATAAGAAATTGATTCTAAATTTAGTAATAAGTATAATAAAGTGAATAATCTCTAAATAAACGCTATGTTTTTCAATATATATATATTTATTTATAGATAATATAATTATATCATATTTCTTAGGTTTAATCGAATGATATTTTATTTTATATTTATTTTATATAAGATTTATATATTTATATATATATAGATACAAAAGAATAAAAATTAAAATTATATTTTTTTGAATAATTAATAAATAAACATAATATTCTATATTTTTTTTTTTTTAGAATATTTAGAAGATTTTATATATCGAGCTCAAGCAAAGATCAATTCGATATAAAAGTAATTTATTTTATATCTAATGTAGATATATATAAATATATAGATATAGATATTGGTATTTTAATATGAGTGGGTATAAATAGTTTATAATTTATTTTTTATAATAAATTCTTCGATGTATTATCAGAGAGAGATGAAAAAGATGATTTTTTTTAAATGATTGATAACTTACCAAATGTGATTTGGGGCCAGAAAAGTAAATAGATGATAAGAAAAATGGAACAAGTGTTGTCCGTGTGAAGGAGAAGCATCGTCTCTTACGAATTGTGATCAAAAGGGGTGGAAAAGCGCCTTGGGTCCATCGACAGGCACTCGGAAAGTTGTCAAAGGCCAACGGCGAGCATTTATCTATCCTTTGCTGCATTCGCATGCAGCTGCCACGTGAATTATGCGTTTGCCCGGCCACGGAAGAACATTTTAAGGCATTACCCCTCTTGTCAAAAAAGGTTTAGAAAAGAGCCACAAGAGAAATCAATGAAAGGTTGTTGGTGCACTGCATCAACGAAGCGATCTGGACTCCGGGCTGCTCACCGCGCAGGAACACCAGCGCCACGCGGCTGGAAAATCAAACGCAATTGGACGCCCTAAATTTGCAATTCCCCTCTCCCCATCCCCCACATTATGAAACAACCCCCGAGACATTCACCTGTCCAACTCAGCCAGCAAACCAGCCACCCATCCACCAAATAAAAAAAAACAATAACCACTAATATAATATTAATAATAATAATAATAATAATAATATACATCAAAACCAAATAAATAATTTAAAAGAACAATTTTATTCAATTTATAGAAATAAAATAATTAAAAATTAATTAATTTATAAAATTAAAAACAGAAAAAAATAGTTCAATCAATTGTTTAAGAAAATTAAAAAAATTTAATAGTGAAAATTAGGTTATGTATAGAAATATGCACCTTTTGTTTAATAATAATTTATTTATTTGTTTCTAAATAAACAAAGAACATAAGCCTCTCGTACTGTACTATATTAATCATTTAGCTATTGAAAAGTTTATTCTTATTATTTAAAAAATGCCAAAAAAAAATAGAATTCTTTAGAGCGCACACCTCCCCCCCACACATGAATTTGAAAATTTAATTGTAAGTAGCAAAACGAAGAGACTTATGTAATTCAAAGGTTTTTTAATTAAAAGAATTTAAATTTGAAAAATTATAATTTTTTTCAAGGTATTTGAAAAGTTTATATATTTACAAACTATACTGTGAAAATTATCATGAAAAATCTAAATAAATTAAAATATGACATATGTAAAAAATCTTTTATATCAATTTTAGAAATTAAATAGAAAGATATACAAAACAAGTTAAGTATAAATTTGTATAAAAAAAAAATGATTGAAGTAAATTCAAAATCTCAACCTCTCTCTAAACAATTATTAATAATTGATCCAAATGCTAGAGATCCTTCCAATCATATATCTCATCATTTGATTGCAAATGCATTCTAATTTGGATTTCAGAGAGGGAAGTGAATCACAAGTTCTAGAACTAATCGCCCTAAATCAAATTCTCATAATTGAATAATGGTACAATCATTTTGGATTTTTTTTAGAACCAACTAATGAGGAAGGGAACTTAATTTTTTTGCATTCCAGTAAATGAGCACAGAATTCTTGAAAGGGATCCTGTCTAAACTATTATTAGATGCGCAAAATAAATTGAAAAGTAGCTTATAGAGTAGAAACTCAATCGAAAACAATCCTCTAACATATTAATTAGTTTCAATTTGAGAATCAGTCTAGAAATACTACTCGAAGCCATCTAAAAGAGCTGAAAGATATTTGATATCCCTAATCGATTAATTTTATTATATTATCAGGGTTCGAGAATGTCAATTTTAAAAATTTAAATGTATATAACTAAATTTTAATAATATTATTTTTATGTGACTGTTAAGGATGGTAAGAAAATATTAAAATAAATAATACATTCAAAATAAAAATATAATCGAAAAGTATCTCTATCCTGCGATGGATGATATCTACATTTATTAACTTTATGACCATCTAATTTAGAAATTTAAATATTTAATAAATATAAATTTCAATCTATGTTATAAGAAGAAAGGGGAAATGTTATTTATATTTTAAAATACAATCAATACTAACATGTAAATTAGTTTCAAGTTTTATAAACTATTTAAAGCAAAAATTCAATTATTTCTAATATTATACTAATACTAACAGAAAAAGAATCGACTAAAAAATATTGAAAGAGAATAATTAATATTTTAATATTTTAATTATCATTTATATTAATTTTAATTTTTACCAAAATAAAATTATTAAAACTTTGATGGTTATGTTTATTAATAAAGGAATTTTGTAAATAATACCACATATTTATATTTTATTGCAATATTATTAAACAAAATAAATGATGTTTCGTTTGCTCTTTCTGCATGACTATTACTTAAAACGACGTTCGGACAGTGCAGTTGCTTGATGATTGCAGAAATAGCAATTGAAATATCGTATATATTTTTTTTGTTTTTTAATAAAATTGTATTAATAAAATATAAATATGTGATATTATTTTCAAAATTCCTATATTAAATAAAAAAAATTAATAACATTCAAATTTATTTAATTTATCTTATCTTATCTTATTATGCTAGCTAAAATTGTATATATATATATAGCCATGGGTTCTCAAAAACCGCTCTAACGATTTTTTTCAAATTCACACTAGATATAGTATTTATAAAGAAAAATTGATTTTTATTGATCACATCTCAGGAAAAATACATCTTAATTAGTTTTTTCTTAATTTAAATTTATATATGGAACACGACACAAATGACCTCCATATTGAAATTTGACTCCCGCCTTTTTTTAAAGGTTATTGTATTAATATTTTTTTATATTTAAAATATTTTAAAATTTTTAATTTAATTTCGAAATAAAATTAAAAATATATATTTAAATAATATTTTATAATTATAAATTACGATATATATTTATCATTCTTCCAATAAAAAAAAATATTCATTCACTTAGAAACATACCTAATAATATATTATGTATTATTGAGGACACCAAGTTCCATTCATTTTATTCAGATTGATGCATTGATGCAACATTTAATAATTGTAATAAATAATTAAAGAATTGTATTTCAGCTCGGTGTCCCAAGTATTGATATTACCAGCCAAACCCAATAATAATGAATTATTTTTTTTAACTTAAGTACCGAGCCGAGGCTCGGGGTCCCGGTACTTAATTATTAAAGCGAAAGCATGATATCAAAAATAATAGAATAAAGATAAACATCAAGGAAATAGTAGCTCATTAACTAAATAAAAATGAAATACAAACTATTATATTAAAATCCAAATAAAATGAAATAAAATCATTTTATATTTGATTTAAATTAATAATTTAAAATGAGAAAAAATAATTAGAAAAGTTGACATTTTTATTTCATTAATTTTTAATTGAAAATAAATATAATTTATTATAATTTAATTAAAGAACAATCTCTCTCTCTCATGTAAAAGTGGTAATCATAATGTTGATCTAGATCAGGATCTATTACAGGGGTGGCCACACTTGGTTATATTGAAAAATCGAAAATGTTTAAGAGCCATATCGGAAAAAAAATTTACTTTTGAGGGGAGGGGGAGTTCGTAGTCACAGAAGCAAAAATTACGAATTATCACTGAATTAAAACTGCATTATCAACAGCTTCTTTTATATCGACTCCACGAGTCGTATCTTTCAAAGCAATTAAATCTAACAACTTCTCTTTAGTTTTTGCATTTTCTAAAACGAGGCGAATAAGAATTGCTAATTGTAGTTGATCAGAGTAATATCAATCGATTCATCAATTCTACACAATTTTTTACGTCATTATTTAATTGTGATGAAAAATCCATGATTATTTCTTCTATTCGATGTTCAATCGTGTGTAGTGAGCTGGGAATGTCGTTAACTAGATTCAAAAGTTTAGGTCCAGTAGTTTAACTGCTTCCAATAAATTTTTATTAATAAAGATACCATCGGTATTAGGCCGTTTTTCTCGTGCGATATTCCACGACACTTGGAAACTATATTCGACAATATTTTGATTATCTTCAATAAATTTTGTCAAAAACTTCCTTTGATCTGTTAGTGATGATTTTAATGATATTATCTTTTTAGTCCGTAATATAGATTTTTCCGGAAATTGTTTGGAAAAATCAGGATGCAATTTTTCATAATGAAGTTTCAAGTTTCCAATTTTAAAATTGTTGATCGTTGCATTACAAATGAGACAAAGAGCTTTGTCACATTTTTCGGAATAAACACATAATCTTCTTCCCATTCTTCTTTAAAGTTATGATCTTCGTCTCTCTTGCGTTTATTTGTTGAACCAGAAGTCATTGCATAAAATATACTAAAATATATAAATAAAAAAATAGAAAATTAAACATGTGACGTTTTTATTTAAAATACCTTTAACAGTATCATATAAAAATACAACAGAACGTTACGTGCATCAAACTGAAGTAGTAATGTCAGTACTGCACACTCTGCAAACTAACAGCGGTTTCCCTCAGAAATTATATTAAGAAGCGAAGTGGCGTGATCAGTCATCGTTAAAACAGTAAAAAATATAAATAAATAATAAAAAAGAAAAATTTTCTATTTAAAATAAAATTTAATCGAATTAATATTTATTTTTATTATTTATTTTATTAAATTGTATTTAAAGGGATTTTACATGGTTAGAACCTAGTAGAAAGTATTTATGAAATTTTTTTAATTGAGTCACATGTGGCTCGCGGGCCACGGTTTGGCCACCTATAATCTATTATATTTGAAGATGAATAAATGAGATTATAATTTCTTATTATAAATATTTATTGTATTTATTGTTTTTTAAATATAATTTAATTGATCCTTGAAAATGAAACATTTAGCCTAGGTATGTAAAATAATCATTAAACTTTATTTATTTTTATTAATAATATATATAATATAATATAAAATTAAACTTAACTAATAAATATTACAAAAATATAACTCATTTATTCAAAATAAAATATAATATGAGTGTTAAAATATAAGTTTTCATTTTCAGATTATTAATATTGTTACTATAAATCAGTGGTTCCCAAACTTATTTGGCCAAGCGCCCCCTTTCTAGAAAAAAATTTACTCAGCGCCCCCTTGGAAATTAATTTTTTTAATCTTAATAACAATTAAACAGAAAGATAAATGTACCTATTTGCAAAATATTATAAATAAAGGTGTAAATTAGAAACATTGAATTTATGTATCTATTTATTGATCTCAGAATAGAAAAGTAATATACAAGTAATTTTCCCTAAATGCATCTGTGGCCATCACCGCCCCCCTGGATCGCTCCAGTACAAGGGGGCGGTAGCGCCCACTTTGGGAATCACTGCTATAAATGATGATCGATAAAATTTTATATCATACAGGAATACACTATGATATCTATCTAATAATAATACAAACAGTAGTCATATCTATATGTTATATAGAAATGAGTCAAGAAGAAACTAAATTTTTATTTTTATAAAACAAAAGATTTGCACTAATCTTATGGGTTGATTTTTTTTTTTATTTTTAAAAGAATTTTTAAAAAATGAAATTATTATCGGAGAAACAGTAGTTTTTTGTTGATTTTCTTAAATATACAATTAAATTAATTATAGGATAATATATATATACATGTATGTAATATATATAAATAAAATATTTGTTTTAGAATTAAATATTATTATAAAGAAAACTTAATATTATTTATATTTTAAGATGTGTCGACTTGGACTTGAATATGATAAATACGTTCTATATGTATATAAAAATATTGATGATAAAAGTTAAGGGGCATGAATTGTTATTAACCAATTTAAATATTTTTAATTTAAATAGTTCATAAGAAAAATTTCAATTGAAATAAATAGGGTAAAACTACCAGTAGTTGACCACCATTATATGAGGATGGGGTGAAAAGTTTAAAAACATCGTTTTTAAATTTTTTTTGCTTTATTTTTCAACATTCAAGATAGCTGAGACCTGTACGATGTCAGGTGAACGTGTGCGAAATATTTTGCTTAAGCATTGGAATATGGAAAGCTGTGTGCAACGTGGGTGCCGCGTTTGCTAACGTTAGCTAACTGCTTCGAAAAACGATTTCTACCGACAATTTGGCGCTGTAGGCGTAATCCAAACGAATTTTTGCGTCGATTCATAACTGTTGATGATTAAATTAATTAGAACACTGATATGAGAAATGTATCAGTGTTGATGGAGATTATGTTGAAAAATATAGCAAAAAAAAATTTAATAACATCGTTTTTCTTGGTCAGGCCGGAAACTTCTCACTCCACCCTGGTAAGAAATTATAAAAAATATTAATAAAACCAATCCTTAGTGCATTTTATTCAATTTATTTATTTTACACCCATTTTAGGTTGATGGTCAATTACTGGATCAATTACTAAAACATTAGATTTTAAGATGGTCAACTAGAACAAAAATACCTTTAGAAATAAGCGGGAGTGTCCTCCCCTAGACTTTCCCGCATATAAATAGGTATAAAGAGTTGTGAATGAATATTTAGAATGTGTAAACTTGGTATTGATAAAGAGCCAGTTCGTATTAGTTTATTGGTGTCAAATTTGATATTTGGTAACATTTATATATATATATATAGAATAAAGTGCTACTTCCGTTTAACTGATATTTTAAATGTAAAAAAAACAGATATGGATATAATATAAATATTTTTAATTTTATTTTATTTATAATATATAAGGGCTGGCTGTGACGTCATGAAGTGCTGGGTGACGTCATATAATTTTAAATTAAGAAAAAACTAATGAAGATGATTTTTCTCGAGGATAAAACCAATACAAAGTGCATAACACGTGGAGATATGTCCTCACATGAAATTTGATATGAAAATAACCCTTCACTTCCTCTCTTCGATCGGCAATACTAGCACTTCCGGTTTCCGGATTTGCACCAAAAGTTGATCCATTCATCCTACTGATGTATTAAGTAAATATACCAAATTTCATCAAAATCCGTTGAGCCGTTCAGGCAGTACACATCTATACGGACGGACGGACAGACGGACGGACGGACAGACGGACGGACGGACGGACAGACATCATGCTAAAAATACTTTTTTCTGTTAAGAAAATGCATGATTCGTGGAGATATGTACCTAAAAATATCCATAGGTGAAATTTGGTGTTAAAACAATACCTCCCTTACTATCGTTGGTCGGTAAAAAAGAAACGCTACTTATATAGGTAAAATGTCACTTCCGGTAGTCAGATCATGATGAAATTTGGTATCTCAATTTTTTTCATATTTTTAAATCTATATACAAAATATGAAGCAAATATCTCGAAGCAAACTGGTACTTTACATGAAAGGTAAACGCAACCAGTGTAGGTAAAGCACCACTTCCGGTTAACCGATTTTGACGAAATTTTGATAGAAATATACAAACTGTGAATAATATCGGTGTACCAAATTTCGAAGTCCTAGCTTGATTAGTTTTTGAGTAAATTTGCTTACAGACATTACATACATACATACATACATACATACATACATACACACACACACACGGACATAATTCGAAAAATGGTATTTTCCGACTCAGGGAGGTCTAAAACGTCAAGATCTATCGAAATCTCGAAGTCGAAATTTTTGACGATTCCAATACTTCCCTTATACGAAGTATGCGGGAAAGTAAAAAGATACGTTTAGAAAAAAATTAAACAAAAATATTTAAATATAATTAATAGAATATTTGTGTTATAGTGATAATTAAAAATAGTTATACAATATGTTAGCACTTGTTTTGTTGTTATTCTCACTTTTGTTACAGAATAATAGTGTTTTTTATGAGAATTTCTCTTAAGGCGGTCAACTACATGTACGTTTACCCTATTTATTTTTGATATATATAAGAAATATTTGGATGAAAGTATTTTTCAAATATTATAAAAGATGTTTTTATCTTTATTTATTCTAATAAACGAAAAATATAATTTAATCACCCATAGATGTAAAATTATATTTATATCATTCACTGATTATCAACTAAAATGAGTTCATTTCAAAATATTTAAGTCATAAAAAAAACGTAATTTCTATCGAATAAACATTTTATTCATTTTCAAATAAAAGGATTAAAGTTCAAAATTATTTATTTATATCAATTGTGATATAAATGAAAAAAATGTAAAAGGTTAAGTATGGTTGATGAATTTTACAAAGGCAAAATACATTAAATGCTTTGAGTGGCGCAACCAGGGGGGAGTTTTAGGGTTTTAACCCCTCCCCCCCAGAAGAGAAAAAAAATTCAAATTGCTATATATTATGTACTATATTACAAATAGAAAAGAAAAAATATAATCCTTCTTTTTATTTGAAAAAAAAAATCTTAATGTATAACTTAGTGCAGTGGTTTCCAACCTTTCTGTATCGGCGCCCCCTTTCTCTAAAAAAATTCTTGCGCCCCCTTACACATTTCTGAAATGGGCCATGGTTCAACATCGCAAAGTCATCTGACCTTTTTTTATTTTTTTTAGAATCAACCTGAAAAAAATTTTAAAAAATCGTAAATGTTCAAAAGTTTGTCCACAAAATCATCTTATATTATTTTAGAACCATATTGGACAAAAATTGAAAAAAAATCGAAAATTTTCAAATGTTTGCGGGCACCTTAATTGCCTTCGCGCCTCTAAGGTTGGAAACCGCTGACTTAGTATAAAAAAATAAGTTTATTTTATTTTAAAAAAATTTTAACAAAAATAAAAATTGCTTATTTTTTCGTACAGAATTTAATACAAGAAATAAAAAAATTATTTTATGATTTCTCCTAAATCATAAAAAACAAAAGACTTAATATAAGATTACTAGATGATTGTGAAATTGACTATTATATAAATATAAATTAAATAAAATATTACTCTAATTCTAAATATTTTTTATTATTAATACATTAATTGCTAATAACATAAAAATTATGAAGCGAAGACTAATTTTTTCAAAATATCCGGCCACTACAGGCGGACGAAAAGCTTTCGACATCTTAAAGTAGTTTTTTTTATAAATAACTCCTTTATTATTAAGTTTAGGTAAAAATGAATATAATGAAACTTTTAGTAAATTCGATTCCATATAAATTTAATACGATGGTATGATAATTCTCATAAAAATCAGTATTTATTGAGAAAATCAATAAAATGTGCTTTGACACCTCTTTAAACTACCCTTACTTATGGTCCGATCTTGTCCAAAAACAATCCAATCCCCGCTCATCCTTCCCAAAAAAAAACCATCTAAATATCAAATTTCAAGACAATATCTTATTTTGTTTAGACGTAATCTCGGTAACGAACGGCCGGCCGGTTCAAAAATTTTTTTTTGCAGTTTTGAATTCAGAACACCGCCTGAAAAGTGGAGATCTCAAAAAATCTCGTCACAAAAATTTTCAAAATTTTCCGACCATCTTATAAGCTATCCTCATTCCATGAGGAAAGCTAAAATGATTTACTTATAGCTGGGAAAAAATATTTCTAAAACTGTGAATACGAGTAAATAAAATACAAAATTAAATTTTTTTGCCAGATTAAAATCAGTGTTTCATTTACAAAACTTTTTAATCTTAATTAAATTTGTTTTTGAGAGAGCCCGGGGGGGGGGGGACCCCGCCATAGGAAGGTGGAGCGGTTAGTCAAAACCAGGATTTGATCCTGGGGGGGGGGGGCGGGATCATATAATATAAATAAATATGTTTTTGATAAATAAAATATTTAATAAAAGTAATAATATAACTTGGTGGGAGAATGAGCTCTCCCGCTATTTATGTAGAACGCTCATTGTCTCCCCTCCAGAAAAGCAAGATAAATATAGATAGTCTGTGAAGATAGATCTCTGAGAGTATATAAGGAAGAGCTTCGGTAGAGGGCTCGCTCCAAATTAAGTCCAAAGGCAAAAAACGGTTTTTTTATTTACCGATGTGTTAAGACAAAAAAAATTGTTTTTTGCTTTCGAACCTAATTTGGAGCCCGTCCTGAGAGAGCAACTTCCTTTCCTCCCCTCTAATATCGACTAGGTAGGTAATGGCCCTCTTCCGGTTGAGCTACATTTCTCAAAAGTTGATAGAAAACTACGAATTTTGAATAATACCGGTATACCAAATTTCATTATTCTAGTTCAAACCGTTTTTGTGTAATCTTGTCTACATATATATACACACACACAAACATTTTTCTCAACCTTAGTGAAAATGACCCAGGGACCTTCAAAACGTATAAAAACACAAAATCTCGACATCGAAAATTTTCATGATCGCAATACTATCTCGTCAGAGATAGTAAAAATTGATAGACGTCGACAAAAAGGTTGAACTCGAAATTAATCAGGGCTTCGAACCGTTATTTTTTTCGTTTCGGTTTTCGTTCCGGTTCAATAAAAAAAAAAATATCAGTTCGGTTCCGGTTTTCGTTCCGACAAAAATACCGGTTTTTTTCGGTTTTCGGTTCAGTTCCGGTTCGAAGCCCTGAAATTAATAGTGCCAAATAATATAAAAAAAATATTTAGAAGCCGAGAGAAATAGTATTAATAGTATAAGACATAAAATCTTAACATACAAAATATACAATTTGAAAATGTAGATAAAATTAAATACTTAGGTTCTGTAATCACGAAGGATAATAAGATTGGAGAAGAATTTAAATTAAGGTTGCAATCTGGTAGCTCCTGTTATCATGAAGTAAAGGGGTTTATCTCGTCAAAATTATTATCTAAGAGAATAAAAATTAAAATATATAAAGCAATTATTTTGCCGGTTGTATTAAATTGGTTTGAGGCGTGGTCTATGACTTTAGGGAAACGAGGGTAGATTTAAAGTATTTGAAAATAGGATTTTTCACAGCATTTAAGGGCAGGACACGTGGTAAGAAAGGGAGAGGAAAGACTAGAGAAAAGTCTATTTGTGGGAATACTGAATGAGAAACGACCGGTTGAAAGACCAAGGACGCGATGTAGGAAAGGACTCAAGAGAAATGGGAGAAATTAGGAGTTGGATGGCTCATGATAGGAACGTTTGGAGAAATGTGATGCTGCAGGCAAGAACTTTCGAGTTCCGTTGACCCACAGAAATAAATAAAATAAATTTTTCATAAAATAAATTAATTATTTTAAAATATCTTTCTCCTAAGATTACAATAGAATGGTTGATTAATTATTAGGATTTATTTACTTTGTTATATACATTGTTGTTTTATTTAATTATATTTGAATGTAGTTGATTATTTATAAAAATGGCTGCCAAGTATATTTAGTTTTTACTAAAATATGATTATTCGTGGCTATAGCAATAAGAGTATCGACCTGAAAAATATATTAATTTATTATTTTTAATTTCAGAAAATAATATATTTTATTAATTTACCTGTTTTTCTATTACTGAAGTTTCTTCCGAGTTTACAAATTCATTTCTTTTATTAATTTCTTGTAATAAATCGATATATTTATTATATAATGAGGAATTTATATGTTTATTTTCTTGTAGTTCTTGTGATAAAATAGATATAGGACAAGTACCATTTAATTTAAGTCGAATTATTTCATCTTTAAATGTAGAATTATTATTACTAGTATTATATTGTTTTAAATTTACATAATTTTCAACTTTTATTATCTCAATAAGAATATCTTTTTTTTTGTGAAAAGTTTTAAGGGTGTTTATCATTATCTCTCGAAAAATTCCATTATATTTCAAAGGTGATGGTTCAAGCAGTTCGTTGATTGTTGGGGTTAAGCGAAATGGTAAAAGATCCACTTCCGTTGAATCGATAATGGCAGCGTCGAAAAAATTTTCCAAATGAACGCCGAAACAGCTACCATCGTGTTTCATGAGGAGCCAATTCGATAAGTGTGGACTGTTTATCCCAAATAGCCAATAAATTGTCGATAGAAAGGCATAAGTTTTTGTAAAATTTCGTCGAATATTAAAAAACATTATTGTATTTGTGGAATGATGTAAAAGAGCTCGGTTTAGTGTATTATTAGGGACGTCGACTAACGAATTTGTCCAAAAAAGTAGACTATCTATCTGGGAATAGATGAAATAAACACTTTGATTAAATGTGGGAGGTAAAGGGTGGGAATTAACCTTCTCCCAGGCGTTTTGAAACCATAACCGATGTGAATTTTCAATCCGTTCATAATTCTGCCTTTCCGCTTTAGTCCAATTTTCTAATAAAATCTCTTTGAATGTTATACAATTTGTTAAAGAAGTTTGAATGTAGATAAATGGATTGATTGGTTGAAAATAAAAGGGCCTATTAGTGAAAAACAAATCTTTATATTGAATATTTTTCATTATCAGATGAAAATCATCATCTTTTGGTAAAATTGCGTTACATTTAATAAATATGGACCCTTTTTGACCATCGGTACTAATAAAATTCAATTTCATCGATAAATCTTCTATTTGAATTTTAGATCCAAAACAAAATATCATTCTGGGATTTGGCGATTGATTGCTTGAATATTGTCCCGGAATTTCTATTCCTAAAACGTTATTAAAATGTTGGTATTGGGCTAACCAAGGAGAGAAATCTTTGAGAACAATGGATGAGGTGTCAATTTCAATTAGATTCATTTGTTTCTCAATTTTTTGAATTATTAATTCCATTTGACCAGCATTGTTTAATTTTATTTTATCAAATTGAACACCAAAATTTTCGGATAAAATATGGGTTATTTTTTTGAAATATTTATTAAAATTGGAGGTTAATTGTGAATTGTTAATAGTATGAATAAAATTATTAAGTTGATGATGATTAGATAGTTTTAGTAAGTGAAGAACGGATTTTTTTATTGCCAATGGGTGGAGAAGGGTAGGTAGGGCTTGAATAAATCCATTGTAAAATATTTCCTTCTGAAGAAGAAAATGTAATTTATTAAAATTGATTCGAATCAATATGGAGTGATGTCGTGCAAGATTTTTAAAAAAATAAAAATAATATATTGAAGCTTTGGGATATATTTGTGTTATTTTATATAAAAGATCGAAATGAGTTGTGGAATTTTGGGTAAGAAGTTTATTATAAAGTGGTTTAATATAATCGAGAAAGAGCCAAATGGGACATTGGGCAAGTATTTGTTTAAAGGTATAATTTCCACTGCTGGTAGAGAAATAAGATGAATGAAGGAGGATGGTAAAATAGATGTTCGCTTTTCGGTTCCCAAAACGTAACGCTTCCATTGTCCCAATTAGAAATAATTTGGCTATATCCTGGCTTTCTTCTTTAAACCAATTGCAATATTTGGCAAATTCAAAATAAACATTTTTCCAATCCAGTCCTGAATCAGTGAATTTATTTTCTAAAAGACCATATTCCATTTTTAAATTAATCATATACTGATTTGAAATCTCTTTTCTTGATCGTTTATAATCGATTGTATGAAATAATTTTTTATATAATTCTTTCCCTTCATTAGCGAGATTATTCAAAATTTCATAATTACTATTTAACAATAGTAACAATTCCCAATAAATTTTTATCATGGATTCCTGGCATAAAATTTGAACGAACGGAAAGTTTATTATTTTCATTTTTAATTCATTCATTTGATCAAGTATTTTTAGTGTATTTACTAATTTTCCAACGTCATCTATTTCCCTAGCACAACAATACATATAATGCGTTCTTAAAAAGAGTAATTGACTTTTATAAAATAGTTCATTATTAATATTCTTTGAAAAATTATTTTTTATTAAATCAAGCAAATTTAACGCTAAATAATAATTTTTCTTCTTTAAAACGATTTCAATAAATTTCAGCTGTATATTCCAATTTAAATTATCCAAATTTAAATTTTTCATATTTATTTTTTCCTTACACTTATTAAATAAATAACAATTGAGTGTGAACTTTCTTTCATTAATTAAATATTCAAAATTATTATTTTTTTCCCAAAAATGATTTAATTGTTTCAATTCAGATTCAATAAACGTTTCATTATTGGAATGGATGATATTATGATAACTTATTAGATCAGACATAATGTTTAATGTTATTAATTTCGGACGAGTAAAATTATTATTAAAATAATTGATCTTTTTTAAATTTTGAATATATTGATATAAGTGCATAAATAATAATTTAGAAAACTGATTGGCATCGTCATTATTTAATAGAGAGATTATAGTTAATTCTTCACAATAATTATCATTTGAATCAACAATCCATTCGTTTAATTGTAAACTATCTCGATTGCCATAAAGATGTAAAATAATTTCAGAATTAATTAACCAATTGAATATATTCCAGTTTGTATTTGGAGAATTATAATTATTAATGAAATTCGATTCAACATATTTATAAATATCATCCCATTGACCAAGTTTTTCCATAAATTTTAAAGCGGATTTTTCATAAAATTCAAATTCTTCCCCTTTATCTAAATGAGTGGCATGAAGCAATTGTTGATAATTTTTTAAAGCGTCTATATAATTTCTATTTTTTTCTTGTAGTAACGCCATTTTTGTAATCGAATTATTGGATATTTTATTTAAAATAAATTGATATATTGGTTTCCATTCGTTAATTTCTCGTGAAATAAAACCAAAATAGATCCAATTTTTATTGTTCGATAAAGTTTTTAATTTTTTAACACTATAATTTGAATCAAATGATTTTAAATTATTTTTTAATATTTCTTCTAAAATTAAACTACCTAAATGAATGAATTGTTTTTTTTTGGTAATTTGAAAAATTTTCTTTGGACAAAATTCGATTATAGATGAAAAATCATTAAAATTTTCATAGATTAATTCTAATAAAATTTCTTGGGCAGGCGAATTTTCTTCTTCTACTGAAACAGTATTAGTTATATTATTAAACAATTGTGTCCAGATAGAATTAAATTGGATATTTTTGAAATTGTGAAAAATTGATTTAATTAAAAGAAAAAAAAATTGTTTCGCAATGATTGGATCTTTTTTTATAAGTGATCTAAGAGGGTGAAGAAATGAATTTTGTGTGATTTCAATTTCCGGATAATTATATTTTTTATCTCTAATAATAATATTATAATTTTTATTTATATGAGTTATTTTATTTTGTTTCCAAATATTCAATATATATAAATAATTTTGTACATTTTGATTTGCATTATTTTTTGTTTTGTTTATATCTAAAATTGTTTTTTCATATTTAGATATAAACAATGAATGTTTTTCAGTTTTATAGCCAATTGATTTACTCGATAAAATATTTCTAATATATAATCTATCATCAGAAAATGGAATATTAGGCATTTGAAAAAGAAGTTTATTAGATGTCTTCTGGGACAAATGAAAGATAATTTCCGCTGAGAATGTAAAAAATAAATGTTCGGTTTTTATAGAAGAAAAATTTTCAAATATCAATTGTAAGCAATGTGGAAGAGAGTTATTTAAAATATTTTTTTCTTTCCAAAATCTGTAAATAAAATAATATATATATTTATATAATGAATATTATATGAATTAAATAAAAGTGATAATATTTTTATGTAAGCTAGGTCAAATATATATAACAAAAAATTTTATCCACAAACCAAATAATATTTAGAGTAATCTATACTGTTCGTGTAAATAATAGTAATAAAATTACGATTTTTTGAATTTTGTTTAATATTAATAAATAATATAAATAGAACTTACCTAAACAAATTGTTGGATAAATTTTCTTGGTCACATATTCCAATAATCAATTGATTTTTCAATTTATCAATAATATCAGTTAAAGATGGATAGGTATAAAAGTGTATATATATCTTTTCAATTACAGAAAATAAAATATGATGATTATTTGAACTAACCGTAATATTAGAAATTTCTCCAATAAATTCACGAATGTTTTCTTCATTAAAGTGATCGATTAATAAGTGAATCAATTGTAATCCTAATGTTTGGATATTTACATTTTTTGTATGAAGAAAAGAATATAAACCTTTACTTTTAAGTACATTATATAAATTTTCTCCAAAACAATTAATGAGACTTTTATATCGTGAAAGAAGCATTTTTAAACAGATAATTTGATAAGCTCCTGACAAATTTGGTAACATAAATACATATTTATATATCATATGATCATTAAAAGCTTCATAATTAATATTGATTAATTCCAAAATTTTTATAAATTTAAATTCTGGAAATTCAACAATTTTATTTCGAATAATTTCAATCCATTCTAATTGTTTATCGTTACTAGATGATAATATTTTCATTACCATTCCTAAATTAAAAGAAGCTATTTTCCAATGGGATGATGAATAGGAATCGAGTTGGTGTAATAATTCATTTCGATAAAATGCTTGTGTAGTGTCATCCCATGGGAGGATTTCATTCGATAATAAAAAACTACTAATATATAATATGGATTCTTGAATTAAAATATTAGGCGATTGTAAATTTTCTAAAAAATAATCAAACGGTAATACTAAATCCAATTTCCATAATTCAATAAAAGATTTGATTATTTCAATATTCAATTCAAAAATATCTTTATTATAATTTATTGTTTTATATAAAAATTCGAACAATTTGTTTATTATATTTTTTTCTAAATTAGTTTCTATATTTTTCCTACCCCATTTTAATAATACATAAAAAATATCTAAATAAAAATAATTTAATTTTGGACCAGCACATTGATCAATAATTATAACCATCAACGGAATTAATAAATCATTTTTATAATTAATAAAAATATCTTCTAAATTGATTATAAGTTTTGTGAAAAAAATTCGTATATTGGAATGTCTTTGTTTATTCACTAAAATATTTTTAACTATTTGAATTAAATTAAAAAATTCCTCTTTATTACTAGAATGATTCATATCTATCATATCAATTATATTATAAATAAGAATGCATAAATCATTAACCAAACAAATATTTTCGTCCCATTCAATAATCTTCTCCACTATTATTTCATTTGTATTATTTGTATTGATTTCGACCTGAGATTTATTGCAGACTAAAGCATTATTGAAATCATACTTAAAAACTCTATCTTTTAATTTCATTTCACCATATATATTATATTCAATTTGATAATAAGAAATATCCATAATTCTATGCATTTCACGTAATGTAATTAAATGTTTTTTTCTTTTATTAATTTCTTTTAATATTAAAGGAAATGTCCAATTAAATGAACAGTCAATTAAATTTTCCCAAAATGTCTAAAAACAAAAGAATTGTTATTATTTAAAATGTTAAAAAAAAATTAAATTTATTAAATATATGTAATGAATAAATTATTCTATATAATTATGTATTGGAGAAACCGTTTTTGGTATGCTTTAGGAATTTTGTATTTTAATTTTTTTATTTTAACTTCTTCGCAATCCCAAAACAATATGCCAGTATTAAAGAAAATAATAAAAGTTGCTCTATATTAATTTATATAATAATACATAATTATATATATGTAAATATTTTTTACCTTGGATGTCTCCTCCTTGAATAAATATATTATACAAAGTTTCAAATTTTGTTTATGTTTTAATATAATTGTCAAACACTTATACACTAATATATGAGTATTCTTATACAAATTTGATAAATTCTTATCAATAATATTATTTGGAAATATCCCATTACGAAAATTAAGACACCTGAAATTTAAAAATTTTGAATATGAAAGAAATTAATATCGATTAGTTTTATTTGTTTTAATTATACTTACCAATCTAATAGATATTGAGAAAGTTGATTACCATTAATAATGTTATCAATTGATAAATTAGATATAGGATTATCGGTTGAAAATAATTCATTGGTGGATGATCTACTAAACAATTGTTTCAGAAGAGAAATAGAACATATTGTATCAATCAAAATACTTTTAAATTTATATTTTGAGGATGTTGGTTTTTGATTTAAATTATTGATTAATTCAATCAGTATATGTTTATAAAAATTAAAAAAGATTGTTTTATCAACATTAGAGAGGAAAGAAATCAATAGTCTTTGAACAATATTTATTCTTTGTTCGTACAGATATTTTTGTTTATTTTTAGATATATCAAATAGAAATATTATTGTTTCATATTGTTGAACTTGATCCATTCTGAAAAAGAAGCATATAAGCACAATATAGAAATATTATAATATTGTGTCAAAAAAAATATATAATAAATTTCAAATAAAAATAAAGAAAAAAAATATATTTGTAAAATATATTATCTATTCACCTTTTAATAATTCTTTTTAAGGATAGTTGAATAGGAATTTCATAATTAGTATATATGTCATTAGATATAATAGGTAGAAGATTTAATAAAATTTTATATTTTTTTGATAATTCTAAATTTTGAAGAATTTTATTGATTATTGTAGATAATTCTTGTTCTTTCGACATGTATTTATGTAATAGATCGGATATAATATTCCTAAATAATAGAAAA
The DNA here is from genome assembly GCA_963082975.1 of Labia minor. Taxonomy (NCBI): domain Eukaryota; kingdom Metazoa; phylum Arthropoda; class Insecta; order Dermaptera; family Spongiphoridae; genus Labia; species Labia minor. The sequence continues at coordinate 24,062,619 of OY720348.1, read as the reverse complement.
TATTTTAGATTAAATATTAAATATTATAATTGCAATTCAGTTAAGAATTGTATACCTAAATTGTTCGAAATTTTCATCATCATAATCTGTTAAATAAGTTAATAACTCTAATGAATAGAAAGAAGAATTATTAGTTTCATTTTTGATTACATCCAAACACCACTTTGATAAAAAATTGTATTTTTTAAACAATCCATATGAAATAGTTTTCTCTGAACATGTTGATAAAATTAAAATAGTTATTAATTTATCTGAATCAATTTTATTATTAATCAATTTTTGCCAATCGTTGTAAATTATATTTTGGATATCGTTTATGTATCTATAAAATTAAAAATACATATTTTCAATTAATTAAACAAAAAACACATCAATATAATCACCAATTGTGCTCTAGATTGAAAATATAGCGAAATTATAACTCTCTGCATTACGATATAAAATTAATTAAAATAATATAAAAAACATGAATGATTGATTACTTTTTTATTTAATAAAAATAATAGTTTTATTGTTTAATTGTATTAAAAAAAAAATAATTTTTTAGATATGCAAAGGGTGCCTTCTTGAGTGAAATTTTATATTTTAGGGCAATAATAATTATAAATACCTTGCTGCATTTGGAAATAATTTTGTAAAATAGTTTAGAAAATCAATAAAAATATTGATATTTTGATTTGTTGAATAAGACATAATATATTTAACAGTTTTTAATGGATCGTTACATAATAGAAAATTTATTGATTCAGAAAAATGTTGAAAAAAATATTCTCCTTTCTTGATATTGGATAAATTAGAGTGATTAATGATTTCACTGGTTTCAAAAATTAAATTTAATAATATATCAATCTAAAAAATTAAAAATATTTATAAGAGAGAATAAATAAAAAATATTACTTCAGATTGAGATAAATTAGAATTATAATAAACATATTTCATGCTTACTTCTCCAAAAATTAAAGAGGTAAAATTCATTAAATGTTCAAGATAATATAAACTAATTGGTGGTATGGTAAATATATTATTATTAAAAAATAATGAGTTAAATAATATTTCCAATAGATTTTTATAATTCAATTCAGACAAGATAGTTGAAGTGATCTAATAAAAATAAAAGTTAGTTAAAAGTTTTTTAAAGTCTATTTTTAATAAATTATCATATATTAAAACAAAATTACCAAATATGATTTCAAAGATTTATTTTCATATAAGTTTATTAATAATTCAAGAAATATAATATCTTGTTTGGTGAAAGACATCATATAAATTTTTGAATTAAATTCATGAAAAAATTCAACTCGACATTCATTTAAATTTTGAATAAAAATGGTTTCAAAATAAATATTATTCTTCTCAATAGTGATAAGATTTTGTAAATATAATATAGCCTTCTTTGTAAAAAGATTATGTAATTGAAAATTCTCTTCTAAATTCCACAAGGATATAGAATATAAATTTTTATTTAAAGCAATCCAAAATGATTCCGTCGTTTCAAGGATTCGATTTAAATTACTAAGGAATATATATATATATATTTAAAAAAAATAAATTCAGCTCACAAGTACAAATAAATATTAAATAAATACCTGTCATTATTAATAGTTAAATAATGAAGTAATTCAATGAATAAATTATTTTTTAAAAGAGGAAGTTCGAAAAATTTAATAATCTTTGGATTTTCTTGTTCATCGTGAATGGATAAACAATCAGAAATATGATATTCTTTAAGATAAATATTTTCAATAAAATATAATACAGATTGTTCAATACTAAAAAAAGAAAAAGTACAATTATGTGAAGAAAAAAATAAATAAATATTAAGACATACTCGTCTTTGAGATATAGTATTAAGTCAAATTTTGAATTTTTCCAATTCAAATGATCAAAAATGAATAAAAGATTGTTCGTTAAAGTAAACATTTCATCAAAGGTATTTATTTTTGTATTATTTTTTTTTAATAATATCCAATCATCTTCTAAACCATATTTAGAAGAATGCTCTTTTAAAATATCAATAAAGTCAGATATCCCTTTTTCCATGATACTTTCTAAAAAACGCATTTTACCTATAGATAAAAAAATTTAATTAGAAGTGATTTATTTATTATATATTTTACTTAAACTATATATCTATCTTTATGACGCTACTGAAATGGAAAGTTCATGAGCGCCGCAACCACATTCCACTAATTATCTCTATCCTGAACTATAAATTAAATATAACTTCTAAAAAATTACTTGGTACTGATGTTATTAAAGAATCTATAATTTTCATAATTTTTCTTCTAATGAAGTATTCTTTGTAAAAAGATTGCATTAACAGCCAAAAAATACAATCATCCAATAGAATTCCTTTAAATTCAGGTGGTTTACGTCGTTTATTAAAATCCTGAAATGTAAAATAATAATAATGTTAAACATTCTATTAAGCTCTAATAAAATTCGGCTTATAGTACTCTTTGAATGCTTAACCGTCGAAGTATACAATTTTAAAAAACTGCCTATCTTTAGTGATATATTTTTCATCAAATATATCCTAAGAATATATTAATAAATAAAAGAGAATATACCTGGTCTAACACAGAAGCATATTTTTGAATTGCTTTAATTACAACTGAAAAACAGTTTTCTATTTTTTGAAATATATCTTTAGAATGTTTATATGTATGCAATAAATTTTTTATTAAATAGTATATAATTTCAAAAATATATCTATTTATATAAGCAACTTCATTCAAAATAATTGGTAAAATAGAATTAAAGATCAATACAGAACCTACAATTAAATAAAAGTTTTATAAAGTTTTATAAAAAATAAATCAATACAATTGATTAAAGTTTTACCAATTCGTTTATTATGTGATGGATGAATACAATTTGAATATATAATTTTTAATAATATTTTTATATTATTTGTAGTACCATTCATTTTATCTATATTTAAAATTTTTTGACTCCATTCTACATATTCATGAATATAATGTAATGAAAAAGTTCTTAATGTATTATCAGAAGTTTCAGTTACAATATTCTAAAATAAATTTTATATTATTAATTAATTTAGAATTCAAATAGAATTAAAAACTAAAAACAAATGTTTATAGTTTTTTAAATTTTTATTTATATAATAAATTAATATTTTTAAATTGAAAAATCAAAATACCATTAAACAATTTAATATTTTTTCATTTTGTGAATACTTATATTTATAAGAGTACCAATGGATGATTTGATAAAATAAAGGGTTGAATAATTCTTTAATAGCGTTATCATAATCACAGGCTAATTTAATTAATATCATCCATAGTTCTTCAATATTTAAATTTTCCAAATCAGGATCATTTAATGTAGCTGTAAAGAAATATTGAATAAAAAAAGTTTATTGTTTATATTTAAAATAAATAAGATATACTTACAATTTCCTAAATACAATAAAACAAATGAATAAAGAACATGACAAGTAGTTCTTCGTAAATCTTTATTTGAGGAATTTAAACTGAGTTGTTTAATTCTTATTAATAAATTATCTAAAATATTTAAATTATTATAAATATAAATATAGAATAAAATTTATATTAAAAATAAAAGTTTTTACCTAAATTAATAGGTAATTCGTTTTCTTCAAATTGCAACATTAATGAAAAATTAGTTTTAGTATAAAAACCAATTTGTGGCTGATTTGTTTTTGTTATATAATCGACTGGATTAATTTCAAAAAGGTGAAAGAATTGAATCAATTTTGGGTGAAAATCGTGCGATTGATCTGAAAATATATTATTTATCGTAAAAATGTAGATAATATGATTGGTTGTAATTATGATATAACAATTTTTTAAAAATTTATTTACCTACTGATTCTAAAAGTGTAATTAAATCGGGTAGTATTTCGATAATAAACGATTTAAAATAATTTTTCTCTATAGTATCATACCATTTTTGTAAAGTTTCTAACGCTGTACATGCCAAAGATATATTGAAATAATTTAAATTAAATATTTTCTGAAATTATTCAAGAATAATTAATAAAAGTAAGATTAATATTAATATAGAATAAAAGGTATTTTTATAAAAACAAAATAATTATTCAAAAATAAAACAATAAATATTTTTTTATAAAATATTGAAGGTAATTGATAAAATATTACCTTAAATATGAATAATGTTTCTTTAATACATTTTTTAATAAAATAGGGAGGTATTGTAAGAATTAATTTTGTATAATTTAATTGAACATTTTCATTTTTTAAATATATATTTTTTAAAGAGAATTTTAGAAATAATTGTAAATTTTCGAGCAAACACTTATGTTGGACATTTTTTTCCTAAAAAGAATTAAAAATTATAAAAAAATGTGGATATTAAATTTCAAACTCCAATATAAGATAAAAATAATAATATTAAAGAAATATAATTTACTCACAGAAAAATAATTCACTTCTTGTGTTTTATATAAACAAGTAATAAATATTACATAAATTTCACTAATTTCAGGATATTTGTTAATTAAATTACAAATTAATAATAAAAATGTTTCTATCCATTGATGAAAAAAAGTATTATTGGAATAAATAATAATTGTGTTCATTAATTGTATTAAATTTGAAATAAAATATATTTTTGTTAAAGTTACAATCGACAATTGTATTTTTAATTTATCCTGAAAATAAGATAATTTATTATCGAAATTAAAATATATAGATATTATAAACAAGATCATTATTTTAAATATAAAAAGAAAATCATACAAAAGGCATTTTTTTATTTTTAAAGATATCATTAAGCCATAGAGAATATCTAGATGAAATTTGAATGTGATGTTATTTAATAGAAATGTTAATTTGACAACCAGAAATTCTACATCATTACGAAAATAATAAATTTATAAAATGTCGAAATTATTAGTAACCCAACTCGCTACATTCCATAAAAGAGTTATTCAAATATAACAGATTTTCTTGCATCCATGAGATCAATTAAAAAAAATATATGAGTAAAAGAAATGAATTTATGTTTGTTATAAAAGATTAATAGACATATAAAAACGCCTGATTACTGACATCAATCTTCTGAATAAAATATTTACCTTGGAATAATTAATGAAATTGATATCTAGAATTTTAATTGCATTATTCATTAAGCAATTATATATTTCTATTTGAATATTATTAGTTTTATCTGAAAATATATATATATATATATATAATATTTATAAACAATTTTCCATATTATTATAATGAAAAAAAGTTTGAATCCTATAAATTCATACCTTTGGTGTAGGAATCAATATTTAAAAGAGCCAACCAAAATGGCAGAGTAGATTGAAAATAAATTTTATCATACGAATTTGCTTCCTTTTTTTTATCATGTATATCTTCATTTATATCATTTGGAAGATTACAAGAAAAATAAACACATTGATTAACTGAAAATTAGAAGTTATTTCAGTTATGTTAATAAATTTACAAGTATCACAGAATATTTCTAATTTAAAAAAATTACCTATTTTTGGAAGAAATGTTTTTAAATTTTTTTCAAAATGAAATTTGTAAATTATATTATACAAGAATTGAATAAGAGCTTCCTGAGACAAATTATCAAATTTTTGATAATTTTTTATAACGAAAAGAATAAATTTTTGTAAAAAAATAGATAAAAATTCTTTATCAATAAATTGTTCGCAAAACATTTTTTCTAATAAGTCGCTGTAGATAGTTATATTTTGTATAAAATGATTTTCATTATTACTAAAAAAAAATAATTCTAAATATATATAATAATATAGAATTTATTTTTATCTCTAAACTTTATTACTTACTTATCAAGAGTTTTATTTAATAATTTTAGAATTAAAATCATCATTGTTGGGATAGTTTCATTTTCATATAATTGAAAACAATTATAAAATATTCCAAATCCTTCAATTAGTAGATTCGAATAATCACATGATAAATTCTTTGAAAATTGTTCTTTAAAAAATAAAAAAAAATACTAAAATTGAAAATTAGAAAAAAATTAAATAAATTGATTTTATTTAAATTAAAATATATAATAAATAAATTAAATCTATTTACATTGGTAATATGTTTATGTGGTTCCGTTTTTTCTAAAAGACAAACAGTTAACGTTTGATAATATTTCATAATACACTTTTTCGTTAAAATTTTACAATAGAAAGGTTTAAAATATAAAAACATTAATTTTTCTTGCCACCATTGATATTCATCGATTGTAAAATTAATAAATAAATGAAAATGCTGTGAAAAGAGATCTAGAACTGGAAAAAAATAAAAACAAATATTTACTAATATTTACATATATCCCATATATTTATGACTGAGGCCAATATTAACAAGAAATAATAAATTTAATAATAAATCTAACATTTATTAGTTCAAATACAGGACCCGATTTACCACTAGGCCGACAAGGCACTGGCCTAGAGCGCCAAATTATAAGGAGCGCGGGTGGGGACGGCCGATTTTTTTTTCTAGGGCGCCTGTGTAAATGATGTATGGTTTACAATAACTATCAGTCTAAGCAATGTTTTATGCATTATTTTTAGATAATGTAAAGTGTAAATACTAGTTTTAATTAATTATTTATAATTATGCATATCTTATTTTCAACCCCTTGAGAACGTCTCTAATGAAACTAAAACATTATAGTAATACAAATGGAAAGGTAACTACAGTGGTGTATAAGATTTTTAATAAAATAAAGGTGTTGTTGAAAAAGGAAGGTGTACACGAGTACGGCGAAACTTATCGTAGGATCGTGAGTGGCGTGCGAGGGGGGGGGGGAAAGGCGCCACAATACTAGTGCCTAGTCGGCTCTAACACGTAAATCCTGCCCTGTTCAAATATTTAATTAATTATTATAATGAAATCTAAATATAAAATTTTTTAAATATATATAATAAAATAAACACCTCTTTTAGAGATTATTATTTTTTCATCGCAGCATTCCTCTGAAATTATTTTCTTTAATAAATTATAAATTATATAACGATCTTCCTTTGAGTCAAAAAGGTAGTTTTTAAGAAGTTGATTCAAAGTTCTAAGGCAACAGTTGAGAATCCGCTTGTTTGAGTGAATATTTGCCATCTAAATAAAAAATATATATACAGATAAGAGGGATTCTAAGAGTTTTTATCATTATGAATATTTATTTCTAATTTATTAAATGATAGAACTTACAATGATTTTTTTAAAAAAATCAATCTTTCTAACAAAAAAATAATCAAATTATAAGCTACAAAAATTAATGTTACAAACTACAAATTACATTCTTGTAATTTTTTTAAGATATGTAGATCTGATAATCTTTATTATTCATTAAATTCTTTTACAAACTACTGTCCCTAAATTTCTAATCTTAATTTAAGGTATTACCTGAAGTCCTAATTCATTTACTATTACTTTAAATAATGATGTATAATTGGTCTTCATACATTCTGGATATTTTTCTATTAAAACGTTTAAAAGATGATATAAATTTATTAAAACTAGAAAAAAACAAAAATTTTAAATATTTTATATTTTAACAATACTTTTTCTATTTTATAAATATCGAGTAGAATTTATCGGATTCAGGTTTTAATTAAAAAAAACATTTATAATATACAAATTTTTAAATATAGAAAATATCGAACTATTTAATTCTATTACTTTATTAAAAAAAGATAGAAAAATTGTCTTTTTCATTATAAAAATTTTATGTCTTCTTTTCTTCTTAAATATTTACACAAGTTTTCGGAAATATAATAAGTATTTTATTTTATAATAATAAATTAAAATTCTAAAAATACTAAAATCATCTATTTCATATATTATAAGAGAAATTAAGTTTTGAATCATAAAATTTCAATTTTGTGAGTCTTGAATGTTAAAACCTGTGTAGTAAACACTAAAATCTACCTAAGGTTTTAAATCAGTTTTATTAATTTTTAACTACAAAATCACCCAAAAAACAGATCATTGATTAATGAAATTAGATTTAATTATAATCTAAATATAAATAAAAATCTAATTTACCTTTATTATTGATATTTTTTTTAGAAATAATATTAAATAAAGTTATTGCTAATTGATTAAAATCTAAAATCTTTTGACATAGTTCTGGAGATTTTTCAATTGTCAATATAAGTAAATCTAGAGCAGTTTCTTTTTCCATATCTGTTGAATTTAATTTTATTATATTTTCCAAAATATTCTAAAAGAAATTATGATTATTACATTTTTTTATAAATATAAGATTTAAAAATAAATATTTTCTATTATGAGCTAAATTAATATCAGAAATAAAATCTATATAAATATTTATTAATTTTACAATTTATTCTATTTTTTTAAAAATAATTTTAACTATTAATTATATCATGTATTTAATTTTTATCCGGTTCAAGATTAATATATTAAGATCCCGATATTTTTATAATTTCGGTTTTTATTTAATTTTCTAATATCATGATTAATTTTATGTTGAAATTTAACAAAATCTATTCGATTATATACTGATTCTGAATTTAGACAATTGATAATTTTTTAGTATAGATCAGATGAGATTTATAATTTAGATGTGTAACAAAAATTAAATACCAAGATTATTGGGTAATATGCAACAATGTCTTGTGGATATTTATTAATCAAAAACAGGTATAGTTTCAAAATTATTATAACAGCCTCATGGTTATTATTATTTATATTTTTTTCAATTTGTATTTGAATTCCTCTCTCTTCGTCAAATATTCTTGATAAAACGATTTCTAAAAATTTAAAATTTCAATAATATTACTATGATATGTTTTTTTTAAAGTTTTTCAAATCTTGCCTATATGAGAGTCCATACAAATTTCCTCCAAGTGTTTCTTGAATTTATCCAAAGTAAATTCCAATAAATTTGATTCAGTTTCATCTATCAATTCCTGAAGATATTTATTTAATGATATCATTTTAAAATAATTATTAATGATTATTTATATGTCAAGCAGGGGGGGGTCTCTCTTACGGCAGAGAAATTTCCAGTGTGACAATGCATGCATGCATCACTCGAGGCCGCTCGAGGCGCTGCCGCTGCTAGCACTAATTTTAATTCGGTTTGTTTCGGTTATCCGAAAACACCCGAAAACATTTAACAACAGCCAGCTTGTGACTTGTGGACAACGAGCACTCGTCCCATTTAAAATATCTCTGCCAGGCATACGTAACGTGATCTGTCGCTGTCCAATTGCGTGCAATATGGTTCCTAAAGTAAGTTTAATTAATATTTTTACTATTATTGATGATTATTTTTTATTATAAAGTTATATAATATATGTACATATAAATAAATTTTTGATTTTGCAGGTTTTTAATTGTATTCAGAAAGATTGTATTACGAATTCTCTACCTGAAGGAGAACGAGGACACTTGTTCTATTTTCCAAGGTGTAATTTTTTAAGAGTGGGTAAAACAACAATAATTTAAAGTTGTTGTTTACTAAAAAATATATTAATAATAAAAGAAAATAATTTTATTAATTTTTTTAAATATTTATAGCAACACCTGTTAATACTACATCAGATGGTTTGGGCTTGGTATCAGAGAAGAGTGATCTTTTCGAATCCAGCCCTGCGAGAAGTATGTATTATATTTTTTAATAAAATTCATTAATCTTCTCCTAACTTTAAATAGATTTTTTATAATGATTTAAAATAAATTTTTAGTTTGCTTAGGCTTTTCTGTATTAATTCTTTGGAATTTTTTTTTAAACTTAATTAATTTTTGCAGGTGTTCAGCGGGACATACGCCTACACCATCTGAATTTTCTTCAAGAATAAAATATTTATCTCCCATGAAGAAAAGATTGTACCAAAGGTTCACCGAGGTCAAGCGACTATTGAAGCAAAATAGACATCAACAGTCAATTGATTAATTGAAAAATAGTGTAAATTTTATTTATGTGAGTAATTTTATATAATGTTTTATAAAGTTTTATATAATTATTATTGTATAATTGAAAAATAGTGTAAATTTTATTTATATGAGTAATTTTATACAATTTAAAAAAATACATGCATAAAGGGTTAGGGTTGTATTATTATTGTATGATTGAAAAATAGTGTAAATTTTATTTATGTGAGTAATTTTATATAATGTTTTATAAAGTTTTATATAATTATTATTGTATAATTGAAAAATAGTGTAAATTTTATTTATATGAGTAATTTTATACAATTTAAAAAAATACATGCATAAAGGGTTAGGGTTGTATTATTATTGTATGATTGAAAAATAGTGTAAATTTTATTTATGTGAGTAATTTTATATAATGTTTTATAAAGTTTTATATAATTATTATTGTATAATTGAAAAATAGTGTAAATTTTATTTATATGAGTAATTTTATACAATTTAAAAAAATACATGCATAAAGGGTTAGGGTTGTATTATTATTGTATGATTGAAAAATAAATAAATATGCCACATACAACATTATTCTTTTATTATATCCATGAAAATTATTAAAATTTTCACTTAAGTGAAAAATTATTTATTTTGTGATAAGACCAACAATTAAGCAATTTTCTAAAAAAAAAAATTTATTTCTGAAATGTCTGTTTTATATAGCTTTAAATAAATAATTTTTCACTTAACTGAAAAATTTCATAATTTTTTCATTCCTCCCGCTCTCATTCATTCAAAATAGATTTTAAAAATGGTGCCAGGCCGGCCGGTTTTTTTCTTAATTAGTTCGTGCATGCATCCGCATAGCAGCGCCAAACGCTGTTTCAAAAAAATATCATTGCGTGTCCACCCCCTGATGTCAAGCCTAAATTTTATAATGTATGAATCCATTAAGTTGTTTAAAAATGACTGTCATTAAGCTTAAATAGTAATTTTAAAAATTTCAATAATAAATTATATATATAATATACATGTGAGTAAATAAAAATTATGAAAATATATAAATAGTAAAAAAAATTATTTAAAAAAAGCAAAATTTAAACTAAATGTCATTGGGAAATAGAGAGACCTCTAGCGCCATTTCTTCAAGTTATCAAATTTGAAATATAGTCTAAATAATTTTTTATAAAATTTTTTTAAATATTTTGTTTCTTATAAAATTGCAATATTTACAATATATAAATAAATTTATTTTCTATTTATATAAATATCTTAGTATATTTATTTCCCCCATTATATCATCCTCATGCATAGTTCTTTTATCTCAATTCCTAAAAATAATGATTAAATTAGTTATTCCAACTATTTAGAAAGTTAGAAATAAAAATATAGCTAACTAATTCAATTTAAAAATAATTCAAAATAATAATTAAATCTAAATTTCAAAGGCAGATACTCTATTATTCAAATAAAAAATTGTATAGAAGGAACTGTCTGTTGTCTTCTTTAATTGTACTTTTCAAAATATCTTACAAATAACAAAATATTAACATGATTTAAATAGTTTATTTCTTCTTATTGTTGTTACTATTTTCTTTTTCGTTGTTTCTTTACAATATGATTGATTTGAGGCCACAAGACGAATTAATAACGTTTTACTACTCGTAAAAATATATACAAAATTTAAATTCATATCAAAATGACTTGTCCTTTTAAACCTGAAAATACAAAGGTTCTAGTTTCTGGACTACTATAAAATTCAATTTTTAATTTTTTTATATTCATATTCTCTCATTACCTTTGGATGTACTTTTTTTAATTAATCCAGTTTGTTCCATTTCTCCTATTAAATCTTTTAACGACGTATCCATATGTGAAGAAATTTGTAAAAGTGGTGTTGGGTTATTCTTTGTTTGGGTATGCCATACAAGAATCTAAATATGAATGAATAATTAAAATAAATAAATTAATAAAATCAAAATACAATTCTGTAAGGAATAAACTGAAAGGGATACCTCTGTACATGAATTAGCTTTGGGTTCGATATCTTTATAAGAAAGTTTTAAACTTTTCAAAAAATGGTCTTCTTCAGATCCAGCTTTATATGGCATTTGAGCGAGTGGATTTTTAAGCAAAAGTTCAATATTTACAGCAAAACCTGCCATATCAACAGGGAATTTTCTATGAGCAGGCCAAGAATCAAAAAATCCAATAATTTTTCCCTAAAACAAAATAATCGTTGATGATAAATATAAACATATTAATAAAGGACATAGTTATTATTTTTATAATATCAATGTACAATTAACTTTAGATGGGAGTTTGAATGTCAATTATGAAAAAAGTGTAGATATTCAATCAGTTTTGAAAAATGCAATAAAACAATTTCAAATCCTCCTTATTAAACGTTAGAGATTAATTAATTAGAGATTAAACATTTCTAATATATGAATATTATCGAAAGAACAGTATTTTTCAAAGAATGTTATTATAAATAAAAAAATTAAATAATTCTAAGTATCTCTTGTCTATAAATATAGATTCAAAGTTGAATATTTACCTGCTTGACAATCGGTGAACTAATTGCATAATTGCCAATTAAGCCCACAGGGAACATGGATACTTTTCTAGTATATCGAATTTCATCAAATAATTTTAAATCAAATGTATTATCATCATCACCGAAATACATAACTCCATTCTTAACATTTTTCCGAATCCATTCAATAGCTGCTCTTCGATTTGCTACTCCTCGAGGAATGATGTTTGCCTTTCTATAAATTTCGGGCATAGGACTAGCAATATATGTGAAAGATATTCCTTTAAATACAAATTCATATAAATATATATAAGACTAAAAGAATAGAGTGGACGTCCGGTTTTAATATGAATTGTTTATATACATATATATAAATTATATATATTTATTTAGGAAAAAATTCTATATTTCAGTATATCCTATAAATATATTTAAATATTTTAATATTAAATTTTTATTAAATGTTATATCATTTTAAAAATAATAAATTTACATTTTACTTCTTTTTTATATTCTTGAATATTTAACCAAATTAATTAATGAGTTAAGTCTTTAAAAGCTGATATCTAATTAATTAACATACTAGAATAAATGAATTATAATATTTTAATAAAAGTAAAATACATTTCTTAATTTTTCTCTGATCATCAATTCTTTTATTACTATTTCCGAAAATTTTAATTTAATAATTACCCAAAACTAAGATATTATTGGTTGTTTTATAAAGAACAAAAATATTAGATTTAAACAAAGAAAAACAATGAATTCCTATGCAATTTTAAAAATTAACATTAATTTAAATAAATTATTGTTTAAATCAATGAATATCCAATAAACTTGAAGGTTTATATTCTCATTCAAATTCATAATATTCTTGATGTTAATTTATATGTAAATATTATGCTCAATAATAAATTCAATGGAAAAATTATAAATGTATACTATGTATACTTAAATGTAAATATATTTCGAAACAAGTTGACAATCATGAACAATCTCTATTTTTCGGAATTTTATTTTATTTAAATAAAATATTCAATAACCAAAAGAATTGTATAAAACTTGTATAAATTCATTTACAATTATATCAATAATTATATAGGTATAATAAATTTTTATTTAATAAATAAATTAAATAAAAATTAAATCAGAAATACTTACTTTCTCATATCAGAAAAAAATAATAATTAATAAAAGAATGAGAGAATAATAAATTAAATAATTGATTTTGCATGAAAGAAAATAAATATTAATTTTTATTTATATGAATTAAATCAATAATTTATAGGATTTTAGTTTGATTTTATTTATTTTTTTTTTTTGTATTCTTTTTTCTTTTTGTTTGCACATTAAAATAAAAAAGTAAGATTTAAGATTAAATTTAAAAATATATTTAAAATAAATAAAAATAGAAACTAACCGAATCTTTCAATAAGATTGAGGAGTCTATCATTACAGTTGGGATTATCATCGGCAATAATCCAATGCAGATTTGATACATGCATTAACGTTTGTCCAAGTCTCGTTAATTCAGGGGTTTGTTCCCTTCGATGGTAAGTAGGTGTAATAAAATAAATAGTCGGTAATGGATTATCATGAACTGTTGTATTTAACTATCCAGATAAACGATTTCATATAGAATGATTATAACTCTAAATAAATATTATTAATAATTATTATTATTATTATAAGTTACCTTAACTTACCTCATAAGTAGTATGACATAAAAAAATACTTTCATGAGATGTTTGATTAATCTCTTTACTTTGAGTATACCATAAAAAAATCAAAACAAAAAATATCATTGCGATAAAGCCGAAATACATTTTTTTAATAAATGCCATGAATTAATTCTATCATTCAATAGTGAAGTATTAAATCAAATGATTAAAAAAAAAATAATAAAATAGCATCGCATTGAAAATGAATAATAAATCTTATATAATATTACAAATTATTGTATATGTTGATTAATTTTTGATGAAAAAATTTATAAAACATTTCAATCGTGTATATTCATCTAGAAATATAAATAGTGATTGTTATTGTTAGTAGTTTTGCATTTGGAATATTTATTTATTTTATTTATTTTTACCAAGGTTTTAAATGACATTTCAAGTGCGACATCTAGAAAAATATTATTTTTATCTTATCCCCGCCAAAATTCTATTTTACATTTATAAGTATATGCATAAAAGAAATTAAAAAAAATTGTTTTGTTTGTAAAAAATATTGAATATGTATTAAATAAATAATATATAACAAGCTTTTTATTTAATAGAATTATTATTAAATATTTTAGTTTCTATAAATTTTAATAATAATAATTATCAAATTTTAATTGTAAAAAGTCTAAAAAGTAAGAATTATTTTTTATAGGAAAAATATTAGAATGAAATAATATAATATGATTTATTTTTTTAGTAATTTCAACGGATTTTAGAGGAACCAGGAGAATCGATACCTATATATGGTAATTAATTGTTCACCTTTAGAATTTTTAAGTACATACCTATCTAAATCTAACCCTCTACTTATAATATATGGGCCTTTAAATTTTGGTAATAACTTTTATTTACACTTGGAGTGACATCCACACTTTTAACCATCATAGCAATGTTTGCGATTATGCGATGATGGATTTGAGAGAACAGCGCGTCTATTTGGCGAAAAACTTCATATCAACTGATCTTCATCCACCTTACTCTCCTGATTTGACTCCGTGTGACTTGTTTTTGTTGCAATGAAAAAGGTTTAAGATTTGAGAGAATTGACGAATTCAGAAAGAATCACTGTTGGCACCACAGACCATTGGCACTAAACAAGATCACTGAAAATGAATTCCAGACTGCATTCAACAAGTAGGCAAAGCGCTGCAAGTGGTGTGTACTTGATAAAGGGGTCTACTTCCAAGATGATTACCTAGGTACAAATTTCGGCAACTTTTGGATAGCACCTTATATTTGCAGAATTATTCATAGCAAATTTTCGATTAATGAGTAAAATTGATTAAAATTATAAAAAATAGGGTTTGATTGTCATAAAATGAAATTTTCCAATAACCAAAAATAAAAAATGATTGTTTTTCTTGGCCCCTACAAAAATAGCCAATGAAGGTTACGGCGGTAAGCATCCATCGACCAGCAACTTTTCATAATAAATTATAAATTTTTCACCCAATATGTCAACTTATTATAATATTTATTTTATATTTAATATTTTTAAACTATTATTTTTAATTAATATCCTATAAGAGTAAAAATAATAGGATAATACATTCATATAACAAAATATATAGAATGTGTTGTTTTTATATAAATTGAATTTTTAAAATTAGGACTAAAATTAATTAATCCTATATGGATTGAAATTCAAAAAGGATGTTTTTTTGAAAAAAAAAACATATTTACTGTATGTAAGTTTCTATATACTATAGTGATTCGTTTAACAACAAAAATAAGTTCAAATCATATTAATTATAAATTCATAATTTTCAAAAATTATATTAATATAGGAAACTATTATTTTGTAAATAAATTGTAGAAATGACAAAATAAAATTTGTACTGTTCCCTGAGTTAAATCCTTATTTATATTCAATGTTTTTTTTTAATCAATAAAGACAGTAGGGATTTTTTGTTCAATGAGATTGAAAAGTATAAGAATAATTTTATTTTCAAAAAATAATTATAAAAGAATAAAGTGGCACATATATACTAGAACAGGGATGGGCAAACTTTTTTAGGATGCGGTCTACTTCTAATTTTTTTACAATAAGTCGGTCCACCAGATATTTATTAAAATAATAATAATAAACAATGTGGTATAAATGTACATAGGTAACTAAAAAAATAGAATAAGAAAGGAACTTAGGTATATATTTTCAAACAAAATTTAAAGATTATAAAAGTATAAAAATATCAAGTTCATAAGAAATATTCTGATTCGAATTATTATTTAAGATAAAGTCATGTGAAATTGTCCGCATTAGAAGATTTACACTGCATATCCTCTGCTAATTTAGTAAATCTTGGTGTATAATTACTAACTGCAGGCTTGTACTGCATTCGAGGTGATTGTCTGTAAGACGGGAGCGATATTTTGATTTAATTATATTCATCGTAGAAAATGCAGATTCACATAGGTAGGTAGAGCCAAAGAACGATGTTAAATTTAATGCGAGACCTTTTAAATTAGGATACTTAACTTCGTCCATTAAATTCCAAAAAATATTTGTAGGATCTGAATTATGTGCTTTTAAAATTATGTCATTTTGAAGAAGAACTTCATCTTCCTCAATAGTTATAGAAAACAATTCGTTTATATTTTTGGTTATTTTTATATGGAATTTTTTATATGCTAAGGAGTAGTTTAAGTAAAAAAGGCAATGAGTAAAGGCGATCACTTTAAAATGACTCGGCGGTCCACCAGTCGATCGCGATCGACTTAATGCCCATCTCTGTACTAGAAAATAAGTATACGTTATTCTTTTCAAATATTTGGTTATATAATGACAAAAATATTTATTAAAACGTTTTAAAATTATGAAAAATTATTAACTCTTTTTCTCTTATCTGTTATCTTTTAAATATCTTACAATATTAAAATGTCTATTACGAGATGCATAAAATAAAGGAGTCTTTCCTTTTGAATCCTTTGCATTTACCTCACCCCTATTTTCATTTAACAATTTTAGAATTTCTAAATTTCCAAATTCAGATGCAAAAAATAAAGGAGTCTTTCCACTTGAATCCTTTGCATTTACATTAGCTCCTTTTTGAATTAAAAGTTGGAGCATTTCTAAATTTCCATTGAAAGATTCAAAAAATAAAGGAGTCCATCCATTTGAATCCACAGCATTCACATCGGCTCCTTTTTCTTTTAAATATTTTACAATTTCAAAATGTCCAAATTGAGATGCAAAAAATAAAGGAGTCTTTCCATTATAATTCTTTGCATTCACATCGGCTCCTTTTTCAATTAAATATTTTAGAATGTCTAAATGTCCCAATTTAGTTGCAATATATAAAGGAGTCTCTTTAATTGAATTCTTTACATTCACATACGCTCCTTTTTCAATTAAATTTTTGAGAATTTCTAAATGTCCATTTTCAGATGCAAAAAATAAAGGAGTCTCTCCATTAAAATCCTTTGCATTGACATCGACTGCTTTTTCAATTAAGTATTTAAAAATATCTAATCGTTTATGCTGAATTGCTAAAATTAAAGGAGTCTTTCCATTGGAATTCTTTGCATTCACATCGGCTCCTTTTTGAATTGAATTTTTGAGAATTTCTAAATGTCCAAATTCAGAAGCAAATAATAAAACGGCCTCTTCATTTGGATCTTTTGCAATCAGATCCGCTTCTTTTTCAATTATATATTTTATTATTTCTAAATTTCCACCCTGACATGCAAAAAATAAAGGAGTCTTTGCATATGAATCCTTTGCAATCACATCAGCCCCTTTTTCAATTAAATATTTGAGAATTTCTAAATGTCCAAATTTAGATGCATAAAATAAAGGAGTCTTTCCACTTAAATCCTTTGAATTCACATCCGCCCCTTTTTCATTTAAATATTTTAAGATTTCTAAATGTCCATACCGAGTTGCAAAAAATAAAGGAGTCGTTCCATCAAAATCCTTTGCATTCACATCAGATCCTTTTTCAATTAAATATTTTAAAATTTCTAAATGTCCCCCCTGACATGCAAAAAACAAAGGTGTGTGTCTATTTTTTTTATTTTTTACAATGACATCCGCTCCTTTTTCATTTAAATATTTTAAGATTTCTAAATGTCCATGCCGAGTTGCAAAAAATAAAGGAGTCGTTCCATCAAAATCCTTTGCATTCACATCGGCTCCTTTTTCAATTAAATATTTTAGGTTTTCTAAATGTCCCTTTTCAGATGCAAAAAATAAAGGAGTCCATCCATTTGCACATTTTGCATTCACATCGGCTCCTTTTTCAATTAAATGTTTGAGAATTTCTAAATGTCCAAATTTAGATGATAAAAATAAAGGAGTTATTCCATCAAAATCCTTTGCATTCACATCGGCTCCTTTTTCAATTAAATATTTTAGGTTTTCTAAATGTCCATTCTCAGATGCAAAAAATAAAGGAGTCTTTGCATATGAATCCTTTGCAATCACATCAGCTCCTTTTTCAATTAAATATTTGAGAATTTCTAAATGTCCAAATTTAGATGCAAAAAATAAAGGAGTCTTTTCATTTGAATCCTTTGAATTCACATCGTCTCCTTTTTCAATCAAGTATTTTACCATTCCTAAATGTCCATTCAAAGATGCAAAAAATAAAGAAGTGTTTTCCATGGCACTAAAATCTTCCTTTTGAGATGCTTCTTAAATATCCCGTTTATCTCCTTTTTCCATTGGAGACCATCAAAAATATTGTAGTTTTACTTATCAAATGATGAAACAATCTAAAAAAAAAGTATTAATTTTAAAATGTATTTATTACTTTTATATTGAATGTTTTAATTATTTATTATTTTTGTTTAATTTTAGGATGATGCAATATGGTATTATTAACAACAATTAATATATCTTATAAATAAAGGTTAAAATAATTTTGTATTGTTGTAGTATAAATTATAATGTAAATAAAATTATTATTAGTTTTAAGATATTTTTTATATAACTAATTTTTAAAAATTGAGTTTAATTATTCATAAAAGATAATTATACATTCACAGATAGTTTATTAAAATTCATTATCAATAAAATAGAAGGAGAGTATTTGGTTTGAAAAAAACCTATTTATATATATATATATATATATATATATAAGATTATTAATGTAAAAAGTTTAACCCTAGAACCGTGAACTGGGGTCTGTGAGACCAGCAGTTTCATTTTCACTTTAGTTATAAGCTATATATAATTCTTAATACCTTTCTACTACTATCATAACCTACTAACTGTGGTGTATTCATTTGTCTACTAACATTTACCTAGTTAGGAAAGCAATTTATGTTATCTTTGGTCTGAGGAACCGCGGTCACTTTAGGTGCGCTCTGAGAAACTGTCGTCACAGTTTACATTAAGAAACATCAATAATTTGTCATAAATATTTTTTTACAGGTAATCTTCGTTTAACTATTAACATTTTTACTTTTGTTTCAACTTATTTTTTTTTAACTTATTACAATTTTACTATTTTATATTATAGGATATTCATACGAAATATTAATAAAATAATATGCTTTTGTCAATATTAATTAATGTGATTTGCTATGACTAGAGCAGATTTGATGATTTGTGAGTTTGTGATGCAAGAACTCCGTGTGTCCTGGTAATATGACGATCTATAGATAGGGTGACCCATATTTTGAAAACACCAAACCGGGACATATGTAATAAGTTGACCTGTGGCCAGGTCCGAACCGACCGACGGTTTGAAATAAATTAATTTCCAGCTACAGAAACAATTTCAAATAATTTTAATATATCTATTAATGTAATAAAAAACAGATATGGATATAACATAAATATTTTTAATTTTATTTTATTTATAATATATAGCTGAGGTAAGTAGCCGGCGTTGCCGGCGTTACCCGAGGCTGTGACGTCATGAAGGGCTGGGTGACGTCATATAATTTTAAATTAAGAAAAACATAATGAAGATGATTATACCCGAGGATAAAACCAATACATTCGTGGTGATATGTAAAAAAATCTCCTTATGTGAAATTTGGTGCGAAAATAACCCTTCCCTTCTTATCGTCGATCGCTAATACTAACACTTCCGGTTTCCGGATTTGCACCAAAAGTTGATCAATTCATCCCACTGATGCATTAAGTAAATATACCAAATTTCATCAAAATCCGTTAAGCCGTTCAGGCTGTACACATCTATACGGACGGACAGACGGACAGACGGACAGACGGACGGACAGACATCATGCTAAAAATACTTTTTTCTGTTAAGAAAATGCATGATTCGTGGAGATATGTAAAAATCTCCACATGTGAAATTTGGTGTGAAAACAATACCTCCCTTACTATCGTCGGTCGGTAAAAAAAGCATTGGTTTAAAAATTTTTTTTTAGAGCCATATATTGAATGAAAAATCAAAAATCGGAAAAACATTTTTTACACTGATTGTACGAAAATATTCTCACGTTCGTGAGACCTAAATATTTAAAACCGGGACAATAGACTGTCCCGAAGACATTTTTCGGGGCGCCGGGACAGAGCTCCTATAATCGGGACGTTTGGTCATCCTATCTATACAGAACAGTGACTTAATTATAGTCTAGGTTTTTATTTTTATATAGCCTTTTCCTAGACAAAAAAAAAAAATAATAATTAATTTACACTTTGAAATTGTAATATTAAAAATAGTTAATAGCGTAATGATAAAAAAGAAACATTGTATAGATAATTACGACCTTGGAGTCACCAATTAGCTGTAAGAAAAAGTCATATAATCCCTTTTATATGTTTTGGGAAAAACAACATATATTTGTATATTTGGCTAATAAACATACTTTTTACCGACCGACGATAGTAAGGGAGGTATTGTTTACACACCAAATTTCACATGTGGAGATTTTTACATATCTCCACGACAGTGGCGCAACCAGGGGGGGGTTTTGGGGGTTAAAACCCCCCCCAGGAGAGAAAAAAAATAATAATTGCTGTATATTCAGTGGCGCAACCAGGGGGGGTTTTGGGGGTTAAAACCCCCAGGAGAGAAAGAAAAAATAATTGCTGTATATTATGTTTTCAAATAGAAAAGAAAAAAAATTCTTAAAATATAACTTAGTGTATAATAAAAAAGTTTTTTTTTATTAATACATGTGGAAATTGATACCGAGGTCAAGGGATGTTTCGAGCTCCTCACTCCACTTCCTTATCCCTGGTTGTAAAATTTAACAGAGGGATAGCGGAAACGCAGGCCCTCACCCCCACAGGGCCTTTGGTGACGTCCAGGAGAAAGTCTCCCCCCTTCTCCACCACAACGGGTAGGGCATTTGTAAATAAACCATTTTATAGAAATTCGCAAACAAGAAGTTGCTCTATCGAGAAAATTTACCCTAGACACCAATTCAACCCCTTCCACATTGCTACATACATTAATTGCTAATTTCATAAAGATTATGAAGCGAAGACTAATTTCAGATTTTTTTCAAAATAAGAAAAACAAGAAAGGTAAGATTTAAAATTTTTTTTTAAATTAGTGAATTAATTCTTAAATACTTTTCCATTTAAGAATTAGATAGTGAAGCTGGACCTTCAGAAACAACAGATTGTGTTAATAGCAATAGCGAAGAAGACAATAAAGAAATAGTTGATTTCACAACTGAAAAGGTTAATTTTTTTTATTTGTTTATATATATTAACCCATTTGTAGAGCCAGCGTTCCCAAATGGGAACATTTATTTTTATACACCAAAAACCCTTTCAAAAATATTTTTTTCTATATTTATCTACATGATATCTGGTCACCAATGGGTTAAAATCGAATTTCATTTTTTCACGTAGCCAGGGAAGAGGCAGGGGGGGATTCGGGGGAGCTTCAGTTCCCACACATAAAATCTATTTTTTTCTAAATTTTCTAAGTTTAATTTTTTCAAATTATCCTACCACTACGGGCGGACGAAAAGCTTTCGACATCTTAAAGTAGTTTATTATAAATAACTCCTTTATTATTTAGTTTAGGTAAAAATGAATATAATGAAACTTTTAGTAAATGCGATTTCCTATAAATTTAATACGATAGTATGATAATTCTCATAAAAATCGGAATTTATAAAGAAATTCAATAAAATGTGTTTTGACACCTCTTTAAACTAGCATTACTTATGGTCCCATCTTGTCCAAAAACAATCCAATCCCCGCCCATCATTCCAAAAAAAACATCTAAATATCAAATCCCAAGATAATATCTCATTTCGTTTAGACTTAATTTTGGTAACGAACGGCCGGCCGGATCAAAATTTTTTTTTGCAAGTTTGGATTCAGAACCGTCTGAAAAGTGGAAATCTCGAAGAATCTCGGAGCAAAAATTTTCCGATCATCGTAAAAGCTATCCTTATTTCATGAGGAAAGCTAAAATGGTTTACTTATAGCTGGAAAAAAATATTTTCTTTCTAAAACTGTGAATACGAGTAAATAAAATACAAAATTTGCCAGATTTTGTAAAATCAGTGTTTCATTTACAAAACTTTTTTAAATATTTAATATAAAAAAAAAAATCTTAATGAAAATTTGTCTTTGAGTCAGCCCGGGGGGGGGGGGGGGGCCTAGGAAGGTGGAGCGGCTAGTCAAAACCCCCCCCCAGGAGCAAATTCTGGTTGCGCCACTGCTCCACGAATCATGCATTTTCTTAACAGAAAAAAGTATTTTTAGCATGATGTCTGTCCGTCCGTCCGTCTGTCCGTATAGATGTGTACAGCCTAAACGGCTGAACGGATTTTGATGAAATTTGGTATATTTACTTAATGCATCAGTGGGATGATTTGATCAACTTTTGGTGCAAATCCGGAAACCGGAAGTGGTAGTATTAGCGATCGACGATAGGAAGGGAAGGGTTATTTTCATACCAAATTTCACATGAGATTTTTTACATATCATCACGAATCATTCACTTTGCATTGGTTTTATATTATCGAGAAAAATCATCTTTATTAGTTTTTTCTTAATTAAAATTATATGACGTCATCCAGCCATTCATGACGTCACAGCCTGGTCTTACATATTATAAATAAAATAAAATTAAAAATATTTATGTTATATCCATATCTGTTTTTTATTACATTAATAGATATATTAAAATTATTTGAAATTGTTTCTGTAGCTGGAAATTAATTTATTTCAAACCGTCGGTCGGTTCGGACCTGGCCACAGGTCAACTTATTTAAACTAAAAAAAAAAAAAAAAAAAGTGACTTGGCTGGTAATGGGAGCGCCATTTATATGTTCAGACAAAGAACGAAACCACAATTCAAGCCAATAATAATATTTGTTTATAGTTAGGAATAGACGAAATTTTAATTCGTGGATTCTATGTGTATTAATATATATATATATATATATATATATATAGTAATAATTGCTTAAGTGTGGAATCTTAATCGGAATAGAGGTAAATAATATATATTTTCAAGAGGAATTATATTTCTATCATCAGTATTATATATCTTTTTTGCTAACTTTTTCTTCTTGGGGAACCTAGTTTGTTTGTCAGAAAAGTTCA
The DNA here is from genome assembly GCA_963082975.1 of Labia minor. Lineage (NCBI taxonomy): Eukaryota > Metazoa > Arthropoda > Insecta > Dermaptera > Spongiphoridae > Labia > Labia minor. The sequence goes on along the minus strand of OY720348.1, from coordinate 24,038,973 downwards.
ATAATTAAACAATATTTTGTACAAATACCTTTTTCTCAAATCAATATTATAATAGTAAATAAACTTAGCGAAATATCAGTAAAACAAGATTAATGTTTCTCCAAGTGGAGATGGCGCTGTTGTCAACAGAAGGGAAAAATCCAGGGAGGTAGGGAGAGAACATTTGTGATAAAAGTTGACGCCTATCTGACGTCACAGCCGCCATATTGTGTGGGGCAAAACATATTTCCCATTGATCTTAATGTTAATATATGATCAAATTTCGGGCCTTTTTTGTGGAAAATTATGTGAGAAAAAATTTCTCATGAAGAAAATGCTTTAAATTCGATTTTATTTCAACTGGAGGTCGTTTTGATATGCATATATGTATAAAAAAATTAAATGTTGCAATCATTCTCTTCCTAATTAGTCAATTAAAAAAATTAATTATCATTAGTTTAATGGAAAAATGATTACAAAAAATAAAATATAAACAAAAAATATATTTATTAATGTATTTTAGATTTTTTGGAAAGGTCAAAACATTTATTGAAATCCCTAAAAACAAATAATGACGAATAGTTAACTAATAATGACCAGCTACAAATATACCATCCAAAATACCCGAATTTTTAGGTAAGTAAGGTTTGCATCTTGCAAATAAATTGAAAACAGGTCATAATAGAAAAAGTACGATAAAAATTTTGATACTATAATGTATGAGAAAAAATGTGCTTATTACAAATACCTTTGAAAATGAGTTAATTTAAAATATAATAAAAAATAACAAATTAAATTATTAAAATCTATTTCTAATTATTAAATATATTAATTAAACTATAAAATAAAGAAGAAATAACTAAGAAAAACTTTCAAACAAAGAGAAAATTTTAAACAAAAATGTATTATGTCTTATGGCTGACAAGAATTTCTCCTTACTTTTGTGGAGCCACCCCCCCACTCCTTAAAACAAGCGTTAGTGATTATATAGTTAAACTGTTTTTCTTTTTTATTGACTGAAATCTCAATTTAATATTTATAGAATTGAATTATTTTATTTTTATCAGGTTGCAATGGATGCATATTCAGTTGTAGTTTTTAAAATTCCAATTCCTCCAATCAGTGGTGGATTTATCACATAAGAGGCCTAAGGCGCAATTCAATTTCTAGGCACCGTTTTAAATATTTTTATTACAACTGCTTAGCTTCCGGATGAGCTACATTTCTCAAAAGTTGATAAAAAACTACGAATTTTGAATAATGCCTGTGTACTAAATTTCATCATTCTAGCTCAAACCGTTTTAGCGTAATCTTGTCTACATAGACACATACATTTTTCTCAACCTTAGTGAAAATGACTCAGGGAACTTCAAAACGTATAAAAACATCAAAATCTCGACATCGAAAATTTTCGTGATCGCAATACTATCTCTGGCGAGATAGTAAAAATTTAAGTAAAAAGAAATCTTTTTAAAAAATACACTTTACTTAAAATTGCACTAAAAAGTAAAAAATAAAATCACTGCAAAGTGTGTGCGCCCAATAGTGGAAGCAAATGTTTTACGGTGTTATTATAATTTGAGCGCAGACACTTTACAGTGATTTTATTTTTTACTTTTTAGTGCAATTTTAAGTAAAGTGTATTTTTTAAAAAGATTTCTTTTTACTTAAATTTATTTTAAACTTTTTAGTCGTACGTAAATAAATGTAGTCGTTATTTTAAATATTTCTTATTAATAACATGTGTAACATTTTTTTACAACCACAGAATAGTATGACATTTTTTAGAAAAAAAGAGTGTACATTAACTTTTAGAGTGCGATCAGAAAACACTATACCATTTTTTTTTAAATAATGTCATTTGAGATCATTTGAGATCAACACGTACACAATAGACACTATCACGACACTGTAAAGTTAGAATCGCAATATCACGACACTATCAAGTTAGAATCAAGACTAACTACTAACTTTTTATTTCTGATAATATATATATATATATATATATATAATATGTATGTGTATGTTTATTTATAAATGTAATATATATATATATATATAAGAAGACAACCGATTCCTGGAACTTCTAATCGACCAGAAGAAGAAATATTACGTGGTTAATTAGAGATGTTTTGACATTTGTAAATATAATGTGTGTTGCAAAAACTTTTAGTTTAAACTGGTTTAAACCAGGGCTTCAACGCCTCTAGAACTGCTATCGCCATCTATGATTGAAATAGTGAACTATTCCATATTCCGCATATGAAAGTTTAGTTAATTAATTACCACTAATAGATAAATAATTCAGTGGATTTTTCAATTGATTCGTGTATTATTAGCAGGAGCAAGCGCGTATGCAAAATTTCAAGTTGATTGAATGACGGGAAGTTGTTGAAATATCGATTATAAAATGCCGCGGACATACAACCGGACAACCGGACAGTGTGAGTTAAGTAAAGTGTATTAAAAAAGAGACTTAAATGAAATTAAAATTATAATTATTTTTATTGTTTTTGTATATGTACATATTCAGTTGAACAAATATTTTCAAAAATCATTAAAAATAAAATAAAATCATTAATATTACATAAAAAAGTGAATATTTATTTCAAAATTTTATTCTGATACATTTTAAAATATAACAAATTTCATATTACTGAATTAATTATACATACACTTAAAAATTGAGAAGATTATAAATATAAGGACTTAAAAAATCAAAAATAATATTTTTTTAGTAGTATGTCATTCATACAAGACGTACTATTAACAAATTATTCAGGAATGTAATAAGGTAAAATATATATTGAGAACCGAATAAGTTAAAAAACTATAACAAGAGTTCATTTAAAAAATATTATTTTATACCTAAAATAACTTTTGATATTTTCACGTTTCATTTTTTTTATTTAATTAAATCTTAATCAATTTAAATACACTTGTATAATAATATTTAATATATAAATATATAGTGTATATATATAAAAATATATATACCCTATATATATCTATACAATAAAAGCAGTAATTTTTAATTAAATATAATCTGAAAAAATGTCATTTGATAAAAAGTAGAATAATATATATATATATATATATATATATATATATATATATAAACATAAATAGATTAGGTATATAATATGTTATGGTCAGGGATGGAAGGGTATTCATCTCTAAGATTGACTAGAAAATGCTAAGCAGTTTGAATTTTTGAAACGAATCATTTACAAGCCATGGAAATGGAAATCAGTAGTTTCATATGAGTTAAATAAAAAATGTTAGATTATTACAAAATTCAAAGGGAAAATTAAAAAAATAATTATTGATAATTATTTATTTAATTCGAGGTATATATACTCGTTTTTTCATGATGAAGCTGCTGGCAATCCGAAGATCCCAAATCGTCCAATGATCATAACAAATAATAAATGATTATCTTAAAAACGATAATAATATTCACATGATTTTGTATATTCTTTCCTAGAAAGAAGATATTTTTATTCTCTTCCAATCTAAATTAAATTTAAATAATCTTTTTTTCTATTTTTCTTCATATATTTTTTTAAATTTATTTTTCTTTTTAAAAATTATTTCAACAGCCTTATGAAGTTCCTAATCTTTCTCCGATGATGTCAGTTGAAATCGATTGTAATGGAATAATTTCTTTTGCATTTGCATTATCAGTCTCTTTCGAAGCTTCATTATCTAAAATTGGTTCTATAGCCCAAGATTGCATTTCACCAGAACCAAAAATAAGAAATACAACTGCACCAAAAAAGTAAACACCAGAAATAATTGCAAAAACTATCTTCCACTGCACAAAGGTTTGCTAAAAAACAGAGTATAATTTCAATTTTAAATCATATTTTCTATAATAAAATATTTAATAACTTTTGGTTTTTATTAATAGATACTTTTTAAGAAAAAAATATGAGTTTATTTCATGTATCAATTTTAAAAAAATAAATCAATATTCTTAACACTTAAAATTAGAATAAGTACTTACTGTTTCTTGTGTAATTTCTGCAACCATTAACGTGGATAAAAATCCTCCCAAAGATGAGAGTGTATTGGCCATTCCAAAAATGGTACCTTTAGAAAAAAGTAATATTTTACTCTTTATGTGAATCAATTATTATGTTTTATTTTATTTTCTAGTTACCTGAAAATTGAGGAGCAATATCGAGTCCGTTGCCAAGATATCCAGCTGTAACTGCCCCATTAATTGTCAATGCAATTGTAAAGAAAGAAACTGAAATTAACCGATCACAGCCTAAGAAGATTTGCAATAACATCAAAATCGAAGGAACCAGAAGAGCTGAAATATGCATAAATATATTTTAATATCTTAATTTAAATAATATAAATAAACAAAAATAAAAGTGAGCTAAATATAATTCTTTCAAACTTTACGTTTATAAAGTACATTAACAAAAATATATAAAAAGTAATAATTTTACAATTATTCAATAATATATGTTTATAATCAATCAAACCCTAAAAGATGAATAAAGTATTCATTTCAATAACTATAAAAAATACAGATTTGATTAAAACATAGAATTCCTATATCAAGAGACTATTGTAACGAATTAAAAAAAAAATTTCAACTACAAATCGAAAAAATATAATTTAAATTATGCGAACGATTGAAATATAATAGGAGACTGCAAATTATATAATAGATAACATGAAAAAATTAATTAACACAAGAAAAGTGGGACACAAATTAATATTGAAGAAACATAATTTTTAGTTTTAAAAAAAGTAATAGGTCCAAAACACAAAATCTTGAAGTATAGAAGATGGAATTTGAAAATGTAGAATGGTTGAAATACATAACTCTATAAACACACATAATAATAATTTAAATTAAAAGTGCAAATTATCTTATTATATCAAAATAATTATAGAGGAGTAACATAATTAAATAAAAGAACAATTCTCTTCGTCTTATATGGATATGAGGTAAGACCCAAAATTTTTAGGGATAAGATTAGAAATAAGGATATTAGAAAATAGGATTGTTGGAAGAATTTATAAATTGAAAAAGATGAATTCTCTATATACACATCCCAAAATTTAGTTAATCATAAATCGTGTATATTACGAAAGGAGAGATATAATTCGAAAAGGCCAAGACAAGCACGCGAGAAGTTTATTTATAGAGAAACCAATAAAGAAACAATCCGCAGATCACAGCTTTTTAATTATTTTCAAAATCTTAGAAGTTTCTATTAATATTTTTTGTAAAATTTTCCGAAACAGCAGCTAATTGAACAAATTGAAAAATTAAAAAAAAATGAAATCTTACCCAATGTTGTGAAGAGTTTTCTTGTAACAGTTGTGGACAGTTTGCCAGTCTTTCGCAAATGATCTGCAAGTATCCCCATTGAAAGGGCAAAAATATATTTACCAAGATAAGGCAAGCTCGATAATAACCCGTTCTAAAAACAAATCAATTTATTTTTAATTTATATAAAATGAATTACAATTATTTATTGAATAATTACAATCAATATTTATTTTTCCTTTGATGAAAAATTAATTTTTGTTTCTAAATCAAAGAATTCTCGTTTAAACCCTTGTACTTATGACGTCATATTCAATCATTTTTTTTTTATTTTTTTATATCAAGTAAAAAGTGAATATTTCATTTATATAATAAATCTGGTTGACAACATAATTCTCATGGAGAATGTCCAGAAGATGTCTAGTAAAAATTTAATCACCTTTTTAATATCATATAAAAGAATGTGTTTCATATATGTAGGTAGTTGATTAATGATGGTGAAATATCCAAAGACGCTGGAACCATGTGTAAGCACGATGGCCCAAACCGGAGGTGACCTTAAAAGGCTTTTCCATGGAACTCGTGGATGCTAAAATTAATATAAATAGAAGAATTTAAAAAATATATATAAAAAAATGAATTTAAAGAAATATTAATTGGTTATACTTTTTTCTTAGTTGTACTTTTTCCAAGCACCATTTCTAATTCATTTTTTTCAGCAAAAGAGATTCTAGGATGTTCAGCTGGTGAATCGTAGACAAACCAAAACCAGGCTATACTCCAAAGAAAGCTAATCATTCCGGTGACATAAAAAACGGATGGCCATCCTAATGTTGCAATTAAGTATCCACAAACTGGCATCGTGATGGCTGCCCCAAGGGACGATGCTAAAATCAATATGTAGAAAAATATTAATATAAAATATATTATATATATTTAAATATAAATAAACAATTTTAAATTATTAATTTTATGTAGTTGTATAGTCATATTAGCTTAATAGGAAATGTATAATGGATTAGAAGTCAGCAGGCAATCAGTAGGAAAACTGAGAATGTTTAAATATAAAAGTCTCTAACTTATTTTTCAACCAAAGTGTCAACGTTTTGGTCGCGTAATTCAGAACATTGGTTTTGTGAATTTTCGAATGAAGAGCGATAATGAATGATATAAGATCATTTTAGAAATATATATATATATATATATATATATAGCGTTAGTATGAGATAAGTGTAGGATCCATGGTAAAATTTGCTCTTTCGATTATGTATAAAATAGATAAAAACGTAACTACAAACAATTACCAAAAGATCCTACTAGTCCCCCATAGTAATAGTATTTATTACACTTTTATACATTTATAAAATGGTCCATGATTTAATGCATTTTTTAAGAAATTTCCCATTGGAATTTTTGTTTTAACTTTTCAATCAAAATAAAATATTATTTAACTTAAATTTTTTTAATTTAATTTTTTTAATTGAGTTAATTGTAAATTAATATTTTCCAATAAATTTTATTTAATAAAATATTTGAAAATATTTATTAACTATATTATCGTAAAAGTTAAATTTCTTATTAATCAAAATTTGAACCTGAAAATATTATCAAAAAATATCAGCCTCAATCATTAAAGTTTTTATTTAGGAATTAATTCCGATTAACAGGGGCGGACTATGGCCTAGGGTCCGTAATTTTTGGGCCCCGAAAATTAGGTTTACTAAGTATGTGTCCTGACTGAAAAATAGACCTGGAATTACAATTTTGCCTAGAGTCCACTTTAGCCTTAGTCCGCCACTGCCGATTAATCATTTATGAAATTATTAATTTATAAAATATTGAATTGTAAGTTTTTTTAAATAATATTGGCTCTACTACTACTACAAATGTAATAAAAATGTTTACTTTGTTGTAAAATTGTTAAAAATATACTCTATTAAATGCTCATAGTTTTATGTTAAACTTTAATAATATGTAGGTATACTTATACTGCATCAAAAATAGGAGTCTATTAAACTAAAGAAAATTTAAAAGATGTCGATGTAGAAAAAAAGGCTGGGAAATCCTGATATAGAAATTCTTCAAAATCCAGTTTTGCAGGGTTCACAACCTATTTCTTCTAAATACTCCTCTATTAACAATTTGATTAAAAATATTAAAAAAAACATATCAAGCAACACATCTATTGTTGCCAGAAAATCATTTTTTATTTATTTAATTATTTTAATTATATTTATACATACTCTCCTTTGTTGTCTATTTGGACCTATTAAGGACTGTTGATTTTTTTTAATTTTTATCCTAACAATGATATTTTATAATATAATATTAACATTAAAACTACAAAAATAATGTATTATATATATAAATCTTACCCATCATATGAGATACAAATTTACTACGTTCCATTGGAGGGATCCATTTGGCAATCATTGGTTGAATCGAAGGCCAGGTTGCTCCCTATAAATATATTATTAGATGAGATAATTTTACAAAATTAATAAATAATGTATACAAACGAATGATCATAAAAAACTATTAATTGATTTTTATAGAAATAAAATAATACATATATATGTAGTATTGTGGAAAGGGTTGGATTGGTGTCTAGGGGTAAATTATCTCGATAGATCAACAGAAAGACTTCTTGTTTGGGCTTTTCTATAAAATGGTTTATTTACAAATAAATATACATAGGCAAATTCATACACTCTCTCACCATCATAACCATCACGAATCTAAACAGAATCTAAGAGAAGAGTCCCTTGCGGAATTTGCGTTCCAATTTATATCTTAATCCCGCCCCTACCGAGCATCGGTTGTCGGTAGAAGGGGGTGGGAGACTTTCTCCTGGCCGTTGCCAAAGGCCTGTCTCGAGCATGATCAGGGGTGAGGGACCCGCGCCAAATTTCCGCTACCCTATACTATATTTACAACCAAGGACAAGGAAGTGGAGTGAGGAGGTTCACCAACATCCCTTGACCTCAATTTCAATTCCCACATATATAAGGTAAAACTCACGGATATGCCGCGGTTAGGGGGTATGGCGCGGTTTCTATATTTCGACAACTAACACTTTTGGTGTGGAAAAGGGATTGGGGGACAATAGTAGTCACCTACTCGATCAGATGATGAAGCGTGTCTACCTTAGTGTAAGTAGGGTTTGTTTTGCCCGCTATCTTGAAGATCAACACAAGCGAAATTTAATCATATTTATTTCAAAGGCTCGTAATTTTTTTTTTTTTTTTTTGAAACTTTTGTAAGTATACTGTATTCTATGTGTTTGCACATTACTTAAAATTAATATTAAGATTTATTTATTCACATATCCTTCATTGTTTACTATTTGCAAATATTTATCTAAAATGGTCTCCAAGTTATATGACGCAAGTTTTACCTTTACATAACAATGAAAAATTAAACCCCTCATATGAGTTTTTATTTTAGTTTTTGTTCATCCTTATAAAGCAGATATTTAAAACTCGTATGTTTATATGATGATAAGGGTTGCATGTTTACAATAATCAAAATATTAATAAAATATTGTTTTATAGAATGATTATATATTATACATTCACGTATAAATAGTCGTTTTATATTTCATCTTTTAAATTAACAATTATATTTACAATTTTCAACTTTATTTTCCTATTTTTCTTTCTCGTAAGTGATTTTTCGAATATTCAAATTAGTTTAAGGGTTTAAGCCGATATTTTCCCCCTTTTTCAATTATTGAAATGCGCAATTTAAACTGCTAAGTGCAACTTCATTTAACTAAACTGCTTCAAAATAAAAATAAAATATACTTTAGAATAATTAATTAATATTGTGATTTCAAAAAACTTTCCAAACTACACTCACTAAAGATCAAAGTATATTGTAAGATTTAATTTCAACAAAAACAATTTTCGTCAATGGATGGTTTGGTCAAAGTATGCGTAATACAATTTGTTGTCACATTTCTAGCACCTATCCATGCAGGACTGTTCTGCGGGAAGCTCCACAAAGTTAGGTAAAGATTTTGCAAGTTCTGAATTTCTTTGCATTTCTATTCGCCGCTATTTATTCATAAGAACTTTGTCCCTATCAGGTAGCTTCCATCTCGGACATGTGTTGCAAACGTTCAGATTCTGTGTACTTTTCCCTTCGAAGATCTACAAAATGTGTTGTTAAGTTCTACAGGGCCGATATTTAATCGGTGCGTCATAATATTCCGGTCAGAACGTAATTATTTAGTTAATTTGAATTTTTGTGGGCGTTATCATAAATAAAATTTAATAAAATATTCCAAATTCTCAAACATGTATAACACTTTCTCTTTAATGAAAGTTAGCATGAGTTCTTCTATAATATAAATTAAAAAAAATATAAATACCAAAAAAAAGCCGAGAAGTACTCGAAGGATGATGACAGGGATATATCCTAAATCAGCAGCCCAAGGTGTAACAAAAGTTAGAATTGAACTTATAAGCATGGCATAGCCAAAAACTCTCCTAGTGCCAATTATTTCAGATAATCGTCCACCGGGAAGCTCCGTACAAACATAACCCCAAAAGAAGGAGCCAAGAATAAAATTTTTCTGATAAACATCCCATGGATATTTGGTTTGTTTAATTTCATTATCCAGATAACTATTAGAATTCTAAAAAATAAAAAAATAATTAATATTTAATATAAATATAAAATAAATTGGAATATGAATGCACTATTTATATCATAGAAAAGATTACAAGTGAGAAATTTATGGGTTTATCAAAATACCCGAATTTTTGTGTAACTTCCTACTTGCAAGAAAAGTTTTTTAAGCCTATATTTTTAAGAAAGGTCAGTAAAAAATTTTGAAAATTTTCATAGTCTAGTTGCGTCCTTGGTCTTCCAAGCGGACGTTTCCCATTTGGTCTCCCCACCCATTCTCTCTTCTCCCATTCTAGCCACGTGCCCTGCCCATCGCAGCCTTCTCGATTTTATAATTCTAACTATATCTGGAGATGCATAGAGGTCATGGAATTCCTCGTTATGGAGTCTCCGCCATTCCCCGGTGACCTCATCTTTTTTTGGCCTATAAATGCTGCGAAGAATCCTAATCTCAAATACTCTAAATCTACTCTCGTCTCCTAAGGTCATAGACCATGCCTCACACCCTTATAATACAACCGGTAAAATAATTGTTTTATATATTTTAATTTTTATCCCCTTTGATAATAATTTTGACGCGATAAGCCCCTTTACTGCATGATAACAAGCTTTAGCCGATTGCAACCTCGCTTTAAACTCTTCTCAAATATTATTATCCTTTGTGATTACAGAACCTAAGTATTTAAATTTTTCTACATTTTCGAATTCAACATTTTGTATGTTAAGATTTTGTGTGTTAATACTATTCCTCTCTGTTACTAAATTCTTAGTCCTAGCACTATTAATTTCTAGCCTCACCTCTTTTCCTACTTCGATTAATTTTCCTATACTATCTTTAATTACAATTGCCGAATCTCCTATTATATTTAAGTCGTCTGCGTAACCTAATACTTGAATTTTTAATAAAATAATACTTTTATCATATATATAGGTATATGTATATTTAGTTTTAATTTTATATCAGATTTATAATTATCCTTTTTTTTAAATATTATATATATATATATATATATAAATTAATACTTAGACTTTAATATTTAGTTATTTTAAATGACTTGCAAGTAAATTTATGTAATAGATATTACTTAATTTTATATTATTTTTGATAAAATATTAATGAGATTTATTAATATAAAATATAGATATAGAATATTATTTTATCTTATATAGTTTGTTTTGTGCAAGATATTTTCCTTTATTAAGTCATATCTTCAAGAAGATAGTATATTTATTTTTAAAGCAATTAAGATTTTACATGAAGGACTTCATTTCATTTAGGTTTTGTTCAAAAAAAAAAGAGTTGATAGAGCTTCTGAAGGATGAGTGCTAATACGCATTAAAAGATATTCTAATATACAATATATATAATTTTTCTAAAGAAAGATTAAATTTTTTAAAATCATTATTGAAATTTTTAATAATGTTTGATAAGTAAATAATTATTTAAATATTTCCATAATCATGTTAATGAAAATACAAAAAAATTAATTCAAGATAGATATTTTAATAATCAATATATAAATTGATATTATATAATTATAATATAATCATTAAGTAATATAAAACATAAAATTAGAATTAAATTTTTTAATTTATTCACTTAAAATTATTACTATTTGGATTTTAAATGCGAACTAATTATTATATGTTACTGTATTATTTAATAACTAATTTTGTAAATTCAATTCCATTAGATAATTGATATAAATTATAAATTGTCGCTTACCTGTGTTGGATTGTTAGTCATAATTGTTGTATTGATTGGAGTGGATTCATAACAATGAGAACTGACTTCGGTGAATTCAGGTTTTGAATGGGTGTCATTGGGTTCTTCAATCATGGCCACGATTGCAATGGTCAAATTAACTCGAAGCATGTAATTAAACATAAACCCCAATATTACCAAAATAGTGAGCACTTGACGACATGTAATCCGTTCTGTCCAAAATTTCAATTTTATTTAATTTAGAATTTTTTTTAAATAAATAAATTATTCTATTTTGAAATTAATTTGTATTTAATTAATAATTATCTGATAATAACATATTTTAAGTAATATATTTTTCAAAGAATATTCTATAGTAAATTATTTTTTATATTATTTGTTTTTTATACACTTGTTTCTAATGTAATACTCAATGATTTATAAAAGATGCTAAGTGATGGTCTGTGATACTAAACCTAGGTTCATTAGCTGCAACTTTAAAGCCAATAATAAAATAGTTTTTCATCACCACTTCAGCTTTAAAGGCAGTAAGAAGATCGAAATATTTAAATTGTTTCATTGTCTGACATTTGTATTTAAAAAGAAACAAACAAACAAAAATAGTTATTATAAATATAATAAAAGATTGTATAGTTAATATTTGAATTGATATCCAAATCTTCCATATAACATGGTCAATATTTGGTTTTGCATTGTTTTTTACCGACCGACGATAGTAAGGGAGGTATTGTTTTCACACCAAATTTCACATGTGGAGATTTTTACATATCTCCACGAATCATGCATTTTCTAAACAGAAAAAAGTATTTTTAGCATGATGTCTGTCCGTCCGTATAGATGTGTACAGCCTGAACGGCTCAACCGATTTTGATGAAATTTGGTATATTTACTTAATGCATCAGTGGGATGAATTGATCAACTTTTGGTGCCAATCCGGAAACCGGAAGTGGTAGTATTAGCGATCAACGATAGGAAGGGAAGGGTTATTTTCACACCAAATTTCACATGAGGAGATTTTTTTATATATCACCACGAATCATACACTTTGTATTGGTTTTATCCTCGGGAAAATCATATTTATTAGTTTTTTCTTGATTTAAAATTATATGACGTCATCCAGCCATTCATGACGTCACAGCCTGGTCTTACATATATATTATAAATAAAATAAAATTAAAAATGTTTATATTTATTATTTATGTATTCATATCTGTTTTTTATTACATTAATAGATATATTTAAATTATTTAAAATTGTTTCTGTAGCTGGAAATTAATTTACTTCAAACCGTCGGTCGGTTCGGACATGGCCACAGGTCAACTTATTACAATTAAAAAACAAAAAAAAAACAAAATATTTACCGCCATCTTTTTTGACAAAAATTAGACAATTATAAACAACGATTGAATGACCTTCAGGTAAATAAAGGTTATTTATTTGACAATTTATTTTGAAAAAAAAATTGGAAACAATTTTTTATGAATTATCTATACAAAATTGAAGATAAAAAAAGTAAAAGTTTTAAATTTATTATTATTTATATATTTATATTATAAGCAATAGTTTTAAAAAAAATAAAGATTTTGTTAAATTGACCTTCAAGTTAAGAACATTTATTTAACAGCAAATTTTGATCTATAGAAAGTAGATAAGATTAGTAGAGTAGTGACCATTTGTTTCACGGGCCATTGCGAGACATTACTACGCCCTCTCCCCTCCAAGGAAATTATTTTTTTCTATAAGGCAAATAAGTTGCAAAAGAAAAAATGAATATTTTAAATGATATATAAATAAATTACGGTTTTTGACATCCCTGAATTAATCTATTAATGTTGAACTATGAAAAATGTGTTTATTTAAGTGAGTTCTTTGTTGATTAAAGGGTCCCTATTTGGTGTTTTTGCCTTTGGGCCCAATTTACAGAAAAATACCCTTTCTAAAATATAATCGCGTGTTATAATATTAGAGCTGATATTATGAATTATCTAATTCCGAACATTTTTCGGGACATAATCTATATTAATACGGGACAATGGGTTTTGATGTGAAGGATTTATCACTAGCTATATAGTTAATTTATATGAATTTATCAGAAACTTTATCAAACTCTTATTATATATATAATATATATTATAAATATATTTTATATAGTTATATATATAAATAATAATTTTATAAAAACTGAAAAGTAAATATATCTCTTTTATTTCAAATAAGAAAATAATTTTTTGTTAGATATAAAATATATTAAATTATATAGTAGCATATATTAATATAAAAAAAATTCTGTTGTTTTAAATCAGTAAAACGAATTCATATAAATAATAAATTTTCGATAAATTTAATATCATAATTATTATATAATTATTTATATATTGGGAAATATTTTTTTATTAATGTAATACTTTTTATATAATTTTATTCACATATAGGAGGTGATTTTAATTAAAATTAAAGCTTGTCGTCCTCGAGTGAGTTACCCTCCCCCTCCTCTTCTTTAAAAGTCGGAGAATGGGTATATACCGTTCTACATATAGATAATTTTTCTCCTACTTTTATACATTGCCAATTCAAATCATATATAAAATATTAAATTATTATGATAAATAATCACAAACAAATTTTATTCTCTGAACTCTAATTGATTATTTAAAATAATTCATATCATTTATAATATATATTAAATGAATAGTGACACTGATTTAAAAGTTCAAAAATGTAATAAATTGTTTGTTTTTTTATAAATATCTATTATGATATTTAATCAAAGCAATTCCCTATCCAATCAACCTTTACAAAACGCTCCTTATCATTGGTTGGCAAGAAAGATATTTCGTTTTTCATATTTTAATTTTTTTATTTATTTATTTATTTTTTAATTAATCCTGTGAGTGATCTTCTTTGCCTTTTTACAACCAAACATATTGAGGTTCAATTTTTAGTTGTTTATTTTCTTAGTTAGTTTTAGCTGTGTTGAGGATCAATTTGAACATAGACGGCAATAACGAATAATTTCAGTATATTTTACTTTTTTATTTTTGCAAAGGAAAGAGAGCTGCACTGTCCCAGAGATATGTAAAGTTTATGGTACTGATTGCATAACAGACCACACGTGCCAGAATTGGTTTACAAAATTCCATTATGGAGATTTTTTTCTGAAAGATGATCAACGTTCTGGTCGACCTTCTAATGATTATGATGACCAAATGAATGACATTATTCAAAAGGATCGTTCAAGAGATTTCAGAGAAGTTAGATGTATCGCACACAACCAATGAAAAACACCTGAAATATCTTGAACTCGTTAAGCTCGATATTTGGGTTCCTGAACAATATAATAATACAATTTCTTTTTTTCAGCTCAAAAATGAAATAGAAAAGATTGAAAAATACTTTCAATATACGGCGAAATTTTGATTCGATTACCACAAATAAACAACTAAACACACGTGTTTGACTAAAACTTTGCAATACACCATCTCGATATCCACAATGAAAAATAAGAAAACCATTTCTCCAAAATCTTGTGTTATCCTTGTTTCACTTAAATATTAAAAAATTAAATATTCTTAAAGAGTTAATCATTTATAAATTAATCATATAATCATGGTTTATACTAATTATAATTTGTATATACATACTTTAGAAATTATTAATTTTGTTTTATAACTCAATCATTTTAAAAATAGACGCTGTTTATTTTACAATGAGAAACAAATACAATTATACATATATGTTAATTTTTATTTGAATTGCTCGTTTGTTAAGTTATATTGATTTATAAGTATGTATTTGAATTGATTATAGATATTATTTACTCTTTTGTATATAAATAATATAATTATGCTAGTATCATAAATATAAGAAAAATGTACTGGAAATTACTAGCATTTTATATTAATTTAATGAATTTTCTATACAGTTGAGACGGGATAGATGTTTAAT
The DNA here is from genome assembly GCA_963082975.1 of Labia minor. Lineage (NCBI taxonomy): Eukaryota > Metazoa > Arthropoda > Insecta > Dermaptera > Spongiphoridae > Labia > Labia minor. Next base: position 24,023,392 of record OY720348.1, on the reverse strand, counting down.
ATTCTTGCTCCAGCTTTAGTAATTTATAAGTAATTAAATATGATAGCATTTTGTACCATCATTAAAATGTAATATTGTTAACAATTGATAATAGAGCTATTGGAAGATTCCTATGTTCATATTTTCATATTTTTAAGTTCAATTTTATTAATAAGCATAACAATTTTAAATAAATCTTTGTTAAAAACCATATTGATATTTATTTTAAATATATAATTAACATTAAATAGTATTAATTGATTTAATGAACCAAAATAAAAATATGTCAAATCACCATCAATTATGTAGAATTGATATTAAAATGCTTATCACCTCATCTTCTGATTGGAAATTGCAATGATTTCAGCATTAGCCCACGAAATATCTAATTTATTTCTTAAGTATAAATCTTTTATTAATACAATTAATATTTTCGTTAAATAATCCAGCGGCTGAATCTCATTCATTAATTAAAACGTTAAATCAAATAAATATTTATAGTCGTAAAATTTTGATTATTTAATCAAAAATAAACTTTATAGAAAAAATGTATTTCATTTACAAGTTAATTAAGTTATTAAGTTAAAATAAACATCTCATGACTTCAAGGGTTTCAAAACAAGATCGTTTAAATTCAAATAAGCCTTTCATGATCAAAAAATATCACAAGTTATCTTCTTTGAAGCAAATTTTTATATTTTATAATTATAAGTTGTTTTTCTATTTTTTAATAAAAAAAATATCAAAATATTTAAGTTACTAATTTAATGATGAATATATCAATTTAAAACGATTTTATTAAATGAAAAAATAAAATTGTTTGGCTGAAAAAAAGTTTTATCTTATAAAATTTTTCCTTTGGTTGCTTAATGAACTTGTTGACAAAATTTTAATGGACATTATTTCAACTACTAATTAATTTGATAAAGAAGATTATTAATGCTTAATAGCCTATTATGATATATATATATATAATATAGATCTTGATTAGTACATTTAAACTATCATAAATGCTTCTAAGTAATTAAAAATGACTTTAAATAATTAAAATTATTTAAGAAATACTTTAATTTGATCGAAAGTTGTGCTTACCTGAAATTCTTCCCGGTGTTGTTTTATTTTCATCTGACGCCATAGTTATTTTTTCTGTATATTATTTTACTGAAATAGAGAATATATGGATTAGATAGATATATTATTATGTTTTAAAATACAGATTAGCTGATGATAATAAATTCAAAACATAGTTCAATAAACAAGATATATATAGATTTTTTTAATTATTTATATTAAATCGTTTTAGTTTAAATAAAAGTTTATCAAGAATGTCATTGCTATTAAATGAACTATAATTATTTTAATATAAAATAGATGAGACCTAGAAGTTTGGAAATGTTCATCGTATGGTTCATATTAAAGTATATATAAATACGTTTTTCAACAGATCTTTTTAATTAAAGTATATATAAAAATAATTTTCATTCAATGTATATAGGAAATTAGAAGATCTTTTTAATTAAAGAAAGTCAAAGGACATAGAAATTATATAATCCTTTTTTGAATAAAGAATATAAATAAGAGTTTTAATTTAAAGAATATAGTAAATTTAAGACCTTTGTGATTAAATTTATTTAAATAAATAACATACAAGAATATAGAAAACTATGAAAAAAATTGAATTACTATATATATAAATGATTTGGTTATATAATAATTTAAATAATTTGGAATTCTAGAGGACTGTTAATTGTATAAAATTAAATTCCATTTAGTATATTTCTAGTTTCTGTAAATTATGAATATGAACATTGTGAACTCGTAATAAAATTATTTAAAAAACAAAGGGATTCTATTTTGTCTTAGAATTCAATAGAGCTATTTTAATTATAAGTATTAATATATTATTATGATTCCTTGTTATTTTATGAAATTAATTTTTCTTTTAAAAATTTATAGATATTTTTTAGTTATTCTAGAACAATAAAATTATTGCATTAAAATAGATTTATTTATCAAAATAAAATAAATGTAAAATTCTCACACTTTTTAAAACAATATGAAATATACAACATGATTTATAATATATATAGAAAAAGAAAATGAATATATTTTTCTTTCTTTTTATCTTATTTCTTGAAATAGTAATTTAATAATTATAAAAAGATTATAATGTGAAAATATAGTGTATTATTAATAAAAAAATTTTCCAAAGGGGAGAAATAAAAATGGATTTATTCATTTGATAAATGTAATTAGCCATTTTTATTTTAATATTTAAAACTTTAATATTTTTATATTTATTTTTTAATTTCTACTTTATAAATATTAGATTAACAGAAGATATCAAGGTTAAGAAATATACATATATTCTTTTTCCAACTTAACTCAAAGAATAATAAAAACTTATTCGTAATAATGGCAAAGAATATTTATTTGAATATCATTATATATTCATTACGACAAAACAAAATGTCATCATTTGAATAATATGAAGGCGTTGCCTTTAAGGAGAAAAGAAAAGTAATTCTTTGATAGAGATTATTCCAAAATTCTAAGTGAACAAGTAATATGAATATTTAAATTATTGCCTTAGAATTTGAGTGTGAATTGAATGGGAAAGTTAAATGATGAGTTAATTTTATGAATAATATTTTTATAGTTACATTTAAATTGTATTATTTTTTAATATTTTGGATATATGGTAGATTTTTAGTGTTCATTTTATAATATATATATGTATATATATACATATATATATATTATCTAATATGTTCTTATTTTTAAATTATATTGAAAAAAAGATTTAAGTTAATGTTAGTTATTTATAAATTTATATAATATTAAATTCTGTATGAGGTATTTTAATTATTAAAAACTGAGATAAGATTGATTAAATATTATTTATTAATAAGTAAAGGGTCCTTATTTCGAATGACACCTTAAGAAGAAAAATAAATTAAATTTTTAATATTCCTAAATTATTTCAATTAATAAACACACATATATAATAATATATATATATATATATATATATATATATATATATATATTATAAATTGTATTGTTATTAATTGGTAAACGTATATATCTTTACGAATTGTATGTATTATTAATATTAATTAATTAATAAATTAAATAAAAAAAATAATAATTAAAATAAAATTTTAAAATAAAACATATTTTTGCTCCATTTTCGTGCACATGAGTTTTGGCGCCCTTGGTCAAGGACTTGCACAGCCCTAAAAATTAGTTTTCTTTTTTAAATGTCACTTTATCTGTAATTTTTTTTTGTTTTATTAATTATATAGCAATTAAAAAATGTTTCGACATCAATAATTTATTTATTTATACATCTCCATCTATTTAAATATATATATTTCTAATAAAGAATCATCTTATTCAATCTTATTTAAGAAATAGATCTAAAGAAAGAAATAACACCTTATATTATTAATCAATTATCTAATTTCAAATGTGTAATTTATATTATATAATTATTTTAATTACATAAAATAATATATTGGTTAATTTATAAAAATATGTCACGAAAACGAGGTCTTTAAAATTTACCCTTCTATAAATAACTATGAACAGGAATTTATTTTTGAAATTTATGATTTTTAAAATGATTCAATAATCAAAATGACAACAATTAATTAGTCCTTTAACAATAATCCAATTATTAAAATCACGGCGGCGATTTTGAAAATAATAATTGTTATTTTATATTATATTATATATATAAATATGTATATATATATATACATATAATGGTTACATAATATTAGTATTGTTTTTGTTTAATAATAGTAGAATTAAGTTATATCTATATATTTTCAAAGAGAATTGGTTAGTTTTCAATAAATAATAATGATTATCTTGAATGTGTGTTGTGGTGATATGAAGAGGATTATAATTAGCGAAAGTAGAATATTCTGAATTGTTTGATTTTAGTTAAAATATGGTTTAATTGATAGAGATTTGTTAGGGATTGAATAGGGGTTTATTGAAAATTGTTAAATGTTGAAATATTATGTTGTTTATTAATTACCAGTGGGAATGTGGTCCTCTTGCTTGACTCGCATTGAGAACATGTGGCGAAGCCCACTTGGATAGAAAGTGCGCTTAGGGATTCGCCCAACGTAGCTTGAATAGTGCCCACCGTTGAGCAATTGGGCGTCGTGCTTATGTAGATGAAGACATCTTTCGGGGCACCACGGAACGAGCGGAGGAATGCGACCATAGATTCAATTATATTAAATTGACCTGGTCTCAATGAGGGATGAATTTCCAAAAAAATAGTCGCGTCACTTGCGTTTTTTAAAAATACTATTCCATAATATAAGCAATAAAATTATATCCAAAAAACAACATAAAATGATAAAATAATGATAATAATAGCAATCATTATAATAAATATACATTAACTAATAAATAATAAACTGCTTTAAATTTTAATTTAAAATGACTACTGAAGAGTAACAACTTTCGAATACTTTGATGTAAACATTAAAAATATTTTTTTTTTTAATATAAAATTTTACAGTATACAGTATGTAGGTATAAAAACAGATATCAAAACAATTAAATAAATATACGAGAACTTATAATAGAAAATGAGGTTGCTATATGCCTAAGAACTTTTAGAGTTCAGTAACACCATATATACTTATATATATATTAATATATATGTATATATATATATATATAAAGTAGAACCTCGGATTATAAGTTCAATTCGTTCCGGAATTGGGCTCGTAACCCGAAATGATCGTAAACCCAACCAAATTTTCACATAAGGACTAATATAAATGCAATTAATTTATCCCGGATTTCAAAATAATACTTTAAAAAATAAAATACTTTTCAATAATAAACAATATTATTTATTAATGCTTATAATAACGTACATATATATATATATAAAAACAAATGTTTTTATTTATCTAATTTACTTGATATTGGTACACATTCATCAGCTTCCTCTTAAAGGAATTCGAAATAGGCAACTAAATTTGATGACTTTTTTAGCAAGTGGTCAAAATGAGCCATTGCAAGTTTGTCAAATAAATTAATAGCTACTGCTAAATCAGGATGGTTTGCTTTTACAAATTATTCTAGTTTAATCCACATTGAACTATATTCTTGAACACTTCAATCAACACTTTTGCAACGAGTTCATAAATCAAGGCCTAGAGAGTTTCCACACAATTTCTTCGACATGCTCCTTTTCATTTGCAACGTCCTCCAAGTTTCTTTCTAAAACCACCTCAGGTCACAACTTTTTCCATGGCAGAGTTGAGTCTTCTTTATATGATACCCTGTGTGGATGAGTTTTAAGCAATGTACAATGTTGCTGATCTAAGGCAAGCAAAGCGTATGATGCACAGAGTAGGCAGCGCAGTGGGAAAAAATTCCAACAGCTCATGCGATCCACAACCCGAAATTTTGCTCGTAAACCGAACCAGAGTTACCAGTATATTTATATTAATATTTGTTTGTTCGTAAATAATTAAAGAATTTAATTAATATCGATACCCAGAATATTGAAATATACACTTATATGAAGATAACATTTATCTAAATATATTAAAAAAACTTGAAATTCATTATTAGTTAGTTAAGGATTAGTCAAAATCCGTGTCAGGTTCTGATGGAAGCAAATTGTTCCTTCACGTCGTCTGCGCCACTCTCAATATGAAAAGTAAAAGAATATAAAGTTATTATTCTAATAATTCCGAGAATAATATATAATAATATATAATATATATATATATATATATATATATGGATAAAATTATAATAATAAATTAATATTATTTATAATATTTATAAATATGTATATTATTAGAATATACATGAATATTTAGAATAAAATATAAGAAAATAAAAAAAGATAAGTAATGTTGTATGAGAGGCAGAGGGGCAAGGAGAATAAAGCAACTATTCCGAACCTTCGAACTCAATCTATTTATATAAATGTATTAAATTATTATAATTATAAAATTATTAATTAATTAAATTTAATTTCCATTGAAAAATTATAATTAAGAAATATCTTATAAATTATCTATTGTATTTCTTTCTAAATCAAAATTACGTATATGAATTAGATGTATTGGCTTTGAAGATCTTCAAATTTCTTTTGTGTGTGATGTGTAATTAGATTAAAGCAAACAACTAATATAGTAACATATTTTACAATATTAAAATTGTATATTTAAAATAGATATACGACTGATTTAAATTTGTTTAACTTAAAATTGGACCAGCAGTATTACTTCAAAAAATAAGCAACCACAAAGTGGGAGCTTTGCTTGATCCCAGATGGTCCAAACGCAAATAATAATAATAATAATAAAATTGCCTTATTAATTTTTTGATTAAATTTTGTGAAAATGATCCAAATATATTTAATATCGATAAATTAAAAAGTGCTAATAGGCTTTTTTATATAAAGATATACCTACCATAAATGTAAGAGTATTGTTATTGAATTTGTTTATCAATTTAAGAATAATTTTTTAAAATATTCTATATAATTTAAAGTAGAATTAAAATATATATTTTATTATTAATATTCGTATTTATTATTAAATAATTAATATAACATTGCATATAAGAAATATAAAAATTGTACAATTCTATTATTTTTTAACATATTGATAAAGAAAAGGCAAGGATTTAATTAGATATTTGAAAATAAAAAAATTATGTCATATAATATTTCAAAAAAAAATTTATAACCAAAAGTTTATATATATGGATTATGCATGGGTGGAGAAATATAAGTGGAATTTTTAGATGGTGTAAATTGCATATTTGGTGGTATTGGCGCGGAAATATTGGCAACATTAGGAGTTAGTGGTAACGGGTGTGGAAGTGGGGACGGTGTTGTCGATGTCAAAGGCCGAGGATATTGGTGAAAGGAGGGATGCGGCGTATGAGAAGCGTAAGTGGAATGAGGTATCGTAGAAGAAGGTTGCAACATGGGATGGGGATACTGCATCTGGGGTGGATATTGCATGTAGTTGGACGGAAGAATGGGACCAAAAGATGAGAACATTGGATTATAACCGGAATGAAAGTTGTTGACCATATTTGGGTTATTGTTTACATTGCCATGCATTCTAGGAGGAAATTGTGGATTGTAAGGCATTTGTTGATGAGAATAACCGGCCTGGTTCGACTGATACGAAAACATATTATTAGTATTATTTGGGAAATTGGGTCTGAATCGAGGAGAAGTATGCCCGTGAATTCTTGCTCGCAACGGTCGGTTACGGCCCGGTGTTCGATGGTAAAATGGTTTATCCGGATTTACATTCAGATTCTTCTTTTGTTGAGCCTGAAAATAATAGATACAATAAAGTATTATTAAGTAACTTGATTAAAATGTTTATAAAAAATAACTAAGAATTTTGGTTTTATAAAATCCGAATTATTGATATTTTGGCATTTTCAGGATAGTGTTTATAAGATAGATTTGGATGAAGAAAAAAATAGCCGAAATTCATATTTTTCATTAAAACAATTTATTATTTATTAATTTCAAGGGATGATTGTTTTTGTAAAAAGACTTTATTGTTAAAATAAACTTTGAAATGTTTGAAAATTGTTGATAAATCAATATTTAAGAATTATTCAAGTGCTGAGTATGACTAGTTTCAATAGAGATAAGCTTACACTTTCTCATTTATAAACTTTTTTAACTAGCCTAAACGTTATTTAATCGATAATCATATTTTTTAAACAATTTTTGAAAAAATATAAAAAGCTTTTTTTTAAATTTATATAAAATATATAAAATCATTACTAAAAACAAGAAAAGAAATTAAAATTGTATGGTCCTCTCATTCAAAACATTTTTAATTGATACTCTTCTACCGATAAGTTAACTAATATTTAAAAACAAAAATAAAAAATAATGATGTTGAATGGAAATTAAAATTGTAGATTAATTCTAATTAATAATTGAAAGGTCTATCGTCAAAAACATGATAAAATATTGGAATAATTTAATTTTGAATCTTATATATTTAATAAATAAATAAATTACCATATTTCCTTTCTGACTGAGAGCTTTCTTCTCTTCTTCATCATCTGAAAAATCTTTGTGATATTCTGGTGGCTCATTATCATCATCCCAAGAGGCATCACATCCTTTTTCACTAAAAATGAAAAACAAAAATATGAAAAAAATAATATTAATTATATAATTTTGTAAAGTGAATAATAAATACTTCATTAATTGTTTTAAAAAGACATATTTTGTGTAATCCTCATTTGGGGCATAAAACACCTCTTGATCGACATTTAAGCTAAACTTCTCAATATGTTCTTTATTATTAAATCGGATGCAATAATTAGGATGATTAACTGTTCCGATAACATCATCAATTTTGCCAAGGCAACGTTTTCCATTTTCAACAAACAGAAGAGTATCCAAATCCAATACTTTTGATTCTTTAATAGATTCAATAACAACTAAAAACAAAGAAGAAAAATATTAAATAATATAAAATAGAAAATAAGACCTAAGAAGTAAAATTGTTTAAAAATTTTAATGAAAATCATTAAAAAAATTTTAAGTCTAGACAATTGTTATAATTATTTATTTATTTTATAATTAGCAAATAATTAAAATTTAGTCAAATGGATACAATTTTCGAAAGTATTTAGTTATTAAAATAATTTTTTTTATCTGTTTTTAATCTGTTAAGTATATTCATTTCTATTTTAAAATAAAATTAATCTCAATGGGATATTTCTTTACCAATATTTTCTACTGTATGCTTCACACGACCCACAAGTTCTACATGTTTACTATCAACAGAGATGTTTATATCTTCAATTTTGGGCAAATTTTCTGGCCGTGTCTCTCCATTTGTTAAAAATTTTTTTCTGAAAAATATTTATAAAATTAGTAATAAAAAAATATTTAGTAATATAATTAAATACCAATGAAATAGAATAGAAATTTTAAAAAATAACAAAAAGAAATAAATTAAGATTTATTTTAAATTCCTTACCTTGGATTGTTGGTTTTTCTACAATTATTAATATTTGCAAAATCTGAATCGGAGTCCGATTCTGAATCAGTATTTTCAGAAGATGATGATGACGATGATGTTGATGAGGATGTGGTTGATGAACCACTGGAGGACATATCTTGTATTTTAGAAAAAATTTCTGTATTTTCAGATTTATTTATATCATTCATTTTACAGTCGATTAGTCTGTCTAATTTATTTTTTTCATTTTCTTTTTCTTGTTCCTTTTCTAGATCCATTCTTTCACTATTTAATGTATTAGATTTCGAAATTAAAATTTCATCTTTATCGTTTATTAATTCTTCTTTAACATTATTTCCAATAAATCTTTCCATATTTTTTAATTCTTCTTTATCACTATTTTCAATTAAATCTTCCATATTATACTTTTATTTATTGGTAAATATATATTATTTTTAGTTAGTATTCAGTGTTTAATAAATAGTTAATTATAAATAATTTGTTGCATAGAATTTTAAAAAATACTGTATATAAAAACAAACTAAATTTAAACTGATTTAAACATTTTAAAAAGAAATAAAACATGCTTTACATAGAGGGAATTAAATAGATATCACAAAAGTTTAACATTTACAAGTTTAAAGTTTAACACTCGATAATAAACTAAATTCATAAAATCATTTGAAAAATTATGTATCATATAATAAAAAAAATTTAAACATATGATTTAATAAACTAAAAAATAATATATATATTTAATTTTATTCTAAAATAAAATTAATTTGAATACTTAGACCTCTATGAGTCAAGAATTGAAGCTTCTAAAAAGATAGACTTAAATTTTAACCTATCTGATTTGATTGTCATTTATTCAATAGAATTAATATTGATTAATATAATGTTCATATATAAATTAAACATACATTTTCACTTTCAATAGATTTAACATATTACATCTATATAAAAGTAAAATATTTTGATTGTATTAATCATATTTCTCTCTCTATATATATCAATGTTAATTATAAATTATCTATTTAATGTTAATATTTAAATAATCTGAGTCATTAATTAATCATATAATTTATTTAAATTTAACCTATTTTATGTGAAAATTGACAAAATAGATTATTAAAAAAAATTGTTTTTATTTTTTCAGATCAATTTACTTATTTAATTTAACTTTCATTCACACTATTATTTTAAAATGTCTTGGACGAAATCGTATTCAACTGGAGGTCAGATATGTCAAATTAATAATTCTGTTATTTTTTCTTAAATTTCATTATAAAATAAAAGATAGGACAACTCTTTCTTTTTTTACATTAAAAATATATATATTTTATAAATTATCACCGATAACAAAATATTAATAAATGTATTGTATTCTTTTTTATTTTAACAGTATCAATGAAAATTTATTATAGAAGAAAATCAATTTTTTTTATAAAAAAATATATCTTAAGTTAAGAAAATAATATTCTTATTTTTCAATTTATTTAGAAATTCGAGAAATTTTAAGAAATTGGAGAGAAGAAAATGAAAGACGAAGTTCTGATATAGTTGATCTTTGGAGCAACATTTCTAAAAAAATCAATGATATAGGAGATGAAAGTATGTTAATTGTTCATTTAATATATTTATTTATTTTATTTCTAAATTCATTACCTGTGAGATCATTTTTATTTATGTTTTAGAACTTCTAATACTGGAACAAGTTTGCATTGCAGCCTTGGATTGTAATCGATTTGATATTTCTGATCAATGTTTAAAAATATTATCAAAGGAATTTCCAACTAGTTTACGTGTTCGTAAATTAAATGCGTTAAAATTTGAAGCATTCGAAAAGTATATTGACTGTATTGAAAATATAACAATAATAATATACATAATAATCAAATAAAATTAATTTTAAGTTTTGACGAAGCACTGAACTTGTTAAAAACAATCATTCAACGAGATGAAACTAACGCTGCTCCAAGAAAACGTGTAGTTGCTATTTTAAAAGCCAGAGGAAAAATTTCTGAAGCAATTAAAGAACTTACCAATTATTTATCCAGGTTAGTTTCTTTTATTATTAAATCAAATTTGTTCAAATTTAAAAGAAAAAAGTTCCAAATAATCGAAATAAGAAAAGAGTCTTGAATACAAACTATTGATTAACTATTCATTAATATCGTTTGATTTTAGATATATGAGTGATCAAGAAGCTTGGCAGGAATTATGTGATCTATATTTAATGGAACAAGATCATTCCAAAGCGGCTTTTTGTATGGAAGAATTAATTTTACATAATCCTCATAATCATCTAATTCATCAACGTTATGCAGAAATTCGCTACTCCATGGTATACTAACAATTTTTAATAAAACATGATTTTTTCTTATAAGAGGTGCAAATTAAATTATTTTTTTTATAGGGAGGGTTAGATAACTTTGAAATAGCTCGATCTCATTATTGTTTATCTATCAAACTAAATCCTAATAATTTAAGAGCACTTTATGGATTATATATGGTAAATTATTAATAATCTATAATTTATTTAAATAAAGAAAAAAATCATACTAATAATTATATATTTTTAGTCAATTATTAATATTGGTTATTTTCCAAAATTTAATTCTCCGAAAAAACAAGAAGCCAATAATAAATTATTGAATTGGGCACAAAAACAAATAGAAGAACAGTAATTATAAAATAAACTAATTATAAATTATTAAATTATATATATATATATATAAATAATGGAATTGTTATTTTTAGGTACAAACACCATCAAAAGGAGAATGATCAATTATCATTAATAGGAATAATGTTTTCTTCCTTAAAATTATCTGAATAATTTAATTTGTATTTTGTTCTTTGGTAATTCTAAAAGATTTATAAGAATTATTGAAATAAATCTACTTTAAAAATTTATCCAAGAGTTGTTAACATTTATTTTTATTTAATATATATATATATATATATATATATTTTATACAGTTTATACAAAAATATTTCTTTATTTATTTTGATTTTGTAGGAAAAACTGCTCTTTTTCTAAAAACGAAATTGTATTTAAAATATTGAAAACCTCTAAAAGTTTTGTCGTTAAAATGTTTGAAATATATATATTTATTAATAAGATCGAGAGGGTTCAATTCTGTTATAATATCAATTATAACTTCCCGGAATCATTTTTCTAAATTTTAATATATATATATATGTGAAGAAAAATTTATTTATTTTTAAAAATTTTATTTCCCTATGTAGGATAAACGTACCAGTAATTGACCATTTGATAGATTTTTTTATCAAAATAAGCTTTTTTTTTTAACTTCTATGTTTCATTCAGCAAGCAATCCGGAACAGGCTCATTTTGATATTTATCGATATCTCGTGCTTAATTTGAAATTTTGATAAAAAATCTATTAAATGGTCAACTACTGATAGGTTTACCCTATATGAAGGCTAAAGAAAAGAGCGGTTTTGTCCATCTTAATTAGTTTGTTTTGGTTTTTTTATATATTTAATAGATACCAATATTTTTATGGGAAAACATCATATTATATAATATAATATAAACAAAAAAATGAAATAAAAATTAATTTTTTAATTGATTTTTTATTAAATAATTATATTTATACAATAAAATGATTATTTTATCTATAATAAAAGTTAAAATATCTATATATAGTGGATATATATATATATATATATATATATATATATATTTATATATTATATATATATATATTCAAATTTAATATTAAAATTATACTAGAGTAGCTTTAAATTATAATACCTTTTATAGAAATAATGAAAAAAATGTAATTTAAAATTAAAATAAATTAAAAATATATATATATTTATATATATATATTGATAGATTTTTTCTTTTTATATTATAAAATATTGAGTGCATATATAACAATTATTCATAAAAACTTGGTACCAAAGTTTTTTTTTATATTAAGTGATAATATAAGTAAATAAAACAAATGATCAATCTATATTCTATTATTTCTTTTTCTTATTTACAACTCCTTCCAATGAATTAATTGTTAACAATTTAGATTATATGTTGTTAAGAAATTCTTGTTTATCCAATTACTTGGTTATAAACATTTGGCAGTAATTAGCAATAACTAATAATAACAATAATATAATTTAAATTTATATTAAATTAAATTATGTAATAAATTATTAGTAACATGAATAGTGCTATAAATTTAAATAAAAAACCTTAAGAAGTTACTTTGGATCAAAATTCTTTTAAGAATTTTTTTAAATTAAAACAAATATACTAGAAAAATATATTTTCTAAAGTGCAAATTAATTTATTTATAAAAATTTGTACTAGATCACAAATTGTTCATAAGTAAAAGATATATATTAGTATTTTTATTTATTTTTTTTTATATATATAAAAAATAAAATTTAATTTTTTTTTTAAAGAAGTGATGATAATTTTTCATGGTCATATAGTTTTTAAGTAATACATTTCTAAAAATATATATTTTTTATAACATTGCATCCTAAAAAAATTTAAACTAAATTTTGAAATGTCTTTTTAATTTAATATTTTCTTTAAATCAGTATTATTTTTTAATTATTTTTTTAATGAATATGTGAAAAATAAAAATTCCTTTTGTATATTTTTTCCACTAAAATTTTTCATTTTGTTTAGTATTGTTTATAAAGAATATTAATAGATACAATGAAAGGCGGATTGCATATTCAATAATATTGTTGAGTTTATAAAAGAAAAAAAATATTTTTAGTAAAAAAAAATAAAAATATAGGAAAAATTTCTTTCTTATTGTGCGCTTTCAAGAATTAAATTTATATTCTCAAAATCGCTAATTTTTTCTATAATAAAAGACATTTTCTTTTTAGTTTTTATAAACTTCAATAATCAACGTTTAAATATTATATATATATATAATAGAATTAAAATAAAATTTATATTATTTATAAAGAGATTTGTTGTTTTGCTTTTTTCCTCGTCAAATTCTCTCTCTCGATTATTTTTTTGATAATTTATAAATTAAAAAATATTATATCAAATTTATCTATATTAAAAATTATTTTAAATAAACTAATTTTTTCGTAATTAGGAACAAAAATATGATTAAAATGGTTTTTCCTATTTGCATTTTATTATTTTCTAGTAAAAGAAATGTTCTTATAGAGTTATGTGGATACATTTATAAAATTAGTTGTAATTCTGTTTGATTCTAACTTTGACTTTTAAGACCACTAATATTTTAACGTTTTAAATAGGGTTTGAACCTAGATTAATCGCGACTTGGATGTTGATTTTAGGTTGATGGTACCAACCCGAACGATCGGGTAAGATAATATTATCCCCAATTTTAAATATAATTGAAAAAAATATTTATTTTTAATTTACTTATAAAAAATTGAACAGAGATCATTGATTGCACAAAACTTATTATACAATTATTTCAATTTAAATCACTCGTTTCTTTCAAATAACAGACACCGAGTAATTCGAATTCAAGTTATCTCTCTTGAAATTTTTTAACACGTTGGCGGACACTTGCGTCTATAGCCGTCAAAGCGAAATTCAGAATGTGACATGACGGCTATAGCCGTCCAAAACGAAACGGTCATTTTTAGACACTGCGATTATAGCAGCACAAATTTGCATTTACCGGCATAAAAGTACAAACCTATTGGCACGTTTTTGAAAAAAATTTTCAACTTTGTAAACAATGCTATAAACAGGGAATAAGGAAGGAAACATCGTAATGCTGCAAGAATTGAATGTTAAAACCTGCTTTGAAACATGGCCTATCGAAACTAATGTATAATATTTATAAAATTATAATAATTTTTTTTTTGTTATTTATTTATTTTTGTTTGATTATGAACTAACATTTCGTGTAAAACTCCCAAAAATACATTGTTGAACACAAAAAATTGTTTATTTGAGTCATTAAACCTATCATTTACGTTTTTAAATGTTTGCTGTTATAGCCGTCATCGTCCCATTACTTAGTGTCTAGAGTGTTATAGACGCAACCTAATTAAGAGTACTAAATTAATAAAAATTAAGTTTATTTAAGCAGAAAGAGTAAAACTATTCTAAAAATTGAAAAATCATATAGTGTCAATTTTTGAACTTCACTTGTTCCTACTGTCCGTCAACGTGTTAACTGAATATATTTGATAATTTCTAAACACCCTTCCAAATAATGAAGATTTATTGAAGTATATTTGAGATTTTTAAATATATAAATTGTTTATTTTCATTATTTGCAATTTATTTCCCTCACTGTTTAATTTTAATTATATAGATCTTCTTAGATTCTTATTAAATAAATTGCATGAACAAGAAGAAATATTAAAATGACTATGCAATAAAATTGCATTCTTTTTATTTAATTATAGTTGATCAGTATTCACTCAAATAATCAATATAAAAAATATTATATATATATATTTATATATATTTAAAACAAATTTTTATTTATATATAAATCGAGAGTTGATTCGATATTGAAAATTTTTAGTGGAATATATACAAAAAAAATAAATTTTAGTGTCTGTGAAATAAATGATAATTGCTATTTACAAATAATTGAAATGTATTTTTTTAGTTAGAGAATAAAAACGTGTCATTTATTGATTTCTTCTGCCATTTGAATCACACCTTTCCAAATTTGATTTTGGATTAAATTCTCTTGCGTATAATTAATTAACTATATTCAAGAGTTTATTTTAAAAATTTTTTACATGATTTACATTTGACAGGAATTAGTTCTAAATAAATAATTTTATTTTATACAATAGTTTTCTTTGATTTTGTAATGATTTTGACCATATCTTTTTTGTCCATACCTTTAAACGATATATATATATATATATATATTATAGATTAAATATCCGGATTTTCGAAGTTAAGCCCCTTTGATATAACGATATCGTCATAGGACGCTTCTTGAGATAGCTCCAAAACAGAATGTTTTTTCAACACGAGCAAGGTATAGAATTTTTGAGCCACCTAAAAACAAATAAATTAAAAGAAAATAAAAAATCACATACAATTATTTGAATTAAATGGAGAAAAAGAGTATGATATTACTAAGTATATTAAGCATACCTGCTTTCTAGAATTCCTTTGTACCATTTCAGATAAACAAAGTCTATCTGATCTTGTGAGTTTACTTTTAACAATATGATACATATGTCCCGCTCTTTTATTAAGGACTCGTTCTTCAAATTGTTCATACGTTTCGTCCAATTGTTGTTCTTCAGTCTGTAAAATAAATATCATATTGAAATATAATCACAATGAGTATATAATATATATTATTTAGGTAGTTATTCATATGTACTTTTAAAATTTTCAATTATTTAAAACAATTTAACGATAAGTTTTAAAAATGTTGTTTATCCTCTTAAATCCTACTGAGATTATTATTAGCAGATATTTGTAAATAAATACCTTTAACAATTTAATAGAAATAGACTACCAGTGGCTCATGCCGCCACATAAAATAAATAGACAAATTAAGGAGGCGGGGGGAACGTGTTAATTAAATTCGTATATATTTTAAAAAATATGTATTATAATCCAACTTACTGGTCCCACAGAAGCTGGAAATTCATAATCTTCATGCCAAGGAGTAGCAACGCCTCTTTCAGAAATTGCCCCAGGTGTTTGAGCTGGTGGATGTTGATCATCGTATCCCATATTCGCAAGCATGGGATTATTCTAAAGATAAAAATAAAATGAAATATTTTATATATATTACTAATATTACTATTACTAATATTATTTACAAGATCGTATCCCATATTTTCCATTGGCGGAAGATTTTCGTCTTGAATTGGTAGAGAAGGTTGGGTATCTTGAGCCATCATTTCCAAAGGTGGTTGAACCAAACTTTCCTGTTGTTCTAATATTGAATCAACCTGAATTCCAAAGAAAATAATATAAATATATACATTCAATAGTAAACAAAGATCTCAATGACTTGATTCTTAAAACTTACCTCTGAAGGTAATTGTGAGATATGGGATATAGAGCTAAGAGTCGCTTGTTGAATTTGGGACGAGTTTAATGTGTTATTTGGAATAGTTGAGTTAGGTAATCCTGGAGTTGGAGCCATAGTAGTCCCGAGCATATTAGGTGTTGGCTGCATTGAGGTTGGTGCAGATGATGACATAGATGTTGTCGGTATTCCTAATGACGGAGGCAATCCTGGCATTCCGGGTGTCGCAGGCATTCCTGGGGTTGGAGGCATTCCGGGGGTTGGAGGCATCCCAGGTGTTGGAGGCATTCCAGGAGTTGGTGGCATTCCAATGGTAGGTGACATACTTGGATTTTGTTGTAACGCATTAAGAGGCAAATTTGGTGTTGGAGTAGCTGGAGTTGGTGGCATTTGGTTCGAATTAGCATTTACTAACTGAGAAGGATCTAAAGCATCAGGCCCTATTTCAGATAATTCAGCAACATTTCCATCAGGTCTTAATAATCCAGGAGTAGGCGGCAGAAGAAATTGTCTGAGATCTTCTTCTTTTGATGCAAGGTTTAATTCCGTTAAAGCGTCAGCAACTTTTTTGTTTGGCTAAAAAATAAAATTAATTTTAATACAAATAAATTCGAATAATATAAATTAAGAAAAATAAGGAAGTTTTTCATTAAAATTATCTCATACCTGTAAGTCATCAAGATCTTGGTTTTTTCTTTTACGGGCATTCCTTTTTACAGGAAAGTGGTTGGCTTCATTTTCATCTCGGACCTGTTCCAAAGCTAGATCTTCTTCAGAAATATCACCTATTGTACCAAAATTGTAATTTTCTGCTGGTCGGCTGGTTAAATGGCGTTGGTATGTCTAATAAGAAAAAGTTAATAAATTAGCAACTATAAAAATTGCGATATAAATTGGGCGGATATTCTCCTTAACTGTGTAAATTTCAAAAAGTTATTCTTTCAAAATAAATTAATTTGAGATTTAGGTCTTAATAAAATTCTATTTAATATTAAGCAACACCCAAGGGAAATATTTTTCCCTTCTACAAAAATCGTTGTCGATTGTTTAATTATTATTGTATTGATATTTTTTTAACTGAATATCAGAATACAATGTATGCCCAAGGCGGGAAATAATTTTCTTAACGAATAAAAACAAAACAACTGTCAAAATTTATTGCGCCAAAATCAAAACATTCGCGGGCTGAAATAATAATATCTTGAAAGTGTTTTCCACTTGAGAAAATAAAATAACTGTATTTTGTCACGTGTTTTATATTATTTGGTAAGTATAATTTTATAAAATAATAGGATAAACTGCAGAATATTAGGACGAGTACCTAAAAATTGCAAATAATCTAAAGGGAAATATTTTTCCCTCTGGTCCATATCCTATGTATTCTTGTAGTATTTTTCTATGTATTGCTTTAAGATAATGCAGGGGTGTCAAACTCATAGGTACACTTGGGCCAAACAAATAAGGCCGCAAAAAACATTTTACCATTTTTTTAGTCAAATTGAGAATTTATTAAAAAATTCGAAAGTGGTCGTGGGCCGCAAAATTTTTTTAAAAAAACAAATTGAAAATTTTTAAAAAAAAGTCGGTTGAAAGTCTGGTCGCGAAAAACATTTTACCTTTTTAAATGGGGGTTCAAGATGTGGTGTAGATGTGAGTCTTCAACAGGATACTTATACCAGTTTGATTTATATACAGGTAAGAAAACTAATACAGAAATTGGTTTAGGTGAATCTGTAGTACTCTATCTGACTGAACAACTAAAGGGTCTTGGTTGTGAAGTATACTTTGACAATTTTTTCAACTCGCCTGTTTTGCAACATAAACTTATGATGCAGAACACCAAAGCCTGCGGCACTGTTCGCACGAATAGAAAAAATGTGCCAAAGTCATTACCATCTGATAAAAGAATGAAAAGAGGCGACATCCATGCCGTAAGTACAAAAGGTATAACATTCGTAAAATGGATGGATACTAAAGCAGTCCATATGTTGACCAATTTCATATCTCCGGTGACAACTAGCACAGTAAAGAGGAGACAGGCAGGAACTGCTCAAAAAATAAATGTTACATGTCCAGAAGTAGTGATGAGGTATAATAAATATATGGGCGGGGTGGACCTTATGGACCAGCGTAAAGCATGTTATGAGGTTGATCGCAAGGCCAAAATCAGATATTACCTGCGCCTCTTTTTTGATATCTTAGATATCGCTATGAATAACTCCTATTTAATTTATGTAAAGTTGCACGAAAAACACCGAGTAGAAGGTCCTCTTTTGAGCAACCTAGAGTTTCGTCAACATGTAGCACGAGGTCTAATAAATAATTTTACATGTAGACAGCGATCAAGACCCTCTTTAGTCTCATCTGAAAAGCTCCGCATTGGAAATAAACGAAATTTGCCAGCGCACAACATGGAAAAAGCAGATAAACTGAAGCGATGCGTAAATTGTGCAAAACGACGCATAGAAAATAGGACACATAATAAATGTGTTATGTGCAATGTCCACTTGTGCTTCACAAGTAAACGAAATTGTTTCGTAGAATACCATAAATAACTATTTATTTTACTAATCTGATAATTTTTATTATATTTTTTGTATTACAAAGCAATAAATAAAATATCTATATAATAAACCTAACACTTTGTTTATTTACTTTTATGGACCATAGGGAAAAATATTTCCCATGAAATTATAGTAAACCTATCAACCCTTCTATGTTTTTCTGGTGATATTCTCTTACTTTACACCCACAATAGCTAAAATATCGTGTTGTATTGGCATATTTAGTCTTGGACATCTTATGGTCCTGAAAGGGTTAATAGAAATAGAAAGTGAATTTAATATATATATCATGATTCACACGTATCTAAGGTCTACTCGAACATTTCTCTGAGGTGCTACAGTATAAGGGCCGTTAATTTCTAAATTTTAAAGTTTTTCATTGTTACAATGTTTATATATTTAAAAGAACATACGAGTAATAAATGAACTTGCCTACATTTATATATTAAAAATTTAATAGATATTTATAATTAAATTTAGACTTAAACTTACTTTAGATAGGGCTCGAGCAGGGATTGGCCGGCCTGGCAAAGCAAAAAGTTTCTCTACACCACCAGTTTCTTTCCAATGCATAAGACGTTTTGTTGGCGGTGCAAGATCAAGAGTAGTAACAATATCACTTGTATCGGATAACTGAGCTTTCATCTCTTCACCAGATATATTTTTTACTTCATCAACGATCAGTTTCCTTTTTCTTTTGGTTTTGGTAAATCCTAAATTAAAATTGAAAATAAATATAAATTAATATCAATAAATCATATAAGAGTGTCAAATAAATTAGGACAACAATAAGATCAATAGTTTCTAATAAAAACAACAATCAATGATAACCTTTAAGAGCAGAAGCATCAACTGGAGCAAGTGCAAAACTTTCCTCCTCATTTTGAAGAAGTGTTGTCTGATCATTGGGTGTAACTTCTTCAACAGGATCTGGATAGATTGGCTCGGCTGGTGGTGGCATCAAAGTTACTGGCTCAGAGATAACGGGTTCGTTAATTAATCCAACATTTGGGCTACTAGGCCGAGAATCATTATCATCAGAACTGAAATTATCATTATTATTTATTTATTTAATATTATTTAGTATATTATATTTATATTTAAAGAGTAAAATTATGTGCACCTTAAAAAATCTAATATTTAATTCAACAAAACAGTTTTACCTGTGTCCTCCTATGGATGGTGGCCCACCAAAATGATCTCCCATGTCATCATCACTGTCATGACCAATATTGGCTTCATTTAATTTATTAACTTCCTCCGATACTGGCACTTGACCTTCAACATTTGGAATTTCTTGTGGCATAGGTGCATCATCAAAAAGTCCCCCTTCGAAAAGTCCTCCCGCTACAAAAATTAATTTTTTTATTTAATACATATTATTGTATTATTAATATAATTAAAAGATATTTTGTCCTAAAATGCTCATTTTCAAGATATCAATATATTTAATATATATTTATAATATTGAAAAATTTAAACTTTTACAATTAAACTTCCAAGGTATCTATATAGTTTATAAGAAAATATTTTTATTAAAATTATCAAAAATAAATATTTATCATTTATTAATTTTATGCAATTGATTTTCTAACGAAGAGATTTATAATCTGTAATTTAATTTGATCTAAATTTATTTTAAAAAATAATTATAAACAAAAATTGTTGATATATATTTACATAATTCGAAATTCAATTTTAATCTTAACATTTGAGCTCAATTCTTAAAATTTTATAATATATTAACAATAAAAATATTTTAATTAATTACAAAATTTCCGAATTTTATTGTAATTATTTATATTTTAATTTAATTAATTTAATAAAAATCCAATAAATAAAGAATAAAAGCAATCTGAGATAGTCACGGATTTTACATTTCCATCAAAGAATGCTTTTTCAAATTCCATTTAAGATAAATTTATAATTAAATATACCAATATCTTGTCCTAAATGTCCTCCAAAACCATCATTTCTAATCGAGGTGTCGATTTCTAGAGCTGATCGCGATGATTGACCACCGGACGTGGATGGCTGAGGTTCCTTTTCTTTATCTATTGTCATTGTATCAACAAGCGGGCCATCGCTAAACAGTAAATTTGGCTAGGAAAAGAACAAAAATATTTATTGGATAAATAGAATAAATAAAATAGAAAAAATGTTTGGAATTATTTCATACTTGGTCTAAACTAGCTGGTTCTAATGTTGGAACATTTCTCATCAGTTCAGGAGGCTCTGTATCAAAACCCATATCTCCAAACCCTTCATCATTTGTAACTAGACCAATGTTACCATAATCTTCTCTTATTGTAATATCTTCTGCCCGAGATTGATTTAAGCTGAATTGAGCTTCAATATCCACATCACTGAAAGATTAGAATATAAAATTATGAATATTTATTAGATTCATTTCAAAATTTCAGATGTTAAAATCAAAAACAATGAATTAAGTAATCTTTCGAAATATTTTTGATTATAAATAATAATTTAATAGAAATATATTCACCCATCCCTCAATTTACATGGTAGATAAAGAAAAAACGTATCATTTCAAATCGTGCAAAACAAGACTCAGTTTGCATATAATGGAAGATAGGAAAAACATAGCTATGCTCATTATAATTATGTAAAATGTGGTTAAAAATTATATTTACTTTAGCTCTGGCATGGTGGTGTCAAAATCATGAAAAACTTCTGGGAGAGTGATGGCATTTACAGCAGCTTCTCGATTTTCTTCAGGTAGATCAACTATTCCCGGTCGAAATGCCATTTTAATTTTAACAAACGCCTCATTGCAATCAGCAAGAAGATATTTCGCTTTTCTAGAATATATACGCACAACTCCCAGAAGAAGATGTCCTGAAGTCCTTAAGGCCATTTTGACCTGAAAATAAGTAAATTATATATAAAAAACATTAATATATGCTAAGAATTAGATAATAATTAAATATCTTGTTGATAGTTTAAAACAAAAACAATCATTTATACTCAATTAAAACTGAAATTTAATTATTAAAAATTAGAAATTATGGTATATAATATTTATATTTTTAACATAACAGTTAAAATTATTAAGAGTATAACTAAACAAAAAAATAAAATTGAATTACAATAATAAATTTATCTATTAAATATATATAAAATCTTTTCAAATGATGCTGATGATTGAAAAAAGTTCATCGGTTTAAGTTTATTTTTATTAAAATTTTAAAGTGGAATGACATTTTAGGTAAGTGGAATGATTTTAGATAATTGATTTGAAATTTATAATGAATGAGAAAATATAATAATATTAAAGTATGTAGATATGAGAGAAAAAATAAAATAATTTATCAATTTTAATCTATATACTAGAGAATTTGTTTGTTATTTAAATATATATAAATATTTCAAAATTAAATATTAATAAAATAATTATCAAGAAAATACAATAGTTCTAATATTAAACATTAAATAAGAGAAAAATATATATTAAAATAAACAAATTGTTACAATTAGAAATACCTTTGGTTGTAATATGCCATCAACTGACTTTTCAATATTTGTTTCAAAAACGTGTGCTTTGGTTAATTTTTTGTCCCAGTGAGCAGCAAGCCAAATTCGTGCTAATGGGCCTTTTTTGGCCAACACAAAATGCGCGTAAAACATTTTAAACTAAAATATTTTATAAGAAAAATGATAACCATTAGACACCTTGTTTATAAATAATATACAGAGCAAATTCAACAAAATTACCTCTTATTAAAATTATTATAGATACTCGAATAATAATAAGAATTAAAATTTAAAGAAATAAAACTTGATTTTATATTTAATTTGTAAGATTTCACTTCTATGATGAACTCGGATAGAATAGAATCTATGTTTGTGAAGTTAAATGTTTAAATAAAATTATTCAAACACTAATTTTGATAAATCATTTAAAAAAATCATACTTGGCTTATAAAAAGCCATAGGGAAGAAATTATTTTAACAAATACTCATAAATAAAAGATTGTATTCAATTTTTCTATGTTATAGAAGTATTAATGCTGTATGGCGTCGATCGTATATCGGTTGGCATCTGGTGGGAAAGTAGGACTTATGATTGGGCGCCACCGCACGCATCACTCTGACGTCATACAAACTTCAATAACCAAAGAAGAAAATTATAACAATATAAATAAAATAAATTGATTAAAAAAAATTAATTTATTAAAATATATATATATATATATATAAATATATACATATTATTAATAAATATATATAACAAATGCTAACATAAGTAAATTGACATAAAAATAAATAAATATAATTTTTCATTCATTTTAAATTAATAATATAAAATTAATTAAAGAAATGAATTAAATTTTTTTTTGTTGTTTAAATAAAAAAATGATCTTATTTTTTCTATTTTTAATTTTTTTAAATGGAACTAAAAAATTATTCAATTTTAAATAAGTAAAAGACTGCTAGTGACTTTGTGAAAAACCCGCGTTATTCAGAAAAAAAAAATAATTGAACAGAAATGTTTAATAAATTCTCTAGTCTATTCTTTATATTTTATTAAATATTTTACAATAAGAATATATAATTATTTTGAAATGATTTAAAATTATTTAATTATAGAATTATATATTTTTTTCAAATGCCATCTTGTTGATGAATAAATGTAGTTCATAAATTATAAATGTATATTAAATACATAAATAATGTTTTTCTTTAATTATTGATATAGCAAATGTATATAAAAAATAACCATTATTTTATGCAATTTCTTCAACTTTAATTATGAATATATTAATTTCTAGTAATTCAAGAATTTAGACGCAAAATTTAAAGCAAAAATATAATTTTTAAAAAAGACCAGGAGAATTGCATGTTCTCTATATAATTCCAAACATATTGAGTCATAAATGGATGGGCGGGACACGTGGCTAGTATGAGAGGGAAAATATTAGCGAGAAAGTTATTTGTGAGAAAAATGTTTTTTACATAATATTGGGTATCTAATATCAAATATAAATTTACTTCAATTTTTAAATAATTTAATAAAATATAAAATAGTATCTAAATTACGATTTATAAAAAAATTACAATATCTATATTATATATATCCAATTGATACATTTAATAATTGTATTTATTGACAAAAACTATATATAGTAAATCGAATAAAAATTTAAATTAAAAAAAAATCTTTTTATCTGCAACAACTTATTATTTAATAATTTTTTATTTTTTAATAAGGCATTTAATCATTTTTTTTATTTAAAATGGTTTGGAAGTTTACAAAACGAAAACATCAAGAACGCTTACCCAGCCAGAACGTCGACGTCGATTAGACGTCTAAGAGATCTAGATACGTCTAGAAATATCAATTTAGACATCTAATCTAAATGTACGTCTAGAAATATCAATTTAGACGTCTATATAGATATCTAGAAATATCAATTTTCAATTGTTATATTTCTAGACGTAATCTAGATCTAGACGTATCTAGATCTCCTAGACGTGGATTAGACGTCTAATCGACGTCGACGTTCTGGCTGGGTAAGTTAATTTTTCAATCTATAAATAAAAACAAATCTAGTTTATTTATATCACGTGTGTGTCAATAAAATTTCAAATTTCAAAAGAAATATACTTTAATTCAAAGCAGATTTATTGCTTTTATTCCAATCAGATTCATTAATTATTATGAAGTAAAAGAGTTGAATAAGAGTAAATAAAAATACTAACATTTTTTTTTTTTCAAAATAATTTTACATCTGCCCATTTTGGGTAATCATAAAATGTCTACAGTTATTTTCAATATATTAACATTTGTACAAAAAGAAAAAAAAATGCGCATTGAATATGGAAAAATGGGAAAAGAACAGCGAGGAGAGGAAGTAATGAGCATTAGGGGGAGAGAAGGTAGATAAAGGTAAGAAGCAGAGAAGGAATAGGGGAGTGTTTGGGTAATATCTTACCCAAACACTCCCCTAGCGTGATAGTGACAATGGAGATATGGCTGAAGTCTTTTAAGCCGTATTATTGAGTGGTCTGTATCAAAGTCGTCTAACTATTAGGTTTAATTGAAAGGTGAATCTTTTATGATATTTGGTGCTAAGATAATGAATGACTTCGGTGATGTTAAATTCCTGATAAAGAAGTTTTGATGGAATGAAACAGGGAGCGCCGGCCATGGTCCTAAGGACAGCGTTCTGGAACCTCTGAATGATGTTAATTTTATTATAACATCATGATGGTTTAGTATTCTGCTTATTTAATCTAAATTGTATTATTATACTCATTTCTGATACAACTTACAAATAATTCATATGTATTTCAATTTTTGTTTTTTACTTATAAGTTTAATAAATTATGACATCTTAATTTGCTTAAATGTGGTTTACAATAAGTATATGCATTAAAAAGGATTTTCATATGCATGCATTAATAAATGCTGTTTAAACCAGATTTGTATTTAAATTTATGTTTACAATTATTATTTTCACCGGATATCATTGTATGTAAAGGAGAGGATTGAGAGTCAGATCATCATTTAGTTTGAGCAAAAAAGTGGTTCTATAGTAAACTAAGAGTTCGAGTGTTGTTTTAAAAAATATAACAATATTTTATCAATAAAATAATTTCATAATAATAAATATAATAAGTTATATACATTTTCAAGATTTAATTATAAATTATAATAAATTTCTAAAATATAATAACAATTTTAATTTGTAATTAAGTGAAATAATATTTTAATTTTCAAAAATTTGTTTGAAAATTTTAAATTTAAAATAAAAATAAAAGGCATATATAAAATTTACCTATACCAATATACTATACATTCATTTTGTAATTCTACAAAAATAGGTATTAGGTACTGTAAGATTTGATATATTTTAATTATCTATTGTATCCTATTTTTACATTATAAAATAGATAATTTAAATATCCCGGTTTAAAGGAGATTAAACGTGATTAGAAATGACAAAATGCAATGTTTACAAATGAATTTCATTTTTAATTCAATATTCATATAAAAACTGACAAATTCAAAAAAAAAAATTATTTAAAGGAAAAAAAGAAGTTTATTAATATTTTCATCATTATATAAATATATATTTTTAATTTTAGGGTAATAATTGATATTAAATTAAAATTTTATAAAAAATGGAACCAAATCGCACAAATATCGAAAAAACTGTTAAAAGTACCAGTTCTAATGAAAATAATAATTTAAAAGTATATAAGTAAGGACTAATCCCCATTTATTATTATTTTGTCTACAAAATTATAAATAACTAATTTAAATATATATATATATATATTAGATTAGATTCATAAATTTTGATGACAAACAATTAAATAAAAAAAGTATATAAATATAATTGATATACACATTTTATTTTAGATTAATTCTAGCACTTTCAGCCAGAATAGAAAAATCTCAAAAGAAAACTCATACACTAGAAGAATTTTTTGATTTATCTCTTCAACAAGATCGACAACATTTACGATTACTTTCAGAGCATAATCTTTTTTGTCAACCTACAGAATATCGTTACAAAATTGAAGAAGTTCTTTGGCGAAGGGGTTACTATGATTCAATATATTATCTTAAAAGAAAAAGCAAGGTATTAACTAATTTTTAGTTTACATATTCTTCTTTCTTCTATATTATAAAAATCAAAGACAATAGAGAAATCACGTTTTTATCTTGATTAGACTAACTTACACTCCATTAATTTTTACAGTTGTTATTTTTTTAAGATTTTTTTCTTTTTAGTTTGGGTGTCAAACTGAAATAAATCAACTCTTATATAACCTTTTTTGTGCTGGAATTTCTAATTATCATCATATTTTAAAGAAAATTGAAAAGGAAAATTCTGTCACATTACACGGTTTAGTTGATTATATGAAAAGTAATGAAGAATTCCAAATTTCTGATAAATCATACCTAGAATGGATTAATCATTTTATCAGAAGAAGTTTAGTTTGCCTTGGTGACCTTTTTAGATATAATTTAGAAATCAACAAAACATTTATAAAATCTATAATCATCAAATATTATCTACAGGTATTGTTTTAATATTTTATTATTATTATTTTTAATAAGATTGTATTTATTCTGTATATATATTTATTTATTTTTGAATTCCGCCTTGCTCCCTTTCGGTTTAAGGCTACCTTCTCTTATATAAAATTTTTATACAATTTTAAATATTTATATATGCATATAATGCCAATTAAATAAGTCGCTTGGATAAGTGAAAAAACTTTTTTTTGACAATTATTATTATACAACATAGTTGTCTTCGTAGGCGATAGATACACTCATCTTCCAACTTTCCGATACCTTTTCCGATGTTTTTTGCCTTAAGATGGGTCTCATTTCTTTATGGGAGCTAAATTTCTTTCCAGCAAGAATTTTATTGAGATCAGTAAACATCAAATACTGCAGGATGGCTGTATGGGAAGAACGATGACTGGGAAAGCTAATCATATCCCAATTCATGCAATTTCATTGTTTTGAAAATAACAAAAGTTGCTTCACTAAAAATGCTATATCTTACAAACTAATCGTCTTGATTGTTATCAAATTTTGATAAAAATAATTTAAAAGATGTCTGAATCAAGATAGATTGGTGATATTCAATAGTTATCACATTTATCTGTCATCTTACGGGCTTATTGAATGGCCTATAAAATATCGACATAAATTGTTTTTCATATTTCAAATGATTTGTTACATCAGACCAGATCAGACTAGGTTTCTTAAAAATCTTTTAATTTATATTATATTATTTATATCAATCATGGTTTTAATTTCGGTGTGAAGGTGTGAGTACTCGGTTCTTATATATATATATAGATACGAGGACAGGTCAATAAGTCAGTGATTTTTTGAATGAAACAAGTTTTTGGATAAGAAAATTATTTTATTTTTCAACGTAGTCTCCTTTGAGGTCTATACACTTCGTCCAAAGTTTCTCCAATTTTTTTATCCCTTCCAAAAAATAAGATTTGTCGAGGATATCAAAATCGATTTGTTTGTGAGATGATTTCATCGTTTGAGACAAATCTCTTTCCGCCGAGCCATTTCTTCAGGTTTGGGAACAAGAAATAGTTACTCGGGGCTAAATCCGGAGATTAGGGCGGATGAGTGAGCAATTCGTATCCCAATTCTTGGATTTTCATAGAAATTCATTTTTTTCCATTTTCTTCTCAAATCACGAGGTAGTCTGCTATTAATGGATGCCAAACTAAAATGCCCAGCTGGTTCAAATTTCGACAGGAGTCAGCTGATAGTTCCTTGCTGACAGGATCATTGTTGCCATTTCGTTTAAGAGACAGAAAATTCAAAAAGTCAGGGACTTATTGACCTACCCTCTTAATAACATAAAGTTGATTCAAATATAAATAATATTATTTTATGTATTATTTAATTTATATATTTCACTTAGAATCCGATGGAGACAATTTATGCCAAGCACTAAATTTTTATAGATAATTATTATAATAAAATATTTTATTTTTAGTCATTGGTATTTAATCCTAATGAAGGAATTATTCACAATCATATCGGAACTTTATATAAATATGCACCATCTAAATTACCAGCTGTGTTTCATTACATTTTAAGGTAATTAATTAAACAGAGTTCCATGTATATTTTTAATAATTAGCTTAATGAAAATCTTTATTAAAAATTTAATTTCTATAAAAGAATAATTTTTATATATTATAAATAACTATAAGGTTATTATAATTTGATTAAATTTTTAATTGAAACTTATTATATATTTCAATTTTTAAATAAATTTCTCATAATCAAAATATTTTATTACATTGACATAAATACTTTTTTGAATGTATATATTTCATTTATCATTAATTCATATTTTTATTTTTTAGTTTATCTACAGAAAGACCTTTTCTTGACGCTGAAACAAATCTTATTTATATGTTTAATAAAAATAACGAATGGCTTTTAGAAAATGATGATTTAAATCAACCAAAAGATGTTCACTTTGAGAACATTTTAATTTCTAGATTTATTTTATTAATTGATATTTGGTATTTTAGCAAAGAAGTAGATGATATACAATCAGTAAGTACAATAAAATTAAATTTTTTAGTCAAGGATGGAGCTGGTAGATTTAAATATATTTAATTGTTTTAAGCTATGCCTTCAAATTCTTATTGATATGGAAAAATACCTTAAAGAATGTTATAAACATATCAATGATTCGTCAGATTTATATTTACAAAAAGATAATATATTCTTCCTTATGCTTGGAATTCTTATTGCTTTAATTAATAAATTCAAAAATGAAAGTAAGTCTTAAAACAAAATAATTAAAATTTATACACTTATTTAAAATTAAAATATAATTATTTATTTATTGATTTTTCTTGTTTTAGATTTAGGGGATGTTTCAACTCTAAATTCATTCGCTTTAGCTTTTATTGCTAAATTAATTGATCATTTAACAACCAACTTTAAATCTTCAATAACCTTGTACTTAACTACAGAAGACTATAATAAAAAAGAAGAAATTCGATCCATTTATCCTCCAGAAAATGAATTTGAAAAGGAAAATGAAATTGAAAAGGAAAATGAAATTGAAATTCAAGAGGAAAATGAAATTCAAGATGAAAATGAAATTCAAGATGAAATTGAAATTCAAGATGAAAATGAAATTCTAGATGAAGATAAGATTATAAATCAAAATATATTTAATAATGAAAATGATACTATGATATCTACTATAAGTGAATCAACAACTAATGAAATTGTAATGTTAATTTCTATTTTATGCTTGCTAAGTCATGGCAACATACTTTTTATTTAAAAATATGGTTTAATTTTAACTTTCCCAACTACAAATTTTCTGCAGAAATCGCAAATGTACCACCGTAATAGGGAAGCTCATTAAAGAAGAAAACAATTCACGAACACATTAACATTTT
Source organism: Labia minor (assembly GCA_963082975.1). Lineage (NCBI taxonomy): Eukaryota > Metazoa > Arthropoda > Insecta > Dermaptera > Spongiphoridae > Labia > Labia minor. The sequence goes on along the minus strand of OY720348.1, from coordinate 23,992,873 downwards.
ATAAGCTTTGAAAATAATCCTCTAGGTTGTCTTGAGGAATCGACGAATACTATCGGTTCGTGCAATGACAAGGGAATCTCTTGTAGTTAGTATGTCTGTGCCCACGGGGGGGGGGGGGATTAAATCATAATCACTAGATGACAGGTCAGGTCAGTATGGTAGATTCTTCATTACTTCTCACTTCTTGCCGCGTAATTTCCACCTTGGACAAAGATTGTAAACGTACTAATTCTGAGTTTTAATATTCTCTTTAGTGCTTCGATTGTTTAATAAAAAATATGTTGCAATGTCTTAGAAAGTAATCCTCGTTTATATATATATATATATACATTTATTTTAAGCTTACTTTATTTTTTAGAGTGATAGTAGCAGTCCATTTTTAAAAGGATTAAGAAGACGAAAGCAACGACAAATTAAACATGAAAGTAATCATTCCTTTTCTAATTTTTTTATCAATCTTTTAGAAACGAAAGAAAAACTAATTTATTTTCTTTTTAATGTATTTTTATAATATAAATATAACATTATATTTATATGTACATTTAATTTAATCTTTTTAATCATTTCTTTACTTCATAAAATTAACCTCATTTTTAAATTTTATTGAAATATATATATATATATATTATATATTAATTAATTTGAATTTATATTTTATTTCCACTATTTTTAATTTAATAATTATTATTTTTATTTATTTCAGGGAATTTATCATCAAGTAGTGAATCTAATAGCTCTGTTACTTCTGAAGATGTATATTTTTCAAATTCTTCTTCTGATAATGAAAAAGAAGATAAAGATGAAGATAGAGAAGATGATAGAGAAGATGACAGAGAAGAAGAATTTTCAATAAGTGTAAAATTGAATTATATATTTAATATCTCTTTAAGACTTCTAAATTCCTAATTTCTCCAACAAACATATTCTTCCAGTCATTTATAATATATCATCTTCATTTTAATTGTAATATCTAATAAAAATTAATATTTTATTTTTTTTTAGAAAAATGAAGAAAAAACGCTTAACCTCAAATTAGATTCAAAGAATTCTTCAATTAACAATTCTTTTGGTGAGGAAATATTTTCTCAAGATTCATTTGATATAACTGATGTTTCATCAATAAATTCTGAATTAACTCCACGACTATCTAAATTAAATTTTAAAGATATCATTAATATTTTACAAAATGAGTCTTTTTTACAAGCAATACATCTAGGTTTTCAATTGTTTTTTTGTGATTCCCGATTATTGAATGAATGTTCTATTGATGCACCTGAATTCTTCAATAAAATAATTGATTTTTTAAATATATTACATTTAAACATTCCGGCTTTATTAAAAGGTTAGCGATACCAATTTTTATTTCCTCGTTTTTCATACTGTAAACAAAATCTCTTTTTAATTATTATTATTATTATTATTATATATATATATAATCTTAAAAAATTTTAATTCATTATATTTTAATTTTTATTGTTTTAAGATTCTGAAATTAATAATTATATAAAAACAGTTGATATACTTGATTCTTTTGATACAATTCCTCTCCCTTATGATATAATGTTAATTGGCATTCCATTGTTAAAAGATGCTTTTACTAATATAATCTGGAATCAAATGAATTGTTACGCTCTTTCTAATTTTGAAGAGGTGAGTCTTTCAATTTCTCTCACATATTTCAAAACATATTTATTTATTTATTTATAATATATTAAATATACCTTCGAGGGTTAATTTTAGTCTGGTAATGACAAAAACAAATAGTTATGTTCGAAATTGGTTATATATATATATATGTATTGAGTCCTCGAAATTTGTTATTAAAATTTTTATGAAATCTATTTTTTGTACCGAATAAGATCGTTGAGATTTCAAATTTGTATACTATCTATCTTGTATTGTATTTAAAAATTAAAATAATATGTTGATCTTTTAAACAATTTATATAACTATGGATATTTTATTTATAAATAATAAATAGACTATTAAACATGGTCATATCTAGGACAGGGGGAGGAAACTTTCTCTTTAGAATAAAAAATAATAATAATTAGTTAAATTAAGTAAGGTGTTGTAACAAAGCAAATCTAGGTTGTTATTCTAATACAATTCTGCTATAATTAGTTATAATTTTCTTACAATTTTGATGTCATTTTCATTTTATCTTCTATTGTATAATGTTATTCCCCATAATTTTTATTATTTTTTTGGGTACGTCCCTGAAGTTAATAAAGTTAATATATATTCGAGTTTAAAAAAATACCTAAACATTAATTGAAAATTTATTTTTAACAAATTAAAATTTTAAGCGATTTAAACAGCTAATATTAAATAATATTTTTAAACATCACATAATTTAATTTAAGCAATTATTTTCCATTAATAAATAATAATTTAATATTTTTTAACAGAATTTATTAAGAATACTAAAAATTAATCAATTAGGAAATATTTTATTATCAATACATCAAGAAAATATTGGTATTAATTGGAATGATGAAGATGAAATGTATGTCTTAACAGAAAGTCTAAATAATATTGAAGATCCAGCCAAAAGAAATCATATTCAGTATTTCCTGAATACATCTGAATATAAAAAAATATCAGATTTATCCACATATGGTAATGATAATTATTTTATTCAGTTTTGAATTATATAAATATAATTATAAATTCTTTCCAGATTTATCGCCAATAATTAAAAAAGAGAAAACGATTGATGATTTTACTTCTCTGGATTATAAATCCGGAATTAGTTCGCCTATTCAAATTTCACATCAACTTCAAGATCATTTAATCGAATATGAGGATGCACAATTTGATTTAGATGATGAAAAAGAAAAGGAGAATATTAATGAAGAAATTAATGAAAATCCTATTTTAGTTGAATTATCCGATATTGATGAACTACATGACGATGTTTTCTATTTCAACGAAGAGGACAATGAACAAACAACAAAGAAATATATTTCAAAATATGAAAATTATTTTTTTAACAGGCCAATTGAGAAATATGAAAATTTAGACGAAAAGCTTGATTCTAATGAATTACTATTAAATGATAATTTAGATAATGAAGAACAATTAAATTTACTTCTAATGAATGGCGGCTATTTCCATGACTTTAATTTTTGTAAAATACAATTAAAAGAGGATCAGAATGAAACATATGTACGAGATTTAAAAACAAATAGAAATTATGAAAATAAATTGTGTCATTTATGTAGTAACGAAGAGGTTGATAAATCTGATTTAATCAAAAACAAATCGGACAACAGCATTTTAAATAGATCTTCAATTAAATGCAAATTCACTGAAATGGAGCTTGAGGATTTAAGTTCAAAATTCACATCATCTTCGGAATCATCTTCCGTAGTGAGTTTAATTTTATATTATATTTAACAGTTCTAGATGAATTTATATTTGCTTTGATGCATATCTACCAAAATAAATAATTTTTTCAGTTTTTCAACATTTCTTAAGTTCTCTCCAATTTATTTTTTTCCTCTTTTACTAGGATTGTTTTTTAATGAATTTAAAAACTATGGATAAAATTTTAAAAATTAAATAATATATAATATACATTTTATTAATAAAATAATATTTTTGATTATTTTTTAAGAAATCATTTAATAAAAATCAAGAATCAGAATTGAATATTGAGAATAAGAAGCCAAAAGAAAAATTAATCCAAAATTTAGGACAACTTTGGCTTAAACATAAAATTGAAAATTTGGAAACGCAACTTGAATCGAATGAAAACCTTGTTACTCCTTATGTTACTATCGATAGTTCAGTCCTGACTAATCATGCTAAAACAGTCAAACAACTATTGACAATAAAAAAATGTATTATTATTGTTCCTCAGATAGGTAGGTATTAAATTTTTTAATTAAAATTTTAATATTTGTTTTTTAACATATATATATATATATTACAATAACTAATAATCTTCAATCAACTTTTATTTTGTATTTTTTAGTTGTAAGGCATTTGGATGCTAAAAAACGGGAAATGATTTCTGCCCGTGACGCCATTCGTTTCCTTGAATCACTTCTTGAAAGTGGAGATAAATTTATACGTGTACAACGACCTTTTGAATTTCAAAATATTCAATCTTTAGTGGGTTGCCCTAAAAGAAAAGATAAAGAAGCCTGGTCAGTGCTACATGAATAAAAATCTAATTATGCATTTTTTTATTTTTGGGATAAGATTTACTTATTATTTAGTTTTAATAATTACCAATCCATTTTATAATTTTGAGAATATAAAGAAAATTAAAAAAATTAACTATTATTTATACTTTCCAGGACTTATGTAAAAATTCTCGAATGCTGTAAATATTTTTCCAACTGCTCTAATTCTGAGGATAATTCACAATATTTGACATTATTGACTGGTAATTCTTCATCTAAATCTAAAATCACATTACTAAATGAAGATGGAGTGGAAGATGATTATGATCGAAGCGATCTTGCTCAAATCCTAGGTATATATAACATTTTATCTCATAATAAACTTATTCCTATTATTATATTTTCTATTTATTTTTCTTCAGGTGTTCATCATTCTCACGTGGAAGATTTTCTAAAAACATTTTTTTAGTTTTTTTTTAATACTTATTCAAGTATAATTGTAAATTAATTAATATAATTAAATTATTTATAAAATTTGTAAATTATTTGTTATTAATTTTTTTTATATATATTAAAAAATAAATCTATTTAATAATTATTAAAACTCGTCTTATTGTGTCTATATATTATACAATAATTCATAGTATATAAAGAATATATATGTATTATTATACATGGACCTACATATTAAGAGGGCTTGAAGTTTCTGATCTTTTTACTTTACAACAGTGATTCCCAAACTTATTTGGCCAAACGCCCCCTTTCCACAAAAAAATTTACCCAACGCCCCCTTGGAAATTAACTTTATTTAATTTTAATAACAATTAAACAGAAAGATAAATGTACCTATTTGCAAAATATTATAAATAAAGGGGTAAATTAGAAACATTGAATTTATGTATCTATTTATTGATCTCAGAATAGAAAAGTAATATACAAGTAATTTTCCCTAAATGCACCTGTGGCCATCTGGATCGCTCCAGTGCCCATGAGGGCGAATCACTGCTTTACAACGAGATATTTAACTTTAATGAAATATAATAATTTTTTTATAATATTTAATAATACATGTAGGATAAAATTATTTATGAAGTGTATTTATATAAATAATAATTGAAAAATAATTAATTTGAAATAACACACCATTTGGAAAGAATATAATTCAATATTTATATTGCTTTTATTTTAAAAAATTTTAATATATGAAAAATGATAATACATTGAATACATTGTTATAGCCTTTTATGGAAAATATTTAAAAGTAATTAAAGTTTTTGATTGTTAAAGAATTTAATTTTAATCTAATAAAAATAGTTTTTCTAAGATTACATTCATTTTAATACGAAGAACGTGGGATATGAAAAATAAATATAGGATTAACGTCACAGTTGGAAACTTTCCCACTATTTCAGCCAACTATGTCATAGTTCGAATTGTCAGTGTTAAGCCATCTGCTTTGGAGTGAAAACGAAACGAAATAAACCCTTATAATTATGGAATTCGTAAATTAATCATCAACAATGGCAAGAAATCCACTTCCTAAATCGAAAATGCATTATCCAAATATTCGAATTGACAATGTGGCAGCCAAAAAGCCTTCGGTTACCGTTGATACGACAAGAAACATTCGGGATTTCAATGAACAACCGATTATTCAAATAAGTGTTCGTAAACCGAGTGAGTGTAGTTGGAAATTAAGAACATCCGCTTCATCACCATCCATTATTATTCCATTAATTCGTCTTGTCGATGAAAATGGAGGTTTATTAATTGAAACTGGAAGTCGTCGCTTTTCATTCGAAGAAATGAAGTCTCATTCCAAAGAGAAAGATTCCCAACGCGTTAATCGAAATTCAATAATCGAAGACAAACATTCACAAAATAAATGGAAGAAAAAGAAAAATTTAATATTCGATATGTCTAGATGCGAAAAAGATTTTAAATCCCAAGTCAAATTTCATCACAAAAAAATTACGAAAAAGAAAGAAAAACAAACTAGAAATAAAAATAAAGGTGAGTATTCTAAAAAGATATTATATTATATATATATATATTTTCTTTAGAAAAATTAAATATTTCTAAATAAAAAAGTAAAAAAAGATGAAAAATTGGGATTTCAATTTTTGAAACTATTAATTTTAAAAAACTTCGGATTCGTTCAATAATGAAATTAAAAAGATATTCTTTTGATAAGAGTGTAGAAATAAATGCCATCTTCCTTAAGTCAAATTAAAAAAATTTAAAATAATGAATGGAAAATTCTAAACGGATTAAACTATCTTTTTTTTTGATTTTAGAAATTAGCTATTGTAGGAAATTTAGAATTAAAATTTAAAGAATAAATATTTTTATTTATTAAAATTTTTATTTTCATGAATCACAATATTGGAAATTGTATAATATTTCTATAAAATTAATTATATCAAAAGAATGTTAAACACTTATCGTATATGTATATAGAGGTATATCTTATATAATATAATTTCATCGTCTTTATATGAGAAATTGGAACTTAAAATATTAGATAACAAAATTAATCTCGTTGAATAATGTGATTAAAAGTTTGGCTGATTGCCCTTAAATTTTACAAAGAAATTTTTTATTTTACAATTAATTTGATTTGCATTGATTTATATATATGTTTCTTTATCAAGAACGTAAAATAAATTATTATTTTGAAAAACAATAACATGCAATGTAAACATCTTACAACTAACATTTCATAAATAGATATGCAACATTTAGATATTCTTTTTTTATTAATAGAATTAATGAAAATAAATTATTATTTATTATTGATTGAAATATTATATACTCATCTTCTATAAACTAAGGAAAGTATATCCCGCAAATTCAAAATTTGAATTTAGATTCTTTTTAATAAGATATATTTTATTTATATAATAATTAATTTTAATTTTTACTTAATAAATCAAATATTAATAATAATCAAAGAAGTAAAAATTTATCCAATATATTTTTACTCAAAAGTTCAATCTGTAGGAAAAGATACGATCAGAATGGCAAGAAGCAGTAATTATCCTCACATTTAAAGAAGGAAATAAAACTGATTTCAATAATTACAGGGAGATCTCTATTTTAACAACAAATAAAATTCTCTCGAATATTATTTTATTAAAATTACGAGATTACGACCATATGCAGAGGAAATATTAGGAGATTATCAATCAACATTTGATTATATTTTATATTTTCATTAAGGCATATATTAGAAAAAAACGCGAATTCAATATTTCGATTCATCAATTATATTGTAGGCTTTAGCAAAGCATATGACAAACTGTTCCAAATTTTAATTTTAATGGGAATTCCGAAAAAGTTGGTACGTATATTTCGGATTTGTAGGTAGTAAATGAAGAGTAAGATGCGGGAATCAATTATCAGAATACGCGGACGATTTCAATTTAATAGGAGATTCGACAAATTCAATTGAAGGTGCGATAGAAAAATTAATAGACATTGGATAAGAGGTGGGCTTGAAATTAATAGTGCTTAAACAAAGTATTTAGTAACAGAGAGAAATAGTATGAACATACAAAACGTAGAATTTGAAAATGTAGAAAAATTTAAATACTTAGGTTCTGTAATCACGAAGGATAATAATATTCAAGACGAATTTAAGTCGGGGTGAAATCGGGTAACGCCTGTTATTATGCAGTAAAGGGGCCTACCTCATCAAAATTATTATCAAATGGAATCAAAATAAACCAAATATTTTTTCGTTTATTATATGGATTTGGGGCGTGGTCTATGACATTGGGAGACGAGAATAGATATAGAGTATTTGTAAATAGAATTCTTCACCAATTTATGAACCAAAGAAAGATGATATCTTCGGGGAATGGTGGAATTGCATTACCTCTATGCATCACCAGAAATAATTCGATAATCTTGAAAATTTAGATGGGCAAGACACGTGGTAAGAATGGAAGATGAAAGACTGGAGAAAAATATATTTATCGGGAAGCTGATTGGGAAACTTCCAGTTGGAAGACCAAGGACGCGATGGGCAGACAATGTAGGAAAGGATGTAAGAGAGAGATGGGAGAAAATAAGTGTTAGATGGATGTAGCTCAGAATAGGGTCATTTGGAGATATGCGGTTGTTGTGGCCAAAACTTTTGAATTCTGTGGAGCCACAGAGAGATAGATAGATAGATAAAAAATGTAAATTCAAATAGAAAATTTTTTAATAAAGTTTGAGAAATTATCAATGTTTTATAAATAGTGAATTATTATTTTTTTAATATAATATTAAAAAAAGAATTTTAAGAATCGATAATCTAAAGCCGAATGGTTCTCATACATGATTGGGAAGTCCTCAAGTTTATTTAAAAGTTTGAACCTCAAATATAGGAACGGGTATTTCTCAAGATTTGGACTGGACAGTATTTTTTATATGGATTATTTGGACTATTCATCTAGAGGTAATTTCGCTTTTCGCGGGGCTTTAACAGATTTATTATATTTTTAAATTATAACAAAAGAAACAGTTTTCATGACAATTCATGCTGATTTCGATTTTTAATACATTCTTTTAAACTTTATGTTTGATATTTCGAAAATTCCTTTCATGTTGGATTATTATTTAATACCAAGAAAATCTATGTTATATTTCATTATGTAATTCAAAAGGACTCGAAGTTTTGAGCTTTGTATAGTTTTGTCTCAACATGCACTACGATTTTATCTATTTATCAATAAAATGTGAAAATTTGAAATTTATTTTTCTAATATAATATTTGACTGGAAAGATTTATTGCTGGTTGTTTACGTAGTTTAGCGTTAAGAAATTTTTTTTTTAATATTGGTAATAATTTTTAATATAAAATTGATTTTTAAAGTAGACGTTTTTCAAATATCATTTATTCAAAATAATTTAAAAATTAATAGAGAGGATTTAATTTCTTTTGTTTTAACTATTGTGATTAACATAAATGGATCAAATTGTTTTCTTTAATATTTTCGTCAGGGCGATGATCAAATTAGCAAAATATGATTTTTATCCAGTCTTAGCTCTGAAATATGCCTTTTTTACTATCTCTGGCCAGATAGAAATTTTCGATGTCGAGATATTGATGTTTTTATACGTTTTGAAGGTCCCTTAGCCATTTTCACTAAGGTTGAGAAACATGTCTGTGTGTGTGTGTATAGACAAGATTACGCAAAAACGGTTTAAGCTAGAATAATGAAATTTGGTACACGGGTATTATTCAAATTTCGTAGTTTTCTATCAACTTTTGAGAAATGTAGCTCATCCAAAAGAGGGTCATTACCTACCACGTTTTCCTCTTTTTCCTCTAAACTTACCGTAAAAATAAATATAATATGTTTGATTTTTTCACATGATTAAAAATTGTATAAAACTGCTATATATAGAATTTCAGCTTGATTGAATCGCAGAAAGTACCGGAATTAATTTTTTAACACGTTGACTGCTAATCACGCACCAGCACATGACGTGGTGCCATCAACACAAACCAAAACTCGCGCTGGTTTAATAAATATTATTTATTAATTTTAATTTATAATTTAATTTTTAATTACATTTAATTTAAATATATAATATATGTGTTAATAAATCCAATTCAAATTTGCGAGATAGTCGAGTGGAGACACTCCAGATGTTTTATTTAAGCAGATAATTATTCGCTCACACAAAAGACGTACTCAATAAATCCCTATGTATAAGATTTATACCTTTTAGGTTTAAAATATTATAAAATTATTTTCTTTACATTAATTTTCGGAGTTCGTGAAATCCTTTGAAGGTGATTCGCTCATCTTCAATTGGTCGCTTCAAGAAAGCCGAAACTAGAAGACTATTCTTTAGATTTGCAAAGGGATGAGGTATTGTTTTAAAAAATAACTATTTAAATAGCTTTTAAACAAGCTACGCGCGTGCTGTTTTTTTTAGAGTCATATTGAATGAATGAAAGATCGAAATAAGAGCCAAACTTTGCGGGCCGGGAAAAATAAGCAAAAGGGCCGGATCCGGCCCGCGGGCCTGCTTTTGTCCACCCCTGCTTTAGAGGGTCTCAAAGATAAGAGATAGAATCAATCACATTAAGAAAACTTGGTTGTTGTCGATTTGATCTTCGGTGTCATGAATCATCAGTGAGATTGCGAAAAGAGGGATTTGCAAAGGGATGAGGTATTGTTTTAAAAAATAACTATTTAAATAGCTTTTAAACAAGCTACGCGCGTGCTGTTAAAATTTAACTTTTATTGAAATTGATTGAATTGAATGAATTTAGAAGTGGCCTCCGGGATGAAAATTGGGAAGCGACTTGATAAAAAGTAGCGCCTCCGATCAAGAAAGTCAAGATAAAGGTTGATAGGACCCGTTCTACTGATCATAGGGCACCTTATTTATAACGGACTAGTTAGACGCTGTCTTTGTATAGGCAGTGGCGGATTAAGTTGATTGGGGGCCCCGGCGGTAAAATTGAAATGGGCCCTCTGTTGTTTACAATTATAATTGAAAGACAAATTTTGTTTATATTATAATTTAGGCTGTTTTATACATACATATATAGTACTTATGTAAAAAATACATAATTTTTACTGAGACCCAAAATTGATTATTAAGTTAGTCGGGGTTCAAACACGACCGAATAAAGATCTGTTGTTCAATAAAGATCTGTATCAAGAATAACTTCTTTTATTTAAACTCCGATTATCCATAAACTCAATAGTTTTTTTAAATTTTTTTTAAGGAAATATTTTTATTTAGGTTTCGGTGGGCCCCAAGGGCTGGTGGGCCCCGGGCAGCCGCCGGGCGTTAAATCCGCCTCTGTATATAGGATATATAAAAGTCAGAGGAATTAGAAAAAAAATTAAGTTATATATATTTAGGTGTATTTTGAAATGACGTTGGATTAATTATATTAATTTTATTATTATTATTATTTATTGCTTTTAACTTATGAATTAAAATAATTTTTTTTATATAAAAAAAAAAAATTTAATTTTAAAATGTTAGAGATTTAGCTTTATAAAATTAAAAAATATTATTTATTTATTTATTTTTTTAGTATAACTTTTTTTTAAATATATTTTTATATAAATTAAAATTAATATTTTTTTTTAAAGAGAGAGTGGGGACTTAAATTCACTAACTGCTATACCTAATATCTAAAAAATCTTTAGTAAAAAAATTAATAAACTTACTTGTAATTTTTATTTTTTAATTTTAAAGGGTTAATTAAAAAAATAAACAAATCTTGAATTTTTATCAGAGTTTTTAATTCTTAAAAATATATCAAATTTATATTCCATATACTAATTGAAATCAAGATATATGGTAGGTAATGTTGAATCTTATAGAATAAAATAGTGAATTCTTACACTCCTGCTTTCATCGTTAAAGGAATATTTACTATTAAAAATAAAAAAAAAAACGACGAGAAAAAAATAAATATTAATAGCCCCATCCCAAATTGAAGGGCTTCAGGTGATCTGATTTAACCTTTAAATTTTGAGGCTTATCAGTAAGCGGTCGATACCTTGTAGTGTTAGTGGCTCGCGGAGGGCGCAATAGGGGAGTCACCCCGGTGATTCCCCACTTCGCTTTGGAACCCCCTACAGTCGCAAAGACCTGCGCTCAACAACTAGAAATCATTCCAACTACAGTCAGTCAGCTCTGGGAAAGACTTTCTCTCCCTCTCTTAACCATACAATCCAATTCATTACTTTATTATCACCCTTAAAACAACAACTTGAATGAATGTTGTTTCTGACCCTTCGACCTTAATGAGGTAAGTTCATCTTTCAGTTAATAAAAAACTCAAATACTTTGACAAAGAATCTTAAAGAGGCAAAGTCAAAGAATCCATCCAGGGACTTGGAATGTAAAAATCAACCTGCTGATCGAAACTAGCTTTTATTAAATTTTAAATTAAAATAAAAAAAAATAAAAAACAATAATAATAAACATTTAAAATAATTATTTACCAAATTATACTTCAATTAAGCATTTTTAATTACAATATTTCTATATTTATTTATTTTTTTTTAAATAAAATTAAAAAAAAAACTTATTTATATAATTTAACCATTAAAAGAAAATTATTATTACTTAAAAAACATTTAATAAAATAAAATAAATACTTTCATTATTATATATTATAAAATTTACCATATTTTACTAGATAGATAACCAGTGAATATTGAAATAACAAAATTATATATATATACATTCCATTATCTTTTGTTTATTTATTAAAACATTCCTATTTTATTCATTTAATAAATAACAATATAAAATTGTATAATAAATTATATAGCTATATATATAGATATATAAATTTATTATACAGATAATAATTTTAAGTGAGAATAAAGAGTTGTAATGGCATAATTTGAGGAGAATATTAATATCAAAATATTTAGACAGTTGAATTTATCTTTTTGTTTCTTACTTTCTATTGAAAGTCATGTGAATACTATATTATCTTTAAATTTTAAATAATAAACTAAATCTGATTACACTTTAATTTATCAAGTTATTCAATTTTTTATTTAATCCTTTAGTTTGTAAACAATTTTCAAACAAGTAGTTTTTAAATTTTTATGATAAGACATATTTCTGTTTTTAAACAATTTAAATATTATCAATAAATTATTTGATATATTGAAATTAATTTATTTCAAATCTCTTAATTATTGAAAAGTAAAATCACCACTAAAACGTTATCATTTGCTAATGAAACTGTTATTATTAAATTTTAATTTATTAAAAAAATAAAATTTTTTAAAATTTTAACATTTTAAAGTTAGTTTTTTTATTATCAGTTATTAATTACTTTTTTGTCTTTTCGATTAGCTTAATTCTTTAGATTACACTATATCATTAATAAGAAGGATATAAAGTCAATATTATGATTAAAAATATATTATATTCTTTTCAAAAAAATTAATCTATATATATATATATATATATTTTTATTAATTATATGAATTATACTCCTCAAATGTGAAATTTCTTTTATCAACCGATTATTTAAGTATTTACCAATATTTAAATATTTAAATTAATTATTTTCCAGTTTATTCTCAAATATTATTTTAAAATAAATAAATATTTCTATTTCATTCCGTTCTAATTGTAAGAAAATAGAGAATAATCGCTTTTCTCACTTTCTTCTTAAATAAATTTATTTTTATAATTAATGCCCCGTTTGAAACTTTTAGACTAAAGTGCTTTCCCAAGGGCTTAACAGTAAGAGAACCATTTTCTCATCCTCCTTAATTTCATTAACCTATTAGAAAGAAAAATTTAAATACGCAAGCAGAAATTAAATATGATTTGGAACTTGTTAATCACATCATTTACTAACATGATAAAGATGGGCATTTGAATCATGACATTTGATTTGTTTTAAATAATTATATTACATCTAGCAATTGTTCAATTATCTATTTATCAATTATTCAATTTATTTATTATAATTTGAAGCAATTTCATTTAGAGAGGAATGAAAACTATTTTATAATCACTGAGAACATTCATTAATATTAAATTAATAAAAAATATTTAAATAATTTTTAAGATTCTTATTAAATTTATAATAATTTTTCTGTATTTAGAAAAGTCTTAGTCGTTAATTGTCTTTTCTATTTCATATTTTATTCAATTTTTTTTTGCTTTCTTTAGTAATATGATATTAAATGAGGATCATTTCGTGTAAACATTGTTCTCTCTTCATCGATAAGCAGACTCCATTCTATTCCTCATTATAAATTAATCCATAAAAAACAATTTATATAGCTAGAATATTTAATTTCATAGGAAAATAAATAATAAAGTATTACGTAATTTAACATATTTTACATCAATTATAGATCCAAAAAAATAAAACAAACTAAAGGTAGTATTTATTAAAATTCATATTGAATATGAACAATTTTAATTTTTGGTCTTTGAAGGGGAGGGGGTATCAGCAGAGAAGAATATTTATTTTCCTTATTTTCAATACCCTCCACCCTTCTATGACCAAATATAGGTGTATAATAATAATAATAATAATAATAATGCATATTCATATTATTAGATAATAATAAATATTAATTTTAGTAGTTTTCATAAAAAACAATAAATACACCTGTCCCCCCTTTTACACGGTACTCTTTATACACGATTTCGATTTTACACAGTTTATAAATTAACGGATTTCAAATAAACTGGAGTATCTCCATTCGACTATCTCGCAATTTGAATTGGATTAAATAATATATATTATATTTAAATTAAATTTAATTAATTATAAATTATAAATTAAAATTAATAAATAATATTTATTAAACCAGCGCGTGTTTGGCTCTTTGTTGATGGCACCATGTCACTTGCTGGCGCGTGATTTGCAGTGTTAAAAAATTAATTTCGGTACTTTCATCGATTCAATCAAGCTGAAATTCTATATATAGCAGTTTTATACAATTTTAAATCATGTGAAAAACTATCAAACATATATCTTTATTTTTACGGTCACTTTAGAGAAAAAAAATCAAAACGTTGTAGGTAATGACCCTCTTCCGGTTGAGCTACATTTCTCAAAACTACGAATTTTGAATAATGCCCGTATACCAAATTTCATGATTCTAGCTCAAATCGTTTTTGCGTAATCTTGTCTACCCCCCCCCCCCACACACGCACATTTTTCTCAACCATAGTGAAAATGATTTAGGAACCTTCAAAACGTATAAAAACATCAAAATCTCGACATCGAAAATTTTCGTGTTCACAATACTATCTCTGGCGAGATAATAAAAACTGGTAAAAGTGTATATTCGGCTGCATACACGCATTTATATTCTAATATTTTTTTTGTTCCTAATATAGAATGAATTAAATTCTGTATTATGTACTAATATATACTAATATATACTACCTAATAAAATAATAAAAGAATTAAAATATGATCGAATTGTCCATATTTTAGTGTTTTACACGGTTTTAACATAGAAAATTTAAGATTTCGATTTACACGGTTTTGTTCGGAACCAATCTTCCGTGTAAAACGGGGAACAGTTGTAATATGTGTACGTTATAGCATAATAAAATTATTTTTTGAAAATTCAACTTGAAAAATATTGTAATGTTACATATTTTAGGGTTTGGACCAGCCTTGAGCAAATTCCGAATCGGATTTTTTA